>CM035344.1:8299455-9029454 GCA_020226455.1 Prunus salicina | reverse complement strand
TCAGAAAGAGAAGGCCAGATGTGGTGTGGCTCAGTAATGACTGTTTTATCAGGCTTCAATAACATCTTTGCCTTCTCATTGTTTACATGAAGTGCACGAAGAATCAGAATTAGTCGGGAGAATGCAGTGTATGATGAAATACTCTTCAACCAATCATCATAAATGTTGAACAGAACCATCTGCGGTTCAGTTGCCTTCAATATCAGATCACCAAATTTCTCAATCTTCAGACACGCCTGGAAAGGAAGCTGCAGCTCACTTCCTTTTATGACTATGTTGGGGAAATCAAGCAAATGAACCTCCAATGGATCCAACATTCCCTTACGAGTCACAATAATTTGCTTTGGCTGTTCTTCAACAGGCAGAGAGCGCACAAGTGCAGCAACTTCTTCAGCAGTTTTCCATTTGGCCAATTGACCAAGACGTTTCTGTCCTGCCCAGACACTTGTGTGGATAACCTGCAAAATATGAAGTTGAAAACCATCACACCGAGAGAGAGAGAGAGAGAGAGAGAGAGAGAGAGAGAGGTTAATTTCAAAATATCACAGAAAGAAGAAGAAAAAATAGAAAGCATACCTTCAGGAACAGCTGACCAGTCCTTGGATTGAATATGAAAATAGCTCCATTGATGGGTTTAGTAGTGAGATTTCCTTCAAATGTTTTATGTATCGTAACACGATAAACATTTGTGTCATCAACAAACCAAATAATTTGGTTGCTGAAGATCTCTCCATAGTTTTGGGATGACAAATATGGTTCTGTGGGCTCAGAAGAATAGAGCTGCAATCCTTTCCTTATTCGCTCCCTCAGCACATACAAGGCTGGATTTGACTGCAAGCACATGAAGAACAATTAGTTTGCTGCTTTCTGTACAAATTATGATGTAATCAGAAGGTAGCATAAAAAATTCAATTGTTATGATTAACATACTTTCATGATCTTGTTCATTGCTTGCTGAAGCAGGGGTTTTGACCCAGGAAACCAGTTACCAAATGCAGAATGCAAATTATAAGCCAAATCGAGACCAATCATCACCCCTGCATGGAACACCATCACGATTACATTTACAAAAGACAGATACAAACATGTGAAGTAGTAATGCAACCGGAAAAACAACATACCTGTGGGAGAAGGATAGATAGACATGTTGTCAGTGGTATAGTCCATAAACTTAGCTCGGGTGTATCGCTCAATATCATGAGAATCATAGTCACCCCAACGGAGTTGTACATCTATCCAGTACTTGTTGCTAGCTTTCTGATCAAACACATCCTTTGGCTCAGCTACTAGACTAGGTTTCGACATTGGCCATCTATGAGCAGCAAACAGAAGAATGTCAGCACAGGAGCTGTTCATTTTGTAACTCTTCCTGGGATGTATTGTTTCCTTCTGCACTGTTTCAATTTCCAACGCATCCAACTCTTGATCCAAAACCTGACAGAGATCCATGACAACACTTTCATGAATCTTCTGCCACAAGTGAGCACGGAATATCTGAATCAGTGAAATCTTCAAGGTCGGAATCTTGCCATGCATGAAGATTCCAGTTAAATCTAGCTGCACTTGGAAACCGACATAAACATTGGCACGATTTATAGTAGGTGACCACCAAAGAGTAAACCTACGATTGGGGATTTGGTTGAGCCCAGATCTTTGTGCATTGGTCAACTTCTTATACTTCATTGACTCCTCAAAACCAGATGCCTTCTCCCAGAAGAGCCCCTCCCAAGTAGGAAAGCTGAAATAGGCAAAAGGAGTTCAGTAAGGTGTAATAACATATGTTAAAACTGACAAGTATGTTTTCCACATCAACCACATATAAGTATCACCTCTTATATACATAATAGCACACAAAACACATGCTGCATATAATAACATCTATTATATTTAAACAAGCATATCAACCACATAAATCTGCCATGATATTGATAGATCTTCCCATGTAATGATGTATTATGAATAGTTATAAGAAACAGCATAATGTTATATAGACTTAGGGTCTAGGATGATGACAATGGAAATTGAAAGTTAAGCAAACTAAATAGCATAATGAACTTACTATGTTCCTTTGAATAATGTATGCTCAAGGATTCCCTCAACACCTCCAAGGGCTTGAATAACATCAGTTCGGTAGTTGTTTAAGTTCCATAATTTTCCATCATGCCTCTGGTGTGTCCACCAGAAAGGATTCTGTTTCAAGACTTGGTACTGCTTAAAATCTGTGCGAACTCTCCACCCTTTGTCATATGCTAAAGTGTGCCTGTCCTTCTGGAACAAAGTATTTATTCGTGGAATTCCCCTATCCCATGAATCCTGTCCATCAAATTAAAAAAGACACTTCAGAATAAATAATTTCCTGATAGTACTCTCCAAATATATGAAACCAATTATGCCCACTAGATAAGAGTCAACGAGAAAGAAATTGCAGCAGAGTGGATGTAAAACTACAACCCACAAAAAATGAAAAAGAATAATTAAAATTTACAAAACAATTTTTTTTTAATGATAGAAAAGCATATGGAAAACTGGACAAGAACAAAATACTCACTTCCAAATCTTCAAGCGTTAGACGCCTATTTTGTGCCTGAGCTTCCTGCCTTTTCAGTGCATATTCTGCCCAAACACGCTGTGAATCTATAAATTCACTCTCCCATGGTTGTATGTAACGGTAAAGATTTGGAATCAGCTGGTCCTCTTCATGACTCATTCCACTCCTAAAGTGAGTCACACCAACATCCGTCTGCTGACTGTATCGGAGGTCACTTTGTGGAATCAAAATATGACCCATAGATAACATACCAAGTCCTCCGATTTCTTTTGGTGTGTAGAAAATGACAGGCGGAAACCTGCTAGGCATCTTTGAATTCAACCCAATCTTAATACGGGTCTGTATTTTATTTTCACACTTGACCAGCAAATCCAACAGCTCTTGTGTATGTACAGTTGCTTCACGGAAGTAAGTCATAAGACCAATAAGTGCTGTATTCCATTTGTTGACAATTTTTGTAAATGTTGTAGACCCTGAAGACATAAGAATCTGCCTCACACGATTTTCAAACACCTTCATGTGTTCATCATCAACCCGTAAGAAAGCAACTGCAGTCCTCTCCTTTGTCTGTTCATTCTGCAAATTCCAGACCCCATCCCTCGTGTTGCTAAATGCTTCTTGACTCATTCTTATCTTGGGAAGTATCCGAACTTCAAACCCACACATGCTGAAAAGCAAATTTGGATTATCCTTACTGTAAACAGAAACAAAGCTGTTTTCCCACTCCAAAGTGGTGATACTTCGAGGAAGACGGTTCTTCATATCCCAAAAAACACTCCTCCCAAGATTGACATCATGTTTCATGAGCCTCATTCGAGCATCTCTTGGCCAGCATTTCTTATTATTGTATCCAACCATATTTTCATTATTGGGATCTGGATGCTCAGTCAGATATCGCTGGATAAGGTCCCGAGCCTCTTCATGAGTGAAGCGGAACAAGATATGCACCCTGTCTATGTATCGAGAATACAGTCTGATAGGATGCCGAGTCTCAACCTTTGTGTCCCAATAAGTGATGAACTCATTTGGCATTTGGGGTGGACCAGCAATCTCACTGGCTCGAGTCAATCCAAGAAGCAACAGATCCAACACAAGCCCATAATATTGTACAACAAACGATGCAAACTGAAGACCACGTATAAGACCATAAGAATTTGTATGACTCATATCTTTGTAAGACAATACCACGTTGTTTTTTGCAGTGACATAATCAGCAATATTATGGTCAAGGACAAGACGTAGAAGCCTATTTAGCATTGTCAAGTCAATCTTTTCAAAGAACTTCTCAAACTTCGTTTGAAGCATCACCACACACTGCCCCTCACTTGTGTCCCATATGCTCTGTAAATTGTTTATTCCCTGACACCATTTATAAACCAAGAGCGGGGGTGGCTCAGAATCTGCAGGCTTGATCCAGTTTGGAAAGAGATGACGTTTGTCACCCTCATACCATAAATATTGATCAAGATATGCATCCGTAATCTTCTCAAGAGGTTCAATCTCATAAACTGGAATAAGATAGCTATACAAATCCATGAACTCAATACCAACTTCTTTGAAGGCACGCTGAGTGAGCAAGTGACGCTTAATTCGTGACAATGCCTCATGTGGATTATCATAGGCTTGTTCAATGAGACCCAGCTCCTCTCTTTGAAGCTGGTTCAATCTTACAGCCACACTATAAGATTCCTTCAGCCTCTCCAGAGCAAGGATAAGTAGCTTTGTATCATGTTTGTATGACAATGGAGGGAACGGAATGGGGCTGAACTTTCTCGACTCCAACCAGTGCACGGTTGTCGTGTAGATTGCAACTGCCTCTTCAGGTGTAACATATGGACCATCTTTCAGATAATTGTGCTGTCGCTCCTGCTCTGCCTTTAGCCAAAGGCGAGTTAATCTTCCAAGATTCTTCCGACAAACTGTCTTATCTACTGTAGCACCTCTTCTTATGCGCTCGCGATTATAGTGGGCAACATTTGTCCACCAGTCTGCCTTTGATTTGACATAACGAAGAATCATATTCTCAATAGGAACTGGCAAACCAGGAACCTTCCAAGGAATATTTGCTTTCCAGCAACGCCACGCCTCACTCAGATGTTGCAAGATAGTTCTTGCCTTATTTTGCTTGATGCCCTCCGGCATGGCATCAAGAACGTCATGCATGACAGCAGCTCGAAGCTCCAAGTCAAAATGGCTTTCGACACGCTGCTTAGTTACAGTCTTTGCCACTCCTTTCGAATGCCGCCCTTCAAATTGCCTTGCAAGTAAATTTCCCAACCACCGTTCTAGAAGAGGAACTATGCCCCGAAGGAAGAACAACCATACCCTCCACATTGGTGCCCAGAACCCACATCCGGGTCCTTTCCCCACTGGCCCAGTATTGAACCGATAGTAAATCAAATGCTTCAAATCCTTGCACATTCTAATCTGCCGCATCAACCTATACTTGTAACGGTACATTCCAGTCAACTGACCAACATGAGAAAATGTGTATTGCAAGCCATCAGCCAATTGGAAGGCATCAACATTACCCAAACGGAACTGGATATTAGCATCAACTACAAGCTTTGTCAACCGCAAGATTTCACGGCAAAGATGAAAAGCATTACCAAACCGAGATTTCTTACGCTCTTTTGTTGTCAGTGTTTTCACAGGCTTCAGATTAAAATTATAATCAAGATGAAGGTAGTTCAAATTTTTCCTATGAATCAATAGATTTAGCATGTTATAACCCTGCTTACAAACTTGAAGACCCGCTTCAGCCCAATCAAGCTCTGTAGTCTGGAAAAATTTAGTAGCTTGAAGAGATCGAAACAAATGTTTCTTCTTTTGAGCCTTAGGTGGTCTATGATGTAGCTCATTCAACACAAAACACTTCAGCAATTTCTGATAGCTGACCCGAACTTTAACTGGATACGAAGGAGGGCAATGCTCCTTATACCACTCTGACACAAGGGGTATATCTTCTGCTCGACGTGTCCGACCAGATCTCATGTTAAAAGGGCGTGGCGCAAACAAGAGGGAGATTCCAGCAGCTGTGGTGTCAGTATAAAGCTGAGTATCTTGTAGAAATGGTCCCACCCCCTCCGGTAAACCAAAAACATCATCTTCCTCCTCATCAAAAGTTTTCTTCTCACGCCGCTCCTTGTTGGTGCTGGGTATTGGGTGTATCAATGGATCATAATAAAATGCAGGTAGATCAGGATCCTCGGTTTTTATGTACATCACCATGGGTGTGTGATACACACAAAGCTTTACCTTCCTGGGTCTATTGTTGTAGAGATGAGGGAATGCAATTCTGTACTCTGTTCTGAGAGGTGACCGAATAATGAGTTTATTAATGTCATTAAACTCATTCCAGTCCTCATCCCCTTTCTCCATATCCCGATACAACGGTTCAAATTTAGGTCCACCTGCAAAAGGTGTAGCAAAACAAAAGATGAGCATCTAAGTTCAAAGCTAAATACACCAACAACACACAAATATCTTAAGTCTGCAATAATTTCCAAAACCCATTAACCTTCATTACAGAACAGAACTGTATTAAGGTTCAAATGAGGAAAACAGTGACCAGCAGAGCATATCCGAAAACCATAAACATAACTCTGGGCCAGCCACCAACACCCAACATGGCTAGTAAAATGCATGTGTAGTACAATACTTACTTGCAGTAACAAGTTGACAAAAACTTCCCTAGACTGCAAATTCCACCACTTAGACTCATGCAAAGTGTGAAGACATACGGTCAAACAGGAACCTAAAATACCTAACACGAACCCCCAACAGACCCTTTGGATCTGACAACTATTAATCCCACAGCCAGAATTATCAGAAGAATGAATCACAAACCAATTCAAAAACCACTGACGACATATTGAAGGTTAATGACGTAAGGACACGCACCATAAACCACAAATGAAAAAAAGAGAAAAGAAAATGACAGATTTTCCTTTTGACAAGAACAAAACTAAGTAACAAGAAAAGAGAGAAAATATGCATACCAGGGATGCACATATTCAGTGCTTTGGCTGTAAAAAAGGACTCCATGTCAAACAAGTAGAAATAATTGCGGTCAATCAAATCAGAAAGTAGCTGTCCTGCAAGTCGATGAAGGGTTGCCATGATTGGAAGCGAAAGATGCCACTTCCGATAACTTGGACCATTAATGAGCTTTGTCTTAACAAGAGGTTTATGGTCATAAAACCAAGTATACACAGCGGAATCTTCTTCTTCATCTAACTCCAGTTGAATTGGCTCTAGGGGATCAACATCTAACAGATTATCAGCATAGTCTAATGGAGGTTCTTCGTCATCAAATGGCGGAAACCGCATTCTTTTGAAATGTCGACGATCCCTCTTCTCTCTTCTCATCATAATCCACATCGTACCCCACTGTACAAAAATAAAAAAACAAATCCGCTAATATCATCAAAAGGAGGTATAACAGACCAGCAATTTCAAGAACCGGATGACATATTATCTAATTTAAGCAGCATATAAACGATATGAAAGAGAGATAAGTACCTGAGCCAAATAGATGGGTTCAACAACCCAGGGTATTTCATTCACAAATGTAATTGCCCCGGTTATATGATACAAGACCTTCACATCACGGACCTGTTACAGCATTAATTAATAAAATGAGCTGGCTGTTATGTAGAAAGCACATGATGAATAAATTTAAGCATCCAAATGAAAAGTTTGCATGCATATGCGAGAGATATAGAATAGGTACCTGCTCCCAAGGCATTGGCATATTCTCGAGGAGCTTGTAGACTGCATGTGGAACAAATTTAAGTGCTCCTAGATACACTCGTTTATCATGACGAAATTTCTTCGAAGACATGTCCCCATGGTCTCTGTCAAAATAAACACAAACTTAATTATCATGCAGGTAAGATCTATGTACTGTACTAATTTCATGATTACAAGCGCATTCATTACATGAAACCAGGCGAAGGCCACACTTGAAACAAAATATGGAATATAAGTTAAAGATTAGAAGCACGAAACAACATATATCTGGATAAAAAGTGGTAAAGCATAAGAAAATCATACTCAAATTGAAATTCCTAATTTCTAGTTGAGGAATTGTCCAGATGAAAATCTTGCATATTCCACCAAAAAAAACCACTTAGCTACTGCTCCTTTTAGTGTTCCATCGACACTACAAAAAGTTTCTCCTGCAATATTTAACCCCTCGACAATAACAATGAATCAGCAACACCTAAAGCAACCTAGCCTCTTCAATAACCTCATTTACAGGCTTCCTGAGCAATTTCAACTAAGAAACACTAACACTAACCTATTCTTCATTCTCCTTCGTATAGATTTTCTAGTCACTTCTTTGTCCAATAAGCACAAAAACACAAAGTAAATCCAATTATCCAATAACCTTAAGATCTTTCAAATCCAAAACGATGAGGAAAACTATATGCACAAAAATTAAACAGAAGAAAACTAACCTAATGATCTTCCTGACATGTTCTGGAGGCATGTCCTCTTTCTGCGACTCGACAAAGCCGAACTTGCGCTTATCGCTGTACCGCTTGGAATTGAGCTGCTGCCATTTCCGGGCCTTCTCTTCGAGCCTGGCCTCGGCATCAGCCGGGGAAGGCAATACCGTGTAAGAGGGCTGAGCCGCCGGCGGTGGCGGGATCGACGAACCGCCGGTGCCAGGCGGCGCAATCTGGCCGTTGTTCCACATACTACGGAACCAAAACCGAATCGAGTATCAAGCTCTGCACAAGGATTGTGAGAGAGAGATGGATAGAGTTTGCCTGCTCGTGCTTCCGCGCGAAGAAGCCTTCCGAGCTTCAATGGCGGTTCGAGTTTTCTAGGGTTTTGCGGGGTTTGGCTCTCTTCTCTCAGTGAGACAGAGAGAGTGAGAGATGTTGAAAAATCAAGTGCGGGTTTGAGATGTGGTATTTATTTTTGGGCAAAAGGTCATTTGTGGTCCCTGTAGTTTGTCACTTTTACCACTTTGGTCCCTGTCGTTTCAATTTGGTCAATTTTGTCCCTGTAGTTTCAATTTGAAGCAATTTAAGGACAATTTTCAATTTCTATCAATTTTTTTTTACTTCTGTTAGTTCTGAAGGGGCAATTTGGTCCACGAATTATTATTCTCTCTAAAAATAATTCTAAAAAATTAAAAATTAAAAATTATTAAACAATTCATTCATTTTAAAAATAAATATTAAAGACAAATAGAAAAAGTAAAATCTTAAAATAGAAAAAAATAGAAAAATAAAAAAATAAAAAAATTCCCACCGCAGAGGCAATTCATTTTGCACTTCTGAGTTTGGGAATTGTAGACACAATAGAGAAAGCCTGCAAGAGAATCAAAGAACCAAACATAGCAAGGCTTAGGAAGACAATCCTCATAGATTCACCTCTCTCTCAGTTTCTCTCTCTGTCTCTCTCTCTAGACTTGATGGGGATGGATTTGTGGGTTACGGCAGGCTAAGAACTTGGTGACGAAGACGATGGCGTGGCCTTGACGAAGAGGGTGGTGTGGCCTTGGCAACGAAGATGATGAATCTAGTGTGGGGCTCGTCGGATTTGGAGAGAGGGAGGTTGGCTAGTGTTGGGGTGGGGCTGGGTTTTATATTTTTTGGGGCAAAGGGGTGGGGCTGGATCTATGGTTGGGTGGGAATGGGTGTTGGGTTTGAAGGGATTTGGGGGCTGGGCAAGAGCGGAAGGTAGAGGTCATTTATGTCGAGGCTGGGGTTTGGCTGTCTCTCTGTGAACCTCCCCCTCTCTTTCTCTGTCTTTGTCTGTCTCTGTCACTCTCTATCTCAGTCTATGAACTCGCAACAAGGAAGGGGTTTGGTCGGCAAAGCTATGAACTCGCGAAGAAGTAGGCATGGGTGCCTTGATAAAATTTTTGGAAGCGAGATGAGGGCATTTTCCCTTTTGTTTGGTTGGAGAAAGTTTATGGATGGTGGGCGATGGCTAGTGGTAGTCGGTGGAAGGTGGTTTTTGGCGATGGCTAGGTGGTGGTAGGTGGACGGTGGTTTTTGGGGATGGCTGGGTTGGGGTGACGATGAAGGGGTGGGGCATGGAGGGGAGAGAAGTTAGCTTTTATTTTTTATTTTTTTATTTTTAATACATTTTATTTTAATTTTTTAAAATTATTTTTATAGAGAATAATAATTTGTGGACCAAATTGCCCCTTCAGAACTAACAGAAGTTAAAAAAAATTGACAGAAATTGAAGATTGTCCTTAAATTGCTTCAAATTGAAACCACAGGGACAAAATTGACCAAATTGAAACGACAGGGACCAAAGTGGTAAAAGTAGCAAACTACAGGGACCAAAAGTGACTTTTTGCCTTATTTTTGCTAAAGAGACATTAGGCGGTGGCAAGTGACGGTAGTCGGGGGGGCGAGGACCAGACCGCTTCTGGACATGGGCTTCTTTTAGATTGGATTCTAGTGTGGGCTTTTGGATAAACAAATTATTTTTATTCCGGCCCACTAACAACGTCACAACACCTTGGGGGCAATTATTTACACTTAATTTATGGTATGTTTACTAATCAGAAATTCAAATTCTCATTATGAATTGAATTCTACTTATGAAGAATTCATGCGTTTACTTCACTTTAAGGAATTAAAAAATAAATGGAATAGTGTGAAACCACATATTTTTAAATATTTATTTATATATTTATTTTGGGAAATTAAAATTTTTTGTTACATATTTAAATTCATAACATAGATACTTAAATCTATATTTATTGTCTTTTGTACTAATAAATATTCACATCTTATTACATATATTATTCTATTATATATACATATATCTTATTATATATGTGTGTATTACATAAATATCTTATTCTATTATACATATATATATATGGATAGGTATTAATAGACCTTGTTAGTTAGTTTTGTCAATTCATAGACCTTATTAATAGTCCTTGTAGGTTTCAAAGTGAAAACCATGTTAAGTAGCAAGGTTAGCCAACTCACCAAAGAGAAAAGGATATGATTGGAGGAGTTGGAAGAGTCACAAAGACATTCTTCCTTATTTGATATATATATATATATATATATATATTACTTGGTTAGGAAGTATAAATCAACCACTATTACACCATCCAATAGGAAGTGTTTTACTGCCAACTTATTTCCTTATGTATAGGACATAAGTTGCATATTGTTCTTGATATAGGATATTTACGTATTATGAACTATTTGAATAATGTTGGCATAATTATATCATGTCATGGTAATTGGTTGGAGTTGTTGGATTGAGAAAATAATGATGAAAATAGGGTAATGGAAATAGTCTTTTGTGTAGTTGAGTCTAACTCTTGGCAGGTACCAGGTCTCAGGGATCCCATAGTGCACATAGTTGTTATTGGGTGATTCGGGACTGGCGAAAGGGAGTTAGACAAGATGACTAACAAAAGGGGAATTATGGGATGATTGAAATGGGTGTTAGTTCATATAAATGGGCATTCGGAATCAAGTGGTATAAGCATGGTATGGGACGTGCAGGTCTGCTTGTCCAGTTATATGAATTAATAGGATTAGATGAAGAGCATTATGCATTATTATTAATAATGTGATATTTGGTAGTGTGATTGCATGTCACTTAATTTAGTTATATCAATCTACTGTGGTAAGGTCTCATGTCCCTTCTGGGCTGTGGTTGCTCACCCTCACCCTATTTAATTTTTCAGATGAATTAATGGGCAAGAAGAGGACTAAGCTAGTTGAGGCTGAATTAGATGAGAGTGATAGAGCTTTATTTTTTAATTGTAAGAATTTTGGAGCTATTTTTATAAGAGAAGTTTATTTTAAACCATATTTCGGATTCTTTTTATTTTATTTTACTTTTTATTTTCTCATGCACCGGGTGCAGGGTTTCCACTGACCCCCCGGTCTGGGGCGTGACAGATAGACTCAATTTATAGTGTGTTTACTAATCAATAATTGGAATTCTCATCAGGAATTGAATTCCACTTATGGAGGATTCATGCGTTCACTTCACATCAAAAAAGTGAACTAACACAATTTTGAAGAATTAACCCATTATGAATACATCTTTTTTACCTATTATATCCTCACACAATTTTGAAATTTTGAAAATTTTCATCTACTTTAACCTAACAATGAGGACATTTTAGTAATTAACACTACTCCTACCTCAATTCCATATAATTTAGTAAACAACTTCAATAAGAATCCGGAATCTAACTCCTCTCAATCCATATTGTTTAGTAAACAACTTTAATAGGAATTCGGAATCTAATTCTCATCAATCCAACTCAATTCAATTCCTCATAATCCAATTACAGATTAGTAAACATGTCATTAGTGATTATCCTTTCAATAATCTATCTACTAGCCTCCCTACATGAGCTTGAGGGAGATCTTTTTTCCATGGGTGATTTTATTTGAACTCCACAATCTTCTCTTTTGACCCCACATACTTTTTACATCCCATAACACTTTAGTGAAATTTAAAATGACTCTCTACACCCATTATTTCTTCTTAAATTCCCCTCACTAACCTAAATCTATCACACTTTTTTTTTTTCACACCCTATCAATTAACCCCGTCCCAAACCCTGGTATCCCTAAACCCCATCGCAAACCCAAGTATCCCTGCACCCCATCACAAACGACACTACACTGAAAGGAGGCAGCTTATGTGGCACATCACCTCCAAAACGCCAAGTTTCTACTGCACAACTTTTGTGACGCCACCAATCCCAAGTCATGAAGAACGACTTCACCAATCCTAGGTCGTGAAGAACTCATGTTTCTTAGTGATATTTCAAAAATTGGATGTATTTTAGCGTATAAAGATGTATTTATGATTGTGATTTTGTTGAAAATGGATGTATGGGTTCGAATATGGTTTTACGAATATAAACGTATAAACCATGCAAGGGTTGTAAGAACATGATGGTTTGATAAATAAGTCTGACTAGGGTTGCAGAAACGTATGTAGGAGTGTAGTGATCAAATTTAATTTTTATTTTAAATGTTTTTTGGGTCTTTAACGGTAATTATATACAAGGGTAAAATAAATTATTCATGTTTAAAATTAGTGTGGGGTTAAAGTTGCAGATTGTGGGGTTCTAACAAAATTATATTTTTTCCATCAAGTGCGCTACGCGACTTACAATTTTTTATTTTTTCTTTTTTATCTATATCTAAATATAAAGCAAAATGCAGAGAATGGTGAAATATTCAAAATACCAGAGAATGCCCTTAGTTAATCCAAACATTAAGAATTAAAATTATTAATTAAATGAGGATAATATGGTAAATTTACACTTTTTCATATTAAAAAAAATTAAAAGAAAAATAAGATAATGAATCCTATTTTTATGGAATACAACTACCCATTATCTTTTTTAATTATAAAATAATTTTAATTTTAAAAAATAAAAAAATAAAAAAAAGCCACTCGCAGGCGCGGAAGCGTGTGAGGAGAGGCTAGTATATATAAAGCAGAATGCAGAGAATGATGAAACATTCAAAATACTAAAAAATGCCCTTGGTTAATTCAAATTTTAAGAATTGAAATTATTAATTAAATAAGGATAATATGGTAAATTTACATTTTTTTATATTAAAAAAATTAAAATTAAAAACAAAATCAGATAATGGGTCCTATTTTTATGTAACATAACTACCCATGTTATTTTTTCTTAATTCTAAAAATAAAAAAATAAAAAAATAAAAAACCAATTGGCATGAGCATGTGCCAATGGGCTAGTTTTTACAATTCTATTTTTCTAGATGGCCTCTTAAAAGTTTTCCTTTATCACCCTTCTTTATCTAGATGCACGTATCAACAGTTTATCTGCCATAAAAGAAGAAAAAAAAAACAAGAAATTGTTGATATCATAGTGAATAAATAAAAACATAGACGGGGGAAGTTTCAGTGTTTGTGCGTCTTCAGGCTTCTATTGAACAGAATAAACTCCTATGAGCTTTACAAATCAGATATGCTGGTTGGTCCCTATCTATCTACTACCGGCTTACATTCACAAATACATAGATAATGTAGAACATAATAAAATGAGCTGCATAAAAAATGCCAAATAAATGGTCCGTCGGTCCAAACATTGATTCACTCCTTGCATTACTAAGAAAAACATCAGGAGACCTCCCATTGATACCTGTTGAAAGCCCCATCTTTCTCCATCCATCTGCCAAGGCATGAAAGTATATTAGAAAAATTATTTCACCAAATGGCAGAATATTGAAAACATTCAAAACTATAATGAGGTGAATTATGAGCAAGAAATCCCATGAATTTCTAAGAAACACTGCTACAATTTGCTCTCCAGCCTCTGTAACAAAGTGTTGGACAGCAGAACACAGTTTTGCATTTTGAGCTACATCCAACCTACCTTCGTCGTTTAGATCAGTTCCAATCACCATCTGCAATAACCCAAAAGAAAATTCACATAAATCTGTAAGAGTTAATTGAAAAATAAACAAAACAAAACCCAATAAGAAATATTTTTGTTTTGTATTGTGAAGGAAGCAAATGTCAGCATAAAAAGAAACACATCCACGGCCAGTAAGTCCTTCAGCAGTTTTCCTCCACAAATAATTTAAAATAATTAATTTCTATTTATTAAGTAATTTATGAAATTAGTAAAATATTTAAATACTAATTATTCGCTAAAGAAATAATAATTAAAATATAATTACTAATTAAAGTAATTAAAAAAAGCTAAGATGTTGCTTAAGTATAAAAAAGAAAACCATTTTGTGCGGCTCTACTTTTAAAATATTAATATATTTTAAAACTATAGCCGCACGGCTGTATTATTAAAATATTTGAATGTATTTAAAATGTATAGCCGCGCGGCTATACTCTTTAGATTAATATATTTTAAACGTATAGCCGCACGGCTATACTTTTAAGAATTTGGTTCAAAACGAATCAATCTCAGCACAGCTTTAACTCAAAACTACACGCGCATGCTACAATTAGAACTTCGCCAAACACGCTGTTAGAAGTCTTGAGGTTTTTTGCTCAGTAAAAGTTGGGCACAATATCCAGCGTTAGATCCTACTAATGGTCCACATTGAAGGCATGATAATGGTAATTTAGTTTCCAACCAAAAAAAAGAAGTTAAAAGAATTTGACACATGTCAACATTACATTGGTTTTAAGGAGGAGCTTTTCCTTAATTTTAAAGAGCCAAGCTTTTTCAGTCTTCGACCAAAAAAAAGTTTTTTCAGTCATTTGAAAAAAATCAAAAGAGATTTATCAAATAGCCGGATTGTTGAATTTGTTCCCACCAGAACCTGCCCCATTGTTTTTTCTTTGGTGTTTGGTGGTTGGACTCTCACCTTAAACCCGAGCTCTTTTTTTGGGTCAATAACTTGAGCATTTTTAGGAAGAGTCAAACTCAAAACCTAACCAACTCATCATTACAAAGTTTTTTTTTTAAATTTTTAATTTTGCAATTGTATTTTGCTAGATGCCCGTCCCAATAATTTTTTATTTTAATAATGAATGTCTTATTAATGCTGCGTCTTTTTCTAGAAGTGAGTTTTAAGTTTTTATTTTTCCGACTTTTAAAATGCACGTCTAGAAAAATACTCACCATTAATAACACAAGCCATTAAAAAAAAATTTAAAAATCAAATCAAATAATGGGTCCCTTTTATATATATATAATGAAAAAAAGGTTAGGGAGAGGTGGAGGCTACCTCATCCCAAGGCCTGGGCACCCCAATGCCTTTTTGAGGACTTACAAAAAGGGGTCTAGCCCATTTTTTGGTTTTTACATATTATCCATTAAAAGGGATTGTCGGCAGCGGAATTCGAACATAGGCCTTGATAGTGAAGAGAACGATCCTTACCAATTCAACCAACCCACGTTGACAATGAGTCCTATTTTTATATAACACAATTACCCATTATATTTTTTTAATTATAAAATAATAAAAACTAACTGGCACACGCCTGAAGGAGTAATTATAGAATGATACGGTATCACCACATCAGCTGGTGATACTCCCATTCAAAATCTGCCACCTGTCTATTTTTATTTTTAAAAGTTAAAACTAATTACAGCTGAATAGGAAATTATACTTTGACCCTTTCAAATAAAATCTAAAAAAAAGAAAAAAAAAAGAACGAGTTACTCAAACTATTTCCCTCCGCCGTTGTACCATGCTCTTTCACTCTCTCTCTCTCTCTTCTTCCCTACATCTCTCTATCCTCTCTCAATAACATATGAGAAAACTTTAGACTTTTTAATTGAATATACATATCTCATCCAATTGAATATGACTTGCCCAAAAGTTGACTTGGGATCAATTGGAATATACATATCTCATTCTTCTAAATGAGAGAGAGAAATTGAGAGAGCAGGGGCGATGGCCAGGGGAGGCAAAGTTGAGTGCAGTGGTTGGTGTACAATATTCTAGTTTTTTTTTAAAATATTATTTTTATTTTGAGGGAGATGGATAAATGGGCAGAATTTCAATGTGGAAATAAACAAATGTAAGATAAAGTAGTTGCTGGTACAGTAGAGAGAGATGGAAGGAAGATTAGAAACTCAGAGAGAGGGGGCGGCGAACAAGAATTGGTAATTTCAGTCGGGTGGGAGTCTGGTGCAATTTTCTTCTTTGTGGTTTTTCTTTTATTAATTTTATTGTAAAGGGTAAAATTGGAAGTGAAAGTCCAGCTGTATAAAAAAATGTAGTTTTCTTTAAAAAAGTGACAAGTGGCACATTTTGAGTGAGAGTATAACTATCTGACGTGGTAATACCGTACCATTCTATAATTTCTCCGCGTGTGAAGGGACTAACCTAGTTTATAATTGATTAATCTCTTTTCTAGAAAGAAATAAAAAGATTGATTAATCTCCAACAACTTTCTTATTATATTGGATATTGGATCTACATGGCTCGCCCTTAGAACAATGTTATAATTTTTCTGATTCTTCCTTTGTTTTTTAACAAAGTAAAATTAAAATTAAGAAGAAGAAAGAACTATACAGAATTTTTTATATATTGATATTGAGAGAGAAGGAAATCAAATCAGGTACATGATAAATGCTTTTAACAACTTGAGCTACAAGTTCCTTGCTACTTAGAATTGTTTTTAGTTCTCTTACCATATTCTTTTCATTGTTACTAAAAAAAATAAAAAATAAAAACGAAAGTGTTACTAAAAGAACCGAATTCAACATCTTATCGGATGACAAATTCATACTTAGAAAGCCTTTACGTAACATACACTCTTCCAATGAAGAATGCCTCGTTGACAAAGCCTTTGCGACATTTGTCAACTTTCAATGCCAAACATGGCTACCAGCCAACCACGCAAAAGAGAAGGGAATTTTCTATGGGATTGCCGTTGACAACACTGTTCCTCTTGACATAATAATCCCTCATGTGTTAGAGCGACATTGTTTTTCATAATTGAAGGAAGACCAAGTTGTTGCCCATCATGTTGGCATCTTAATTTGTTGCCAACATGAACATGAAGAAATGTGCTTGCCAAGCTAGGTGCAAAGAAAAGATCTCGCGTATATCCAGCGCATACAACGCTCCTCTCACGGATCACACAACCAAGACACAAAGCTATAGGTGTGAAAAAGAGATCATAATTTATATAAACTCCCCTTGTATGCAAGCATTTTAGCCATACGGTTCATGATGCAGACTGAGGAGGAGGCAGTCCATGTAATGATCATGTGAATGAAGATGTAAAATAGTAAATTGATAAACAGATAAGAACTCAGGATTAGGGCTAAACATAATCATTTCTTGTGTATGCACTAAAAGTTACCAAACTAGTATAAAAGCGATAGTGAGGACTGATGACAGCCAATAAACACTAAAAACAGTTCTTCATGTCATTCAGATGCTAAAAACAAACCAAAAAGAGAAGGCCAAAGGGAAAAGAGGAATGCACACAGATAAAACACGGCACTCACGAAAACAATGGTTGTAAACAAAAAGGCAGCTATAATCCCCGGAAATTCTAACAAATTGACAGCCAGTGCTACCTTACCTTAACCTTAAATCCAAACACACATCTATGTCTTTTCACATTTTCTCAGCCATTATGGCCAATCCTAGGCATGGCCTCCTATTTCGAATCCTGTTTTTCATCTTTTTCCTCTGAGATGAAATCTGAGCTATCTTCAGCGGCTGATGTCCCATCATTCCCATCATTATATTCTGGAGCCTGGGAAGTCTTAAATAGTTCATCATTCTCCAATTGAGCTAACTTCTCTTTCGATTCTCCCTTCAGTAGCTCGACCACCTCCAGCATAGTCGGTCTTCTCTCAGGTCGACTATGAGCACATAGCAGAGCCACAAAGATAACCCTTTTCAGCTCATCCTCTGCATACTTTCCATTGAGCTTGGGATCTGCTAATTCATCAAACTTCCTCTCACAAGCCAATGGCAGTGCCCAATCAGTAACTGTGCGTTTCATTGTTGAACTCAATTTCTCAATGGGTTTCTTGCCACTGGCAAGTTCTAGCAGGAGAATGCCAAAGCTGTAGACATCACAACTCTCTGAAGCTTTCCCTAACATAGCATATTCGGGTGCAAGGTAGCCAAGGGTACCCTTCACTCTTGTGGTCACATGTGTAGCACCATCAGGGATTAGCTTTGCAAAACCAAAATCAGCAACTTGAGCCTGGAAATCTGAGTCCACTAACACATTGCTGGCTTTGATGTCTCTATGGATTATATGTGGAGTTGCATGGTGGTGAAGATAGCTGGAAAATTAAAGTAAGAGGTTAATAAGAGTAACAGTTATAGAGTTGGGAGAAATGTGGGTTCAGTACTTACGCAATTCCCTCAGCAGATCCAATTGCAATATTCATCCGCCGGTTCCAATCAAGAAGGCATTCAGCTGAGTGCTGCCCATGAAGATGAGAAAGTAAGCTCAAATTTGGCATGTAGTCATATACAATTAAACGCTCTTGCCCTTCTGCACAATAGCCACGTAAACTGAGCAGATTCTTGTGCCGAACTCGTGCCAATATCTCAACCTCAACTGCAAATTCCATATCTGCTTTGTTACTCCAGACCTTTAACCTTTTAACTGCAATCTGTACAGATTTCATTGAGAATTAATTTGAATTGAGATATCATTCAGAATTATAAATAGTCCATACAAGAGACAATTTTGGGTTTAATTTAGGCCAAAAAAAAAAAAAAAAAACAGCCTACAGATTATTACTACCACTACAGAAGATGGAGCACTAAAGGAAATTCCACCGATTACTATCAAGCGAAGAAAAAATTTAAGGAAAGACCAATGCACAACAACAAGATCAAGCATTTCAGAAAATTTTGATAATTTACAGAAGTCTCAGTATCTGGGAAGTAATTACAGGTGCCCTTTTGAAGAAGCTACTTTTAGTAATGATTAAAATTTAGAGAAAAACTATACACATACTTTGCGATCACTATTTAAGAGATTACTCGAACAAAAATATCAACTCCTTCATAAGGCTCGCTCAAGATGGTGAAGAAACATACTCTGACAAACTTATAGTTGATGCTAATCATAATGATATTAAGGACCTCAATAAAAGTTTGTTTTTGAAGAAATTTTTTTGAAGTGCACAATGTTGACCAACACAAAGTACATTCTTCCAACCCTGTTTAATAGATTGAAGAATATAAGTACATAAAGATATTGGAATCAGTCTTTTAAGCACAGTTGTCTCAACTGGGCTTCTCTAGGAAGCTCCCAACCAGGCAGGGTGTCTGCACCTACGTATGATTTTATGTCTAGCACAGAAAGTGACCAAATAAAACTGAATACAATTCATCCTGACGAACACTGGAGTGACTTATAACTATTCTATACCAAATTAAACTGGTATATACTCCTTAGCTATTTGAAAAAGTAATGGACTCCACCAATCAACTGAATATACATGATAAAACTTGTACAAGCATGTCCTTCTCTTTCTTATTGCTAGATCCTCATGGCAGTGATGCAATTCAACAAATTGAAATAATAATTTTAACCAGCAGTACGTATGAGGGTTCACCTTGGAGCAACAATATGGCTTGCTCCAAGTGATCTGGTGTTCGAAGGTTTGATTTGAAGAAATGGCCTCTCTAGAAAAAAGGATATGGCTGCGTATGTCTTGCCCTAATCAGCCATAGCACCTGTCCTCTTATCTTTCCCTTCCAAGTTTCAATAATCTAGCTGCAACTAATTTTTCTCCATGTTCTTCAGGTGTCATTCAAAAAATTTCCAGAACATAACACTGTTGGTAGTTTCACTTCCTTTGAGAACCAACCAACACTAAGACTCCCATGTCTCTTTCACCATCTAATCTTCTTACTATATTTCAATGTTGAATGCAATTCTCACAGCCTTTTGTGCATTAAAAGAATCACTTCCCTTGAGAACCTACCAGCACTATGACTCCCATAGTCTCTTTCACCATCTAACATTCTTACTATATTCCAATGTTCAATGCAATTCTCACAGCCTTTTGTGCACTAAAAGAATTAGTGTTTTTATAGCTTCTCTAAAATGAAGGAAAAAGAAAAGAAAATTTATTTGGTTCAAATTATTCATTACATGTTACAAAAGGAAAACCTAAAACATTTCACAACCATATCCTTAACGAAATGGCACAAGTAGTTCATTGATAGAGCATACAAGTGTATTTATCATTACAAGAAGAAGAATCTAAATCATCACATACATACTGCTGTGTCTGACCACATATTCATTCTATGAAGAAAATAGGTAATAATTATTTATACTACAACCATGCCCTTAAGGATTATGGCAAAGATCCATAAATATTATTGAATCCACAACTACAAGCTCAAACACTGAAGTGGTCTCTTCACCAGTCATAACCATTTTAATGCCTCATCCAGACATTTGATCTACACTAGCACTTAAACATCAGGGAAAAATTCTAACCATATTAGCCCACTTTATGCCATACTCATAATCATTTCAATTGAGAATTTTAAACAAAATGAGATATCAGAAATCTAAAGTTAAAAGACCAATAATTTTTTTTATTGTTTAGAAATAAAAACCAACGATCAACCAACAGCATCCTTTTGATTTATGGTTTTTTATTTTATTTTAAAAATAGTAGAATCAAGAATGATAACTCTTGTTTGTTCTTTCACCCAAAAAAGAAGAAGCAAAACCATAATCAATTAAGTATATGATGCTAAACTTAACTGAGTAACCAGCAGAATTCACAATAAAAAAAATTGACATATAACTGAAAATATTAGTAATTACTTGTGATCCATCCCAAAGCTGACCCCAGTAAACACTTCCAAACCCTCCCTCTCCAAGTTTGTTGTCATAATTAAAATTGTTTGTTGCTGCGTGGAGTTCCTTCAAGGAAAAGACCCTCCATGTTGGCTGCTTCTTTCCTCGTTCTTTTCTGCACATCAGGTTTCCATCAAATCAATATAATACCAAATTAGGTTTCTTAATGAAATAGTAATTTTCTCCAGAAAACACGCAACTGCTAAAAGCAGACACACAACAGCAGAAACTACAGAACCAAAAACCACGAACAACCCGAAATGGATACCAAAGAGGCCATCTAATTTTAAAAAATAAAAATAAAAAAGGGGGTAAATTCGAGTTGATTTTCTTTTCTTGTTTGCTTAAGAAAAACAAATTAAAACGATAGATTGACTGTTGAATGTTTGTAAGTGGACAAGTCATTAGAAACAGGATAGAACAAAAGACCAACCATCATCTGTTCATTGATGCCTGTTTGTAATCTGTTTCACTGAGTCAATAAGATTCCAGTCCGATATTAACTCTTTATTCTCTTTTTCCTTCCTTATACTTTGAAACCGACATGTGGATCAATAAATTCCTCTTGCTAACACCCATTTTCCTTCTCTGTTTAATCTGAGGAAAACCCAAGAATGCAAATCCTCTCTTTTTGTTTTTCTGGTAATCAAAAAATGGTAACATTTCAATTTGCACTTAATTCTTCCTAACACCAATGAGCTCATCCTTCGAATCTGAGCTAAACCCAGAACCTAAGCCCACTTCAACTCTCATTTCATCATCCAAAAAACCACAGCGAAAGATTTCTCCAAATCAGATTCCACTACTACTTACATAACAAAATTGAATTAAAAAAAGAAAAAACCAACCAGCAGTAAATAATCAAAACCAAAATTTTCAAATTCAGCTCGGAAATAAAGAATGATTAACGTACCGACCAAAGCCCCTTCCACAACAAAACATTGGACCAAAAGCCATAGCCAAACCCACCAACAAGAATCGCTTCTTTAGTCAATCAGAAAACGACCCACCAAACCAAATCAGCTCCTTGTTCTTCTTCTCCCAATTCTTCAAGCTTCTTTTTTTACTCTGAGCCTTCCTGAACCTCCCTCTTTAGCTTGTTGCAGAGTGAAGGTGAGAGAAAAGGTAAAGCCGAAGAAGACGAAGAGGATGAGATACCAAGCTTGGAGCTTCGGTCATTTGGTTGGGTTTTGGTGGGAAAAAGCTAGCAAAAGCTACAGTCTTTAAGGCGAATGTTGCGCTTTGAGAACCTGAACAACGGACGGGATTTGCAGAGCGCACAAAATAGTTGTTATCAGCCAAACCCAAAAGTCCACACCCTTCTTCCTTAAGCCTTCTTTTCTGTCTGTTTTCAAGTTTCTGGTCCAGCTGTTATTCAATTTTGATTTTCAAAGCGCAGACGCATACTTTCAGGGACCCATTTCAATTCTTTAATTATATATCTGTTTTAACAGTTTGTTTATATTATTAATTGTAATTAAATTTATTAACAGTTTCACCATTTTCTCAGCTTTACAATTTTATTTTTTATTTTGTAAAAGGAAAATGGATTGTAAGAGTTGTGAAAAGAAGGGCACTCCATTACTAGATAGTAGTTACAAGTTTGTATAATGATTTTTATTCTATTCTTTCAATCTTTATTTTATTAATTTAGTCATCAAAGTAGAACATAAATGAGCTAAGAGCACTTCTACCCATTTGTCATGACAAAGTACAAGGGGAGGCAAGGGGAGATACTATTCAAGTGAATAGTGGCAGCCCTTGCAAAAGCAATGTGTGTTTCCACCCGTTGTCATGGCAAAGGGCAATACTATTCATTTTTCATTTTTTTTATCTAAACAATTAATTTGGAGAATATTTTTGGATAAGATTTTGGGTTCCTACGTGTCAATATTTATTATAAAATTCATATCTCATAATTTGAATGAATTTTTCAGATAAAATTTTCACCACCCCCCCAACATTCTTGATGGTTGAAAGATTTTTTGCCTTGTCCAATTGCACCAAACCACATCTGTGTTTGCATAATCTATTAACAAAAAAAATATTGGAAATGCAAGACACATTAATAAAATATTGAAAATGCAAGAAATATTGAAAATATATTGGAAATGCAAGAAACATTAAAAAAAAATTAAACATTACATTTAATAAAATGGAAATTACAAATAATTTACCTCATTGCCAAGATTTTCACCGCTTCGAACATTGTCCCTTGCTTTTGCTAATGCATCTCTCAATTTCCCCAACTCTTTATTCAATATTTTCCCCCTACTACTCAATGCCAATTTCGTACTACTCGAACCCAATCTTTCACAAAATTCGGCATGAATTTTTCTCCACATGTGAGAGAATTTCATCTCATTGCTAGTGACTAGACAATGACTAACATGGACCCAACTCTCACACCAGAGAACATATTCCATGGTTGCCCACGTGCCTCTGGCTTTGATGGAAGATGCCATGAGATGGTGAATAAAAATGAAAATTGGAAGTGATGAAAATTTTGTGTAGAGAGTGAAAAATAATAGAATTTATGAAATTGTATGAGGATTTGGTGTTGAAAGTGAAGAAGAATGGTAGGTATTTATAGGAAAAAAGTTCAGAATTTTTTGGTAAATTTTTTAAAATTTTTCGATTTTATTTTTCACATTTTTTATGCCAAAAAAAGCCCAGCCGTTGGATTTGAAAAAAAAACCATTGAAGCGACCAGAAGGCGCCACATGGCGTGTTACCGTTGGCCGATGTCAGCGCTGACGCGTTGCACATGCCAATGTTAAATTTTTTTTTTTTTTTGAATTATCGCACTAACGTCAGCAGCCTTCGGACTGACCCAATCTCGTGGGACCCACGCCTTGCCCGGGCTCCTTTGGCCAGCTGGAAGCTGTTGCCTGAGCTCGGGCCCTGTCCTGCCAGGGCTGGGGTTTGTTGCTGGAGGTGCTCTAATATGGAGTACATAACTATTAATAATTTTGCTAGTTGAGATAATAAATGAATATTGGAAGAATAAAAACAACGGTGAGAAGCATAGGATAGCTTTCCAAGAGCGTCAATAACGCCTCCCTTTTATTATATCATTGTTGATTTTGATTAACTTATTTTGTGTTAGAAAGAGATAAGAAGGTTTTATTTTTGTTTAAATGTTTAATGGATATACTCAATCCTCTCATTACTTATTAATGGATTTGTCTACTCGTATTTCTCATCTCAACGTTAAAAGATATCAAAGTTCGAATGTCATCCGCTCTAAGAGCATCCACAATGATTGCTCAATAGTTCATCTCAGTTCAATTCAGTAGTTCAATTTATTGAACTTTTTTGGCAGCTATTAAGCTGAACTGCAGTTTCATTTGCAGCGATGTAGTTTAATAGCTTACAAATTTAAAACTAACGTTGTCCATGTGTCAATAAGAAAGAGGCTATAGAGTTATTATGGTGGATCATCTTTTTTAAATGAATTTTATTTCAGAGTTCATCTTATTGACCTCTGAAATAAACTATTGATCCCTGAAATGAATTTCTGAAATGAATTGAACTTCACCACTGCAAATCAAAAGTTCAATTTATTGAAAAAAACATTACTGTTCCAACTTCCAAATCATAGTTAAATTTAAGTAATGATTTCATTTGGAATCAAGAAAATATTTAAATATGTGTTGTGATTAATTGCATTAAAATATGATATTATTGGTACGAGTTTGGCTCTAAACCGTCCACATACTTTGTGGGGCTTCCTTTGATTGCATTGGTGACAAACGCAGGAAAACTTTTCAAAAGATTATGTCCCACAATATATTATATGTTTACTATATATAGTAGGTGTCATCTGTGAGTCCAATATATAATTTTCCAATTGATATAGATGACCCTGTTGCCTGTTAGTTCCACACTTTTGAGAGCCATTTGCATAAATCTGATATTAATTGCTTAATGTATTCATTTTAACAGATTATGACTTCTTAACCAATAATCTGACTGTTAAAACACAATAATCAAAAGGATGATATCATTATTAGGTATTGGGATTAACTCTAGTGGTGAGGAGAACGAAAAAAGGATTATGTTAAACTAAGGTGGTAGCTAGTTTAGTAAGTGAAATCAACAAAAAGTTGTCCAATAATAATTTAAGGAAGATGGGCAGTATCTAAAAGATATGCAGTTCTGAACACATTGCATGATAAAAATAGGAACATAGAAGGTATAAACGGTAAAGATATTTCATTTCTCCAATGCGACATTAATATATCCCTTCATGGTAGAGTAACTTTTTTTTTTTATATTTATTTATTTATTTATTTTTATAATCAAAAAATACAATCGATTGATTACTCTAAACTATAAGAGGATTTCACACATACACAAACTATCAAGATGTCATGAGAGTTCGAACTTGAGACTGTGACAGACCTATTAAAGCACAAGGAATTGCATATGCAACTCTCTTCGTTGGAAAAGCCTTGAGAGATGCTTTATATTTGATCATTTGGTGGTGCACTCCAGGTGTTTGACAAATTGCCTAAACCAAGCTTGTCTTTTTGTGCTGCGCTGCTGTGCTGCTGCGCACCTCTTTTTTTTTCTTTTTTTTTTTAAACATCTTGGCTAAAACAATGTCGTTTTGGACTAGACTTTAAAAAAATAATTTAAAAAAAAGGAAAATTGGAGTGTGTTTTGTGGGCTTTAATAAGGATCTCAGGGCCTACTTAATAAATGATAAAATGCTTTTAAAAAATGGCTTTAACTTCTAGGGCTTTTAAGAAGCTTTCTTATTATATATATATATATATATATATGGGGTATATAACATGGATTAATAAAGCTTTTAGCCTTTCAAAATTGAACATCCGTTAAAAAATTTATGGGTTCGCTAATGCCTAAGACCATTGGTATGTAAATCAATGCTCTTTTTCATTGGGCTAAACCCCATAACTCACTATAAAATAACTTAAGTAAATATGTAGGCACCATATATTAAGTGACGTAAAAACATGTGCAACTTTTGTCGTGCTATACCATAAGAGAGTTAGAGTATCAATAAGTTTATTATTAGAAGATTAAGTGTAGCACCTCAAATGTGAAATGTGATTGTTAGCTGTTTTCGTCTTCTTCTTCTTCATTTTTTTTTTCAGGCTTTAGAAATCTGAAATTCGCACTTTTCTTGCGAGACAATGATTATTGGTTTACACCAATATGGACCATTTCATTTGTGCTAGATGGTTTTTATTTTTATTCTTTTGGTAATTATCTGTGGCAGATGGTTGAAACTTGAAAGCAGCAGTGAGTTTAACTTTTTGATTGTCCATATTGTTCACTTATTTTAAATTCAATTCCGTTCTTGACTGTTGTTGTTCGGGAAATTACAAAACTACGCAAGAACAAACATCAAATAAGTAATAGAATATGCCAAAGTGGTTGGAATAAGTTGGGTTTCCGCTAAAGATAGTAACAGAACCCAAGATTCTACCAATAAATAATTGATCAATAAAATAAAAATTAACACAACCCAAGTGATAATAGCCAAAATTATATAAAATATCTTTGAGAGACAGGGACTTTCATGTGGTGGACTCACCAAGTGAGGCTTGTGTCACGGGACGAGCGGAGCGGCGCTGGCGCGGCGGAAGCGAAACACTAATTTCGCCGCTCGAAGCACACCCGTGCGGCCCAGGATCCAATCCCATCGAATCCCAGTCAGCCTTCAACCACTTCGTGATCTTCACGACTCTCACAACTCCGCGAGAGGTTCACCTTCAAGTGTTGTCTTCCACTAGACAACGAGTCACACTACCTTGTGACAACACAATCACTCCGCATCCGGCAACGAACCCTCGACGCCCATACATCAAGCGTTGCATAAGACACGTCAACTGCATCGACCACGTCGCATGCTTAACTCATGGCTCGCTCATGTCCAAGTCGAGACATAGCGATCCAACACACCATCGGTTTACCCACACTTCTGTCGGTCATTCCTTTAGCGTCCACGATAGCCCACATCCTCGAGCTATACACGCAAGCAGTCCTGCTTGCATGTCGCCCAAGCCTTGGCGACATATGTATTCCGAATGTCCCACATAACCATCTATGCATTGCATGGGGTCGCAACCCATGCGTACCGGCATCCGAATATCTTCCTTCCAACATTGGACAAGGCCGACCCAAAGCCAAGTCCATCGAGTATTGTCAAATGCCTCGCTTGCCGATGGCATAGCGAATGCCATACAATGACCTCACTCTTTCCGACAATGCGCAATACGAACGGCCCCGCGTGTTCGTACTGTCCTGGGGAAATCCTTTCCCTCGGAGACACAGATTATCCTTCAACAATCTTATGCCCGCCCTCATGACAACCTCCAATGTCATAAGGATGCTCGCTTAGTGCCACAAGGGTGTAAGCACCAGAGGTGGTGGAGAGCATGACACCATGTCACCCCCTTTATAGCATTCTATGCATTTAGCCTTCTGCTAGGAGGGAACATCACCTATGCACGAGGAGTCATAATTGGGCATAACTTCTTCATACGAACTCCGAATGGCAAACCGTCAGTTGCATAGCGTGTATCTCGTCATTACGAACATCTTTCGTGTTCTGAGTTTCTTCAGGTTCCTCCCGTAACCTTCCGAAATACCCAAAATACCCCTCACACGCACAACCCGGCCAACACCAACCATTCTAGTTCTTAAGTCCTTGCCCTTTCCACACTTGGACTACCTCTTAAGCACATTGATGTCTCAACGGAGTCACAGAAGCACCTGTTAATATGCGACCCGTGACATTGGCATGCTTGAGGAGAATTATACAGTCTAAAGATAATATTACACGGTATATATGTTGATGTGGTATTACGAATTCACACAAATTATAGTATCTATCAACATCGTTTTATGCATGAACACAAGTGTAACCTTCTTGTTATGCAAAAATGTATTTTTCTAAGTGGTAAAGCCTAATCCTCCTTGAAAGATCCTTATACTCTCATCTTAGTTCTCATTTTAACAACCCAATATATCAATCTCATCTTCACACATATAGATAGGTATTTCTAGTTTGGATCAACAAACCACAAGATCCAATTTCTTTTTCCTCCCACAATTGTTATTTTTTATTATCTTTTTATCCATGTACCATAAGAAGAACAAATTGAGATTGCAAGTCATGAAATTATTGTATAATTATTTTTTAAATTAGACCTACCAATGATTGATGTCAAACCAAATTAAGTGGGCAGTGGAGTGGTATTGGTGAGAATCCTAGAAGACAAACCCTTTCATTGGAGCTTTTTATGAAATTGGCTGTCTATATAAGACATGGAAATGCAAGTTGATCAAGGCTTTTAGTACATGGCGTGACAGTTCTAGAAGGATGAGCTGCTATTCTTGGATCATTATCTGCATTATGTGTTCTTTATTTGTTTGCTAGTTTGTATAATTGTCATTCATAGGAATATCTTCTCCTTTTTCTTTACCCTTTTTTTTGGTCTTTCAAATTGTATTTCCCATAATTACATGGTTAAGTGAAATGTCATATATGTGAGCTTTGTATATTTAATTAATACTAAAGAGTGTTTTAACTCATTAGATTCGAGTTAAATTTAAAATGAACGACTTAATTATATGGGTACAACATAATTATATAGTACACACTATCACGTATAAGTTCATTAATTTGAAAAGAGAAAGTGTGCAATTATGGTAAGCGGGCAATTTTAACTTTGGGATGGTAAGGTGAGATTTGACTGAAGTTTCAGGGAGCACAACAGTAAATAAGCTTATTTAGAATTGGAGAATTGTTATACAGATTTTCTTTGATTGCAATATAACTGCTTTGTGGGAGCACTATTTATGCTACAAAGTTTGTAGAAGTCTCATCGGTCAAAATCACAAATAGGACTAGAACAGAAAAGTCATGTGAAGATTCTCATAAGAAAGAGAAGTCCTATGAAGATGATTGAGACTTCGAAGACTTATTTCCCTATTTCTTTTCTTGCTCCTGTTGTTCTATGAAAATTTATGTCATATGGACTTCTGCATGTGTTGCCTCAAATTTGTATCTTGTCTGTAGCCTGTCAAGTTGGTCTCTGCACTGTAGGGAAAATTGAAGCTGTTGTGCTACGTACCCAGTTTAATGTGTTGAGGATTTCATATTCTCAAGAATTTTAGCATCCAGGTTTCATAATTTCTCTTATTTTTTGCATGCCAGCTCCTCAGAAGACAGAATATTAAATGTTTTTTCTTCCTCCTGTTGGGGAGATGTACTTTTTTGTCTGAAAGATAAGATGTATTCAAAGCATTCACAGATTATATATTTGCGCATATAACATCAGTATGTTCATATACGTCTCATATTGTGATACATGGTTTAGAATAATTTGTTTATCTTGTTATTCCATCAGGGGCCCTCCTGAGGATCTTTATGCATCTCTTGATGTCGAAAAAATAGAAGGAATTCAAAGAGATGGCGTATATCTCTCCTCAACAGTTTCTATCAATTATCTGGATGCCATATTGGGGGGCTGTTGTTATTTTTATTGAGCTTGTTTGCACCATAATCAACCAAGCACATTCAGCATTGGAACTGGCACGCACACCGACAACTAAAAGGTAAGACACTTGAGCAATCCCTAAAATACTGATGAAGTCATCATCCTCCTAACCTGCTGAAGGAATACCTCCCTCCGAAGCGGTAGTTGCCTACCGAAGGTGGCTGCCAATGCTCTCAACTACATAACCTAGAACCGTAGACACGTGTCATCACCACAACGATTTGCACAAAGTCCTACATCGAAACTTTGTGCAAACTCTCACTTTTACTTCTCTATAAAAGAGTAATAGTACCCAAGTAAAAAGAGTAACTACTTTTCACCTTTATTATTACTCTGCCAAAATTACTACACATCCTACACTCTGACTTAAGCATCGGAGAGCCTTCGACATGTACCACACCAATGCCCGAAGTTTAATTGTTTACTTTTTGTCCCACAACATACTTATCTCTCTGAAGGTATACTGTTTTTAATGCTTTGGAGTAGTAAAATCGTGAAGTATACATGCTATATCGTGGACTTTCAACAATTAGTTTTTCACAAATTTGTGGATGAAGCTTACATCTCCATAACGTAATACTCCATCAAAACTTATGCATCCGCCCTTTTGAGACTAATAATTTCAGAAGTTGGAATTCTATTTAATTTCTTTCAACCAACAAGTAATGCACATCGAAGAAATCCTTTCTTGTAAAGTTGTAACCTCTAAACAATGAACATTTTCCTTGAAATTTTAACCCTCGGATTTTTCTTTCCTTTATAGTGCCAATGAGCGTGAACTGCTTGAAGAGCTTGCTTTACTGAATAATACTACCACCAGACGTTCACGCACTCGCCCTAAAATGCAACCAGCTAGTGTAATCACTTATCATCTGAGGATGTGTTCTCTGTCTGTGCATGTTTTGATAATTCATCAGTGGATGTGTTCAAGTCCTTTCATAAACATTTTCGAACTTCAAACTATAGTGAATTTAATGTAATTAATCATTAGATTTGCATGACAGAACACTTTATACAGTTTCAATCTGCGTGTACAGATTTATCTGACTTGAATATGTTCCTTTGCTTCGGTAGCAAATAATATAGAACCGGAGGTGGGAACGGCTGGGGAGAAAACAGATGAAGGAGAAGATCAAAATGACCCATGGAAGAAGTTAAAAGACTTTGCTGGGTAAAAATCTCCCCCTCTCTCTCTCTCTCTTCTACCCAAGTATTAATACTACTTACTATGGTCATTAACTACCGAGTGAAAATTTTAAAATTTGGTTGCCACCAAATTTCCTTGAGCTACTCTCTTTTAAACGTGGCATATCCAAATTTCCTTGAGCTACTCTGCAATTGATCACAAGCTCTCGAGATTATATATAGTCTGTTTTCATGTGCAGAGAATTCTATTTTTCAGATGCATATTTCTGTGTCATAGTTACTTTTATCTTCTCTTCATTAATCAATGTACTCATAATATGCAATGCAATTGAACAAAAAAGTCTTTGGAATATGGCTGAGAGACAAACTCTAGTCTGGTGTGTTTATGAGATCCACTCCAAATTAACACTCACCGTTGACCAAAATTTGGCTCTAGATTTTCTTGTTTCTTCCGGAAGAAAGGGTACTGGATGAGCCATGCCGTCAAGAATTTCCAACGCGTTACCAAACTTTCCAGTATGTGAAGACATTGAATTTTTCTAATATTATTGAATTTGTTTTCATTATGATTTTTCTAATATTAACTGGGTGACAGTGTGCAGCCATCAAAATTTTTTTTAATTTTTGAATAAGAGGCTGTTTGGAGGATGCTTCGACCAAGCAAACAAGAAAAGAATAAGGGAACAAGGTAGGGGAAAGAAAAAGTAAGGAATTAAAAGAGAAGAAACAAACAAGTTAGGGAAGAGATAAATTCTATTCGTGTTGATTGGCAAGTGTGTGTTTGTTGTTGTCGTGGTGCCTGAATTGACTTACAAGCATTCTTCATCAGCCTCAACATTATAAAACTAGCTGGGGAGAAATGAGAATGACTACAACAATTCCCAACACTACCTTGCTATCATTTGCATTAAAAGATTTCTTCCTTTTTCCTTTCTTTTTTCAACCACTAGAAATCCATTTCTAGAGCAAACAAATGGTTGAAGCACTCATTTCCGTGCTCCTAGAACAGTTGGGCTCAATCATCCAAAAACAAGTAGAACAAGAGGTCAGACTAGTTGTTGATGTTAAGAAAGAAGTGGCAAAACTCACTCGCAATTTCAAAGCTATTCAAGTTGTGCTCGAGAATGCAGAGGAGAGGCAAATGAAGGAGGTGGACGTGAGATACTGGCTGGATAGTTTGAAGGATGTATCCTACAAGATGGACGACGTGTTGGATGAGTGGAGTACTGAAATTCTGAAACAACATATTCAGAAACAAGAAAAAGAAGCTGCTAATGCTGGTAGTACTAGTACTACCAAGAAGGTATGTTTCTGCATTCCTGCCCCTTGGTTTTGTTTTGGCCAAGTCAGTCAAGTAATTCTTCGTCGTGACATTGCTGTGAAGATAAAAGAACTAAATGAAAGATTAGCTCTGATTGCTAGTGAAAAACAAAACTATAACTTTCAATACATGAAAAGAGGAATTGAACAAATTGAACGACAAAAAAGTTCTTCTTTCGTTGATAAGACATTTGGTCGAGTTGACGAGAAGGAAATATTAGTAAAAAAGTTGCTAAGTGAGAGTGGTCAAGAAGGGACAACCTGCCTTGTCATCCCTATTATAGGGATGGGAGGAATTGGCAAGACAACTCTTGCCCAACTTGCCTATAATGATGAAAAGGTTCAAGCCCATTTCGACAATAGAATATGGGTTTGTGTGTCAGATCCTTTTGATGAGATCAAAATTGCCAAAGCCATCATTGATGGTCTGAAAAAAGAGAATTCCCCAGCTTCAAATGAGTTGCAAATTCTCTTGCAATTTATACATGAGTCTGTTAAGGGCATGAAGTTCCTTCTTGTCCTAGATGATGTGTGGAACCAAGACTATAGAAAGTGGGAACAATTACAGTTACCTTTACAAAATGGGGCTGTGGGTAGTAGAATATTGGTGACCACACGAAAAGAGGAAGTTGCGAGGATGGTGGGAGCATCCACTGATATGATCAATTTGGAGGTGTTGAGTGAAGAAAATTGTTGGGCATTGTTCTATCAAATTGCACTGGCTGATAGAGAAAAAAATGAGTCTAAAGGGTTAGAATTTATTGGTAAACAAATTGTCAAAAAGTGTAAGGGTCTGCCCCTTGCTGCAAAGGCATTGGGTGGTCTCATGCGCTGCAAGAAAACGAGGAAAGAATGGGAAGACGTTTTGAATAGTAAGATATGGGAGGTAGACGGGTTTGAGGAACAAGTTTTCCAACCACTGTTACTAAGTTATTATGATTTGGCCCCGGCAATCAAACGTTGTTTTTTGTATTGTGTTATTTTCCCAAAAGATTATGACATTGTCAAAGATAACTTGATTGAGTTGTGGATGTCACAAAATTATCTTAATTCAATTGGAAACAAAGAAAAAGAAGCGGTAGGCGAAATGTACTTTGATAACTTAGTAATGCGCTCTTTCTTCCAACAATTTGAGAAAGATGATCTTGGAAATATTGAGGGGTGCAAGATGCATGATATTGTGCATGACTTTCTACAATTTCTAACTAAAAAAGAATGCTTTGTTTTGGAGGCTGAGGGTGGTAATACTAATAAGAGAATAATGGAGTTTAATGGAGATAATAAGGTTCATCATTTGACATTAATATTTGCACCCGAAGGTCCACTAATTCCAAGTTCCTTGTGCAACTGCAAGAATTTACGGACTCTTGCAACTTTTGATTCCAAGATTAGTAGTTTTGGTCAAGAGTTAATTTCACAAGTAAAATGCCTTAGAACGTTGAATCTGCGTGATAACTTCTTGAAAGAAGTTCCAAATGAGATTGGAGAATTGGTACATTTGAGGTATCTTGATTTGTCTGATAATGTTGATTTGATGAAATTGCCAGACACCGTGTGTAATTTAATCAATTTGCAAACCCTGAGACTCATTAGGTGCAATAATCTTGAAAGATTACCTGAAGCCATGGGAAAGCTAATTAACTTGCAGCATCTTCATGTTATGGATTGTGATAATCTAAAGTTGCCCAAGGGGATTGCAAGGTTAACAAGTCTACGAACGCTAGATGAAGTTTGCATCCATGGCAATGATGACGTTGATAACAACAAAGAAGCATTATTCAAGTTAAGTGATTTGAGAAACATGGACCAGCTTCGTGGGAGTTTCCATGTAGAATTTTGGGAGGATCTCAAGGATGCGAGGCAGGCCGAGAAAGCGCATTTGGTGAACAAAAATTTCCTTGTCAGTCTGGAATTGAGTTTCTTCTCTTACACGTGGCAGCCCAAACCCATCCAGGAAGAAACAATGAATGCCTTACAACCACCTCCAAATCTGGAATCCTTCTGTATCTATCGGTACAGTGGTACCACACTCCAGCCCCATTGGATGACGTCGTTAAACAAATTGAGAAGCCTTACCCTTCTAATTTGCAAGTTTGTTGAGTTTGTGCCTCCTTTGGGGAGATTGGAGTCCCTTGAAGTACTGAAGATACATGCTTGGGATAGCTTGAAAAAGGTAGGAGTTGAGTTTTTGGGAATAGATGGAACAATAGAAACGCAAACATCCTCATCACCACTTATTTTATTCCCAAATTTGAAAACACTTGTATTCGGTGTGTTGCCGAAGTGGGAAGAGTGGGAAGGAATGACAGGGTGGAGTGAAGAAGAGGATTCTCAGAAGACAATTACAATAATGCCCTGCCTTTCTTCCTTACGAATTATTGAATGTCGTGTGCTAAGAACGCTGCCCAACTTCTTACGAAATACACCACTGAAGGAGTTGGTCATAGGTGGTGACGAATTCTACCTTCCAGCACCAGTTGCACAAGGTTGCCGAAAAGGCAGAGGAGAGTGGCCCAAGATTTCTCACATCCCAAACATCAAAGTTGGTAAAGAATTTGTACAAAAAGACGGAGTTTACCAAACTGATGATGATGAGACGCCAAGTGCCGCTTCCACCTCTTCTTCTGGTAATGTCTGTTAAGATTTCATTTTGTTAATGTCTATCTATATTATTCATTTATCATCAGAAATTTTCTTCTTTTCTTTATGCGTTTTTTTTTTGTGTGGAAATTCCATGTCTATTTATTCGAATATGAAAGAAGAAGAACAAACTAATGATGCATCCCTAATGGAGGAGGACCATGCTGCTTCCACCTATTCTGGTAATTATTAAGATTTCTTTTTGTTAATGTCTATTTATATTATTCATTTATTTTTTGCCAATATTTATATTATTCATTTAACATCACAAATTTTCTTCTTTTCTTTGGGAAATCGATTTATTCAAATACCAAATTGATGATGGTGGGGAATATACAGTGGTTGGAGAATGTTTTTACTTTTTTTTATATTTTATATTTTGCAAATACTTTTTTAAGAGGATATAATATATATATATATATAATTTTTTTTAATGGTTTGAAATTCATTGGGTTATGTAGGTATTACAACATTTCTCTAAAAATTGTCTCGGGTTATAAATCCTCTATGTGCCGACAACCCCCATTTTCAAATTCCAGGTATTTACTACACTGCTTATACGATGAATGTTGTGTAGAAATTATATCTATTCTATCTACACTTACTGAAGCTGAAGAAGGTTTTGATTTTCTTATGTCAGCAGTTGAAGGTATTTTCTGGCATGCAAAGAGGGAAGTCCCATTTGAATTCACACTTTGTAGATAATCTTGTCATGTGCGTACATTGTACAGTAGGGAAAATAATTATAATATATGATATGTATGTATAGCCAATAATTCAGTCATCAACTTTGTTGAGATGCTATATTATATTATGATCTCTATTCAGATGTTGTTATATATCACTCTGATATAAAATATAAGATAATATGTACATTATACCCAATAATTCAATCATCAACTATGTTGAGATGTTATATTATATTATGATCTCCATTGAGATGTTATATATCACTCTGATATGAAATATAAGATAATATGTACAATATTGCCAATAATTCAATCATCAACTCTTAATAGTCTAAACTACTCTAAACGATGACGAGAGGAATCAAACTTGGGCTCAAAGGGCTGACACATTGCTCATGGTCAACTGGCTACATCTGGCTAATGCTACTGGCTTTTATATATAATTTTCATGTAATATGAGATTTTCTTATCTCAGCAGCTGAAGATTTTCACGGCAGTTGAATTTTCTTTCAAGTAGACCAAATGGATGTTACAGGAAGTGCTTTCAAATGGATGTGGAAGAAATCACTGGAATTCTTGCGCCTTTCAAATGGCTTCACCCCTGTGCAACAATGAACATTGTAATAAATCCTCCTATAAATTGCGCCTTTGTTTCTGTTCTTTTTTCCCCATGACATATACAAAACCACAAAAGAAGCCACTTTCTTTAGTCCATTTTCTGTGTATGTACTTTTCCCAACTATGTACTTGGCCAACTCAAAAAAAAAAAAAGAAGTGAAATCACAGATGACAACAAAAAAACAAGACTTTGAGAAGGGGAGCAAAAATTCATATGCTAATCTGTTAAAATATGAAAACTATGAGAGAATATTTGTTTGTGGGAATTTTCTGTGTATTCTTCTTCTTGTAGGAGGTCATATTTATAATACAACGAAACCTGAATGGGCAAGTAAATAATAAATTCCTAAATCTATTTACAGTAGAAAATCAAGAATTAAAGTAAATCAATTACAATTATAATAGGAATTCTTGGTGTGTAAGGAAAGTAAGTCAATATCCACAAGTCACGCCAACACTCCCCCTCACGTTGGTGCATAGATGTTGCCAATGCCCAACTGATCCAGTGAATTGTGGAATGCTTTACTGGAAATCGCCTTTGTCAAAATATTCGCCATTTGATCCTCGGATTTCACAAAAGGAAACTGAAACACTTTAGCCTCAAGCTTCTATTTGATGAAGTGTCGATCTACCTCAACATGTTTAGTACGATCGTGCTGAATCGGATTCTGTGCAATGGCTATAGCAGCCTTGTTGTCACAAAAGAGATTCATTGTGGATGTAGGTTTATACCCAAGTTCAGTAAGCAACTTTCTTAACTAAAGAAGTTCACAAATCCCTTTAGTCATGCCTCTGAACTTGGCTTCTGCACTGGATAAAGCTACTATATTATGTTTCTTGCTCCTCCATGTCACCAAATTACCTCCCACGAATGTGAAGTAACCCGATGTGGATTTTCTATATGTTACAGTACCTGCCCAATTTGCATATGAATAACCATCAATATTTAGATGACCATGCTTTGAGAACATAAGTCCTTTTCCAGGTGCGGACTTCAAATATCTAAGTATTCGAATAACTGCATTCATGTGGTCTTCACTTGGAGAGTGCATAAATTGACTGACAACGCTCATTGCATAAGCAATGTCTGGTCGAGTATGTGACAAATAGATCAATCTTCCCACTAACTTTTGGTATCTTTCTTTGTTAGTTGGAACTTGATCCGAATATTCTTCAAGATGATGATTCTAAATAATAGGAGTGTCCACAGGTTTGCAATCTAGCATTCCTGTGTCTGTCAACTAGTCCAAGACATATTTCCTTTGAGAGAGAAATATGCCTTGCTACGATCGAGCCACCTCAATTCCCAAGAAATACTTAAGTCCACCTAGATCCTTCATCTCAAACTCAGTAGCCAAATAGTCTTGTAGCTGTGATATTTCCTATTTATCATTCCTAGTAATAATCATATCATCAACATAGATTATTAATGTTGTTACCTTCCCTTTCCGATGTTTCAAGAACAGAGTATGATCTGAGTTGCACGGTTTGAAACCATTGTTCTTCATTGTCATGGTGAACCGTCCAAACCATGCACGTGGTGACTGTTTCAATCCATACAATGCTTTTCGTAACCTACAAACTGTTCCAGTCTGAGTAGAATTATATCCAGGAGGAATGTCCATGTACACCCCTTCCGTGAGTTCACCATATAGAAAAGCATTCTTTACATCAAACTGGTGTAGTGGCCAATCCAAATTAGCTGCAAGGGACAATAAGACTCTGATAGTGTTTAAACTTTGCAACTGGTGCAAAGGTTTCTTCATAGTCTATACCGTAGGTCTGTGTGTACCATTTTGCCACAAGTCTTGCCTTGTATCGCTCGATAGATCCATCTGCATTGTGTTTTATAGTAAACACCCATCTACATCTGATAGTCTTTTTTCCTCGTGGTATAGTCTCCAATGTCCAAGTTTGATTTTTCTCAAGAGCTTTCATCTCATCTTTTATAGCTTGGACCCACTTAGGATCTTTCAATGCTTCAGAGACCTTGGTTGGAATATGGATAGCAGACAACTGATGCACAAAAGCCTTGAGTGGTTCAAACAGCTTCTTAGTGGATACATGATTTGCAATTGGATACTTGGATGTCTTGCCAATATTAGGTGAATAACGGTTTGGTGGCTTCCCATGATTTTACCTGAAAGGTAATTGATATCCAATAGCTTTATCCTCTAAATGTACAAGTCTAGTAGGAGTAGTTACCTCAAAGATATTCTCAGGAGATTGGTCTGTTGGTGCTGTTGAGTGAAGAGGGGGAGGGGGGGGGGGGGGGGGGGGTGGTCTTCATCTTGTTGTTCTGAGTTGTCTGTAGGAGTATGACTCGAATCAAAAATAGCTTCGCAAGGGTTAGGCGATCGATCGTTGTTTGGCGGAGAGCATTCGTACGAGCCAGACTAGGGACGATCGATTGTTATTGTTTCTTGGCCAAGAGCAATCTTCGTGCATAAATGAATATCTTCGTTTTCCAAGCTGCTCCAATTGAGCTCTTCACTCCGTATCTCTCCCAGAAGAGTAGAATTGGATGTTGGGTCATAGAAGAACATCTCCGATTCCAGAAAGGTGACATCCAAAGTGACATAGGTTCGCCGGGTAAGAGGGTGATAACATCAATAGTCTTTCTGATGAGTGGCATAACCCAAAAAAACACAACGAAGCGCACATGGATCAAGTTTGCTTCATTGATTTTTGTGGAGATGAACGAAGGCCACATAGCCAAAAATGAGAGGGGTAAGCACCAAAACAGAGGGCATAGGCCCATGTTGCGCGAGCACTTGTAATAGAGTTTTGAAGTTCAAGATCCCAGAAGGCATGCGGTTGATAAGGTGGACAGCAGTGACGACAACATCATCCCAGTGATGACAAGGAACATGGCCACCAATGAGAAGAGCACGGGTTGTTTCAAGGAGATGATGATTCTTCCGTTCGGCAAAATGATGCCATGGGTTTGGAAGTAAGTCTAAAAATCATGATTAACAAATTCTCCACCATTGTCAGAGCGAAGAATCTGTATTTGAGCATTGAACTGTGTTTCCATCTGTTTGTGAAAGGATTGGAACATGGAAAACACTTCATTCTTATTTTTCATCAAATAAAGTCATGTCATCCGTGTACAATCATCTACGAATGTGACAAACCAACGAATACCAGAATGAGTAGAAATAGGTGAGGGTCCCCAAACATCAGAATGAATTAAAGCAAAAGGAATAATACTTTTATTCATACTTAAAGGATACTCTGTGACTCTTGGCTAAAATGCAAATGTCATATTTAAAATATGAGTCCTTAAATACAGAAAACAACTCGGGCAATAAGTGTCTCATATAACCAAAAGATGGATGCTCCAAACGTCGGTGCCAGAGCCAAATCTGTTGGTGCTTGTCATCAGACGGATGCTTCACACTGTTGGCACGTCCCATACTGAAGTCATCCACATAGTACAGCTCCCCTCTTTTAGTACCACGCCCAATGATCTTCTTGGTGAGAATATCATGTAGTAAACAAAAATTGGGATAAATTAGTGCACAACAATTTAGTTGTTCAGTTGCCTGGCTCACAGACATTAATTTATTGGACAAAGATGGAACGAGTAGAGTATTAGTAAGGGATAGAGAAGGTGAAAGGGCAACAGTGCCGGCCTCTGTCATAGGATAGGTAACTCCATTCGCATTGGCAATACTTGTGCAGCGGGGTGTAGTGGTGTGCAAAAAGTCATTCGGATCAAAGGTCATATGATCAGTGGTGCCAGAATCAATTATCCAACCAGTGGTATCTCGTAAATCAAAAATATGATATGCATAATTGCAGTTACTTGAGACATCCGGAAGCGCGGGACTATTAGTAGGGTCTACCTGCGGGAACAAGGCTAATTGGGGTTCAGTAGAGACAAGAGCAGCATGGCCCGAATTACTAGCAGTTTCTCTAAGCTTGCGAGCGCGGAGGTCCTCCCACCAATCAAGATAACCATTTAGCTTAAAACAGGTGTCACGGGTATGTTTGGGGTTGCCACAGTGCGTGCAACCACTTCCATCAGTCGAAGCCTTGGGATGAGAAGGTGGGATGGTTTTAGGAGGTGGCGCACCATCAGAAGTAGCATATGACTGGATCTGAAGGTGGGCGCAGTAGAGGAATTATGAGGTTGTCCGGCACGAGTAGGGGGACCTAATCATGGCGCACTCTTGGCCGCTAAGGCAACTCCAGTGGGTGTAGAAGAACCCATCATCACTGCTTGTCGAACATCTTTACGGCGAACATAGGCATAAGCTTGGTCCACAGTAGGGAATGGAGTCATGTGAAGAACTTCACTTCGAGCCTTATCAAGACGATCATGAAGGCCATCCAAAAATATGTAAACTCGATCTTCCTGCAGAATATCATTATAGCGCTTGATATCACTTTCATACTCTATCATATTTGGACGACGTAAATCAATCTCTCTCCATAAGCTTTGGAGAGTATTGTAATAGGTTTCAATGGAGCCGCTAGCTTGTCGCATACGGGAGACTCGTTGTTTCAGATCATAAACCTGAGAGGTGTCAGTGCCATCATAGTAAGTTGTGGCAATTGCATCTCACACTGGTTTTGCCGTCGGAAAACGAATGAAATTGCCAATCAAGCTCTGCTCCAAAGAATTGATGAGCCATCCCTTCACAATAGAGTTCTCGGTGCGCCAGCGAGGAAACGTTGGAGCGGTCGAAGGAGGTTGTGGAATATCGCCATTAATATATCCCAATTTGTCTTTGCCAGAGATATACAAGTCCACAACTTGGGAACATAGGGCATAGTTGGTGCAATCCAACTTTATGCCAATCTGTGCAGTGGAAGCTTCATAGGTAATCATTGTCGGAATCGTTGTCAGATTTGGGTTCAAGGTCGTCGTCTGAGTCGAGGTCGGGGTCGTCTTGGTAGGATCCTGATTTAGGATTGAGTTCGAGGTCTGAGTTTGCATCTGCATTAGTTGAGCCACCTGGGCACTCAACTCGGCTATGGTTGGTTGAGAAGGAGAGGAGGAAGCAGTGGTGCTATCGCCATGAGGATTAGAAGAGTCATCCTCCCCCATGGTGACAGCTAAGGTTTAAAAACTAGAGTCAGCAATCCCAAGAATGCTACTCTGATACCATGTTAAAATATGAAAATTATGAGAGAATATTTGTGTTATTTGAATTTTTTGTGTATTCTTCTCTTTGTAGGAGGTCATATTTATAATACAATGAAATCTAAATGGGTAAGTAAATAATAAATTCCTAAATCTATTTACAGTAGGAAATCAGGAATTAAAGTAAATCAATTACAATTATAATGGGAATTCTTGGTGTGTAAGGAAAGTAAGTCAATATCCACAAGTCACACCAACATAATCATGCTCTTTTACCAATTATACGACAGAAATTTCTCACTCCTATAATGAAGTTTACATCTCTTTGCTTTCCATTTCAATGAAATACCACATAAAACAAATGTGGCACTGAATATGTACAGTACATATTTGATACTCAAACCACTAGTTTTGTAAAGTCCATTCACAAAGGATTGGCCAAATCAAGTATGTACTTAGACAACTCAAGCATGTTAGATTGGTTTGTGAAACATGTTTCTTTCAGACTGGCTAGGCAAGAGATATCAAATCAGCGAATTTGAACTCACCGATAAAAGAAAACAAACTTACTATGTTTATAAACAGCTCCATCTGGTCAAAGTTTTATCATTTATTTTCTTGAATAATAGAAATTGAAATCTTCACATGAAATTTGAAAACTAGACTGTTAGGAGGGGACCAAAAGTTCATAGCTATTATGCTAAGAAAACCATCACGCTCTTTACCTGGGCTTGAATCTCTCTACCAGACACAGATCTCTCATACATATATTGAACCTTACATCTCTTTTTTCCCCCAAAAAAAAAAAAAATTGATTGTGGCATTGAACACAGACAATTCATATTCGATATGCTCGTACAAAATGAACAAAGTTTCTTTCTATATAAAGTATACCATTTGACAAAGAGCTGCTTTCTATCTCAGAAATGAACACTTAACAAAACTGGAGAAAACATTTCTCTCCAGACCGAACCCACGAATTAGACTCTTAATATTTATAAGAAAAATTAGATATTAAACATAATAATTGAGACATAGATTATTTTTGTTTGGATTTTGATACATAGGAATCAAATTTTATTTTGATAGGCCAAACAGCAGCAAGGTCAGCCTTGTTGGGCATGTTTAATTTTATAGGTGAAAGGACCAGTTTATCCTTCTAAAACCTGAGCATTTGCTTAACCTAACAACATCCGTCAAAAGCTGCATCTCAACTAATTCCCACTCGCGGAACTGAACCTACCGCTGGCCACCAGGTGTTGCAACTGCTGGGACTCGAACTAGGGAGCAAACCTAGCTGAACCCCAGAGTCTTACCCAAATGGTAGGGCCTACTTAATAAATGATAAAAGGCTTTTAAAAAATGGCTTTAACCTCTAGGGCTTTTAAGAAGTTTTTGTAATTTTATTTAATTTTTTTAAAACAAGGATTAATAAAGCTTTTAGTCTTTCAAAATTGAACATCCGCTAAAAAATTCATATGTCTGCCAATACCTAAGACCACTAATATGCAAGTAACTACTTTTTTATATTAAGCTAAACCCCACATTAACTCACGATAAAGTAATTTAAGTAAATATGTAGGCACTCTATATTAAGCGACGAAAGTGCAACTTTTAAATCCAAGACAAAAGTTGCATGCTTTATCAATAAGTTTATTATTAGAAGAAGAAGTGTAGCACATCAAATGTGAAATGTGATTGTTAGCTGTTTTCATCTTCTTATTCTTCTTCTTCTTCAATTTTTTTTTTTTTTTTTGGCATCTGGCTTTGGAAATCTGAAATCCGCACTTTTCTTGCGAGACGATGATTATTGGTTTACACAATATGGACCATTTCATTTGTGCTAGATGGTTTTTATTTTTATTCTTTTGGTAATTATCTGTGGCAGATGGTTGAAACTTGAAAGCAGCAGTGAGTTTTAACTTTTTAATTGTCCATATTGTTCACTTATTTTAAATTCAATTCCGTTCTTGAATGTTGTTGTTCGGGAAATTACAAAACTATGCAAGAAGAAACATCAAATAAGTAATAGAATATGCCAAAGTGGTTGGAATAAGTTGGGCTTCCGCTAAAGATAGTAACAGAATCCAAGATTCTACCAATAAATAATTAATCAATAAAATAAAAATTAACAGAACCCAAGTGATAATAGCCAAAATTATAAAATAAAAAATATATCTTCGAGAGACTGGGACTTTCACGTGGTGGACTCACCAAGTCTGGCTTGGCATGCTTGAGGAGAAATTATAGAGTCTAACGATAATATTACGCGGTATGCTGATGTGGTATTATGAATTCACACAAATTATAGTATCTATCAACGTCGTTTTATGCATGATCACAAGTGTAACCTTCTTGCTATGCAAAAATGTATTTTTCTAAGTGGTAAGACCTAATCCTCCTTGAAAGATCCTTATACTCTTATCTTAGTTCTCATTTTAACAACCCAATATATCAATCTCATCTTCACACATATAGATAGGTATTTCTAGTTTGGATCAACAAATCACAAGATCCAATTTCTTTTTCCTCCCACAATTGTTATTTTTTATGTTTTTAGAAAGATTTTTTTATCCATGTACCATAAGAAGAAAAAATTGAAATTGCAAGTCATGAAATTATTGTATAATGATTTTTTAAATTAGACCTACCAATGATTGATGTCAGACCAAATTAAATGGGCAGTGGTATTGGTGAGAATCCTAGAAGACAAACCCTTTCATTGGAGCTTTTTATGAAATTGGCTGTCTATATAAGACATGGAAATGCAAGTTGATCAAGGCTTTTAGTACATGGCGTGACAGTTCTAGAAGAATGAGCTGCTATTCTTGGATTATATGCATTATGTGTTCTTTATTTGTTTGCTAGTTTGTATAATTGTCATTCATAGGAATATCTTCTCCTTTTTCTTTTCCCTTTTTTTTTCTTTTTCTCTTTCGAATTGTATTTCCCATAATTACACGGTTAAGTGAAATGTCATATATGTGAGCTTTGTATATTTAATTAATACTAAAGAGTGTTTAAACTCGTTAGACTCGAGTTAAATTTAAAATGGACTTAATTATATGGGTACGACATAATTATGTAGTACACACTATGACGTATAAGTTCATTAATTTGAAAAGAGAAAGTGTGCAATCATGGTAATTTTGAGCTGGAAACACAGTGTGTGTGGGCCCCAGCAATACTATTTGATTTTTTAATTTTTTTTTTAAAAGGAAACAACCAAAGCCCATTTATAGAGCTTGTAATGCTAACACGTGGCTTTAGCCATAGCCAAAGGCCATCAGAAAATGTCAACAGTGCGGGTCCCACCAATTTTCAGAAGCATATGGGTTTTGCCACCTCAAAGTGGGGTCCAGTGAATAGTATTGGGTTTGCCCAAATTTTGGGTCCTTTCTTTTATTGGGTTGGGAGAGGTTTGGGGGGATATTTTGGGTTTGAGTCCAAGGGTTGGAGATGGCCTCAGAGTCCCAATCATTGGGTTTGCTCTTACAACTTGAATTCTCCCTTTTGCCCCTCTATCATGAAATGGAATACTGAAAAGGAAAATCCTCGGGAGTGCACATTTATACTTGATGGAAGTTGAGTTGTACACGTGTCAAAGAAGTTCTTAACCATATGGGTGAATTTTAAGGTAAGCAAAGTCAAATTCACCCAAATGGTTATTAGCAGTATCAAATCCAATTTACCAATTACCACTGATGAATTTTATGATGTTTGCATACAAGCAACATTCTCCAGTCTTGTTCTTATGAAACAAGTTGTCGATTGCAATGTTAACAAGTTGTCGATTTCAGCTTATCGAGAGATAAGAAGCCAACTTGTCGATTTCAGCTTCACTTAGGAGATAAGAAGCCATCAAATTTTTTTAATTTTTGAATAAGAGGCTGTTTGGAGGATGATTAGACCAAGCAAACAAGAAAAGAATAAGGAAACTAAAAGAAAAAGTAAGGAATTAAAAGAGAAGAAACAAACAAGTTAGGGAAGAGAAAAATTCTTTTCTTATTGATGGGCAAGTGTGTGTTTGTTGTCGTCGTGGTGCCTGGATTGACTTACAAGCATTCTTCATCAGCCTCAATATTATAAAACTAGCTAGGGAGAACTGAGAATGCTTACAATAATTCCCAACACTATCTTGTTATCATTTGCATTAAAAGATTTCTTCCTTTTCCCTTTCTTTTTTCTTCCACTAGAAATCCATTTCTAGAGCAAATAAATGGCTGAAGCACTCATTTCCGTGCTCATAGAACAGTTGGCCTCAATCATCCAAAAACAGGTAGAATAAGAGGTCATGCTCGTTGTGGGTGTTAAGAAAGAAGTGGCAAAACTCACTAGCAATTTAGAAGATATTGAAGTTGTGCTCGAGAATGCAGAGGAGAGGCAAGTGAAGGAGGTGGACGTGAGACAATGGCTGGAGAGGTTGAAGGATGTATCCTACGAGATGGACGACGTGTTGGACAAGTGGAGTACCGAAATCCTAAAACAACAAATTCAGAAACAAGAAAAAGAAGCTGGTAATGCTGGTAGTACTAGTACTACCAAGAAGGTATGTTTCTGCATTCCTACCCCTTGGTTTTGTTTTGGCCAAGTCAGTCAAGTAATTCTTCGTCGTAACATTGCTGTGAAGATAAAAGAACTAAATGAAAGATTAGCTCTGATTGCTAGTGAAAGGCAAAACTATAAGTTTCAATCCATGAAAAGAGGAATTGAACAAATTGAACGACAAAAAAGTTCTTCTTTCGTTGATAAGACATTTGGTAGAGTCAACGAAAAGGAAATATTAGTGAAAAAGTTGTTGAGTGAGAGTGGTCAAGGAGGGGCGACCTGCCTTGTCATCCCTATTATAGGGATGGGAGGAATTGGCAAGACAACTCTTGCCCAACTTGCCTATAATGATGAAAATGTTAAAGCCCATTTCAACACTAGAATATGGGTTTGTGTCTCAGATCCTTTTGATGAGATCAAAATTTCCAAAGCCATCATTGGGGAACTGAAAAAAGAGACCCCACTTTCAAATGAGTTGCACACTCTAAAGTCCATTATACATGAGTCCGTTAGGGGCAAAAAGTTCCTTCTTGTCCTAGATGATGTGTGGAACCAAGACTATTTAAAGTGGGAACAATTAAAGTTACCTTTACAAAACGGGGCTGTGGGTAGTAGAATATTGGTGACCACACGGAAAGAGGAAGTTGCGAGGATGGTGATGGGAGCATCCACTGATATGGTCAATTTGGAGGTGTTGAGTGAAGAAAATTGTTGGGCATTGTTCTATCATATTGCACTGGCTGATAGAGAAAAAAATGAGTCTAAAGGGTTAGAATTTATTGGTAAAGAAATTGTCAAAAAGTGTAAAGGTCTGCCCCTTGCTGCAAAGGCATTGGGTGGTCTCATGCGCTACAAGAAAACGAGGAAAGAATGGGAAGACGTTTTGAATAGTAAGATATGGGAGGTAGATGGGGTTGAGGAACAAGTTTTCCAACCAATGTTTCTAAGTTATTATGATTTGGCCCCGACAATCAAACGTTGTCTTTTGTATTGTGTTATTTTCCCAAAAGATTATAACATTGTCAAGGATGAGTTGATTGAGTTGTGGATGTCACAAAATTATCTTAATTCAGTTGGAAACAAAGAAAAAGAAGCGGTAGGCGAAATGTACTTTGATAACTTAGTAATGCGCTCTTTCTTTCAAGAATTTGATAAAGATGATCTTGGAAATATAATGGGGTGTAAGATGCATGATGTTGTGCATGACTTTCTACAATTTCTAACTAAGAATGAATGCTTAGTTTTGGAGGCTAAGGGTGGTAACAATAAGAGAATAATGAAGTTTGATGGCTATAAGAAGGTTCGTCATTTGACATTAATGTTTGCACCCAAAGGTCCACTAATTCCGAGTTCCTTGTGCAACTGCAAGAATTTACGAACTCTTGCAACTTTTGATTCAAAGATTACTAGTTTTGGTCAAGAATTAATTTCACAAGTAAAATGTCTTAGAACGTTGAATTTAAGTGGTAACTCGTTGAAAGAAGTTCCAAATGAGGTTGGAGAATTGGCACATTTGAGGTATCTTGATTTGTCTAATAATCCTGATTTGATGAAATTGCCAGACACCGTGTGTAATTTAATCAATCTGCAAACCTTGAGACTCATTTACTGCTGGGCACTTGAAAAATTACCTGAAGGCATGGGAAAGCTGATTAACTTGCAGCATCTTCATGTTTATTTGTGTGGTAGTCTAAAGTTGCCCAAGGGCATTGCAAGGTTAACAAGTCTACGAACGCTAGATGTAGTTTCCATCCATGGCGATGATGACGTTGATAACAACAAAGAAGCATTATTCGAGTTAAGTGATTTGAGAAACATGGATCTGCTTCATGGGAGCTTTTGTATTTGCTTTAAGAAGGATCTAAAGGATGCGAGGCAGGCCGAGAAAGCCCATTTGGTGAACAAAAATTGCCTTGTCAGTCTGAAATTGCACTTCTCCTTTGACACGTGGCAGCCCAATCCGTTCCTAGAAGAAACATTGAATGCCTTACAACCACCTCCAAATCTGGAATCCTTATTTATCGATTTCTACAATGGCACCACACTCCGGCCCCATTGGATGACGTCATTAAACAAATTGAGAAGCCTTACCCTTGAATATTACAGGTTTGTTGAGTTTGTGCCTCCTTTGGGGAGATTGGAGTCCCTTGAAGTACTAGTGATATCCGGATGGCTGAGAGTGAAAAAGGTAGGAGTTGAGTTTTTGGGAATAGAAACGCAAAAATCCTCATCACCACTTATTTTATTCCCAAATTTGAAAACACTTGTATTCTACGCGTTGCGGAAGTGGGAAGAGTGGGAAGGAATGACAGGGTGGAGTGAGGAAGAGGATTCTCAAAAGACAGTTACAATAATGCCCTGCCTTTCTTCCTTACTAATTTATAAGTGCAAAGTACTAAGAACGCTGCCCAACTTCTTACGAAATACACCACTGAAGGAGTTGGTCATCGATGAGGACTGCTCTCCAACACTTGCACAAGGTTGCCGAAAAGGCAGAGGAGAGTGGCCCAAGATTTCTCACATCCCAAACATCAAAGTTGGTGAAGAATTTGTACAAAAAGACGGAGTTTACCAAACTAAGGATGATGAGACGCCAAGTGCCGCTTCCACCTCTTCTTCTGGTAATGTCTATTAAGATTTCATTTTGTTAATGTCTATCTATATTATTCATTTATCATCACAAATTTTCTTCTTTTCTTTATGTTTTTTTTTTTTGTAGGAAATTCCATGTCTATTTATTCGAATACAAAAGAAGAAGAACAAACTAATGATGAATCCCTAATGGAGGAGGACCATGCTGCTTCCACCTCTTCTGGTAATTATTAAGATTTCTTTTTGTTAATGTCTATTTATATTATTCTTTTTTTTTTTGCCAATATTTATATTATTCATTTAACATCACAAATTTTCTTCTTTTCTTTATGTTTGTTTTTTCTTTGGGAAAATTCCTTGTCTATTTATTCAAATACTAAACTGATGATGATCGGGAATATACAGTGGTTGGAGAATGTTTTACTTTTCTTTTTTTTTTGGGTTGCAAATATTTTTTAAGTGGATATATAATATATAATTTGTTTTAATGGTTTGAAATTCATTGGGTTATGTAGGTATTAAAACATTTCTCTAAAAATTGTCTCGGGTTATAAATCCTCTATGTGCCGACGACCCCCATTTTCAAATTCCAGGTATTTACTACACTGCTTATAGGATAAATGTTGTGTAGAAATTATATCTATTCTATCTACACTTACTGAAGCTGAAGAAGGTTTTGATTTTCTTATGTTAGCAGTTGAAGGTATTTTCTGGCATGCAAAGAGGGAAGTCCCATTTGAATTCACACTTTGTAGATAATCTTGTCATGTGCGTACGTTGTACAGTAGGGAAAATAATTATAATATCTATATGTATGTATAGCCAATAATTCAATCATCAACTTTGTTGAGATGTTATATTATATTATGATCTCTATAGAGATGTTGTTATATATCACTCTGATATGAAATATCAGATAATATGTACATTATACCCAATAATTCAATCATCAACTATGTTGAGATGTTATATTATATTATGATCTCTATTGAGATGTTATATATCATTTTGATATGAAATATCAGATAATGTGTACAGTATAGCCAATAATTCAATCATCAACTCTTAATAGTCTAAACTACTCTAAACGATGACGAGAGGAATCAAACTTGGGCTCAAAGGGCTGACACATTGCTCATGGTCGACTGGCTTTTATATCTGATTTTCATGTAATATGAGATTTTCTTATATCTCAGCAGCTGAAGATTTTCACGGCAGTTGAATTTTCTTGCAACAATGAACATTGTAATAAATCCTCCTATAAATTGCGCCTTTGTTTCTGTTCTTTTTTCCCCATGACATATACAAAACCACAAAAGAAGCCACTTTCTTTAGTCCATTTTCTGTGTATGTACTTTTCCCAGCTATGTACTTGGCCAACTCAAAACAAAATTAAGTGAAATCACAGATGACAACAGAAAACAAGACTCTGAGAAGGGGAGCAAAAATTCATATGCTAATAAAACCATCCTCATCATGCTCTTTTACCGATTATACGACACAGATTTCTCACTCCTATAATGAAGTTTACATCTTTGCTTTCCATTTCAATGAAATACCACATAAAACAAATGTGGCGCTGAATATGTACAGTCCATATTTGATACTCAAAACCATTAGTTTTGTAAAGTCCATTCATAGAGGATTGGCCAAATCAAGTACGTACTTAGACAACTCAAGCATGTTAGATTGGTTTGTGAAACATGTTTCTTTCAGACTAGCTACGCAAGAGATAACAAATCAGCGAATTTGAAGTCACCGATAAAAGAAAACAAACTTACTATTTTTATAAAAAGCTCCATCTGGTCAAAGTTTTATCATTTATTTTCTTGAATAATAGAAATTGAAATCTTCACATGAAATTTGAAAGCTAGACTGTTAGCTATTATGCTAAGAAAATCATCATGGTCTTTACCTGGGCTTGAATCTCTCTACCAGACACAGATCTCTCATACATATATTGAAGCTTACATCTCCTTTTTTACCAAAAAAATAATTGTAGCATTGAACACAGACAATTCATATTCGATATGCTCGTACAAAATGAACAAAGTTGCTTTCTGACCAGAGCTGCTTTCTATCTCAGAAATGAACACTTAATAAAACCAGAGAAAACATTTCCCAATAGACATCTGAACCAATCAAAGACAATCGAACAGCGATGAGAAAATCCTTACAAGCTTAATTCAAATACCCAATAGACATCTAAACCAATCAAAGACAATCATATAGCTTTGAGATACAGAGAAAGGCAAACAACCCATAAACCCAAACAAAACAGGGGCCAAGAACCAAGCTTCATTGAAATAAAAACAAGAAAAAGGTAAATGGGTAAATGAGAGTTTGAAGCGGTTGTATTGTTAGCGATGCCTCAACTTTCTTCTTCTTCTCCTCCTCCTCCTCTATGAGGGTCAAGAGCTCGGATAGGCAGAGACCCTTTTACCCTCGTGGAAGAGAAGCAGTTGGGGTGCTGGGTGGCGAATTTTGTGTAACCCGTGACCTTCTTTTCGGGCCTTATCCGCCGGTGGACCGACCCGGAAGAGTAGCGGAGGTTGGAGGCTCCAGTCGCTGTGGCAGAGGCAGCTGCCACCACCATTTCTATGTTGCTGGCTGTTTGACTGTTTGACTGTCGACGAAAACTGCTTGCTGTCACGGACGGTAATTACGTCAGACCGAAACCACGAATTAGACTCTTAATATTTATAAGAAAAATTAGGTATTAGACTCGAGAAATCCAATCGTCAAAAGATATCGAGGTAAAGGTTGAAATATAGCTAAAAGCAAATCCAAGTAAATTCAGTCATTTAGCTTTTGGTTTGCATTTCATGAGCTCGGTTCCTCTCTTTTCCATTTCTTCTTCCAATTTCATACATAAAATCAGTGCGATTTTTCTGTTCAATTTTTTGTGTGATTTCAGGTTCTCTTAGTGTACGGTTGTTTGAAATTCGTTGAAGGTTTGGATTTCTTGTGGTTTTTGAATTGGAGCTTGCATTGACTAGGAGGTATGTATTTTTTGTGAGATCTGAGTTTATTTTCGGAATTTTTCTTTACTGTTCTACTTATATTTTTGTTAGATTGTAGATTGAACATTGTTTTCATGGTGGTTCTAGTAGTATCTAAGTATTGCATGTATGTTCTGTTGTCGAATAGCAATTGTATTGTAGTTTTTGTTTTTATTTTGATTTGAGTTTGAGGTGCAGTTTTCGTTTTATGTACACTTGTTTAGGGAGTGTTTATATTTTAGTATGAATGTGTGTATATGGAACTTATACAATTCTATCAACGATTGATATGTCTTTGGATTGTTTTAGTACTTTCATCATGGTTTTGACTTTTGGTTCATCACTAGGTGCATTTTTGCACAGACTCTGCAGTGCATGCAGTTTTCGTTTCAATATATATGTATTAATATATGGAGAATATGTGTGTATATCTATTCTGTGCGTATATACATCAACATGGTCTCTAGCCAAAGTGATAATTGGTTATGTTGATTATTGCCCAAGATGTTTAAATTTGGTCTTTAAATTTATGTAATTTTGATTTTGTGCATCTTTTCTGTACCTATGACAAAAAATCTTTGGATATAAGTTATATCACTTGCCCCTACCATTAGAGGTGGACAAAAAACTGCCACCACTTTTGGAGGTAGGCTCGTTTTCCGGTGAAGGAGTTTCGGGATTGATCATTTTTAATAATATACTTTGGCCTACCAAATTATAATGGAGATATAATTGTAAATTTCAAGTTTATGGCATGAACTACATTACTAATTCCGAGGTCTAAGTTTGTGTGTGTAAATTCAGTTTATGATTGCTTATGTTAGAGATAGTTCAGTGAATTTTCAAGCAGGTGCTACATTGCAGTTTTGCATACACGGCATTGCATTTTCCATTTAATTACATTGACTAAATTATTTTATCATTTCCTAGCATTGGAAGTACATTAATAATTATATATGATATTATGAAATATAGTTTGATTTTCAATAATTACTTTACAACACAATTTTTTTTATAAAACAGCAGCAATCCTAAACTGGGAATTAATTCTAAAAATAATGTGCACATCATTATGGCATATTTTAAGAATGGAATTGTTCACTCAATCCAACTTAAACAAAAAGAAAATCTTCTCTTTCCTCTTCCATTCTCATGTGATTTTCTTTTTTAAAAATAAAGAAAAAGCCATGAAATCATCTCCCAATAATGGACACAAAACAAAAGGGGAGAAAGGAGAGGAGAGCACATGTCAGATGAGCCTTTCCCGACCAACATCAGCTTAACGCCACAAAAATAAGCAAAGTCCTTCCTTGATACCTGAAAGTGACAAAGCAAAGCCCGCTCCCTAAGTTGTGGGGTGTGGCTACCAATTTGTCTCTGGATTCTTAATAAAGAGGCCAAACTTAGAACACAAAAAACACAAATACTTTTTCTTGCTCGAGACCCAAATGGAGGAGCCATGCCTAGGGTTTTCCGTTCACATGAAATATAAAGTAGCTACTTTCTTATTTTGGGGACAAATATAAGTGTTACAAACTTCAAATGTACAAATATATGCCCTATTTTCTGCTACAACAAAATTAGAGCTCAACAGAAACTCAAAATTGAAACATTTGATTCTTCATGGCCTTGGTGTGTCACATGGGCCAATGCCAGAATCTTCCAACCCACTATTGGCATTGTAACAAAGCCCAGAATTGTTATGAACCCTAAGCTTCCTTCTCATCCTCCAAACCATTTCTCTCCCAAATGGGATTGGGCCCCTGAGCCAATTATCATTCAATCTCAATTCACTCACACTTCTGAGCTCTCTAAAGCTTGTTGGGATTGAGCCATTGAAATTGTTCCCATCAAGATGAAGCACGCGAAGGCCTGGCAATTTGCCTAGTGATGAAGGTATAGGACCATGCAAATTCATGTTTGATAAAATTAGGGTCATCAACGCCTTCATGCCATCAAAACCATCACTTGGAATTGGTGTGGGCCCCATTGGATTTCCTTTGAGGATCAAAGTTTGAAGTGAGATTAAGCTCCTAATCCACATTGGAAGTGGACCCTTGAGGCGATTGTAGCTTAGATCCATGAGCATTAGGTTTTTCAGGGTACCGATGGAGTCGGGTAATGGGCCGGTGAGTTGGTTGTGGCCCAAATCCATTTTGATAAGAGCATGACAGGCTCCAATGCTGGATGGGATTGAGCCCATTAGAAGGTTTTGGCTCAGGTCAAAAATGCTCAAAATTGGGAAGCTGAAATTGGGTATTGAAGTCAGTTTGTTCCCACTCAGGTCTAACGACCTTAGACCGGTCATCCGGCCCAGGGACACCGGAATTGAGCCGTTGAGATTGTTTTTGTGGAGGTCGAGAACTTTCAAACGGGTGAGATTGCCCAGCTCAATAGGAATAGGACCCACATGCCCATTTTCCCTAAGCACTAAAGTTTGTAGTGTGGCCCCCAATTGCCCCAAAAGTGATGGGATTGGCTGAGGATTGTAACTAAAACAACGGTAGAAAAATAGGGTCCGGAGGTAGGGAAGTTTAGTGATGGATGGTGAAATATGGGACCGGGTCGGGTCACAAGTTGGGAACGCGGTGTCATCGGATAGGGCCCCGAAGGAGAGCGAAACAACGTGGTAGACATCATCTTTGTCTGGCATGCACTCAATTCCATGCCACCGGCCACGACACACATCGGGAATGTCAGTGGCCCAATCATTACCCGTAGCCCGCATGATGTCATAGACCGCTTCTTGCTCATGGGTGTCAGTTCGGGCCCCGTCTTTATTCATGGAGAACCTGGTTTGTGGCCCGTCCACGAGGGCAGATGGCACGCCGGAATCCGACATGATGACCGTGAAAGGCAGGACCCCTAGTGGCCTAAAACACATGAAAGATAGAAACAAGAGTAGTGGTGAGAAAATGAGTGCCATTGTGAGAAAAGAAAGACTAAGGACTAGTTTCGGGAGTGGATGAGTGTGAGAGGCATTGGGTTTGATTGAGAGGTGTATATATAAGGTTGAGTTGGAGTTAATGTTATATGGGTTGGGTTGGTGAATGAAGTAAATTATATTTATGGGTTCACGGGAAAAGGGAGCAAGTGTGACAAGTGGAAATAAATACATGGAATAATTTCGTTCAGCATTAATGTACTTCACGGGGTTTATACCAAAGTTTTTCGAGCTGGGGCCATTGAATCACTGGCTCAACCATGGTAACTTAAATTCATCAAATTGTTGTTGACATGCATCACTTTGTAACCGCATGTTCTTGTAGCTCAGAATTCATAACCAAGAAATATACAAGGCATTGGCTTCTTTATTCGATCAAAAACTGACCCACTAATCCCAATCAGCTCCTATTTCTTCTCCTCCTAAGATTTCCAGCTCTTTTTTCTGCTTTCTTCTTCTTTTCAGAAATTTGGGAAGATTCAAAATGCTGCAAAAGATGCATTTGCAAGACTGAAAGACTTACCTCTGAGAAATATATGTGGATCCAGAGCTGAGGGTTGAGCTTCTTGAAGACTAGGGACGCCATTGCAGGCACTGCTTTTGTCTTATAATGGGCAGAGATTTTGCACTTTGAGCCCTGGGATTTGTAATTTTTTTTTTCCTTCTGTTTCTTTAGAACTTCTTTGAGCTTGGTGGAGCCATATTCAACCTAAGGATTTATTTAGCGGACATATGCCTCATTATGTCATAAAGAAGCTAAAGTTAATACAGTTAAAATGTATCGAGTGTCTTGAAATAAAGACACAAGAGCTTCAAGTATTGAAGCTTAAAGAAAGTTCCTTGAGGAACAATAAGATTGAACCATACCTGAATATGTTTACTTATCAGGAATGACAAAAGTCACTGAGTAGTTGAGGAATTGGAATCGAATCAACTAATTCCCTCTAGTTAATCTCATTCCTAATTTTTGAGGGTATTTAGTTACGGATTTTAAATATGAATTCCACATAATTTTTTATTCCTTCATATGTTAGTAATCAAAGAAAAAAATACGCAATAAAAGTAGACTTCGAACACCTTCTTGAACTCGGTTCTTCGGCTACCAAAAGAATGGTTGACTTAAAAATGTCAAAGAGAGAAGTTGTGCTGCAACCTTCAATTTCCAGGTATATATGCCTTGACCCCATGTGTGTATCAAGGTCTTGTTCTTGTTTCATATTTCTAAGCTGAAATTGGACTAGGAATTCAGGTGGCTTAGAACCCTACGTGAGCTATCCATGATGAATCTATCCAGCTATGAGCCTATTAATCTTAGCTCATTATCCCATTTTCAATCACGACTTGGGCTAATTTCAAAGGCTTATTTATTGTTATTTTTTACAAAGCTTTAAAATTTCCCATATGTTTTGTTAAATGAAAATTCCGTATCCAAAATAAAATTTCAGACTTGAAAAGACGTTTCATTGGTACTTGGTTTTTCTTGAATAGTTTTGATTTTGCAACAGAGCTCACAGAGATAGCAAACATTTGCAATCAAGTCCCTCATATACCAAGGCTGTCAATAAAGTTGGTCAAAATGCTGATTTGGCCAGGTGACTTTGACAAACATAACAAGAGCGCATATGCCAACTATACAAGGGAATCACTATCAACATAAAATTATAGGAAAGTGACCTTTTATTATAAGAGAAGAATTGTTATTATTTATTGTGGAATACGACTTAACATTAAATTTTGACTCGTAAAAAAATGAATAAATATTTCAAAAAGATTTGATGGTTATTTTGTGGTTACTTTTTTTATTGGCGTTTAAATTTCTACACGTACACATGTATAAGTTGTCAATTAATCAAAATAGTGTACTCACCATTTTGTACCTAAGTTAGATTTAGAGTATAGCTTTGTCCAAAATGCCACATACGCAATTTACACAACCCCACTACTATTGTAGAAAATTTGCAAATGTGCCCCGACCCGCTTCTTCTGCTGACAACATATTTTCCGTATGAAAAGAGCAAGAAAGACACAAAAATAAAATAAAAAACACAAAAAGGCAAAAGGAAACCCCACACAGGGAGCACCTATAAAACCATCCAAAACCCAAACCCCTTTTAACCTTTCCATTCTTGGTCTCTGTTCTTCAACACACACTCTCTCTCCTTATTTTCTCTCTCTTCAAGTCTTGATCTGCAACTCTCACAGAAGAAGGTGCGTGTGCGTCTATACGAACGAACACTCACGTATTGTATGTCTATGTGATATACGCATGCGTGAGGTATTGGAGTGCCTGGTTGTATAGGTTTGGTGGTTCTGTGTATGCATGTCTCCGTTTGTGTGTCTCTTCTGTGTGAGATTCGTTTGGCGTGTATGGAACTGAGAATTTGAGGAATTGAATTGGGTGAGTGAAATTTGGGGGAGAATTTGAATTTAGAACCCTAATTTTGATTGTTTTGGTGGTTATTAGTTTATCGGAGGAACGCGAACCATGACGTTGTTGGACAGAGAGCTCGTTTTTCTCATACTCCAGTACTTAAATGAAGCGAATGAAGGGAAATACAAGGACACTGTTCACAGGTGAGTGAGTTTGTTCTTTTGCTTCTTTATATTCGTTGGTTCGTACGTAGTCTTGTTTATTTTGTTCATTGGCCCTCGTCTTTGGGTTTGCTTGGTTGCCAAGAAAATTGAGAAAATGGAAGGTAGGTAAGGAAGATCGTTTTTGCACCTTTTTTTTCGTCAGTTACGGAAACATAGTGCAAATGGAACTTATATTGTTTGGTTTTTACTGAGTGAGGTTCTCGTGTCTGTGTCTGAATGAAGGTTGGAAAAAGATTCAGGGTATTTCTTCAATATGAGGTATTTTGAGGATTGCGTGAACAATGGTGAATGGGATGAGGCGGACAGTTACCTGAGTGGATTTTGTAAGGTTGATGAAAGTAGATACTCAACGAAGATTTTCTTTGAGATTCGGAAACAAAAGTACTTTGAGGCCCTTGACAGGTAAGCTCTTTGTTTGATTTGGAAACAAAAATACTTTGTTGTGGCTTTGTTATAACTTTGTCTTTAATGCAGGCATGACTATGCTAGAGCTGTCGAGATTCTTCAGAAGGATTTGAAAGTTTTCTCGACAATCAACGAAGAGAGGTTTAAGGAAATGACCCTGCTTCTGTCGTTGGGGAATTTTAGGTGTGTTGGGTATTTCTTTTGTGATTAATTCTATGAAATAATTATGCCAAATTTGGGTTACCGAAATGAAATAGTTGGCAGTAGGGGTTTCGTGACTTTAGTTGTGAATGCAAAGTGGCTGTAAGTGGCTAATTCTCAAGTGCTAGACTTCATAGAGCAGAATTATAGAAATACCACCTGAGCTCTAGGAAGAGAAGAAACTAAAAATGAATTGAGGACATCATAAATATTTAGCATGAAGTAATGCTTTTCCTTTAATACACTTCTTTAGGTCCGGATGTCAGACACCCAACTCAGTTGTCTTGGTGTCCATTTGTTGCATGTTGTGACTGCTTATATTTGTGCATTTCCTTTGGATTCAAAACCGAAATGACCAATTCTACATTTCTATTGTAGCTTGTTACCTAAAGATAGATAATGATTGAACTGAGACATAATGGTTTATATGTTAAAATCTTTGAAAGTGAAAACAATTCTTCAAATAGACAAAGAGTTGTTGACCTAAAATGATGAATTTATGAGAGTGTAAGTCATTTTTTCTTCCTTCATTGTTACATAACACTGCCTTTATCTTGCTTGGATGTCGAAGGCAACCAGTGTGTACTTTGAAGTGTGCTTGCTCCAAAAGTTATGTTTTGTGCTTGTTTGCTTAGTTCTTTGTCCACTATGTTTATTTTATATATTTTGTTGTTGTTGAAGTTTCTCAGTAACCTGCATTTTCTTTTCTTTTCATTTAAAAAAAACCAGGGAGAATGAGGAACTGTCAGATTATGGTGATATTAAGTCTGCCAGGGCTGTTATACTTACTGAAGTAAAAAAGATAATTGAGGCAAGTCCACTTTTCCGTGATAAGTTGCAATTCCCCAAGTTAAAGAACTCAAGGCTGAGTACACTTATCAATCAGGGGTAATTCGAACAAAAGTTATCTACATAATCTTTGCTCTTTCTTTTTTCAATTAAAAATTATGGGGATGTGAAAGTTTTTTGTCATCTGAAGTCATTGTCTGTAATGTTTGTTGCAGTTTAAATTGGCAGCATCACCTTTGCAATAATCCTAGGCCAAACGCTGACTTTAAAACTCTATTTTCGGACCATAGTTGTGGACATATTGCTTGTGCTCCTTCCCCTGCAATTAACCCTATAATGGGATCCATTGCTAAAGTAGGTGGTTTCCCCAGTTCAAGAAAAAAAAAAGTAGGTGGCTTCCCACCAATACGTGCTCATGGTGTAAGTCTGTATACAAAATTTACATTTGGTGTATAAGTAAGTAGTTTTCTGAGGAACTCCTATTTGTATTTTTATTTAATATATGTGATTTTCAGCCATGTCAGCCTGCACCAGCACCTCTTACAACATCTCTCTCTGGATGGACAGCTAACCCGTCCTCTGTTCTGCACCAAACAGTTTCTGCCAGACCAAGAGGTCTAACAGTTCCCAATAATGCAAGTATGATTGCTTTTGATTTTGTTTAGTCAATTTTTTTTATAACATGTTCTCTATGTTTGTGGCTTTATTGCTGATTGTGCTATATTACTAGGAAATCTTACAAATTTATAGATATAACTTATAGGGTAAATAACCAGTTTTGCTAGTGGTAAAGAAGATGAATTTTTTGTTTTTTCGGGTCATTACGGGGTTCGATTTTAAATGAATAAAATGTATATAAAGTACAGTATACCTCTAGATAAGCAATATTAGTTTTGACTTTGAACGTGATTAAATATTTTGTTGCAGACGTTGTGAAGGAATAATTGGTATAAGTTGCAGTTCTTTTGATATTTACATTGTATTTCTGTTAGAATAAGTCATAATGCAATAAGGCACGACTTTGCAAATGTCAAACATACACAATGTTGTCTTAAATTAGTAAATTGAAACCAATAATGATTTGGCAATACGAGATGGAGTTGCCTTAATATCATGATCCATATAAATTCAAGCTTTGCTTAATGATAGAAATATGAAGAACTCATTATTGTTGACTCTATGGGCTTTTGAATTTAATGTTGCGACGATGTCTGTTAAATGCTTAACATGCCAGTTTGTAAAATCCATAAAAATCAAGGGGAAAACAGGAAAAACTCAAAACTCTTTATGGAATTGAAATTGGTTGTGGTGTTTCGAGGCCCCAATCAGATCACGAGGATGGCTGAATATGTTATGAAGTAAGAGGTTGATGTGGAGAGGTTTTACCAACAAGCAATCTTTTAAATGCGATTCATGGGTGTTCTGATATTGACAGGGTTAAGAGTGAAACTGATTGGTGGCCCATGTCTGGCTTAGGTTTGTTACATTCGGTGACCTTGAATTGTACTTAGGATTAGTTGAGAATTTTGGTATTGAAATAGTTTGTACAGTCTACCATTGCCCCTTGTATTGTTTTTTTTTTTTTGTTTTTGTTTTTTTTTTTCTGTCAGTTGAATTTCTTCTTGGTTGTTGAATTATTTAAGGGGATTGTATGACACTTCGTGATGTGCCTTTGCCTGTGTTTCATTTATATGTTAGACTGGTTAGTGAATAGGGTCTTCCCTGATCACAATCATCAGATACTTGCCAATCACTCTTCTTTTGCTTGAACGATTTTGTTCCCACAATCACATTATATGGTTCCCCTGGAATGATTTTTTTAAAATTATTTTCATTCAAATTTCACTTTTCCAACTAAGTAATATTTTCCTTTTTGCATTTATTTGGTATGGTAGCATCTTTGCTAAAGCACCCTAGGACTCCTCCCACTAATAACCCCAAGAATGGACTATCAAATTGCAGATTCTAAACACGTGTCCAAGAAGAGATCAAGACCTTTGGGGACGCCAGATAAGGTATCTTTATCAAAATGTTTATGTACTGCTGTTTTCTAAATTTAGATATGGTCACTCACTCTTTTTCAATCAGTATTTAACTGATTATGTTTCCTTTTGGCAATACCTTTTGTAGTTCACTTTTTTTTTTTAGTGAGAATATCAATATTTCACTTTTGTTTTTTACTTTTCTCACTATTTCTTGTTGAAATAAGTTTTTGAAACTAGCCTAGTTGTCAGTGTGCATTTTCAATGTGCAATATGGTGGGTGGACTTAACTGTTTGAATTTATCTTTCTGGCACTGTGACTTCCCTTTTGCATTTTCGGGCCAACAATATGTCTGTTAATGTCTTTCCACACACATATCCTGGCCAGAGCCATGCCGATACCCTTCACTCTTCTGAGGACTTGCCGAAGACTGTTATTTTCAGTTTGAGTCAAGGTTCAGCTGTCAAGAGCATGGACTTTCATCCAGTGCAACAGACTCTGCTTCTCGGTTTGCTCATGCTGCTTAATGAATCTTTTGTCTTTAGTCTTATGTTTTCAGTCAATGTCTAATTGTATGGTTTCTGGATTGAAGTTTTATTCATTTGTTTTTCTTCCAAATTCAGCTGGAACAAATATTGGCGATATAACAATTTGGGAGGTAGGCAGCAGAGAGCGGCTTGTTTCTCGGAATTTCGAGATTTGGGACCTTGATGCATGTTCAATGGCTCTGCAGGTTTAATTCCCTTGGTTTTGTTCTTTTCCCACCCTCTATCTTTTCCCACCAATAAGACTAATAGTTTTCATGTCTTCTGATAGGCATCTGTGGCTTTTGAATACACTGCATCAGTCAATCGTGTTATCTGGAGTCCTGATGGTTCCCATGTTGGTATATAAGGGGATTTACTACCTATTATTCATTTTATTTTCCAAACTGATAGAATACTTGTATATATTTTCTAGACACGAGAAAAATACATTACAATTTCTGGTCATGGGTAAAATTTTCTTAATGAAGTGGGGGAAAATGGTTGAAGTTCACAGATCATGTTATTACAATTAGTTTTTTTTATTAAGCCAACTTCTGTTTCAGGTATTGGATATTCCAAGAGTGTAGTGCACATATATTCCTATCATGGTGCTGATGATTTACGGAACCAACTAGAGGTTGTTTTCCTCTTTTTATTTTTTTGATTTCATTTAAGTGGCTTATGAATTTTAAAATTGTGATCACTAGTAGGTTTCTTGGCCTTCTGCAGCTATCAGTTAATTAATTAAATTTTGTTTTTAACACTGTAATTACTTATGTGCTGATTGGATTTTTTATATATATTATATTTTCAAATGAAATTCTTCCAGATTGATGCTCATGTTGGTGAAGTTAATGATCTTGCCTTTACTCACCTAAACAAACAATTATGCATCATAAGTTGTGGAGAGGACAAGACCATCAAGGTTTGGTTTGTATGGCATTTTCCTTCAATGCTATTGGCAAGGCTATGGCCTGCAATCATCAAGGTTCATCTCTATACAGGTCTGGGATGCTATCACTGGCAATAAGCTGTATAGTTTTGAAGGTCATGAAGCACCAGTTTATTCTGTGTGCGCACAGATGAAGGAAAACACTCAGGTGCTTAGTTTGGTTATTACCATTGGTTTTACTCTTGATAGTTATTGCTTTCCTTGAAGTATTTGATTTGAGATTTGTTTTATGGTTAGAGGCATCAAAAGCTTACTTCTAAGTTCTAATGGCAAGTCTTGTTTTGGTCAAAGGTATTCCTGTTAACCTTAGTTATTGCTGAGGTGAACTTGTGTGTATAGTGAAATTTGTAAAGGAAAGGAAATCATTTTTGTGGTTTCCCCAAACCCCGTCCTCTGTTTTTTTCCCTCGTATAAAATGTCTTTTAATGCACATTGGCATATCAAGAAAGAGATACATACAGCTCCCTGATGTTTATTTACAGTCCTTACCTAATTTACCCTTAAGATGTGCTTGTGGAAAAGCTTTTTATAAAGTCTCTATGATCCCTGCAAGTATAGCAAATCATCTAAGAAATCAGTTTTCTTTGTTCCTTTGGCTACCATGGAATCTCAGTCCATTTCACCAGCTGGAAAATTGTACATTCATTATTGTACCAATTTAGCATTTCTTCCATGCTGTTTTGAACTGTTTGGAAACAGTTCTTTAAACCTAACTGTTGTTTTTGATCCTTAGACATCTTTCTCTCATTTGGTTCTTGTTTTTGTTTTTTGTTGTAATACTCAGTGGATGTTTTCTTTCTGCATCAGTTCATCTTCTCTGCAGCCATTGATGGGAAAATCAAGGCATGGCTCTATGATAACTTAGGTTCAAGAGTTGATTATCATGCTCCAGGCCATTCGTTCACAAGAATTGTCTATAGTACTGATGGAACGAGGTACTGTATTGTTTTTGTTATTCCATCAAGTTGTTCTAATTTTCGTATCATATAACTTCTTCAATGTGAGTTCTTGATTGCTTAAGTATTCCTATTATTGTGAAAATCATAGGTTATTCTCATGTGGGACTAATAAAGAAGGAGAATCATACATTGTGGAATGGGATGAAACCCAAGGGGCTGTAAAGCGAACATATAATGGGCTTGGGAAGCGAACTCTGGGGGTCGTGCAGTTTGATACGACCAAGAACCGATTCTTGGCTGCTGGTGATGAGTTCCAAATTAAATTTTGGGACATGGACAATGTGAAACTGTTGAACGCTACTAATGCGGAGGGTGGATTACCGGTAATGGCCACAGAGGGCTATCTTCATGATGTTCACTGTCATATTTCAAGGTTATTGTTAACTTTAAAACTACATTTACCTTTGATATCTGTTAGGCTTCTCCTTGTTTGCGATTTAACAAGGAAGGAATTATGTTGGCTGTTTCAACAAATGAGAATGGTATTAAAGTACTTGCAAATGCCGATGGTGTTCGACTTTTGCGGTCAATTGAGAATCGTGCAGTTGATGCCTCTGGGATGGCTTCTGGAAATGCTGTGAAGGTATTTTGTTCTATCAGATATATGAAATGACGAAAAATGTAGATTTATACAGTGACCCAAAATGTTGACACTCTTGTTAAATGAATTACTTACGCTGCAGGGACCCTTAATTGGCACATTTGGTGCTTCCAGTTCTGTTCATGGAACAAACAATGGGGTTGCAGATAGAAGTCAAATGTCTACAGTAGTTGGTCTGGTAAGTTTTGATTGTTCTTTCATAAGTGTTACTAGAATATAATTTGTCAAGATGGAAGAAAACACTTTGTGTAACCTTTAGGAAAACCTGCATAATCTATTTTCTAAGTTGTTCACGCACTACTGGACATTCTTTATTAACTTTGATGTTGTGTGCATGCTTTAAATTCTTATTTGAGCTACGCTTCCTTTTGGGAGGTTCACAAATGCTGACTTAAAATTTTTAGAATGGAGATGCTCGAAGTTTGGACAAGAATTCAAGTGTTGCTGAGGAGTTAGAGAAACCTAAAACTTGGAAGCTAACTGAAGTTAATGAACCATCTCTTCTTCGTTCCATACGGCTTCCCGATGCTTTGAACCTGGTGAATTTTGGACCCATATTTTTACATTTATATCCCTGTAAATTCTATTTAGGTTGTAATACATATAAATCATCTCTGTATATGAAGTGGGTTGATAAGTTTTTGTCATAAGAAATGCTTCAGCCTAGGCACTGAGGGTTCTTCGTGTTTTGAGAGAATGATGTAGGGAATGTAATACATGTAATTTTTCAGGCTAAGTTCAAGCTTAGAAATATTTAAGGGGATAGAGTTTTGCAATACATGTTTCTTGGACTATTTTGTACACTGACGTAGTACTTGTTTTATTATTTTATTATTTTTTAATCCATCTTTAAATCTTTTTGTTCTTTAATTCAGATTGTTAGGTTGATATATGCAAACTCAGGAGGGTCTATATTGGCATTGACACATACTGGGGTACACCGACTTTGGAAATGGCAGAAGAATGACCAAAATGTTTTGGGAAAAGTATGGTTTGTTCTTAAGGCAAATCTTCCTTAAGTTATTTTGTCCTTTTAAATTTTCTCAATCTTTTCCTGTATAAATGCTTTTGGTACTGTAGGCAACTACCACTGTGCCGCCTCTGTTATGGCAACCTCGCAGTGGTATATTGATGATGACCAATGATATAATCGATAGAAATCTTGAAGATTCGGTTCCTTCTTGCCTTGCTCTTTCCAATAATGATTCTTATGCTGTGTCAGCATCAGGAGGGAAAATTTCTCTTTTTAATACGGTGACATTCAAGGTAATGTTATATTAGGATTGTATCTTGGGCGCAATTGGTTGGATACATAATCCTTTGGCTGATGATTTTTCATCATTTTTTCCTTCGACCAAAATTGCAGACATTGGCAACCTTTATGCCTCCACCACCTGCAGCAACATTTGTTGCTTTCCATCCTGTGGACAATAACATTATTGCCGTGGGCATGGAGGATTCTACAATTCACTTGTTCCATGTCCCGATTGACACTGTAGGTAGCACAAACTGAGACTTTTTTTCAGTTAGTAGATTTTCAAATTATAGATAGTGATTTTGTTTCTCTTTTTTACTCAGGTCAATTACAAGATCAAAGGTCATCAGAAGAGAGTAACTGGCCTGGCCTTCTCCACTGTTCTGAATGTTCTTGTTTCATCAGGAGCTGATTCTCAGGTATGCTTCATAAAAGTAGGATATAATCTATGTGCCATGCTGATGTGTGTGGGTAGTGATGCACTGGAATTTTGAAAGTTATAGATACCAAGTGCTCATTTTTTTTATAGAGATTTATCCATAAGTTTCAATGTAGAGCTCTTTAGACTTTGCATACCTGCCTTTTGTGTATGTAAGAAACTAGTATCTTTACCACATGAAATGAGCAAGCGCTATAAACTAAATATGTTTTCAATGTGCAATTTTCTAATATATCAATGTTATTAAATTATGCCGTGTGGCTTTAGATTATACGACCTCACAATAGGCAATGAAATATGTAAATTTTCTTTTTTCATCTTTATGTTCAATATTGTTGTTGGTAAGCTGTGGTGCAAGTTCTACTTGAAAGGGGGCTATATTCCTCTTTTCTGTTGTACATAATTTCACCTATAGGTAGAGTCACATGATGTATGAATTGCTGATAAAGTTTTCTGTACTTCAGATGTGTGTGTGGAGTCTGGACGGATGGGCAAAGCAGGCTGGTACGTTCTTGCAGATTCCCACTGGTCGCATGCTTACACCTCTTGCTCCGACCCGAGTTCAATTTCACCAAGATCTGATACATCTGCTGGCAGTACATGAAACTCAAATAGCCATATATGAAGCATCAAAGTTGGAGTGCCTTAAGAAGGTCTCTGGGGCCTTCTTTTCCTTTTTAATTCTTAGTTGATAGTCTTTAATTTCAGTTATTAAATATTTCCAATGTTCAGGTACTTGTGAAACTTCATATTTTATAGTTAATGTAACTGTCTTGTAAACCTGTTGAACCATTTCATGAGTTTTCAGGTTTTGTATTCTAATGTTTGAAGAATAGCTAGAGCTTGATTTCTAGTAGTTTATGAGGTGATTAATATTTTATTTTATTTTTGTTGGCTGTGACAGTGGGTGCCACGACAATCTCTTGGTCCTATCACAGATGCTACATATTCTTGTGATAGCGAGTCAATCTATGCGAGCTTTGAGGATGCAAGTGTATTTGTTCTAACTGCCTCCACGCTACGAATCAGATGTCGGATAAGCTCTGCTGCATATATACCGTCCAATCCCAGGTATGCCTTATGGTTACCAATGCTTTTAAACAAGAGCGCGCACACACACAAACACTATTTTCTTCACCATCTTATTACTAATTATTCTATTATTTGACAGCACGAGGGTGTACCCTACTGTAGTTGCGGCTCATCCATCTGAGCCTAATCAGTTTGCAGTTGGACTCACTGATGGGGGAGTTGTTGTTATGGAGCCACCAGAATCAGAGGAGACGTGGGGTACTATGCCTCCAGTTGAGAATGCAGGGCCTAGTGCCGGCGCTGCAGCTGGTTTGGATCAACAGCAAAGGCGATAGTGATCTTGAGTCATTCAACTAATGACTGGTTTTGATCCACAATTTAATTCAAGTGGATCTACAAGTTTTTAGGTCGCACAGAGTGTAGGGTTTAGGCTTTTGGTGAATAGGTCTTAGCTAGGGTTACATGACCGCTGATCATATTTTGGGGAATTCCCTTCATATACATAACAAAAAAGAGAAGGTAGATAGATGTTCATATCATCATACAAGAGACATCAGGAGAAGAGCAGCTGTTGTTACTACTCACTAATGAATTTGGCTATTGTAGGGCTTTGTTACCAATTGTACAGTGAAAAAGTTCTAGCCTTTTGTTTCTCTTTCTTTTCAGTTTTTGCATTTCAATGTTTGTTTGTCTTCATATTTAACTGATTAGCTAAGGGCCGTTTAATAAGTTGATAACCATTTCAATTTTTTATTTTTTATAATTCCGCTAGAGTATAGAGGAAAAAGCGGAGAATGGAAGTGAGAATGAGAATGAGAGTGGAGATGAGATTGAGATGGAAGATGGGAGGGAGGAGTAACAAAAGTGAAAACAAAAACTGAAATCTATTAGAAATTGTTTTCACTTACAAGGTTTTTTTTTTAAACTTTTGTTACTCTTCCCTCCCATCCTCGCCTCTCATCTTCCATTTCAATCCCATCTCCACTCTCATTCCCACTTCCATTCTCTCTCCTTTTCCTCTATACTCTAGCACAAAAAATGAAAACTAAAAACTAAGAATTAAAATTGAAATGATTATCAAACGGGTCCTAAAGAAAATACTAATATGAGAAAAATAATAACTAATTACGTACTAAGTGGTTTTCATCCATGAATGGAATTTGTATGACAACTCTGAAGTCATATGCTAAATATGTGGCTCCTGAATGTAACCAAAAATTTCTTTTTCTTTCCTCACATAGCATTTTATGTTGTGACATTATTAATTTAAACCATTGATCAAGATATGATGATTTTCTCTCTGACTATTAAGGAAGAGAAAATGTTCACATATTACAATTTACGTATGGAGTACTGCTATTTTTACGATTATACCATATTTACTGATAACTTCTTTAATACAGGAGAATCTCACATACATTAAAAGAACTCACCTCTATTAGAGAGGTGATTGGTAAATATGGTACACAATAACAATGTGGTCAATAAATATATGATAAATAGCATTATTGATTACATATGAATGTTCGAATTTCCAAATGACCAAACAAATTTTTATGGTTAACAATGTAAACTATCTTTACTTAAATTTATTGGATCTTCAATTAGAGATGATGTTTAGGAAGGCTAAGTACACTCCTTGATCAGCAGTAGCTACTAGCTAGTTTCCAAGGAATTGCTGACAAAGAGGCCCTCTATTTGGATTGTTGTCTTTCACTTTCACTTGGTATTCCTGATCATCACACGTTATGCCAACAAGCCCTATCCATTCTCATAACGTGGCTACACAAGCACAGTCATGCAACAGCGGCAGCTCCTGCTTTTGACACGTAGCATCAACTCCAAAGCACCCTCTTTCATATATAAATACCAATAAAACCACCTCCCTCTCTTCCACTTTCCTCAATTTCCTCTCCAAATTCAACACTAAAAAGAAAGATTAAATATGCAGCAAACAATGGAGCACAGCACCGCCAAGCACTACTCTGAGGCTGATCAGAGTACTCAACGGCTAAGAGACAAGAAACTGGGGGACTTGATGGTGAACAAGCGCAGGCTCGTGGAGGTGCCGTACACGGCGTCCCTGACCCACACCATGAACACCTTGGTGGCGAACAAGGTGCTGGCGGTGCCCGTGGCGGCACCGCCGGGCCACTGGATTGGAGCCGGGGGTTCCATGATCATGGAAGCTGACAAGCACACGGGGACTGTGCGGAAGCACTACATAGGGTTGGCCACCATGTTTGATCTATTGGCTCATATTGCTGGGAATGAAGATCGGTTGATGGATGAAGGAGTTCATGATGGGTTTGATCTTGATCAGAAGATGTCGGTGCCGGTGTCTTCGATCATAGGGCACTGCCTTGAGGGTTTAAGCTTATGGACTCTAAACCCCAACACAAGGTGGACTAATTTCTTTCTAAGCTCTCTAATAATGTAATTAGTATGATATATGATCGATATAGGTAGGAGCTCATTAGATTAATAAAATAATTATATTGTATTAATTAAATGGACTTGTTTTAATGTTTACTTGTTTTAAGTCCCAACTTCAGCATCCTAGACTGTATGGAAGTGTTTAGCAAAGGAATACACCGTGCTTTGGTACCCGTAGACAGCCACATGGACAACGTCTCTGGAGTTGAACTTGTAGAGTCTGCTTCCAGCTACCGAATGCTCACCCAGACGGATGTGTTGAGGTTTGTGAAGGAACATGGCAGCTCCGGATCAGAACTCGACAACATCATGTCGAGCACGGTATCGGATTTGGGAGCTGTCACGGAGAGAGTTTTTGCCATTACTGACCGCACAAAGGTCATTGATGCCATCAAGTGCATGCGGATAGCTTTGCTAAACGCGGTTCCGATTGTAAGGTCCTCGGATACGCACAATGAAGAAGATCACAAGCAGCTTGTAAATGTTTGTCTCTTTGAGCCTTAAAAACACCACCTTCCGGTATGGAATTGGGATATGAACTATCATAAATGTATGTCCTTTGACTGCAGGGCAGAGGAAGGCAAGCTATAGGGACATTTTCGGCAACAGATTTGAGGGGCTGCCACTTCGCGACCCTGCAAACATGGTTGCCGATGAGTGCTCTGGATTACACCGAGACGGTTTTGGCAAACCCTCTATTGGCAGCATTCAATAATGCAGCAGGAAGTCCAACAACAAGGGAGCTGGTGGCATGCCGAGCTGATTCATCCTTAGGTGAAGTGATTGACAAGGTGGTCTCCAAACATGTGCACCGACTATGGGTTGTGGATCAACAAGGTTTGCTCAAGGGGCTCATTTCCCTCACAGACATAATTAGAGTGTTGAGGCTTGCAATACTGTCTGAACAAAACGCCTAATAACCATCTGAGAGGGAGGGAGGGGTTAGATTTTGTGTAATATTTTCCAGTTTTTGTATAAATGTTGTGTTTCTTTCGCATGGATGCTACTTGCTATTGCTATATAATATATACACACTATCATATCAAAAGTTTTTTATAACAATTTTTTTTTTTCCCTTCTTCGGGATCTCCTCACCTCATCTTTTCCTTCTTGGCTCATCAAATTTTCTTAAGCTACATATATTTTTTTTTTCTTCATATTTTATAATTCTTAACAATTGGAGGAATCGGTGGTCCATTCGGAATCAAAGGAACAATTTCACCGGGTGAAAGAGTTATGGCTTTTTTCACGATGAGCCAAATGCTACTCTTCTTTGATTATCTTTACAGTATTTTTTTGGATAACTCTTCATGGGCTTTGATCTTCCATGCATTTGAGTCATTCTACACTAAGGACCATATAGGCCCTTAGGTGAGGCTAAGAGATATGACCTCGATCTCACCTAACCTCATTTAAGAACCATATATAAGGCCCTCATTATAAAATTCTTGTCCTTTTACTATGCGTCGGCATATTTCGCTCATCATTCCATATAAAATTCTTGTCCTTTTACTATGCGTCGGCATATTTTGCTCATCATTCCATATACATGTTGGATAGTTGGGCTCTTTTTGAGAATTAAAACAACAAATTGGCTCTTTCTAGTCATTAAAATGAATTTGATTCTTGAATCACCCATCAAAGACACTTTGTAGGTTCACTAGAATAATTACTTGATCATCATTTCAGGAAGCATTACTTGATCATCATTTCAGGAAGCATTACAGTAAATAAGTCTAAAGAAAATAAAACACACAAAACTCACTTCCTCAATGTGGGTGGGACCCCTCCACCACTTTCCCTATCTTTTTTATAATTTGTTTTAATAATTAAAGCTAAAATTTAGAACACATAAAAAAAATTGAAAAATATATATTTGTTTTAATAAACATATTTTCGTAGCCAGATTGACTATTATTATATTGATTATGACGATATTAGTGTGAGAATTACTTCTTCTTTTTTAGGGGTTACCGGGAGGGCAAAGCCCAAAAAGCCAGAAAAATACACTGGGAAAAACCTAATAGTGGTTATCTTAGCAATATGATAAGAGTCACATTCCACTTCAATTCTTCGAATACCTTCATCCTGTTGCTAAACCAAACTTGCAAGAATCTCTTTTATTGTTCAGAATTTTAAGAGTCCCAGAGCTAATAAAAAGCATAGGAAAGTAGTGTGGATGATTGATTTATAACCGTATATAGATATACGAAAGGGGTCTCATAAAACAATGAAGAAAAATTAAGTAAAGAAAATGATTGGCCATCCACTTCCACTAATGCACATACGCAACTGAAGTGACTGGTAGTAGTACCCACAAGTCACATGTCACAAACAAGTAACAACGTGTGAGCATCATGCGTCCTTTTCATACCACATAGTACACCTTTACTTTTTAAATGAAGACAGGTTTAGGAAGAGATTGGCTAATCTCGAGAAAGAACTTACGCGTAATATCCAATTACCGACTACATATAGTACACCCTTTCCTCTCCCTTAGATCTCGCTATCTCAACTCTCAACTCTCAACTCTCAACTTCCAGCAACCTTCAACCCACAACTTTTTTCGACCACAAAAAAATAAAAAAAAACCGACAACTTTTCTTCTTCTGTTATTTTTTTATTATTTTTAAATATTTTTTTATATAAGTATTATTTTATTTTAATCTAATCTAAATTATAAATAAACCTATCTTTTTTTTATTGGAACCAACACCTTTTCTTTGGAAACTCCGCTCTCCAACCTTGTATTAAAAACAAAAAGAAATCAGTCCCGATCTCTTGGACCACAGGAGTTCAAGAAATTGTGGTCATCCACCGTTGGATATTAATCCAATAGTTCAAAAAAAGTTCCTTAAAATGAGTGCAAGAGTGAGTGAACAATTGAATTTACATCCAACGATGAGTGACCACAAATCTCTTGGACCCTTATAGTCCAAGAGATCAGGACTGGAAATCAAATATAAATTCTAATTTATATAAATATCACCATATCCAGGCCCCCGCAATCTCGCCGTATCAAAAAAGCGCCTCTCTCTTCCAATCCAATCCCCACATTACTCCAGTTGCACCCCAAAATGAACGGCGCCGTTTCAGCCCTCAAGCCTCGGCACAAAAGGGCCTCAAACGGCAAGCCCCTTCACGTCGTTCGCACAAACCACAACTCGGAGGTCCTCCAAGTGCAGGGCCTGATCATGTCGTCTTCTTCTTCTTCTTTTTCCTCCAAGAAGCTCCGTGTCTACGGCGGCAAGGCCTCCTTCATGACCTGGAGGCTGCATGACGTCCTACACGTGGCCAAGCACCATTGGATACCCTGCGTCTTCGCAATGGGCCTCCTCTTCTTCATGGGCGTCGAGTACACGCTCCGAATGGTGCCCTCGTCGTCTCCACCCTTCGATGTCGGCTTCGTCACCACGCGCTCCCTCCACCTCCTCTTGGCCTCCAAGCCCAAGCTTAACACCTTGCTCGCTGGTCTTAACACGGTACTAATTTAATTCTAATTGCGTTCTAATTATCTTTTTAAGAAAAAAAATGATTATAATTTTTTAAATTAATTCCTTCAATTGACATTGTTTTTGTATTTGTCTCCCCCTTTCTTGTTCTGGGTTTGTTTTGTCTTGTTATGTTTATAGTTGTATGGAGAGGTTTCGTGGTGATTTGTGAATTTAACTATTTTGGCACTTTTGGGCAATTGGGTTTTTGTCATTTTAGAAGGAACCATCACATTTCTGACAGAGGCTGCGTTTAATTTTCTTTGTTCTCTGGTCAATGGCCGCAGATTTAAATTTATGTATGGGGTATGCTATGTTGCCTTCTGTTTCTACACTGTGAATTTGGACCACAGATTCAAGCAAAAATCAACTTCATCAATGGCCCAGGTCCAAAATTCACAGTCTGACAAGAACAGTTCTGTTAATGTTTTTTCTATTTTTCTTAAGGCGTTGTGATTAATTTTTACTGCATTTTCATTTAAAAACTGTGAGCTACATAGATTTCAAAGACTTTGATTCTCTTTACAATTTTGGGTTCAAAGACATTGGATTTGCTATGCAATTATTGCAAAATTGATAACATTTTGCTGTCCTGTTTTGTGTTTAATTAATCTCGTGTTCTAGGTGTTTGTGGGAATGCAGACAACGTATATAGTATGGACATGGCTAGTAGAGGGCCGCCCAAGAGCCACAATCTCAGCCCTCTTCATGTTCACATGCCGGGGCATTCTCGGCTACTCTACCCAACTTCCATTGCCTCAGGTAAAACCCCATCAATATACATATACATATCCCACATTTGCTACTTACTTACTTACCAATCTCACATTTTAGGCATTGTGCTTCAAATTTTGTATTGGCAACTTGGCAGGGATTTTTGGGGTCCGGCGCAGACTTCCCGGTTGGCAATGTGTCGTTTTTTCTCTTCTTCTCAGGGCATGTAGCAGGGTCTGTGATTGCATCTTTGGACATGAGGAGAATGCAGAGGTGGGAAATGGCATGGACATTTGATGCACTGAATGTGCTACAAGCACTGAGGTTGCTGGGGACAAGGGGCCACTACACAATAGACTTGGCTGTGGGGGTTGGGGCTGGTTTTCTCTTTGATTCTCTGGCAGGCAAGTATGAAGAAAGCAAGAGATCAAAAGCACCTACAACAACTGGTACCAAAGAGGCTTTCTTTCTGTGAACAGATGGACTGTTGGCAGGTAGTTTGGAGTAGGAATATGGGTATGTTTTTGGTGCATATTTATTTATGAAACGTCGAAAGGTCAAGTCTAAATTCTAATTAAGAAAAGAAAACAAAGTTGGCGTATTGGATTGTATAGAGACAGAGAGAGCTCAATGTACTGGGGCCCTTTTGATGTATTTTGCTTCTTTTTTTGTTCTTTAAAAAATCCCATTCTTCATTTTTTAATTTCCTTTCTACTCTTCTGCACAAGTTCTTCAGGGTGTGTTTGGAAGTAGCTTTGGCAGTGTTAGAAGTGTTTATCGTAGAGGAAGGAAAGTACCCAAAAGTGCTTTATAGGGTTTAGAAGTATTTTCATTGCTTTGGTTAAGCGTGTTTCTCAGTGAGCTATACGTAGTGCTTTCTAGTTAATACAAAAAGTTTTGGGATTGTCATGATATTTTTGTGTTCCTAATAAAATTGCTACCAAAAAAAGTGCTATATGTAACTCCCAAATATTGTTTCCTTTTTGTCTTTTTGAAATCCAATGACTACGCTCACAATTTGTTTGTTAAGGATCTTTTCTTTTGAGAGGGGCGTTAACATATTAAACTCACACACACACTACACATATACTAGAACTCAAATCCAGGACCTTTTCCAATGGAGCATTTGCCCCAAACCACTACTACGGTCGCATTTTAAACACATCACATTTTTAAAGAGATCAACTGGTCAAAAGCTTTGTACGTTTAGAAAGAAAAAGAGAGTTTTGAGCGCATTTTAAACACATCACATTTTTAAAGAGATCAACTGGTCAAAAGCTTTGTACGTCTAGAAAGAAAAAGAGGGTTTTGAGCGTGACAATGTGACAGATTTAAGAAGGGATAGTGGGGTTAGGCTCCTTCCCATTTCCAATCTCTGTTGTGGAGAAACTTACACAATTTTATAGTTTTTGGCCAATCAATAGGCAGCTATATAGTCGGTGAGTCTTTTCCCCTATAATGGTGGTTTTTAAAGTTGTAAGCTTATAGCACTTTAGCTTCCCAACTCACATTTTGGAACAAAAAAGAAAAGAGATGACATGCATCACAAACATTCACATGCCCAATTCCTTGCCGTAAGTAATTAAAGTTCATGTATTTTGGTAATTCGAAAAGGACTTCCATCTTCAAGAATCCATCATGACAACCAAAATTTCAATTCACATATTTAAATGTGATTTTTATTTATTTATAATATCTCCTGCTTCTAAACATAGCATTTTCCATGTGATTTTCATGCCCCTTCTTTTTAGTTTAAAGTCAAACCAAAGTGTTGATCTTTTCCTTACTAAAGGGGTTGAATGATGGGCAAGTCTAAAATTGATATATCCAACTAGTATACATTTTCATTTCTTTAGGAAATCAGAAGCAAGACAATGCTGACTTGAATAGCATGGCATGGATGGCATTGCACCTATGGCTTGTATGAAAATCTCAGTATAGTTTCCACCATACCTCAAGACAGAGGCCTTTTCCACACCGTATATATGTATAATACACACACTGACGTATTTACAAGCTAGAAGGGGAGGTACTACTTGCACAATACTAATCAGAGTCGGAATCTAGCTCAATTGGGCATGTTCCATCATCTACATTGGCAAGCGGGTCATAAGAGGGTGAACTAGGATCTGTGCATCCGGGTTCGAGATTAAGGTTGCAATGATCGCCCTGCAATGGCATGACACTAGTTAAATTTTAGAAAATAGCTTCTCTTATCTTTTGGTCAAAGTGGACTTTCATTCATAAGAAAGGGTTACAAATAAAGCCCAACATAGCAAAGATCCAACATACCCAAAACAAACTAAACCCTAAACCCTAAACCAAAACAAGAAAATGCAGCCGCCACGACCATCCCTACAACAGAAGAAGCAGCAAGTAGACAACTACAAACCATGGCCAAAACAAAATTTAGAAAATAGCTTCAACAATTGGACTACAGGGATAAATAAACCAATGAAGTTGTGAATATGAACAATTTGATTACTCCATCAACTGTCAAATTCCCAATCATAGTGCATCTTGTTGCGACAACGCTATCAGGAAATATTGCTCTTTCACATATTTCGTCTTTAATCAACTCTTCTGTTAATCCCTATCATAAATTCATCATCCAGTTACTTTCAGAATGCAGTAAATTGATTGCATTTTTTCCATTATAGGTGTGTTTACCTTAGAGAAAAAAGATGCGGGACCAGGCACACTGAATAGTGTTATAGCCTCTCCTCTTGTTGGATCAAGTTAGCACGTGAGTTTGCTTGAGGCCCAAGTAATAGGCCCTGAAATGATTCAGTTTGCGATAGGCATGCCACTGTTGAAACTTGGATTAGCCCAACAGAAAGAGATTAGCTGCTTAATGATGTATTCTTAGTCATTTAAATCAGACTTCTAATCAAGCCATTGTGCACTAAATGGGGATATGGTTCGAATTAGTTCTTTTCTGTGCCTTGTATGAACTAAGGACTTTCAAATTCTACTTATGTCGTTGGTACTGTTCATATCTTGAAGGATTAGCCCTTGATCGGGCTAGAAATGCTTATATTGGGTTGGAAAATCCATGATTGAACTGGATATTGGCATATCGGGCTGGAAAATCCTTAGCCAATTTTTTGACTTTTCTAGTTCGATAATAAAAGAAAACAAGTGTAAAATGCTAAATGACTGCTTTTAAACTTAAAATTCAATCGAAAGGCATGATTTGGAATCGAATATTTATTTATTCAATTCATTATGAATGCAAAATGAAAGTAAAATGACAGCCAACAACTCTAAACTGAAGATTTCTCAATTCAGTACATTGTAAGTAAATTTGATAAATTGAAATACTAATGCTGAAAGTAAACAAAGCCTAGCAACTAGGAATCAATACCAAGTGTTGGTAGAGCAATAAACTAAAAAGATAACTATCAGAAGTTGTCAACTGGTTATCTTGGTGTAAGAGAGGTTTGTTGAGTTCAATGCTATCAAGGATTGATCAAGTTTGAAATCTTTTTCTGAGAAGAAAACTTGAGTTGATTGTGTGTCCTGCAAGCATTGGGGTGTGTTTCTATTTATAAGCTCCTTGGCTTTTGAAATTGCACGTTTGATGAAGACCTGGCTCAGTTTGGTGTTAGTTTTTTCGAACAAAACTGAGTGTAGTGATCTTCGAGCTTCAGCTATGAACTGCATTAAGCATGGTTGTTCTTAACAAGTTGGTGCTAATGAGTCTCGTGGTTCAAATCGCATTTAATGTGGTTGTTCAGCCTTTCTTTTGCTACTTGACTCTTTCTCAGCAGTCGAAGTCAACTTTGAGTTTTAATTTTGGAAGTCGAGTCATAAACAAGGTAAAAACTTTGTTTTTTTTGAAAAAATAAATAAATATAAACGACGACTTTTTCTGAAAAAGTTGGTCCTTAGGCTAATTTGACCTTTGGCCTCAATCTTCATGTATTTAATTTTACAATTTCGAAACAAAACCCATTTGGCTCTAAATATCCCTTAATGGGCCTCTTTCCATTTTAGGTCCAAAGAAGGTGTTTAGGCCATCTCTAACTTAAGGACCTAAACCCAAAATATTGTCTAAAACCTCTCTCAACCCAAGAAAATAAAGAATCCAAAATTTGGGAAAACACAAATTTGGACCCAACACTATTCAATGGAGCCCACTGCACATCTCAAACAACCCCATGTGCAAAGATTCTGACGTGGGGCCCACCTCCAAATTTGCAGCTTGCTTTTTGTCTTCTCTTTGCGCCACTTGTTGCTATCCCATGGAGTTGCCATTGGAATCCAACGGTTTCAAATGTTGCTGTTTGTTTTGTTTTGTTTTTTTTTTGTATGTACATATAACTTAAATCAACAATGGGGATTAAATTTATGTTATTTTAACATTAAAAGAAAATATCCAACGGCTGAAATTTAAATCCAACGATCAAAATAATATTTTAAATTAATCCAAATCAGATCCAATCCCAAATCTCACTCCAAACTCTATAAATACTCACCCATTTCTCAATTAATCTACCAAAAACATTTTTTCTATTTCTCAATTTATTTTTCCTTTGTCAATTTCATCAATCTCTCGCATTCTCATACTTTTGATATCATTTCAAGCACATCATCTTCTTCATTCTCATACTTTAGGAATAAAATTAAATTTATGGAATTTCAATTTTTTTTAGGTCAAATTGTTCAAAAAATTAAATTATGACGTTATTTAAAAAGATTAATGAAGAAAAAAAAATTAGACTTAAACCATTCTTAAACAATTTAATAAAGTTGCGGACTTAAAAATTTGAGTCCGGAGGGTTGGGAGAAAAAATTATTTGAGTTTGGGCAAAACCCAAATAGTTACTTTTTGGAGGGGGAAAATTTGGGTTTAACCCCTCATGGGTTGGAGAAGGCCTTATAAAGTAATTCTAATTCTAATTCTAATAGAGATATCACAAGTACTGCACCAATTCTTCACAAGTCCATCCATCTTCTTTTTTTCTTCCTAAAATCCTCCACACCTGTCAAACCTGTCTCATAGTTTCTAACTAGTCAACTATGTATTTCACGGTATGTTAAAGTTCAAGTCCAAATTGTACTTAGTTGTTCATACATCTAGACCATAGGAATATGAATAGATATAATCAAGTTCAGTATGTTAAAGTTCAAGTCCAAATTGTATTTAGTTGTTCATACATCTGGACCAGAGGAATATGAATAGATATAATCAAGTTCGGTAATTACAGTTCAAGGAAAACGGGAAAATATAAAGCCATAAGATTATTTAGTTTAATTAGAATTTAAACAGGCAAAGTAATGGCATAGAAGTTCAATTTTAGGAATAACTGGAAAATTACCCAGTCTAGAAAATATAATTAATTAATTTTAAATTGGGCAACATAACACTTTAGGAAGAGAAATATTAAATTAAAATAAATAAATAAAAGCATATTTTTTTTTTGTCCCAAGACTCTGACATAGTTTCGACGGAAAAAAAAAAACAAAGACTCAGACAGTCCAAATTGTACCTTCTCTATTTCCTTTTTGTGTAACATTTTGTAGCTTTTGTATAAATGTGTGTGTGTTTTTTGCATGGATGCTACTTGCTATATATGTGAAACACAGTTGAGCATGTTGAAGAGGAGTTTTGCACAAGATACCCAACTAGTTACAGGTACGGGTACAGGTTCACGAGTATCCAGTCGGCGTCGCCTACGGGTATCCGTCGTCCGACAAAGGGAAAACAAGAGCAGCGTAAAGAAAAGAAGAAAGGAAGAAACCAGAGAAAAGCAAGGAATAAAGTGGCAGTTGAGCATCCACTCCACAGTCTGACCATGAGAGTAAGAGAAAAAGCCTCTCAGTTGCCCCTCCAAATGAACGGCGCCGTTTCTGCCCTCAAGCCTCGGCACAAAAGCAGCAGGACCTGATCATGTCGTCTTCTTCTTCCTCCAAGAAGCTCCATGTCTACGGCGGCAAGGCCTCCTTCATGACCTGGAGGCTGCATGACGTCCTCTACGTGGCCAAGCACCATTGGATACCCTGTGTCTTCGCAATGGGCTTCCTCTTCTTCGGGAGCTTCGAGTTCACGCTCGGAATGATTCCCTCGTCGTCTCCACCCTTTGATGTCGGCTTCGTCACCACGCGCTCCCTCCACCTCCTCCTGGCTCGCAGGTCTTAATGTTGAATATTGGCTCAAAAGCAAGAGTTACTTTCGGTTTGGTTTGTATGTCATGATTGTTGTAATGATGGAAATACATTATTATTTGTCTTTAATAATGTTGTCTTTTGGGAGTCTTTTGACTAGTGGTTATTGTGCAAGCACGGGTGTTGTTTTTGGAGTTGAAAACAACACCCGTGCTTGCACAATAACCACTAGTCAAAAGACTCCCAAAAGATAACATCATTAAAGACAAATGATGATGTATTTCCATCATTACAACAAACACCATCATGACATACAAACCCAAGCCACCGAAAGTAACTCTTGCTTTTGAGCCAATATTCAACAATTGACAGCAACAATTATTTTTTCTGTCCAACTCTCTATTTTTCTCTCTACTAACTTCTCTCAAACTCTCCCGTTTCAGCTCTCTCTCATCTTCCCAATTTATAAGCCATAAAAGGAACTTGTTTTCAACTCCCGTGCTTGCACAATAACCATTAGTCAAAAGACTCCCAAAAGATAACATCATTAAAGACAAATGATGATGTCTTTCCATCATTGCAACAAACACCATCATGACATACAAAGCCAAGGCACCGAAAGTAACTCTTGCTTTTGAGCCAATATTCAACACTTAACACGGTACTAATTCTAATTATCTTTATATTTTGTCTTGCAATGTAGAGTTGTAACTTGTAATCTTATATGGTGAGGTTTTCTTCGTCACCATCACATTTCTGACAGAGGCTGCATTTAATTTTTTGTTGTGATTTATTTTTACTGCATTTGCATTTGGAAACTGTGAGCTACCTAGATTTCAGAGACTTTGATTCTCTTTACAATTTTGGGTTCTAGAGACACTGGATTTGCTATGCAAATTCATACTGCAAAGTTGAATGACATTTTGCTACTCTAGGTGTTCGTGGGAATGCAGATAACATATATTCTATGGACATGGCTAGCAGAGGGCCGCCCAAGAGCCACAATCTCAGCGCTCTTCATGTCCACATGCCGGGGCATCCTCGGCTACTCTACCCAACTTCCATTGCCTCAGGTAAAATCCCCATCAATATTCATCTACATATCACACACACATTTGTTACTCACGTACTGACCAATCTCACATTTTGGGCATTGTGTTTCAAATTTTGTGTTGGAAGGGATTTTTGGGGTCCGGCGCAGACTTCCCAGTTGGCAATGTGTCGTTCTTTCTTTTCTTCTCAGGGCATGTAGCAGGGTGTGTGATAGCATCTTTGGACATGAGGAGAATGCAGAGATGGGAAATGGCATGGACATTTGATGCACTGAATGTGCTACAAGCACTGAGGTTGCTGGGAACAAGGGGCCACTACACAATAGACTTGGCTGTGGGGGTTGGGGCTGGTTTTCTCTTTGATTCTCTGGCAGGCAAGTATGAAGAAAGCAAGAGATCAAAAGCACCTACACCAAATGGTACCAAAGAGGCTTTCTTTCTGTGAACACATGGAAACGTCAAATATGTTGGCGAGTCATTATTTAATTAGGATTTTGGTTTCTTATTATATTAGGATTTTGGTCACTTACTTATTTATCTAGTCCTATTATAATTGAGATTGCTTTCTAGTAATACATATTGCTTTTTAGTAAATATAAAAATAAAAATAAAAAGTTTTGGGGTTTTCATGATACTATTTTGTGTTTCTAATAAAATTGGTACCAACAAAGTGCTATCAGTAACTCCGAAAAATTTTCGACAAAAAAAAACTCTGAAATATTTTTTTGAAATCCAATGAGAGCGCTCACATTTTAGTATAAGAAGGGTGAAATGACCCCTCCATTATATAGCTAACTAATCCATTGACACAAAAAACATAAAAAAATATTATATAAACTCTTGTACAGCAAAGATTAGAAATGGGGAGAAGCCTAATCTCATTATCCTTTCTTAAATCCGTCACATTGTTAAAGTGAACAACTGGTCAAAAAAACTTTGTAAAAGGAACAGAAAGAAAAAGAGAGTTTTGAATGTACTGTGGGACAGATTAAAGAGGGCATAATGGGGTTCGGCTCCTCCCCATTTCCAATCTTTGTTTTGGAAGAACTTTCATATCCTTTTATATTTTTTGGTCAATCAATAGCAAAAATTCTATAATTAGGGCCTTATAGATGTCTCTTAGGTGAGACCCTATCTTTTAATCGTTGGATCAAATTAGTTAGCCGTTGGATCAAATTGGTTAGTCTGATCCAACGTTCAAAAGATAGGACCTCACTTAAGGGCCAAATAAGGGCCACGCTATAGAATGGCTCTGATAAATAGGAGAGAAACTCTCATGAAACGGGGATAGCACTTTTTGCTATCCCCGACCAATAACATAATGACACATAGGATAACTTTTCCGACACATATAACAAGTTATCCTATGTGTCATGGTGTTATTGGCCGGGGATAGCAAAACAGTGCTATACCCGGTATAGGTAAGTTTTTTTCGATAAATAGGGAGTTGTCTAGTGGGGGAGTCTGTTTGCCTACAGTGGTGGTATGAATCTGGGATTTTAAAGTTGTGGGATTATATAAGCCTTATAGCACTTCCCTTCCCACCTCACATTTTGGAACAGAAAAAGAGGAGAGATGGCATGCATCGCAACATTCACATCACATGCCTAATTCCTTGTCGTAAGGGATTAAAATTCATGTACTTTGGTAATTCGAAAAGAACTTCCATTTTCAAGAAGCCATCATGACAACTAAAAATGTCAATTCGCATGCTGTCATGTGATTTTCATAATATCATCTGCTTTAAAATGGCATTTTCAATGTGATTTTCATGCACCTCTTCTCTGTTTAAACACACACACAAAAGTGTTTTAGTTCTTTTCCTTATTGGAGGAGTTGACTGGTGGGCAAGAGTCTAATTTGATATATCCAACTAGTATACATTCACATTTCTTTAGGAAATCAGTATAGTTTCCACCATACCTCAAGACAGAGGCCTTTTCCAGACATTGACACTGTATATATGTATTGCACGCACTGACGTATTTACGAGCGAGAAGGGCAGGTACTAACTGCAGAATACTACTGAGAGTCAGAATCTAGCTCAATTGGGCATGATCCATCATCTACATTGGCAAGCGGGTCGTAGGAGGGTGAACTAGGATCTGTGCATCCCAGTATGAGATTGAGGTTGCAACGATCGCCCTGCAATGGCATGACACTCGTTAAATTTAGAAAATAGCTTTAACACTTGGATTATAGGGACAAAGAAACCAGTGAAGTTGTGAATATGAACAATTTGCTTACTCCTTCAACATTCAAATTCCCAATCATAGTGCATCTTGTTACGACAACGCTAGTATCAGGAAAGATTGCTCTTTCACACGCGCCATCTTTACTCAACTCTTCTGTTAATCCCTGCCATAAATTCATCATCCTGTTACTTTCAGGATGCAGTAAACTAATTGCATTTTGTCCATTATAGGTGTTTACAAAGTAATTCTGATAGCAGATATCACAAGTACTGCACCAATTCTTCTTCCTTATGGTATCAAAATAAAAGTACATCTATCTATATCTCTAAAATCCTACACACCTGTCAAACCTGTCTTACAGTTTTTGTTTAACCAGCAGCTTCTAACTAGTCAATTATGTATTTCAGAACCACTTGCTCTGCCCAGTTTCCAAGTTTTTCTAAAATCATATTTTTCTTATTGCTTTCAACTTTATTCATTATCCATTTAACCTAGAACTTGGCTTTGAGCATCATAAAGTAAAAAATTGCAATCAAGAATTTGAAGCTACAGATAGTAGATTCAAAACTTTGACAGAATGTTTTTACCTCATTAAAGAATTCAATCGGTTTGTTTCTCAAAGCCTTAGGAACTTGAAATTGTAGCCTGTAAGGACCATCCCAATCACCTCCATTTGTAAATGAAAAGATTAAGTTCAGGGCTGCATAATTATGATCAGTCAGTCCATTAGGAAAAACAAAATTATATGGCCAAAAATTGAAAGATGAACTTAAGTGAACGATACTAACCATGCCTGGGAATGCCTATTTGAATGGAATATATTGGGGAATCAGCTTTGCCTCGACTTTTACTAAGCATTGCCCTTGGCTCACCCCCACACATTATAGGCTGATTAAAACCTCCTGTGAGGACAAGAAAACAACCAAGTCAAGGAAATGCAACTGTGACATTAACACTTGCAAAAGGAGGGCAAATTCAGCTGTGCTTTTACCAGCAAAAGTAGGACATAACCAATCAAAGGGGTTACAATTGTGAAATAGTCAGTTACACATAACAAATTATGAACTATAATGATACATGATTACAATATTCTGGAATATAGTTTTACAAAAGAAAAACAAAAAGGGAAGGGGATAGAACATAACAGAGAAACATGAATGAAGTAACTGAAATGTGGGAGTATTTCGAAGCTCCAAAGGCATAGAAGCACAAGGAGCCAAGACATACTCCAAATCGTTTATTTCAGCATTGTTAAAAATCCCTCATGGCTCATAAGTGGAGTCGAGGGAACAATAATGCTGGAAGAAAAATAATGGAATTTATAAAGCAGATATGATTACATAACAACCATTTTACTTCACAAGCTTAGCTGTTAGGGAATCAGGGAGGAGCATAGTAGAAAAACATGAATGGAATGTGGGAGAATTTCGAAGCTCCAAAGCCCAAAGAAGCAGCATAAGGAGCCAAGACAAAACTCCAAACCATTTATTTGAGCGTCGTTACAAATTCTTTTAGAAGGAAAACCAAAACAACTTGTCATGGGTCTATTTCTTTCAGTCTAGTAGTTCAAAAGTTTACGCTGTTAGGGCATGAGGAGAACATATTAATGAAACATGAATTAAGTAACTGAATTTGGGAGAATTTCGAAGCTCCAAAGCCCATAGAAGCAGCATTAGGAGTCAAGACAAACACCAAATCATTCATTTGAGCATTGTTAAAAATCCCTCATGGCTCCTAAGTGAAGTCAAGAGGGAACATCATTGCTGGAAGGGGAGAAAAAGAATTTGTACAGGAATTAGTAGTTTTAGACAACTATTGTAGTCTAAGAGTTTATGCAGCTATGGAGTGATGGCAAAAACATAGTAGAGAAGCATGTGTGAACATAAAAACAAGCTATAGACAATCAAATTGGTTTGCACTCGTAAGTGGGCAAAAGACATATGAACATGGTGTATGAAAAGTACCATTAAATGCAATCCCAAATTCTTCATTTGGAACAATATTATTTGCAGCTGGGTTGTAGAAAATCCTTAGCTTTTCTCCCTGTCAAAGTTTGTGAATGCTTTTAGTATAAGAGAATGGCAATAACAAAAACCCAAGGGAGTTGTGCACCAGTGCAATGCTTACAGCGGTAGGAGGAAGGCCGTTCATGGTTTTCCAATATACAGGTGCCCTCCCAAGTTCAAACATGGCCCATGATGGAAGTGTGACCCTGAAATGAGGGAGATTACATTTTTAAAATGATTACAAATCAGCTTCTCAAGGAGGAGGCAAAGAAATATATTGAAATGCTGAGCCATGATTAATTATTTCAGACACCATGCCCATGTGAAATGCAGATGACATTTCATTTCATTATTTCAAACCGAATGGACTGGAAATCCCACAAAGAAAAAGAAAGTCAAGATTTAGCAATAATAAGTAAATGTGGTAATGCAATTGCAGTAAGGGAAACTTAAAACTCATACTCTTTGGGCTCCTCCACAGGAGTTACTGCAACTGTTGCTGCAGCTGCACTAACTTTCCCATTGCCCTTGACGACTTGCTTCCTTATCAAAGGACACCTTGGCAATGAAAATCCCTTAAAACTGCTAGCTGCATTAGATTGTAGAACTGTTAAGAATTTGAAGTCTTAATCTTAAAGCATAAATCTTTTGATCTGACAATATGAACAGAACATTTATTTCTTGTGCAGCATAGAAATCAAAATATGAACAGACAATTTTTCTGATCATGCGACAAATCAAACATGTTTGATATTGCAAACAGCTTTCTAGATACTAAAAATCAGTAAACGATCAAACCTGTTCAAATTTAGTTAAACTCTGTGATGAGATAGGCTTTAGCAGATTGAATTTCTGCATGCCCTGTTGCTCTTCCATTTTATCATTGGAAAGCAACTGGGGGCTTAGATAAATTTATAGTGGCATCTAATCCTGATGACTTTTTCCAATTTTCAACTTAGATAAAGATAAATTATTATCATTTAAAGGACGCGTAAACACCACACAAGGACCCACTTCAAAGAAGCCTTCCCTCTAATTGCCAGCACTCAAAGGTAAAGATAAAACTATTATGAGTACAAAGTCAGCAAATGAAGCTTGTCCGCAAATTTCAACACCAATTTTGGTGGTGAAGTTTCCAAAGTCACTTTTTCTTTTTGGTATCATATCATAAGCTTTTGACACTAACCCACAAACAAGATTATAGTGCTAAATTTCTTTCTAGAATCCAAAGTCTGCAAATAAATAAATAAATAAACCCAACAGTTAGAAGCAGTTCCAGAGACCAATTAAGAAGGAAAAACATACCAAGAGTGTTTGAAACAGGAGGGCTTGCTTTGCTTCCAAAAATGGACGGTGTGGTTGGAAAAGGGTGTGTGGAAGACGCAAAGATTGACGTTTTTGTTGCTGCCATGAATCACACTTTCTTGCTTTTTCCCAACTGCCAAAGACACACAGCAAGAAGAAAGAGAGATAGTTGTAGCTTAATCCCTCATCAGTTGGGCAAGTGTGCAGTGAAGAAGAAAAATAGATACTTAGAGGAGGGAGATAATGACAAATAAGCAGAGGAGCAATCTGAGACACAAATTTTAAAGAAATATCCTACCCTTCTAACAAATAAGAACAAATGTTACAAAATTGTAAAAATGGGATAAAAAATATCTGGATCTTAAAGGCTATGTCAATCTGAACACAACCCAAAAGCCCAAAAACCCAAACGCCGCCTTATCATATAATCCTTCTTGTCTCTTTCTCTCCCTTTCAGTCCACAATTAACTTCAACAAAATCTAAAGAAACTTGACTCCACCACAAAGTCACAAACCCTCTGCCCCACCAAAACATCAACCCCAAATCTGTAGAGTTTTTTATATATTAAATTTTGCCGGTTTTGTTAAAAATCCAATTGAGTATCAAACCCCAACAAGCCTTCCTCCTCCATGGATTTGATCACATCACCACCGTCCAATCCCAAAACCCACCATTGTTTCCCTCTTCACCGCACGTTTAACCGGCCAGGAAGACCCGTTTTGGGGTTCAGGCCATTGCCTCAGAGTTCCAAGGTCCTAAATTTTGTTCATTATGATTCAAAACAATCACAACCCAATAAGTTTTTAACAAGCACAAAGCTTTTCAGCCATTTGCTTACCAATTCCAATAGAACAGTACCAACAATAAGTACCAATGCAGCTTTGTCTGAAGCCACAGAACCAGAGGCAGAGACAGAGCCAGGGAAGTATAGGAGAATTCTATTGTCTGATGTGATTGTGAAGAGGCCTAGGAATGTGTTTATGGGGAGAGAATGGAACTTAAGGGATATGGCCACAGCTGGTGTTGTTTTGGCAATGCATTTGCTCAGTCTTTTTGCACCTCTTCAATTCAATTGGGGAGCTTTTTGGGTGGCAGTGGCACTTTATGTTGTGACTGGTCTATTTGGCATCACTCTTTCTTATCATAGGAATCTTTCACACAAGAGTTTCAAGCTCCCCAAGTGGCTTGAATACTTGTTTGCTTATTGTGCAGTTCAAGCACTTCAGGTGGGTGCAATTTGAATTTGATTCTGAGGAAGATGGTTTTTTTTTTTCTGTTTTTAATTTCATTTTTTCTGAAGTTTTGATGGTTCTGTTCTGTGGTTGTTTGTATTTTTGGGTTTTTAGGGGAGCCCAATTGATTGGGTGAGCACACATAGGTACCACCACCAGTTTTGTGATTCAGAAAGAGACCCTCATAGCCCAATTGAAGGTTTCTGGTGTAGTCACATTAGTTGGCTCTTTGATACCAATTCTGTGGCTGAAAGGGTATGAAATTCTGTTTGTTTTTTTTTTTTTTCCTTTTAATTATATGCAAAACATAAATTTATTCTATCTTCTTCTTCTTTCTAATGAATATTTCATGCTTGAACATTTTCAGTGTGGGGGATCAAATAATGCTGGGGATTTAGAGAAGCAGCCCTTCTATCAGCTCATTCAGAAAACTTACATTGCTCACCCCATTGCTCTTGGAGTTCTATTGTATGCAATGGGAGGATTCCCATTCCTTGTGTGGGGAATGGTAAGAATGGCTTTCATTTTTTGCTTTTTCTAAAGCCTTTCTTGTGAGCCTATCAAACAGTCTTAGACATCATTTTGTTGCAAATTAACTATTGCAGGGTGTGAGAATTATATGGGTATACCACATTACATGGCTGGTTAACTCGGCTTGCCACGTGTGGGGAAAGCAAGCATGGAATACTTGTGACTTGTCCAGGAACAATTGGTACTACTATATCTCTAAACCCTCCAAAAGTTTGAGAAAAAGTTGGGTGGGAACTTCACAGCAGGCCGAGTGGTAAAGTATAATGTCACAATTTTAACCGAACAAAGTTTACCACTCGATCTATGATAGGGAAGTTCCCACCCAAATTTTTCGCTTGTAGATGTGTGCATTTTCTCAACATAATTTGCTAGAAATTTGTCCATATCAATGTAGGACCTTTTTGTTGTTAATCCACTCAATTTCATGGGTTTGGGCTGAGTTCAAGCCCTATTGGGCTTAATTGCTAGTCTAGTTTTGGGAAAGGCTCTCAAATAATATTACAATAATGCTATTTGAGAATTTTGATACAATAATAATAGTATTTGAGAGAATCTTCTTTAAATTTTAGATAGTTTGGATTCTAAAAGAAATGTTAATTTCAGGTGGGTGGCATTATTAGCATTTGGCGAGGGTTGGCACAATAATCACCACGCTTTTGAGTACTCCGCTAGACATGGCCTCAATTGGTGGCAGCTTGACATGACTTGGTATGTTGTGAGATTTCTCCAAGCTATTGGATTGGCAACTGATGTGAAGTTACCCACAGAGGCCCACAAACAAAGAATGGCTTTGTACTAAGCAAGCTTGGCCTTGTGAATTTCAAGTAAATCGTGGGCGTTTGAGTTTTTTTCTTTTCTATGAAAAGGGCGTTTGAGCATTGACTTGTGTAGTTTTTTTTTGTTTTTTTGTTTTTGTTTGTTTTTTTTTTTTTTTGCCTTTTCTTGATAAGAGATTTGTGTAAACAACTCCATACATGATATATATATATATATATGAAAAAAAATATATTGTTATTGAGGAATTTATATATGTGCCGGTTCTATAAAATTTCTCCTATACTATGTATATTAAGCACAAATGATATGAGTGACACATACATTGATATTTCTTGTCCCTATTTCCTTGTCATATAGCACAATTTTAAGTGGCTATGTCAATCAATTTGTCCAACTTCTACCTGAAAAAGAGGGTTTTTAAAACACAAACTCAGACTAAATGGGTTCAAAGTTTTTACTATCTCGAGCAATGAGTTTCATCTCCACTATAATATAAAAACACCCTCCTAATAATCCCACCCCATAGCTTTCTGATGCAGTACTCTTTACACACCCCATAGGGTCTAAGGAGTTTAGGAATCTTTTGCACTAGCATTTGGAACTTCAAAGCTGAAAGAGTGAAAAAGTTTTAGTAATAAGACAAAAAGGAAGAATGTGTCTTGAATGGATAAAGGCCATAGTAAATAAGCACGGGAGCACAAGAAGCATGGTTATGAAGTCTACGGTTTCATATTATATTTGCAAAAGCACCTAATGTTTTCATGGGTTAGAAAAAAAAAATAATCGCCATGAAAAGTGCTTCCTATAAAGAAGCAATTTGTGTGCCTTACCCAATGGTCTGCTTACGTCAATACACCAAAAAAAAAAAAACAAAGAGCATGCTTTCTTTCTTTATTTTCTTACATAAATTACATGCATTGTTCCTCTAATCCAATAAGCAAAAGCACCAAAAGTTGTTTAAGAAAAGATTCTTGGGTTTTAATCATTTTGGCTCTACCACATTAGTAGTAAAAGTGATTAATAATTTTGGCATGCTAGTTAGCAGTACAAATTCATATGATACAATATTGGTTGCATAATGATAACTAGTTTTGAAGTGTTATTATCCCAATGTTGTTGTATCTCGAGACTTACATGACCTATAATTAAACAACAACAAATTTGAGAATGATTTTAGGTTGTTTACCTAAAAATAAAGATATAAATCTTCACACACAAAAGATAAATAAAAAATGTCAACAAGGGTTAGTTGAGTTAGTAAGGATCGTTCTCTTCGTTATCAAAGTTTAGATTCAAGTCTCGCTATTGACAATCTCTCGAGAGAGTCAATTAGTGTCATGCATCCAATTTATCAAAGAAAAAATGGCCCATATCTATGATAGAGTTTGCTTACGTCAAAGCATGCTTTTCATGTGAGCAAGCCGAGGTAGTTATTAACGAAGTAATTAATTAACATGCTTCACACATTAAAATATAATGAACTATGGTTAAACCCATAAAATATGTTAATCTAGATTAGGATGGTTCCTGCACACTTTGTGCAGATCAAGTAAAAAATATGTCTACCATTTCGAGACACATTTAAGATAATTATATTCTCTCTGCATGTTCATGCATTTTGGTCTGCTAATTATTTCATTCAATGATAAAAGCCTTCTGTTTAAAGTTTTAAGAAACTTTTATTAGAAGCGAGACACAGAAGAAAAAAGGTGAATATTCGAAGCCTCCATAGCATTTCCCTGTTTCTTTGCGACGTTTATTTTCTTTTTACATTTTTTTTTTGGGGTGGATGACTGGACTGCATTCAATTTGCTGAATTTAAAACTGCTCTTGCAAAAATAAAATTGGAAGGACATCTCTCTCTCTCTCTCTCTCTCTCATATATCCTTGCATAAGGGTCATATTAATTGATTTACCAAATTATTTTTTTAGTCATAGACCCACTGTCATTTACTCTCTTTTTAAACCTTTATGCATCATAGGGATCCGATTTGCTTTTTAAAATATAATAAAATAATATGATATTTGACATTTCGAATGAAGTTAATTTTTTTTTCAAAGTGTCAAATTGCCACATAAGCCATCAAATTCAAATTTAACATTTTGCATTTGATATCTCCATTGAATATGCTCTCAAAGGATTCAAAACTCAAAACCGAAATAACTACCATCAGTCACATAATTATTGGAAAAGTTTTGTAGTGATTAGGGCAATATGTATATAGGTCCAAAGAGCCTTTCGGGCCATTATAACTTGAGATTTACAAAGCATTACTCATTATTACTACCTAATGAACAGAAAAGGGATTGGCTACAACTTTAAGAAAAGTCACCACGACTAATTAGCAGAATCAAAATTTAATCCCACCAAAATGAGTGGTTCTCTTCTTCTTTCTCATGCAAATAATAAGTGACACAAATAAAATGGAATAAATTAAGCCTCTAATTTTGTGCTTGTTCATCAATTCACCACCTTCCTTTTGAAAAAGTCCCTTCTTCATCATGCTTGCTCCTCATACGAGCAAGCATTACCCATTTTGGCACGTGTCAACCCCATCCCAGAGTTTGTCACCCCCAGGTGTGTGTGCCCAGTGCACTGAGAACCTTGTTTACCGGGGGGGCTAAGCTAGCTCTTTCTTTCAGAGCTCCCATTCCCAAAACCAAAAGTCCCTGCCTTCGCTGCAGAGCAGGCTCTCCAATTCTGGCAGTGGGAAAAGCCCAAAAAGAAAGCAACAACAACAATCAGCCAACATTTTCTCAATCAAAAAAGATAAAATATGTCAAAAACGGAAAAAGGGTTGCTTTAATTTCCACTTATTTTTATTCTTTTTTATATGGGAGTGTGTGTGTGGAATGGAATATGGAGTGAGTGACTGACAAGTAACCGGGTGCAGGCAGTTGTCGGGTGGGAGTGAGGCTTCACCGCCGCACCAACCTGCCACAACAGACAGCACGCGGGCTCACTGGCTACGGGGACAGCAGGTCACCACCTCCCTCTCTCACTCTGTCTCATTTAATTTAATTTAAATAGGGTTTAGGTTGTTTATTCTTTTTATTTTTCGTCGAATAAGATTTAGGTTGTTAAACTGAGTTGAGTTGAGTTGGAGAAAAACTCTTATGCAAATTCCCGGTCAATAACGCAATAACACATAGAATAATTTTTCAACATATCATTATTATGTTATTGATCAAGAATATCGAAATAATGTCATTCCGGAATAGGTAAGTTGAGTTGAGGCCTGTGGTTTGTAGGCTGGTCCGGTTGATACCCCACATTCGCCTCGGTATGTTCCACATTGCACGCTCTGAAACTATTCAATTCTTTTTTTAGAATTTTGGGTTTGAATATAGGCGAAGATTAGTTACTTAATTAAACAATTTGTTTAATTAGTTTTATAGGCTAAGAGTGGGGTCCAATTAGATCAATATTTGCTTTAAATTTTCCCAGGTGGGCTTTCCCGCTTATATATATATAGATGAAGTGAAAGAGCACAAACACAACAAAACCCTTAAACCCTGAAGCTGCTGGTGAAGCAAAGCAAAATCTGATCTCAATATTTTGTTGTTCATTTTTATTGTTTGTTCAGCCAAGACGGGTCTGCCAGTGTGGATGTTGGGGTTGGGTGCTGATCGGTTGCGAGCCGACATGAATCGGTTGCTCGCAATGCTCTTTCACCAGGTGGGTTCTTGTTCATCTTCATCTTCATGTTAATTAACAACATTTCATTGGAACTTAATCATTATATTTTTATGATTAATCAAAATTAATTGTATAAATTAAAAATAGTTCATCATGTTGTTGTTTGTATAGGGAGTTTTGGATGAGCAATTCTTGCAGCTTCAACAGCTCCAAGATGAGAGCTCCCCAAACTTTGTTTCTGAAGTTGTCAACATCTACTTTCATGAGTCTGAGAAGCTCTTAAGAAATCTCAGAGAATTATTGTGAGTCTCTCTCTCTCTCTCTCTCTATTCATTTTGATTAATTTTGGTAGATGGGTTGGTGATATGAACATTGAATTGAATTGATCAGGATGGATAGAGAGTTCTCGGACTACAAGAAAATGGGGACACATTTGAATCAGTTTATGGGAAGCAGCTCAAGCATTGGAGCCAAGAGAATCAGAAACGTCTGCGTTGCTTTTCGCGCTGCTTCTGAACACAACAACCGTGCTGGGTCAGTCAGTCAGTCACCCTTCACCTTGTTCTCTTCCTTTAATTTAATGACCCACGACGCGTAACAGTACATAGGCATGTTGTTCATGGTGTTTGATATTTATTCTCATATGGGGTTTTGTTCATGTACTTTTTCAGTTGCCTGAGAGCTTTGGAGGTGCTAGACCATGAATATTGCTACCTCAAGAACAAATTGCATGAATTATTCCAAGTAATTACAATTAAACTTGTAATTATTCCTTCATTTATGACCATACATATATATATATATATATCTATCTATATGAAGCTCAACCCTTGATTATTTTTGTATGACATTGGCATTGCAGATAGAGCAGCAACGAGTCTTGGCAGCTGGGGTTAGGTACCCAATGCAGAACAATTAAAGCGCAATTGCCATAAAACCCAGCCAAGTTCGTTTGCTGTAAGGCCGTCTTGTTAATTGCTTCAGGTTTTCACTCAAAACCAAGCTAATTTGACCCCACCACACCACTGAAACAGTAGCAGCAGATAGAAGAAAATTAGATCGTCGAGATATGCATGGCTAATTATGTCACTGCAATCCACCAACCTGCCATTTGCTGTAGTAGAGTCATTCTTTTTTAGTCATTAAGATTCCCTACCTCCTCCTGCCCAGTTGTAAACTTTGAATGAAATTGATTTCTGCTTTTGCATGCACGCATGCCTAGCTGTTCTAATTAATTGCCAACGGGTTATTTTTTTAAACTTGGTACCAAAATCTGGTCAGAAGAGAACTTTATACATCAAGGCTCTCTTAATATGATTAGACTGTTCAGTCTCTGTATAACAGTGAATCAATCAATCGATCAACTTGGGTGGGAAAGTTTCTGTCATTCAATTTGATGGTCAAAACAAACGAAAGGTGTAGACCATATTCAAATTTGCAAGCCTCAGTCCCACTGCATAAATATCTTTATGCTGACCGCTGTTCATGGTCAGATAAATGTGCGGCTGATTGATTGATCCACTCATCAAACTTACCTTTTTTTGGTGGAGATCGGTTCTCTTTTAACCAAAGGGAAAGAGAAAATGTATTGTACCAGAAAATAAATTATTAAAAGTTCATATATGATAAAACTAAATCAATTTAACTTTTTTCTCTTTCTTTTTTTTCCTTTCTGTAGAGACCTAACAAGGCTACTCACCTCACCTGTGAGTAGGGAGGGGAAATCAGATATGGTCATCAGTTTCATTTTCAATTATTTTCGTTTGTAAAACTAAAGGTGCTATCTCTAGTAATTCCAACAGATGACAAGCCAATTCAAATGATAATTTCATGGAACCAATCAAATTGACTTCTCCCAAATAAGTGATCATACCTTTTAAGATTAGTAAAGCAAATTGGTAGGCATAAGTTATTGGTTTCAATATAATATTATTCAGTTTTTTTATATAAGCGATTGGGGAGGAGGTTTACACAAATATTCATTAGGTGTTAGGAGTTTCGAACTTCTGCCCACGTATCTAGGTGAAGGTGGAAGAGCTCAACCAATAGAACTATATAACCTATTGAATATAATATTATTCAATTTTAAACTTGTATATAATCGCTTTGATTTTCCTTAGGAACATCTGCTGAATTTTTTGATGACATATTGTTGAGGCACACGTCCTCCTCACTAATTGTGCAGTTTGCACTAATATAACCCACAACTCAATTTCTAGGTCCAACACAGAGTTTGATTAGGCCATGTGAATTTCTAGGTGGGATTTTATCTCAAAAGACCCTACACATGGCTGAGTTAAGCCCAATTTATACACCCTTTTATGGCCAGTCATTTTCTAAAGTGAGACAATTGTATTTTATTCACAAATCCAATAACAACATCAAATTTGGATCAAGTCACAATTCATCAAATCTCAGAGTCACGCCTCAAATTATAAGAAAACAGAAAAGATCTAAATGAGAATATTAGAAAGAACGATACTGACATTCCCCTTACATTATCTTTTAGAATCTTTTAGAAGATTGAAGAACTTCATTGTAGACAGAGAGGAATACACAATCATTCTAGATTTGGTAAAAACCATAAACCAACATATGATTTGGGACATATTGATCTATAAAAGAGGAGTAGATCTACATGAGAGAGGAGGGGGGAGGGGAAGAGAGAGAGAAGTTAGGACAAAAATTAGGGATATATAGAAGGGACTTCTTTTTCAATGAATATAAAAATATAAATAACAAAAGTTTCTTTTGTTTTATTAGAATTAATGCAATTGCTCTAACCTTTCACAGAGTAAATGAGTATAAAAACAGAGGTATTTTAAAATACCTCATTTGGACCATAGTTGTTTTGGGATGAACACTGATCATCATCATCATCATCATCATCATCATCATCATCATCAGTACCAGCCTTCGAACCTGAGACCTTTAGGTTTCATGCAAGCGCACTTAACCACAAGGCTAGGAAGAAGGTCGGTGTCATTTCTGCAAAAGAAATGCACTTATAAGTTGTTGTTCACAATTCAGCCATTTGGATATGGGCCAAGCCACATGACTTTCACTGTAATCTGCTAGTGGTCCATTATCTCTCTTATTTTTTGTCATTTGGGCTACACACAGTCTACACAAAATACACACTGCCCAGCCGATAAGTGATGATATTGTTATCCCCATTTCTGAATTCAGCTCGATAAATGATGCATTTGTTTTTAATTAATAAATATATAATATAATACAATACAATATAACAATTAAACAGTTACCCTAAACTTTGTAAAGCTTTATTTAGACAAACTGAATCAAACAAAATTTTCAACATAAAGAGAGACTCTAGTGCATTCTCTCTCAAAAACACTCTATAGCCCTTTTTTACTTGAGGAGAAGGAAGTCACTATTCTTCCTCCCTTCTCCTCTTCCCCCATTTTCAGAGACATAAGGTTTTCTCTATTTGTCTTCGTTTTGTTATAATTCCCCCCAACCATCATAGATGGTTGTGTCTCGGCGTCGGATCTCCACCACCATCCTTTTGGCGGTCTCTTTATGTTTGGAATAAGTTACAGAGACTCTTTGGATTCTTTGTGTAGTTTTCATCGAAATTTCATACAAGCGATAGGGGATGGTATTTCCATACCCGATTCCTAACCAGCCCATTCCCATCACTAATGACCACCAATTTCATTTTCAATTAGAAAATTAAAGAACATCATATTATATATAGAAAGAGACGCACAATCATTCTAGATTTGGTTTCCCTAAACCAACATATGATTTGGGACATATTGATCTACAAAAGAGTTTATCGCATGAAAGGAAGAACATTTGGTATTGGAATTTGGATAGGGAAAGAAGATTGTTGCGTTCCAAAAAAAATTCAGGCCTATATATATATATTTCACCAAGATAGAGGAATTTCTCTTTCAATGTATACAAAAATATAAATAACAAAAGCTTCTATTGTTTTATTTGAATGCAATTGGCCTAACCTTTCACAAAGTAAATGAGTATAAAAAACAGAGGTATTTTAAAATACCTCATTTGGACCAAAGTTCTTTTGGGATCATCATTGAGAATTCTATAGTGAGGGCCATCACTAAGAGCATCATATCATTACCAGCCTTCGAACCCAAGACCGCGGTTTCATGCAGGCGCACTTAACCACAAGGCTAGGAAGAAGGTCGGTACCATTTGTGCAAAACAAATGAACTTATAAAATTTGAACACCGTTCGGCCATTTGGATATGGGCCAAGCTACATGGCCTTCATCAATGTAATCTGTTAGTGGTCCATTATCTCTCTTATTTTTTGTCATCTGGGCTAGAAACAGTCTACACATTGCTTGCTCTCTCTTCTTTTATGTATTCTCACCATCTTTGGTTGGAACTTTTAACAACCAATGACATTCAATATACCTTCCTTACACAACCAAGGACTATTTACATTCAAATTTGTTCATGTGAAAAGTTAAAGAACAACTTGCAACCTGCAACGTCATGGATACGAAACATAAATTGTCATGAAATCATATTTTGGCCATTTCAATTCAAATTTTGGGCTTAAAATATTGTTTGTTCATGAAAAATAAAGGGACTTCAAGCCCGAGCTGAAACCAAACCAACCTATCAATGAAATGATTTAGTTGTTTATTTACACCTTTGATTCGGTTTTGTACAAATCGACTATTGTGGTTTGTTACTCGATTCAGACTCAAAACTGAATCAACTCAAACTGAGCCAAGACTTATGAATTTGCATGGTAACATATTCCAAGTATTTCGATGATATATATGTCAGGTTCATTTTATTTCAATCAATATAGAATTTGTAAATGAGTGAAACAACAAATAGACTCCAAATAAGAATGCACTTGACATTTGGGTTAAACTTATCAAATAGTAAATAGGAAAAAGCAAATCCAGATGTATTTAAAAACAGAGGTATTTTAGAATACCTCATAATTTGGAATTTAAGATAATCAACCACCAAATCACCACCACCATAAACCACCACCGCCTTAATCGACCCCTTGACCTTGTGTGGGATTGTACAAGCACTTAACCACAAGAGTAAAGGCAAAGGCAGTGCTTGTTCTCAACACACAAATCCACTTATAGCATATAAAGCCACCCCCTCCTGTTTAATATTATATGTCTCAAAAGGCCCAACAACTAGGTCCACATCGACGAACTCCTATTCTGACTCCTCGTATTTCAGGTTAGTAAATATGTCATAAATTAAGTAATCGCATAAAACATAGATAGAGAATATATTATTTTTTTATATATATAATGGAGATTTAGAGAGAAATCGAACATACCAGTTTGAATGCAGGAGTAAATACTTTTAACTGCTAAACTACGAATCTTGATTGAATAAATAGAGAATTTTCCATGTGGAACTACAACAGTTGTTGCCGACAGAATCTTGGTTTTATTCTCTCTTGTTTGAGTGTTAAAAAGGTGACCACAAGTGAACTGGTGGTCGGTCGACCACGGTTTTGACTATGAGAATGGTTGCACCTAGTGATGATAATACCCTTTTGAGTAAAGTAAAAAGATGCAACAGGCAAAGCCCCCCAAAGGTGTTGGTGGGTTTAGGTGGAAACAACTCAACTAGGGCCCATGGTAGTTGAGCAGTGCTTATGAATTCGATTCCCATATGCCTTATTTCGCACCGGCAGCGAAGACAAGATCAGATCACAATTTTGGCAAAGGGATGTGACAATCGAATTGAACTTTTCAACCTTAAAGCGTGTTTCACTTAGTAGTAGCCTACACAATGAAAGGGCCCAACTCATCCCATTTCATTTTTCAGATGAAAAAAATATAACCAAGGAGAAATGCAAACCAATCTTGGACAAAAACCAATAAAGCCAAAAACAAAAACATATATAAACTCATATTAGATTGAAATACAATAAGGGATCCGTTTAGAATTGCTTACGTAGAAAGCATATGAAGAAGTAACCGACGTGAAACTCTTTTGTGACCCAAAAGTACTTATAAGTTTTGTTGCCAAACATTGTTATAAACACTTTTAGTCATTTCAAAAGCAGTTCCAAACATGCAATCACTTTTGACAAAAAAAAAAAAGAAAAAGATGGTGTGTACAAGGATTCATAAAAGAACAAAGGAATAAAATTTCAAAACTTTCAGCCTCTATTGATGCCAAATCCATCAAGATTAGACTGGTGGGCATAAAGCATTGATAAATGCATTGCCATATAAAAAAATTTGAAAGTTTATTTGGAGTAGGTTAAAAGGTACCGATATGCTTAGACTTTAAAAAAGTTGTAACATCGTTATCTTCTTGTTTCATATTGTTGGTGACATCAAGGTGGCGGGGATAGATTGATACATAAACTCCATCCATAAACAAGAAGGGCTTTCCCAAAATCCAATGCCAAAAGTGGCATTGTCCCACGAGAGCAACGCGTCTTTTCTTTCTTTGTTTATATGCTTTGTTCATGTTTAGCCACGTACCCTGATTTTAAATTGGAATGAGCTAAACGTTTAGTCGAGCTGCTAGAGAAGTGGGATGAGACACCTACACATACTTTTTATTTTTATTTTGCTCTCTTACACCCTAGTCATATAAAAAAACCTTTCACATTGCAGTGTGTGATTAATTGGAGATATCAAAATTTTTTTTATCCGTGACATACAATTCATCTCATATTTTAAGGGCATACCTAATCATATTGGGCGCATCATGGGTGAATTAATGATGCTAATATATGTGGCAGATAAATTTTAGTTAACTCTATTTAATTTTTTAATCATTTGTTCCATATATTATCCTTAAAAAAATTCCACGCTTCGCACTCGGTTTGCCGACCACCAGAGATGGAGGAAGTACACGCCTGATGCCTCCTCTCACATTTTGTTATATCCCAAAAAAGAGGTTCACCTTTTTGAGGTGCATCATTTTTTTTATTTCTAAAACCCACTCGTAAGGTAAATATAGCCCGTCCCATTTGAAAATTCTCAGGGCATCACTGACCCTACATTCTCGTATGACTGCCGTCAATGACACATAATGCTGCTGCGCAGGACCACGGCAGGGCTGTCGTAAATTCCATGAATAATAACCATGGGTGAAGTGAAGCAAAGAGAATTAAACTTGAGCGCACATACGGAAGAAAAAACAAAAAGGTGAAAAAGATTAAAATAAATAAATGTAATGACTGAAAGTTGAAGACGCAGTTTGAATTACTCTTTTTGGAAAATATTCATCATTGGTAATTCCCCTTTTTAAACTTGAAGGTAAAAATCTGGATGAAAAGAGACTGACGGAATACACTGATTTTTCTGGTTTGACTGGACAATTGTCGAAACGCTTGCAAACAAAATGTTTATGGTCATCCTTCTCGTTTCCTCACGACACGCACAAAACGCACGAAGAAATGTCAGCAACTCGAGTGGCGGGCAACGCTGTCAGTCTGCAGTCTTACATATCCCAAGTCCCAACAGGCAAACTCGCCCGAGTTGAACCCAGCGAACTCAGTTAAGCTAAAAGTAGCTGAGTCATACGTATTCGAGTCTCTCCCATCCCATTCATCCAACTGTCCAATATTAGGTATATTTATAGCCTCCCATTCCATACGTTTCAACATTCATGACACATTGGCAGTGTTTTTAGAAAATTCTCGAATAAAGTCTAATTTAATGGAAAATGACCTTTACATGTGACATATTCAAATCTTCATTATACATTGACAATGTATGTGTGAAAATTCATCTCCCCTCCTTAACTTTAATAAAAACAAAATAAAATTAAAAAGAAGGAAATCGAACTTAAGATCTCGAATTGAGCCATAAATAGCCTTCCATATTCTTGGAGGAGAGAAAAAGAGTGACCACACCAACCAAACCCCAGTGACCAACTGGCCATGCACTCATACCCATTCCAATAGGCCCATGGCCATAATTAATTAATGCAAATTAACGCACATCTCAAAAAAAAACCAAAAGCTCCGAGTTCTCACCGTGTCACTTCGGTGTGTATATATCAACAACGCATATCTCAGTCTTCCCTTCACTTCAACGCCATCAATTTTTCTTTCTTCCACAGCGTCCATATTTATTTCCCCGCTCTCAGATTCAGATCAACAATCTCAAAGACCCCCAAAAAAAAAAAGAAAAAAAAAGAGAGAGAGAGAGAGCTCTTCTTTACTGTTTGATAAAATGAAAGAGGGGTTGCTTGAGAATTCTAGGTTCGTATTTGATCAAGAGACCCTCCTCACCGTTTCCAAAACCTGCCTCTTCTTCCCCGGCGATGGCTTCACTGTCTACGACTGCAAGGGCCACTCGTCTTCCGGGTCGACTCGTACGGCCCCGACCCGCGCGACAGAAGCGAAGTCGTCCTCATGGACGCCCACGGCCGCTGCCTCCTCACTGTACGCCGCAAGGTAAACAAAAAAAAAAGAAGAAAAAAAAGAGTATTTCACTGAGACGACTCACGAGTCAACTCAGCGAGTTTATAGATTTCGTTTCTGCGCCCTGCGCACGTGCACTGGAAATCGTTTTGCTTTCCATTTCCAGTAATGGGTTTTAAATAATTTCCATTTTCGGCTGCTTATTTGAATGGCCCGTCCATTGAAACGATTTGCGAACACTCGGTGAGTTAACCCGGAATCTAACGCGTGCTTTACGTTGATTAACAGAGGCCGAGTCTGCATCAACGGTGGGAAGGGTTTGAGGGGGAGAGAACGGACGGCCAGAAGCCCATCTTCAGCGTGCGAAGGTCGTCCATAATTGGACGGTCCAGCATGACCGTGGAGGTGTACGGAGACCCAGGCGAGGAGTACCAGATCGAGGGCTCGTTTGCGCAGAGATGCTGCACGATCTTCAATGCGGAGAAGGTATCAGTGGCTGAGATTCGACGCAAAGTGGATGCTTCCACCCACGTGGTGCTTGGGAAGGACGTTTTCTCTCTCTGCATCAAGCCCGGGTTTGATGGGGCCTTTGCTATGGGATTGGTGCTCGTCCTTGATCAGATCAACGGTGATGATTATGGGGATGATGGTATTGAGATGGACCCCACCGCAGAGGGTTAGAAAGGGGGAGCGAGTGTGAATGTGGCTGGCTCGGTTTGATTTGGAGTGTGTCGAGGGTTTTTGGACCGGTTTGACAGCTGAACATTGGGAGTGTTTGGCGGACTGGGGACCTCTTGGATTGGGTGTAGATCTTTCGTGTATTTTCTTGTACTTTGATAATTTAAAAAAAAAGAGATTATGTATAAATTTATGTCATCTCACTTGTTTTTTTTTCCTTAGAAGATATGAATGAGGACTTGAAGATTTTTTCTCACCGTGTACCCTTCTCAAAAAATCATGTGGGGTTATGAATGAGGACTTGAAGATTTGTTGGGTTGACTCAACTAATTTTAAGTAAGAGAATGTGAATGGTTAAAAACCAATAATAATAGAGTCAGCATGCATCATTAGGCCTCGTTAAAACTTTTTTTGGATAAAACTATATGGGATAAAATTTCGGAAAAAAAAAAAGGGATTTCGAGTTGCTGCATTTAGTGTCGCTGCATTTACATGTATTTAAAAGAATGCAAACCATTAGATTAATCTAATGATTTTAATAAGGATCACGAATCGACCCAAAGCCACGATGGGAAGAAATTGTGCCAAAAATTCAATGCGTGCATTTTCTAATTTATTCAATTGTCCCAAAAATTCAACACAACACATCTTCTAATTTAATTGGGCAGTAAAGAAATAATGAATTACCTATCAATCTAATTCAATTTTTCTCTCAGTTTTCACAGGAAAATTGGATATTTACTCATTTTTTACTCTGCCAATTCATATTTGAGTTTTGTATTGGTGAAAAGTCTGTAATTTCAAGTCATATACGATTATCTATAGTTTAACAAGGGAGGAGGCGTTGGTTGCTCTCCATGCTTTGGCGTTAGCAAAACTAATGAAATTTGATCGTGTGTCTTTTGAAACTGGCTCTAAGGTTTTGTGTGATGGGATCAAAGGGGGCTGTTGGCAATAGAATCTGGAGAGAATTTATCCCCTCATTCTGGAGATTAGGAAGGTCTCGTATGCCTTCCCCCATATCGAATGGAACTGGATCCCCTGCAAAAGGAATCGAGCTGCCATGTTGCAGCATCGATAGGTGCAAGAGCGGTGGAGTTGGAAAGTTGGGTCAACCGACCACCTCCATCTCTTATGTGTGTCCTTGTTTCTGATGGGCTCCCATGCCCCCCTATTAATTAGTTCAATTTTGTTTGCGTTAGGAGCTGTGTTCTAGGCTTGCGTTGAGTTCTAGCTGTTTCTTGATCCAACTATGTTTGTATTCCTTTGCTTTTGTCTCCGTATTGCCCCTTCCCGTTTGGGTTGTTCAATGACATCATTTCGACCAAAAAAGAAAAAAAAGTTCAATAAGGGAGAGAGGGAAAGAAGCGGATCTGGTGTTAGGCTAAAGCATTAGGTGCAAAAGGTGATGTTTAGTTTAATATAATTATGCTGATGTGGATTGATAAAAATTCATTAAATTAATTCAATGGTTAAATTTTTATAAATGTGTGTAAATACGTTGATGCTAAATATAGAAGTTCGGGATTCAAAAAAGAGTACCACACATGACAACAAATCAATGCGTAAAATCAAGACTAGAATAATCAGCAAAAATACAATCCAAGGCTAGAAAATTCGTAAACTTTTTTTTGGTTACAAGAAAATTCGTAAACTTTGAATCGACTGAATGCCACCCAATGAGTTTTGTTTTGTTTCGACTTTTCTAACAAATTTTCTAAATTTTCCTGATTTAGTTTTGTTTGCGGGTAGATAACTTGTAACCTGGGTTGTATGACTTACAACTCTAAGATGAAACTGGCCACCCAATAAGTTGAATATATTTCCAAAAGTCAATACCATATATCATTGAATTTGAACCACAAAATTGATAGGATTTTATGACGGTTCAATTATGAAGGCTGATTTGAAAATGGTAATGGAGGGCAAATAATGGACGATAAAAACAAGAAAAGTTTGAAGGACTCGGCACAATGAATAATTTTTTAAAGGCTTAAGTACTACAGTGCCCTCTGAAACACCGGTCAATTCCTACTTAACCCTCTCAAAGTTAATGTGGCCCACTTTGTCCCCTTGATCAAGGTTCACTTAACCACTTTCCGTCAATGCCATCCCAAGTTCCGTTAAAATGATGATGTGGCAGATGTATATTGGTCAATTCAACTGAGCTTGGATTTTTCCCACCCATTTGAGGTTGTGAAGTGTACTTGTGGATCCCACCTCTAACAATTGAGAAGATAAAACGATCGTTGGGCCTGCTGATGTGGATTTGTGGACCCCATTTCTAACAAAACAACCACTATAGAAAAGGAATATCTGAAAACTCAAAATTGAAAAAAAGGAAATCAGTTTGGGAGGGAAAATTGAGATTTGAGGATTTTAGATCTAGGTTTTGAGCACACGATCGAGAGATGGAGAGCGCTGTGAGTTAGTTTCGAAATCTTGAAGGTAAGAAGAAGTGACGCGACTCGATGATGATGCCCGTTTGGAGAGAAGCAGGAGAAGCGCAACCTGTGTACGGTAAGTGATTCTTCTGAAAAGGGACCTATTTTCTGAAAAGGAATCTTGTCCTATTATGTGGAAAAGAATCTTGACCTGATAGTGATGCACGTTGTGTAGAAATGGATAGTATTTAGGTCTTTTTGTGTTATATGATGTCGGGAGAGTGAGTTCGAATGCAGTATACCTTTCCTTATGTGGTCCTGTTTTTGTTTTCTTGTAGTCGGCTTTGAATACGTTAATCGAACCATGTTTGTTGTCTTGCTTTTAATGACTGGCTTATAATACTATTTTACAGTTCTTAAAGACAAACCTTTTTTCTTTGTGTGTAGATGACAAAGAGTTGGTGACTTTTGAAGTGCATCATGGTGGTAGAATTGTGAAAAACAAACACAACAAGTGGTGTTATACTGGAGGGTTTATAGGATATTTGGATTGGTGTCCTGTAGAGTATATAAATATGTTAGAGATGTGGGAGCAAGTGAAACTGCTTGGGCACATGGGGAAAGTATCACTTAAAGGAGTAGTAAATGATGAGTTAGTGGATATAGACGCAGATGGTGAGCCGTTAAGTTTGTGTGATAAGGTACCACTTTCTTATCGAAGAATAGTGCTAATTTATGCACAACACACTAAAGAGGAAGGTGTTACAGTGAATGAGGATTGTGAAGAGGTAGGTGTGGCTTTGAATGATGATAGTGAAGAGGAAGGTCTGGCTTTGAATGAGGATAATGAAGAGGAAGGTGTGGCTTTGAATGAGGATATTGGGCATGTTACTAAGGATATTGGGCCACTAAAAAATTATGAAAATGGGGCTTTTATTGAAGGCAATAGGCCACTGAACAATAATAAGAGGGGAGGCATTTTACTGAGGATCATGGGCCTAGTTGCACAGTTCAAGATTGGGATTCAAGTGATGATGATGGGCCCTTGAACAATGAGGGTAATATAGCTGATATAGGTGTAACTGATGTGGAAGACATGATTGAAGACACAGAAGAAGAAGACAAGGAAGATGACTCTGATTTTGTTGACAGTGCTCATGAGCAGAGTGGAAATGAATGTGAGTTGTTGAAAAAGGATGATAAAGCATTTGAAAATTATGTAGACCATCCTGAATCAGTTGAAGACAAGGAAGATGACCGTAATCTATCTACCCATTAGGTTCCGTTTCTCCCTATTCGATCTGGCATCTTCTAGAGGTTGTAGCAACTAATCCAAAACGCGATCTCTCGCGTTCCCATCAGAAGGTGTATAGAGCTCTTACTATGGTGTTTGCATGTAACATTCCACATCGACCAATGGAGAAATGGTGATGTGCCTTATATGTACATGCCCACCTTCATATAGCACGAGGCTTTTTGGGAGCTTACTGGCTTCGAATTCTATGGGAACTCCGAAGTTAAGTGAGTTTGTGCTAGAGAAATCCTAGTATGGGTGACCCACTAAGAAGTTGCTCGTGAGTTCTCAGAAACAAAACCGTGAGGGCGGGGGCCCAAAGAGGACAATATCGTGCTATTGCGGAGCTGATCCGGGATGTGACAAAATGGTATTAGAGCCACTCTACCGTGTGGTGCGAATGTGCCGATGAGGACGTCGAGGCCATAAGGGGAGTGGATTGTAAAATCCCACATCGACTAACGAAGAGGGGGTGATGTGCCTTATATGTACATGCCCACCTCCTTCTAGCACAAGACCTTTTGGGAGCTCACTAGCTTCGGATTCCATGGGAACTTCGAAGTTAAGCGAGTTTGGCTCAGAGCAATTCCAGGATGGGTGACCCATTGGAAAGTTGCTCGTGAGTTCTCAGAAACAAAATCATGAGGGCGGGGGCCCAAAGTGGACAATATCGTGCTATGACAGAGCCGATTCGGGATGTGACATTGCACCACCTTCTTCTACTTTCTTGATTCTTTGGACTTCAGGTTTAATTTTCCTTAGTCTTGCTTTGATCGGTTGCTGCATTCTTTGTGGGGCATAGGCTGGTTCAAGCTTGGTGGAATTGGTGATTCATGGGTGGATGTCATTGAGTTGATGTGGCTTTGTGGTTTAGGGAACTTGTGGTCTTGGTGGCAGATTTGTGGGTCTTTTGTGCGGTAGTGATGTCTCCTTTCACTTTCTGCAACTCTGGTGCGCTCCCTGTCCTCTTGTCGATTGCGGCAGCTTTTGTGTGCTTAGGCTAAGGTTTGCCAAAATTCTAGTTTTGGGTGTGAACTGGTATGCTTATTTTAGGTCTCTGATTGTATTTGGGGTGGGCCATTGGACTATGTATATTGTTTTATTTTGAGTTTTTTGGTTATTGTGATGGGTTTGCCAACTTTGTTCTAGATTTGGTTTAAGTTTAGATGTTCTTTTCCGGTTGTGTTATGGTTTTATTGTACTATTAATTTGTGCTTTGTACACTTGCTTATTTAGCGTTTTAATGAAATGAGATAAGATTTCGACCAAAAAAAAAAACCAAATATATCGATGTATTACCAAAGAAATATATAATTGCAGCATGCTTTTCAAAAGATATGCACGATCCAAATGGGTTGGTCCAAAATCGCAAAATCTCTTAACCCTAGCTGTTTCTCTCTCTGTTTTATACGGAAAGTATTCATGTGCAAAACAAATTATGTGCCTTAATTATTATTGTAAAGCAACATGCATAAATAAATCAAGAGTGGTGATTTCCCCACTCCAATTTTATCTACTTACACTCTATTGTATAGCTAAAAAAAGAGTGTAAGTGAATAAAATTGGAGTGGGGAAATCATTACTCTAAATCAATATGGTCTCAACTTTATTCTTTACGATTTCCATTAAGACCATGTGAACATATGCAGACAATAATTGTTAAAGCAAAAGCAAAGGGGTTTTCTTTAGTTTTAGAACCCCAATAAAAGTGTGACGTGACCTTTCTTTAAAGGTTGATTGCATGCAAACCGGAATCTTATCCGTCTGAGGAGCATTTTGAAGCAACGTAAAAGAATTTAAAAGTGGAAAAGGAATAAAATGCAAACTATTACTGGTTGCGTTCATGGCATACTGTGTTTCATTACAAGGCAATGGTGGCTTGATACATTGCAGAATTTGGAAAGCTAATAGTGCGAGAAAGCTAATAATCAAACCTTCAATTCTAATTAGTTGGCATGAGGTTTTATCATAAAAAGCATTGATAAAATTAATAATGAAACTGGTCATATTATTATATATTGTATTTATATGTTGTCAAATTTCGATGTAGGACTTACATTCGTCAACACAGAGATCAAATTTTGGGTATAAGTAATTCCTTTAGTAATAATTCACTCAAAAAATCATATGTTTTATTAAAGAGAGCAATAACATTTACATTATCCAAGAAAATTATCAAAATTAATTGATTCCCAATATATTGTAATTAATAAGAATCCTCTCTGTAATCTCATACTAACTAAAATAACAAATGCATCGCAAGGACAAAGAGAATCCAGCCCCAACTGTGAGTGAGGAAGAACAGGGCAGCAACGGTGACCTGTGCTTGGTGTTCACGGTAGGTACTTGTCAATGGGCGATGAAGTTAATACTCATGTAAATCCAATGAAAGAAATCATCTAATTTTATGATTCTACATGCTGGTCGATCTCGGTTTATTTTGACTAGGCTAGGAGGATCTTTTGCACCTGCTCGTGTTCCCTTGTAATTTAGCAAGAGCATGCATGATTGTGGGTATGTCTGTTTCGCACCTGTGGTGAAGACAAATATCACACATAACCTTGTGATGGATGTGACAAATCGTGCTTGAACTTTCCACCGCAGCATGTATGCTTAACCTATCAACTAAGCATATATGTCTGATTTGCTAAGCATTGACTAATTAAATTAATCCCAGACAAATCTCAATTCCTCCCATTTCATTTTCCTGAAAGAAAAAATAAATTGTGGCTTCTTTCTTCATCTCTCATTTCTTTTTGTAGTTGTGGTTGGTTTGCTAAAACAGCATCTGATCCAGATATGCTTGCGCGGGGTGGCAATTGTCCCCATCGGGCAACCAAAATGATTAGGTATACATGTAGGGATAGATGTTGGTTGCTGGGTATGGATTGGTTAGAGTTGATTGGATGTCATGGAATATATCAAACGAAATTAACCTATTTCGATATATGCGTCATGTCAATACAAGTTGATTGGATTCTATTCACATCCAATTGCGTCTCCAGACAGTCTGTAGTCTATACTTCTCATGGCAGCCTTACCTATGTTATAATTTCTTATGCATATTAATTTTAGCTTCCTTACAACTTCAAAAATGAAAAGAATGAAAGAGTTTAACAAATTAAAGAAGGGAGAGAGAGAGAGAGAGAGAGAGAGAGAGAGAGAGAGAGAGAGAGAGACGGAGAGTTCACCTCCCACGGGCACAGCGTCCTTGTCTAACTCAACCTATTCTTGTCTTCAAGTATTTTTTCATAACATATATCAGTTTTATTGATTCAATTAATTACTTGGATATGAACCAATCGAAAAAAAAAGTGATTTGGATTTGAAATTGAGTGAAAACTGTAGTACTGTTACAATAATTGGGGATGATTGTAACTTTCGGTTTTAAATCGAAATCCAGACCAAACTCAACCAGTTTTTGTCGACGATCAGAAAAACGTCTATCTCAGAAATATGAAACTTTTAGAGGCTGTAAATTTGTCCCAATTGATATACATATGTATATATTTGTTTCAATCAGATTGACATAAGAAAAAAAAAAATCTAGCCCAGAAAATAGCATCGATTAGTGCTTGAAAAAAAATCAATGTTAATTTTACATCTCGATCCACAGCAACACTGACTGAAACCTGGATCTTACTAGTTTCTTCTGTTTGAATGTTAGAAATGCAACCAGAATTTTGTCAATTGATGGTCGACCACGGTTTTGACCATGAGGGTTCTTGAGCCAACTCATATTTTTCCTTGCAATGTTCGTTTGAAGTACAGTGATGAAGACGTATTAACAACCGAGAAGTTGGTTCAGGTGGAAACAAAGGCTCATGGGCCACGGCAGTGAGTGGTGCCTACTAGGTTTTTTTTTTTTTTTTTCTTTCTCTTTTTGGGGTCGAGCCTACTGGGGTTTAGTGTAGGAATTTTGCTTTCATATTAGTCCTAGACCTACGTCTGACATCTTTTCCAAAAGTTAAAGTAAAAACAAGAAAAATGAAACCAAGGAGAATGCAGAAAGGGAAATGACTTGGAAAACAAACAAAGCACAGATCAATATCAGCTCATATTAGATTGAAGCACAATAATACAAAGTCACATACGCTTGTGTATATGTCGACAATAAACTGAGATCATATGCATAACTAGTGGACAGAATCATACAAAAGCAACAAGTTGAAAACCTTAAAGCTGTATTGAAATTGAATGGTGGGCATAGATCTCGGTTGAGGGTTAAAAGCTACGTTGATTGGGTGATCTATACATCGATATCGTTCTCCCTGGAGCAAGATTAGGCTATCAAATATTTGTTTAGCAGAAAAAAAAAACACAAAATTATACGTTATAATGTCCAGAACGTAAGCTAAGAAACCAGCACATGCTCCATACACAAACTACAGAAGTTATGGGCCTCACTGTTTTGAAACGAATCGATCATTGGTGGAAGTAAGAGCTACAAGACATGTTTGGTAGTACAAATATTCAACCCACAATAAGCTAATCAATATTCAAGATTGGCAACGCTTCAATGGAATATAACGGCAGTTCTTCAGTCTCTAATATGTGCTCCTGTTTGATAAATTATTCCTTTTTATAAATTTTGATTCTGGTTTCTTTGGACTAATCAAGTGCTACTGCAGCTCACAATAAAGGGTTTAACAAAGTCAATTATCCTTATGCCTCATGATGAATATAGGTCCAAACATGGGAAATCATTCCCAAGCTCCATTTTTCATGAACTAAACGAATGATTGTTGTTTGGTATGATGGGATTGGACTTATTAAATTGGACGCACAAGTTCTATATAGAGGTGCTCATATGGACTGGCTTGGACTCAACTTCAATTCAATTCAACCCAAGCCACCAAACGTGGCCTAAGAGCGGTTCCAGCAACAACACTTAGCCTTGGCAGGACAGGGTCCAAGCGGGCTTGTGAAGCCCGGGCAAGCCATGGGTCCCACGAGACTGGGCTAGCCCGCAGGCGAAACCAGCCTTCGGGCTGCTGACGTCAGTAATTCAAATTTTGTCTGCCATGTGGCTCGTTCTGGTGCGCCGATGCTCTTTATTTATTTTTATTATTAAAAAATTTTATAAATCCAACGGCAGGGCTTTTTTGGGCAAAAAAAATGTGAAAAAAATTAGAAATTTTTTTAAAAATTCACCAAAAAATTATGAACTTTTTTTCTTCATATAAATACCTACCATTCTTCTTCACTTTCAACACAAAATCCTCATATAATTTCTTCTCCTTATATTATTTTTCATTTTCTACACAAAATTTTCAACACATTCCGTACATCAAACAAAATATAATTAAAAGAAAAAACCACAACCAAAGCATAACTAAAAATAAAACATAAACAAAGCATAAGTAAAAATATTCTCCAAGTTAATTGTTTAGGTTTTAAAAAAAACAGACAAAAAAAAGACACATTGCTTTTTGCAAGGTCAGCCACTATTCACGTGAATAGTATCTGCCCTAGTCCCCCACTTGCCATAGCAAATGGGTGGAATCGCTCTAAAGGCATGAATAACAAGATAAAATATCCAAGCATAAGATCTTTGTTTTGGTATCATGTCAGATAATCAAATCATCCCTAAATTTCAGATATTTCATTCTTCTTGTTGTGTATATACAGGGTTACATTTAGTGGCCTACAAGAAAAGATTAATACTAATTACACCCAAATTTGTCAAGTAGAGAAATAAAAGCAACAAATTGTATAATTACTACTCATGGCAACGACTGATACAGGGAAATATTAAAATAAAAGGATTAGGCTTAGCCTATGGCCTGTATAGTAGTTGCGTCGACATTACTTATCACGACTTCTTCTTTCTTACACAGTGAAGATTAAATATCACTAAACACCAAGTGCTCCGTTCATCATTAGGGAGCTGTTGACTCATTTGTACTAAATTAATCGAGTCATGCATATTCGAGGCTTACGCTCGCCTATCTGTCCACAACAAAGATACAGTGAGAGAGAGAGAGAGTCCTACCTGTCCATAGCAAAGATACAGTGAGAGAGAGAGAGACAGAGAGAGACGCCTCTCTGTCCATAACAAAGGCAGAGAGAGAGAGAGAGAGAGAGAGAGAGAGTGTGACCATGCATTATGACCCTATCACCATAGCCTATTGGCCATATTTATAAGCCGTAAATATTGATGTCATTGAGGCACATCGCAAAACCAATCCAAAGCTCCAAAGCCCTCGCCCTGTCCCTCTCAATGTTTATATATACACACATACACAACCCCTTCTTCACTTCAAAATAAGTTTTTTTTCATAACGTCATATATTTCAAAAAAAACCAGAGCCTCATTTCTCGTCTGCCAAAGCCTGAGCTTCAAGGGCTTCAACGACAACAACATCGACGACACGAAAATGAAAGACGGGACACTTGTGGAATCTGAGTTCGTGTATGAACAAGAGACCCATCTCACCGTTTCCAAAACCTCCGTCTTCTTCGCCGGCGACGGGTTCATTGTCTATGGCTGCAAAGGCGAGGTCGTCCTCCGAGTCGACACGTACGCCCAGGACGCGCGTGACAGCTGCGAACTCGTTCTCATGGACCCCAACGGCCGCTGCCTCCTCACTGTTCGCCGCAAGGTATGAGAAAATATTATGGACGAGTTGACTCACTGAGTGAACTCAGTGAATTATAGATTCATTACGTGCCAATCAAATAATGGTTTTTTGCTTTATTTCCATTTTAACGTAATAATTTTCAGTGACTCGTCTATGACCTAAACCTGTTTCATTTACAGAGACCGAGTCTGCATCAACGGTGGGAAGGGTTTGTGGGGGAGCGAACGGACGGCCAGAAGCACATCTTCAGCGTGCGGAGATCTTCCATGATCGGGCGGTCCACCGTGACCGTGGAGGTTTTGGGAGACCCAGGCGTGGAGTACCAGATCGAGGGCTCATTCTTGCAGCGGTCCTGCACGATCTTCGACGCGGAGAAGAAATTAGTGGCTGAGATTAAACGCAAAGTTGACGCCTCCACGCACACGATGCTCGGGAAGGACGTCTTCGCTCTCTGCGTCAAGCCCGGCTTCGACGCCGCGTTTGCCATGGGATTGGTGCTCGTGCTCGATCAGATCAACGCTGACGATCAGATCAACGTTGATGATTATGGTGATGATGGGGTTGTGGTGGACCCCACCGCAGACGTTTAGGAAAGGAAATGTCGATTCGACACTTTGGAATGTATTTGAGGACATGGGACCCCACTTTCTTGTTTTGGGGTGACGGCCTTGCTTGTATTTTTCTTCTACTTTAATAATTTAACAAGAGATTTATCTGTAGGCAAAGCAAAAAACAATTAAAAAAAATTAAAAAATAAAAAAAATTACCTCAAGTGGGTCAAATAGATCTACCCGGTTGACTTAACCCATTTAAATAAGAGAATACGAATAGTTAATCAAGTATGGGCAAAGTCAACTTAACCTTAATTTAAAGTAAAACCCATGATAAGCAGGATAAAGTACTGTTGTTCTCCATCTTATTTTCCTACCTACTTTTATTTTATCACCTAATCAAATTCGAAAGAATAAGAATATTATTTTTCCACCCACGATTATTCCCATGCTACCCTCTCAAATAATTCAATCATGCTTTTACTTCCCATCCCCTACTTATCCCACCTAGCCGCCTATCTTTTTTGTTCAATCACTATTTAAAATTGGGGAATTGATGATCCGACTTAGATTGGATTGGAGTTGAATTCAAGTTAGTCGTTATGAGTCCTACCTAAAAGCCAATTGTTATGAGTCACACTCTCTATGTGGGACTTGTGAGACACCTATATATTGTACTGTTGGTCGATTTAAGAAGTTTAGTCTCAACACACCAACACACCAACACACCAAACAACGGCCACAACTTTTGTTCATTTTAATTGAAATAATGAGTGTTGCTATTTCCACCCCCTATCCTATATCCTCAAAATTTTAAAGACAAATTTACCCATTTGTTAAATGACTTCTAAGGACTTGGGAAAAAAAACCTCAACTCACATACGGACTAATAATGTTATGACAACTGGAGCAATATGTCATTAATATATATTTTTATTTTTTGTTGTTGGACTAAGGAAAATAAAACCCAACAAATGATTACCCCTCTAAGGTTAATACAAGTATAATTGTACTCAAAGAGAAAAAAGTAAAGGAATTTAGAGGTGGATTTTTAGTTAAAATGATACATATGGTTGGTTTCTAAAAATTTCTCAATCCACAATATAGTAGGTGAAAAGATAAGATGCGTGGAGAAATAGAACAAAAATAGAAATAGCAGAACTCAAAATAATTCAGTTTGACCCACCAATCGTGAAATTGGCATGCAAGTTCTTTCCTATATTGTCCCACTAAAAAACATAAATCATGAATCAAGGGAGATATTTTGGGAATCAAATCCATAGCTGAAGGGAGATGTTTTATTATTTCAACAGACGACATCTGCAAAAAAATAGGACTAGTGATATGGGAAAAATGAGCCTTAAACTTAAAGTCCTTGGTCAACTGCCCTTTGGACATTCCTGTTCAATAATAAAGGAATCTGGGCCCCATATTAGAGGTGCTAATTCCATGTCCTTGCCCTATAAGCAAATACAACGTTTAACTGTGCATATATATTACGTCGAATTTCTATATATATGATAATATGACGCAGGACAGGCAAATTATCATTTTTTTTTCTTCACTCGTTTCAATTTCCAAGCTCTCGCCCATGTCGCTTCTTGTTATTTTGATATAAAAAATTGTACAAGATGAAATTGGGAGAAGAAAATACTGAAAATTACAGACAATAAAAAAATAAAGGGAGATTCACTATGATACTCAAAATAGGGACCCAAATTATAAAAAAACACTATATGAAATAAACTTTAGAAATACACCTAAAGTCCATTTACAACATAACAAAGAGGCTTTTAATTTCTTATAAATTACAAAATTGCCATCGATTTCTTAAAACAAGCCCAACCCCAAAACCTCATTAAAAAACAAAAACACTCAATAGGACATCAAAGTAATTTAATAATCAAAATTAAATTCAATAGGATCCACTGTCATTTTTTGGGTTTGTTTATAGAAATTAAATGGTGTAGGGTTTATTTATATAATTAGTGCTAAGAATGAGTATATGACTAAATATCTCTAAAATAAACTGCTGAAAATTAATAAAATAATGAAAATTAATATTGTATAAAGAAATATTATTTAACTATGCTTTTCGAGGGCACATAAAAGGAAATATTCAAGCCCAAAATATACTTTCATATTATTATAAAGAAATATATAATGGTACAATGCTTCTGAAAATATATATATGGATATTGATGCAGCTGGGTTAGTCCAAAATGGCGAACTATCTTTAATCATAGCCCTCTCTCTCTCTCTCTCTCTCTCTCTCTCTCTCTCCCTCTCTCCTGTTCATCAATAAATGTCTTACATTTCGATTTAAAAAACCAAGAGAAATATAACTCTTGTACTATACTTCTCAAAGATATGGGTGATCCGAATAGGATGGTCCAAAATCGTAGCTCGCCTCTTTGGAAGAAAAAAAAAAATTTCACGCGCAAAAAAAAGAAAAAAAAAAGTTTTTTGTTTATATTTACTTGTTGTGAATAATACAAAAAATATACAATTTTATATAGTGTGCTTCCATAAAATATGCCTCATTAAACAGTTTTTACTCGTGATCAAATAGTTTTTTAAAGCAACATGCATAAATCAATATAAGTTGGTTGTGCTGCTGCTGAGCAACGTGCCTTGAAAGAGAAGCTAATTCTAGCTGTCTTATGTGTCACCTCTCGAAGAGCATTTGCTTTAACAAACACAAGAAGACGTAGACAGTAGACCCTTGCAATTTGTTCTCAGAACCTCAATCAAAACGATATGAAGTACTATTGTTTATGAGTCAATGGGATATAGTCGCTTCCAATTTTAAAACTACTGACAAATCCACAAATTTAGAGTTTTTATCACAAGACTATATTCTCTCGATTTATAGGGTTTTATATTTGGATTCCATCAAGCAGAGCAGATTGTCTTATTGAGTCAAATATGTGAGATTTACTTTTTATCATAGGTGGATATGTTGTATTTTGATGTAATATAATATAGCTTTAAAGTTGGTCACATGATCAATTGTAACGGATATATTTGGACGGAATGCAATGAGAGTGACCCAACTAAAAAGTGAGCCAAAAAAAATTAAAGACTAGACTGATTGATTTGAAAATTTGAAAACTCAAATGAAGACTTTTGACAAATTCAAAGCCCATTCATTATAAATATTCACAAATCACTACAAAATGAAATGCTTTTAGCGAGGGCACTTTGTAGTCGGTAAAGACATTTTCCCGTTGGAAATACGCTTTTGCAATGGCAAACTTCCGTCGGAAGTGATTGGCAATTGTCTGGTTGGCAATACTTCTTTTCAGACCACTCCGTTTGAAATACTTCTTTTTCGACCACCGTTAGCTATCGATATTGATTAAGGGCATGTTTACGTATCAGTAATGGTATGGGAAGAAAGTGAATGATTTCCATTCCTGACTTCCCCTGCGTTTACTTACAATCAGGAATGAAAAAATAAGTGGGCCCCACCTCAAAATCCGTAATCACATTCCCTCAAAACTAGGTATCAGATCAACTAGGGGGGAGTAGTTGATACAATTTCCATTCCTGTTTTCTCTTAATAACTTCCAAAAATACCCTTACCACTTTACCATAATTCTAAAATTAATTTGGATTCTGATTCATATAAATTAGTAAACAATAACAATGGGAATCAATCCCATTCCTTTGCTAATTCCATATGTTTAGTAAACAGCTTAATGTGAATGATTCTTCTCATACCGATTCAGTAGTTCCCCGATTCCTAAATTCTATTATTCCTTACTTTCTCCATTACTGATACGTAAATATGCAGTAAATGTCTATTGAAAATGGGATTTCAAAACAACCATGTGGTTTTATTTCTGACCCATAAATGTGGTCGCAAATACTTATATGACTGTAGGAAATAGTTTTCTTGTTTTGTTGTGAATTGTTATTTTCGACCAATAATTATTATCGGAAATAGTTTTTCCAAAAATAATATATTATTTACGAGGACTAGATTTTTGCAATATGTGACTCTTAACTCATCACCTATTTTTGCCAATAGTACCATATTTGTCAATCCAATTACCACAATTCCCTGTTATATTCTTTTTGATTTATAATATAAAATTAAATATTTACATTCCCATTAATAAAAGTTGAGTACATTGTTCCATCGATATACCAAATGTATGTCCAAAATAGCAAAATAAAATTTTCAATATCCCAAAGTAAATCTAACTCTTGTGGTGCTTCTATGTTAAGATAATAGTTCATATTGAAGTCATTGAAGAAGTGGGCATGGTAGAGGTCTCCACACGAGGAAAAAAACCTGCTTCTCTAATTGTGGCGAGTCATTCAACTTGATTGACACTGCTGCTTCTCTATTGCAGCAAGACCACATGAAAGATCATCCTATTATTAAGGCTTCACCATGCATTTCTAGTGCAAAAAACATATAAGAAATAGGGTACGGAAAACAACCCAACAAATATGGTGCAGAGAGATGAGGGAGCATATATTTCAACGACCAATGAGCGGATGATATGTGGAAAAGGGAAATTCCTTAGATCAATTAGTTACCCTAATTAATTCCTATTTAATTAGGAAAATTATAATTGATTTAAGATGGGAAGATCTCCCTAAAACAAGGATGAGATTTCCACAAAATCTCCTTGATTAATTCCAATCTCCTATTTTTGGGTAAGAATAATCCTAATTAAATAAGGATTATTCTTCAAACCCTAGCCTACAAGGAGCACTATAAATACATGGTTACACAAGGCATTCAAGGTAATTCTAAAAACCCTAACAACTCTCTCCCTTTCTGCCACTCTCTCTCTCTCCCTCTCTCTCTCTCTCTCTCTCTCTCCTCTCTCTCTCCTCTCTCTCTCTCTCTCTTTTCTCCCCGCGGCTCCAGCCACCACCACACATGGCTCCGGCCACCCAGCTCTCCCTGTGAGAGAAAACTCAGACCACTTTAGCTATTGTTGTATTTTTTCAAGGTTCAATCAAACTAACTTTGGCATCGGAGGGCCTTTGGCCAACGCCCCCCCAAGAGTGGTTTATTTCACAGGGATTGAGGGAAGAAAGAGAAGGAAGTTCGAGGGTCAAAGAATCTAAGTGAACTCCTCACCGTTCACCACTGAGATTGAGTAGACGGCTCCACTGAAGCGATTCTCAATACCATCTTTCACATATTTCAAAGGGGATTCTGATCCCGAGAGCCATTTGAAGCACTTCAAAAGTGTCATGATTCTCTACAAGGTTGAGGATGCGCTGATGTGCAAGGTATTTGTAATGACTTTACGAGGTGCATCTCAAGATTGGTAAAATACCATGCCATACAGGTAGATCAGCTACTTCAAAGAGCTGGCTTTCATCTTCACAAAGGAGTACACTTCCTACCAGACAATCAAGAAACAAGTCAACCATCTATTCAACCTGCGCAAGAAGCATGATGAGTCCCTCCCAGACTACATTAAAAGATTCAAGGTGGAAAGCCAACATTGTGGGATGTGATGATCGAATCACATCCTCTGCTTTCAAGAAGGGCTTACCAGTTAAGCACGACTTGTATAGCGAGCTGACTATCGCTCCCAGCCAGACTTTGGCAAAGGTCTTCGTGACTGCGGAATGCTTCACTATCTGGGATGACGACTAAATCGCTGCGAAAAAGTCTGCTAAGCAGGCCAAGCAATCGCCTAAGGAAGCATGTCATAGAAGTGATAAGCCCAGCAGTAGGAACCATGGAGGAAAGCGCAACACATCATCCCAAGGTGGCGCACTAGTAGATGAAGGCTATACAAAGTTTAGTATCTCGATACATCAAATCTTGGCCCAAGTGAAAGACAAGCCCTAGCTGAGGAGGCCACCACCTTTGAAGGGAGATCTTGACAAAAGGAGTACTAACAAGTATCGCGCCTTCCATGGAACACATGGGCATGACACGACTAATTGCCGATCTTGGAAGATGCCCTTCGAAGTGCTCGTAAGAGAAGGTCACTACAAGGAATTTGTGGTAAAGAGGGCCATCTAGTAGATCGAGGATCGCAATGCAGATAAGGAGCCTTCATAGAAGGTCATCAGGATTAACACAATTATGGCTGACTATGAGGAATTTGGGCTGACCACCAAAGAAAGAAAAAGGAAGATTAGGCAGGCCACTGTGATCTCATAAGTCTTAACCAGCTGTCGAAGAATTGAAGACGATCCCGCGATCAACTTTTAGAAGAAAGACTTGATCGGGTTTGATTTGACGCACAATGATGCCTTCGTCATAAGCATCCAAATCGCACAAGCCATGATTGAGAGATTTCATGTGGACGAGAGCAGCACAACCAATATTTTACAACTCTCGGTTGTCCAATAGATGAGCATGGAGGCCAAGATCAACAAGTCAGCCAAGTCGCTAACTGGCTTCAATGGAGAAACTTTGATCACTGTGGGAATGATGAAGTTCATTCATGATCATCGACGAGGTCTCCCCCTAAAATGGCATCCTAGGCAAATCGTGGATTAGCAAGATCAATGCCATCACTTCCACCATGCACTAGAAAATACACTACCCAATCCTTGGAAGTGGTGCTAGGCAGATCAACAAAGATCAAGCGATGGCTAGAAGATGCTTAGCTAAAGGGCTGAAGAAAAGCAGACAAACCTAGTTCAGCTCGCGCCTAAGCTGAGAAGAGAAAATGGAGTTGACTACGTTCCTTTAAAACAACAAGGACTTGTTCACGTGGTCACCATCTGACATGCCGGGCATCGATCCACGGATCATCTGCCATCGCCTTCATGTCAACCCAGCAAGTAGACTAGTGGGGCATAAAAGATGCAACTTCACTAGCTCGCGAGTTGCCATCGTTGAAGCCGAGATTGACAAGCTCTTAGCTGCCGGCTTCATTGAAGAAGTCTCCTACTTGGAGTGGTTGGCCAACATTGTTCTGGTGGCAAAGAAAGACCAAAGGAAGTGGAGAGTGTGCGTGGACTACACCGATCTTAACAAGGCATGCCCGGAGGAAAACTTTCCATTGCAAAGAATTGATCAGCTCATTGATTCAACTTTCGGTAATCAACTGCTAAGCTTTATGGATGCACACTCCGACTACAATCAAATCATGATGCATGATGACGATAAAGCGAAAACTTCTTTAATAATTGAAAGAGGCACATATTGCTACAAAGTCATGCCCTTTTAGCTGAAGAACGCCCGAGCAACGTACCAGAGGCTCATGAACACGATTTTCAAAGAGAAGATTGGCAAGACTATGAAGGTTTACGTAGATGACATGCTAGTCAAAACTCCACAACTAGTGGATTATATCAAGAATCTTGCCTAAACCTTCAGCCTGCTCCAAAAGTACCACATGAAGTTGAACCCTAGCAAGTGCACGTTTGGCTTCTCATTTGGCTAATTTGTGGTATACTTAGTCACCCAAAGAGGTATCGAAGCATATCTAAATTAAATCAATGCCATCCTCAACATGAAGTCACTTGCAACAACGAAAGAGATACAAAGTTTGACTGGTAGAGCAACGGCTCTAAATCAATTCCTTTCGATATTCACCAATAAGTGCATGTCATTCTTCAAAGCCTTGAAAAAAATGACAAAGAGACAAGTGGGAGGAAGACTGTGAAGTAGCTTTTCAAAACTTGAAGACCTACCTCACTTTACCTCTCTGCTCTCAAAACCGTGCCAGACGAAGATTTGTTCATTTACTAAGCGATGTCTAACTTAACAATCAGCTCAGCTCTCATTCGAGAAAAGCTGGGGGCACAACATTCGGTATTCTACACGTGATAAGCCCTCCTCGATGCAAAGACTCGCTATCTGAAAATGAAGAGGTTCATTTTGTCCATTGTAGTTTCCTTGTGAAAGTTAAGATCATACTACTGAGCTTACCGAATTATTGTTATGACAGAATTTCCTTTGAGATAAATTCTTCATAGACTCGACAATTTTCAATGACTCATAAAGTGAACTATCGAATTGAGTCAGTATGACCTCCCATACATATCGAAGATTGCCATAAAAGTCCAGGCTTTAGCAGATTTTGTTGCAAAGTTCACTATCAGCCGAAGAAGTGAAGCTGGTCAACGGATTCAAGGAAAGTGCGAGAGGGTACGAGACCTCCTCCGCCAAGGGAGAAGTCTGTGGCTAGAAAAATCAAGCAGAAAGCTGCAAGGTCCTACATGAAGGACAACAAGCTTGTTCGAAGATCGTATTCTGGTCCTCATCTCGCCTGCATCAAGTACTAGCAAACTCTCAAAGTGTTTTGCAAAATCCACGATGGCGAATGTGGAAATCACACTAGGGGCACGTCACTCGCCCAGAAGGCTCTCAGCATAGGCTACTTCTAGTCTACCATGCGCCACGACTTTACGGAGTGTATTAAAAGATGTGATCGATGCCAATGCTACAAGTTGGTCCTAAGTCTGCTTGCCAAAGTGTATCATCCGCAATACAGCCCATTACTATCAACTTTGTGGCTCCCATGCCTTCCACACCCGCTAAGAAGGACATGATGATAGTCGCCATCAATTACTTTACTAAATGGATCAAGGCCGAAGCTTTACCCTCTAGTAAAGAAGTCGATGTGGAATAATTCATCAAGAGAAACACCATCTACCAGTTTGGCTGCTCATTGATAACGGATCGCAATACATTGCAAGCAGATGACTAAGTCCACTCCATTTCAGTTCAAAGAAAGTTTGAGTTTTTCAAAAGAAATGTTTGAGGGGAGATCCAAAGCGTCCTAAGGAAATCACATGAAGATGTCTAAAGCGTCCTAAGAGAGACACAAGATAACTCCCAAAATGTTCCAAGGGAGACGTAGGCCAACTACCAAAACGTCCTAAGGGAGACATAGGCAACCGCGAAAATGTCCTAAGGTAGACGTAGGCTAATTGTCAAAACATCATAAGGGAGACATAGGCAACTGCCAAAATGTCCTAGGCCATCTGCCAAAATTTTGAAGTCCAGTTAAAATATATATATATATATTTGGAAATCAAATGTTTTGCTTGTAAGTTAAAATTTCGTTTAGATTGATTATATATGTATATGGGTTATAGTTATATATATATATAATAATCTGACCACATAGTTATTACTTTGATGACAAACTATCAGGAATAGTACTATTGTAAAAGAATACTTACTTGGTTGATTTAAGTGATGCCACGTAGCAAGATATTTACATAAGGAAAACTTACCACTCTAGTTTCTTCACAGGTGTAAACTTAGATGACTAAGCCCTTACCTGGATGACTAAGCTTTTGGTTGAAGCATGAGCGGTTGGCCTTAGGAGAAGTGGGATAATCTAGGAAATCAAGCATATCACCAAACCTACACTCCACCAATCATAAACCATCAAGTTACTGCCTTTTACTACTATAAATAGGAAACCAATTCTCTTAACTTGTTGTAAACATCATGCATGGTAATGCATGATAGGAAGCAATAGAGTGAGGAAAGAAAAGGAGAAATATTAGAAAGTGTAGAACAAGAAGTTTGTTGAAAGAACTCGAGGTGTTTGAACTTACAACTGGGAGTTATACAATAGCTTTGGATTTGAGGTAGGGGTTTTTCTTGGGGAGGTTTTGCATACATTGATTTACTTAAATATTGTAAATGCTATATTATGCTTGGTAATATTATTTGATTATTATTGTAAATACTATATTATGCTTGGTTATTTCATTTGATTGTTATTCTTGAGATTGGGTATATACGTATTGTCAATTATCATTATAATTTGATGAATACTGACATATTCATATGTTGTCGGTGGTGGTTGGAATTTTTGGGTTAATAAAGAAATTATGGAAAAGAGGATAATGGGAAGAATCTTTTGTGTAGTTGAGTCTAACCATTGTAGGGACCAAGTTCAGGCAAGCCCGTGTGCACAATAGGTTAGGAAATCGGCGGTATAATTGTCGATTGGGTGATTTGGGCTTGGAGATCAATGGTGTAGACAAGATGACTAGCAAAAGGGGAATTATGGGATAACTGAGACGGGTGTTAGTTTATATAATGGGGCATTCAGAATCACAGTGGTAAAACGCATGGTATGGGACATGCAGATTTGCTGGCCCTATTATATAAATTAACGGGTTGGGTAGAAATGAAGTTCATTCATGCATTGCATAAGTTGTACATTATAAATCTCACTAATTACATAAGACATAGGACCCCTACTGAGCATGTAATGCTCACCCCTTATTGAATTTATTGCAGGCTTTGAATATGAAGTTTAGTTTTTGCTGAGGAAACAAGAAGAACGGATTATGGATAGTTTTGAGTGTTTTGTTGAAAGTTTGTTACTCTCTTGTTATTTTGCTTGTAATAGTACAATGTAAATTACTTTGACTTAAATAAAAGTTTATGTTCAATTTTCATGTTTCTTGATATTTAAGTTTTTAGTTTTAATTTTTCTTTTACCTCACATTCCAAAAAGAAAAAAAAAAATTGGGGTGAGACAAAAATGCACTAAGAGAGATGTAGACAACCGTCCAAAACGTCCTAAGGGAGACATAGGACATCTGTGAAAACATCCTAAGGGACACATAGGCAACCGCCAAGACGTTCTAAGGGTGACGTAGGCCACCTGCCAAAACATCCTAAGGGAGACACATGCCATATTCGAAGCATCCTAAGGGAGAACCAAAAGCGCACCCTTTAAGTAAGCTATGGATAAACATTCAAGCATCCTAAGGGAGATGCACAACCAAGGCACTAGCGGGTCATTGAAGCAGTTCACAAGACTCAACAAAATTTTTGGTTTAGGTAACTAAAATTTCGGTTACAAAGTGACCAATTGGACAACATTCAACAAAAAGAAGATGGTCAACCAAGACTAATACTTAAAGCTACAAAGCCACAAAGAAGATAAAGTCTTCATCTACTTTGAGACTTCAGCAAGAGACTACCCCATATTGACGTCATCGTCAACTCCAATCTCATCAGTCGCATTTCTCTTTGACGCCGGTCTCATCGACTACCTGCTTCTCGGTCGTATCTATGTTTGGGACTCATTTTTGAAGCAGAGCAAGAGCTTCATTTTCTTCTCTTATGGAGAAAGGCTTGGAAAGATGCCAATATCGCCAACCTACATCAAATGATCTACTAACCTAGCACAAGCATATGAGCTTCCCAGAAAGTCACCCTTGAGCAGATCAGGCATATGCACATCCCCAGCATGACAAGATTGGGCCTTCCTGGTAAATCATCACGATCTTTATGTCGAGTAGATGACTTTTTTGCCGCCTGCACTGCCGCCATCCTTGCTTCGAAAGGAGTCAACAGTGTTGGACTAGCTCCACCCTTGATCTTTTGTATTTCAGCAGATCGTGCACGTTTGCCATGCAAAGAAGCAGCCTTCTTAGTTCGATCCTTTTCCTTAAATAGGTGTAGACGACTTGAGCCTTAACGAGGAAGGTCAACAGTTCTTTTCTTTCCAGCAGAAGAACCAGGTCTTGCACCAACATTTTTGCAGGGCAGATCACCAGTCTTTGACTTCTAAACTAAAGACTTGGGCATGGCATCCCTGATATCTTGCATTCCATGCGCCTTCTGGCTATTAGCACCCATGGTGTGCTTGACCCTGGCAGATGACGAATGAGCAGCTTGCACTAGAGTCTTCTCAGCAGACGAGACCTCTTTTGAAGAGACTTGCTCACAATAGAAGGAAATGCCAAATTTTTTCACAATAGATCGAGGACTCCTCCCGTTCGTTAGGCAGATCATCTGAGTCAGGACCATGCATTTTCCACCTCTTAACATCCTCCACTAGGGGTAGAGCACCTGCTTTCCCTCAGTACTCGTTCAACAACCAACACCATTCACGAAACTTGGCAGGGATGTTCATGGCTTGATGAACCTTAGCCATGTCTAGATTGAGATCAAGCTTTTCATTGATTTCCTTCTCTGCAAGCAGAAAACATTAGTCAATCAGCCACCGTCGTCACTCTAAACATCTGGCGACGGTCATGGCAACAACCAACCTGCTGGCCATGGTTTCCCAAACCGACCAGCTTGTCCTCGTCGTGAAGAAAAAATTGAAGAAAAATAAAAAAAATCAAGTGTGACCTACCTTGGTGTGTAAGACAACTCCTCAGCAACACCCTAACCCAATTTTAATTATTCATTTAAATAATTTACTTTATTAAATTATGAAAATACAATTTTGCCCTCGGGATATGGTCATTTTCGTCACTTTATAATGTGGTAGGATTTTGGGGAAATAAATGGCACCATTGCGTAGAGCACGTCGATACGAGTTCGTAGTTACATAGTGGTCTCAAATCGGAGTTTTAACGAAGAAGTTATGGTCAACGGAAGTACAGTGACACAACTATAAATATTTCGAAGTTGGGTTTTTAAAAACACTAGATTCTTCTCTCTCTCTCTCTCTCTCTCTCCACTCTTAGTTTTGCATAGTCGGCGACTTTGACCGGCTGTAACTTCCACCTTTGGCCACCAATTTTGACGGGGTCAGTACCAAAATGACCAGCTAGCTTCCCTATTCTCGCCCCACCCCTTCCCTGCCACAACTAGCCACTCCAGTCGTCGGAAAAATCCCAAAATAGACGGGTTTTTACCAAACTTTTTGGTGTCGTTTTCGAAGATTCCGGCCTCCATTTTGTGGGTTTCCGTGCATGTTTTTTACCCAGGTATTCTTTCCCATCCTTTCAACATGATCTAGTTTATGGTTGGGTTGGTTAGGACTGATTTTGAAGTCTTGGAACTCGTTTTATGATCCAAAGTTTTAGCCGATTTTCGGCTCAAAATTATGGACAGTTTTTTTACCCAAGAACAAAAGTTGCTCCACTCGTTGTCCTGATCACATAGATATAGGTATTGTTGGGTGTTTTGAGAATTTTCCTGTCGCCAGAATTTTCTCAAGCCACCGACGTGCTGCTGGCGTGTGTGGCGACTCTTGGGCCATGTTTGGGTGGCCCATTTGGTTCTAAAATGTTCGCCATGTTGTTCCGAACACGATGTTATGCTCGAATTTGAATTTGGTTATATTTGATTGTCGATTGGATTTACGCATATTAGGCGTTATCAAGATGGATATGTTCTGACCGTTGGATTGACTCCATTTCCAAATTTTTTGATCTAGGTACCTCTAGGATGTGTAGGGACTCATGGATCGAGAATCGGAGTCTCGGATACTCTGAATCAATGATTCAAAGTTTACGTAAAACGGTGACCATACAATCGTGCGATCTCCAACGATTCGACCGCTCGATCGAAACCAAACTTTCAGGACGTGTTCAATAGACTTGGTTGGGCCTCTAGGAACTTTCGGATTTGAAATCGGAGCTAGAGGGTCCCGCGGGTGCCGTTGAGCAAAAATGGAAAGTTTGACCAAACCTTTGACCACGGGTCTTTTGAGACCGTCCCGTCTTTTGGAAAGTACTAGAATAGCCTTTGGACTTTTCTAAGGTGGCGGGTCCATGTTAAGTTCTTGGAACTAGGGTTTGATTTTAGTGTGCGTTACTCTCCGGACATTTGAAAGCTATATTTATAGTGCTTTAATTTTGAGATTTATAATATTGTTAATTGTAGTTTTGGCTATTATATTGATATATATGAAGCTATGGGGATGGTGTGAATTGATGCATGATTCGATATTGAATGATGATAATTCCTGAGGGAATCTGGAATTCAATTATGATGGGGAAAGCTGAATCAGTTGGTATTTAATATTTTGGTTTGAAGCTATGAATGTGTGGGGTTGGTGTATATGCTTTTGAGAGTTGGTGTCTATACTACGAATGTTTTTAGTTATGGAAGATATGATTATGGGATTTCCAGAGATTACTGTTGTTAGTATTATTATGATTATGATTATTATTATCATTCTAGTTATCATTAATATTATTATTGTCACTTTATTTTGATGATTGTTATTATAATTCACTCATGGCTTGATATAGGGGTTTGGTATTAGTAAGGATCTAATTAAATGTCGATTACAGGTTTACACTCAAATATATGTCTATGTGTTTGAGTTGTGGGTACATTTGATATCGATGCGGGTTTTAAAAATGGTGTCTCGGAAAGTGAATAATAAGGGTTATGAATTCTGGTTTGCTGATTGGTATGTTATTTGTATGTGGAAATTGAGTTGAGAACGAATGTTGAAAGTTATGGATTTTGGTTTTGGTGCATTAGTTTATGTGGTTATCGGACTTTGAATTGCAATATATTTGAGAATGTCAAAATGAGTATGTATATATTGATGGGCTATGGTTTTGGGAAATTTAAATATGGTGTTTTGGATTTTATTATCTTGCCTTGTGGGATTTTCAGAGATTGTCTATTTCCTAAGTATATGAATAGTGATTTGAATATTAATTAAATCGAATGGGCTTGTTTAATCTCGATATTTTTCTTAATGATGGTTTTAATATGGTTTTCAAAAAGTAAGTATGAGTAATTTTTTTTATTATATATATTTTTGTTATATGGAAACGATTTGTTTTGGAAATTGGATTTTGAGAGTATTATCTTTATTATATATTAGTTTATGAAAGTGGATTTTGGATCTTGGCAGTGACACACCATCTTATGTACCCCCCCTTGGATATTGATATTTGTATTGATGGATATTGGATACTTGTTAATTGTGGTTGTGGTTTGGATATGATCGGAACCTGGGCACCTTTGGCGGAGTGTTTCGTAGACCCTTAACGGGGTAGTTTGCACACGTAGGACTTGTTACAAGCGCACGTGTATTGAGGATTTTGCTGTGCGTGCTGGGAGCCCAATTGACAGGGCCCGACCTAAGTTCCACTTTGGAATCTGTATCGAACCCTATGCGTGTCCTACACCTAGCAGGTGTCGGGCATAAATGTCCAAAATATGCTTCTTGCTTTGAACCACAAAACGAAAAACACACTTAAGGATTTAACTTTTGCTGGAAAATCGACAGAGTTTCCCCTAAAAAACGGACATTTCCCAATAAATTTTGGGAAATGACTAAATATACCACCCATTTGATAATTGTAATAAAAAATACCACCCGTTTGGTATTTTTGCAAAACTATCACCTATAAATAAAAAAGGATTGCCCACTTATTGCTCTCCTATCACAATTTGGTCACTCAGCTCTCTCTCTCTCTGGCACAGTTCTCCTAACACGTTTTCTGAAATTGCCATCCCGCCAATCAACTCCCTCACGCCAATGCCAGCGCTCAGTCTCTTCACTCAGCTCTCTCTCTCGCCTCACTCTCTCGTCTCTCAGCTCTAACTCTCTCATCTCTCTTCTGTCTTCCTCTCCCAGTGAAACCTGTTCTTGGAAGAGCAACGCCAGCGCAAACAGGTACTGTTCTTCTCTCTTCTTTTACGGCTGAGGGTTTATGTAATTTATTGAAGTTTGAAAACTCCCAAAAATCAATTCCAGATTTCAATTTCAATTTTATTTTTATTTTTTCAGGCTCACTCTCACTCTCTCAACTATCTCCGCCTCCACCATCCTTTCTCGATCTCGCTACCTCAGTCTCGCTTATATCCTCTTCTCACTCTCACATCTCACTGGGCTTTCATCAAAGGTAAGAAATCTATGATTTCGAATGTTTGGTTGTGTTTGATTTGGTGTTTTGGACTATTTTATGTTGTGGGTACTTCATATTTGGATTGCTTTTGTGTTTCAGAGCTTTGGGTTTCTTGTTCTGTTACTGATTTGTTATTGTTATGCATCTTTACGTTTAATTTGTTTCATAGCAATCTTACCTCTGATGCTAGCTAGTGTTTGCCTTAGTGATTCCTAATCTACCAGATGTGGTTGTTTTGCAAAAGGCACGACTGTTTGTGCATTTGTAAGTGTCTTTGTTCGCACTAAATCTGAACAGATAAAGAGTTTAGGCTAACTTACAGGTGTTGAAGACAAAGTACCGGAGTGGCCTTCTTCCGTGATCGCCGAAGGTTCGAGCGGGGGCCGAACCCGTGCCGAGGAGAGAGTACTGGTGTGGTACCTGCCGAAGGCACTCCGATGCCAAAGTTAGTACTTGGGAGCAATTCTATTGACAGTATAAGTACTTAGTCAAGTCAGAAAAGTCTTACCACTTGGCTGGGCCAAGGGGTTCTATTTATAGGAAGTAGTTGGGAAGCTCTCAGTACTTAATTTCGATGTGGGACTTGTGGGAGTGCCTTAGGAGGTTGACACGTCGTTCTGACAAGTTCTGGCAGGAATCCTGAGGTGGTCTGTCAGAATCGGTAAGATGTGACGGTTGGTCCGTCGGCAGGTGATGCCGAAGGATGGCAGAGGTGCCTGGTGGTGCGCACTTGGTCCAAGAATCGGTACATCATGCCGAGCGGACTTTCAGTATGACCGGTTGGGCTGGTCTGCGTGGCCTGAGTGCGTTCCACATGTCAGGACGTGAGTGGGTGGTCAGATATGGTACAAACAGTAGTCCCCCAAGTTTCCAATTGAGGAGGGACTTCTTGGTTGGGGACTTGCTTGTCCCTGAGCTCCGGCATTCTGACCCGGGAACGAGCGTCTGTCGTTTGTAAGCCGGTGGTGATCATGTAGTCCCCCAAGTCCTCAAGCCAAGGGGTTGGTTTGAAGATTGGAAGGGAACGGCAGGAAGAGCGTACCCGAGCGTGCCTGCCGTTCGGCACGAGAGGTGGTTAGAAACAGACCTGAGCGTGCTTGACGTTCGGCACGAGAGGGAGTGGAGACTCGGCCTATGCGTGCCTGCCGTTCGGCACGAGAGGTGGTGAGAACCAGACCTCAGCGTGCCCGCCGTTCGGCACGATAGCGAGTGGAGACTCGGCCTATGCGTGCCTGCCGTTCGGCACGAGAGGTGGTGAGAACCAGACCTGAGCGTGCCTGCAGTTCGGCACGATAGCGAGTGGAGACCCGGCCTATGCGTGCCTGCCGTTCGGCACGATAGCAAGTGGAGACCCGGCCTATGCGTGCCTGCCGTTCGGCACGAGAGGGAGGGGAGACTCGGCCTATGCGTGCCTGCCGTTCGGCACGAGAGGTGGTGAGAACCAGACCTGAGCGTGCCTGCCGTTCGGCACGAGAGGGAGTGGAGACTCGGCCTATGCGTGTCTGCCGTTCGGCACGAGAGGTGGTGAGAACCAGACCTGAGTGTGCCCGCCGTTCGGCACGATAGCGAGTGGAGACTCGGCCTATGCGTGCCTGCCGTTCGGCACGAGAGGTGGTGAGAACCAGACCTCAGCGTGCCTGCCGTAAGTGCCTGCCGTTGGTCAAGACAGTTGTGCTGGTTTGGCATAGCAAAGGGAGGAGTGGAAACATCAAAGACATGCGTTTGGACTCCCCTGTGCATGGGTGACAAGTGTCGGAGAGGCAGTGAGGAGGTGCGACGGTTCAGTTCCCGATGCTAGGCTCGTCCTATAAATATGAGGAGGATACGGTAGGAGCAGGTACTTGAGTTTTTGAGAGCAAAAGGAGCTTGAGAGAGGCGATTTCCGGCGATTGTGTTGCGGCGGCAAAGGCGATTTCCGGCAAGTATTTCTGAAGGCGGAGCGATTTCCGGCGACTTCCACCACCGTGAAAAACAAGGTATGTTTAACATTTCTTGTGTAATATGAATCAAACACCTGTAGTTTTGCATGAACACGTATGAACACTGAAGAACGTAGAAGAACTTAGATGAGTGTAGATGAACATCAGCTCTTGGGCCCTAGGATAGGGGTTTGATTCGAGCATGTCGTTTAGTTTCATTTGTCTTTTGTTTGTAGATGTCAGACACCGAATCAGACTGTAGTAGCCCAAGAGCCTTTGATGGAGAGACGGCCTCGGAGAGTACGACCGAAGGCCTGGATAGTGCAGATTTTGAGGAGACCGATAGGGGGGCGCCGGAAGTGTCCACTGATTCGGGGAGCACTTCGAGCGTCGAAGTAGTAGGTGTAAATGGCGCTCGGCCATCGACGAGTGGTCGTCGAGCGGGAGAGGCCGAAGAGGATGTGAGCGTTGCCGACCCTGGGGAGGGAGTGCTAACGGTGGTAAGGGGTCCGCAGCGGATACCGATGGCGAGGCCGACGGAGATTGTGTTCGGCGTAGACCATCTGGAGCCGAATGTTATGACAGAGGCGGAGTTGGCCAAAATCCGTGCTCTGTACAATATACCGGATTCGGTGAAGATGCGGATCCCGGGGCCGTTGGAGAAGCTAAGCAAGCCGACATGGGAGACGGTCTTCTTCACCGATGTCTTCAAACATGGGCTTCGGCTGCCCTTGAGACATTCGGTGCAGAAGATCCTGGCTGCAATCGGCTATGCCCCTGGGCAGTTTAACCCCAACTTCTGGATCACACTCCTGGGGACGATCACAGCGTTCGGCATAGCTGGGGAGGGGAGCCTAGCTATGAACAATTCGCCCATCTGTACAGTGTGACGAGGGCGAAGAGCGCTGATCAAGGAGGCTGGGTGCAATCGAACTGTCTGGCGGCAGGACAGAGGGGGCACTTTGTAGTGGGGGTGCCGTCGTCGCAAAAGACGTGGCGTCGGCATCGGGTGTTGGTATCCGGAGCCTGGGAATCGGCTCTGGGGGTAATAGTGGAGAGGCACATCCCCACAACTTTCCAAACAATCGGTAGGACGCTAGGATCCCCTTCGGTAGCAATAGGATTTTTGTTTTTTTTTTGTTTTTTTTTTGTTTTTTTTTGTTTTTTTGTGACTGACCGAAGGTTTGTTGGCTGTGCAGTGTCCTTCAAGCGGCCGATTGCGACGAGGAGGGAAGTGGAGGTCATTGATCCCGGAGGAGGATCGGTTCCACAAGACCCTGCTGGACTTCAAGAACTTGTTCAGGGCGGGACTGATCAGCAAGCCTGAATACCTTCGGCGGAAGAAGGAAGAGGAGGAGAAGGAGAACGAGAGTAAGTACTGCCGTTCGGTCATAGTGTTGTGATTACTTGTGTTTGCTGTATGATGTGCCGAAGGCAATCTAACTTGTGGTTTTGTGCAGTGGCTGGAGGGAGGGAAATGAACGAGGCTACCAAGAGGCGGCTCGAAGCTCGGGCGGCCCAGAAGAAGGTGCGTCCGTCGAAGCCGAAGGCCAAAGCGCCGAGGCCGGCCGAAGGTGGTTCGGCGTAGGCTAGCACTCCGGCCGAGCGGCGGAGGGAGAAGAGGGTGGTCGAGGCCGAACTTGTCCGGGAGGCCCACCTCCAAGTAACGGGGAAGAGGGTGATTGATGGTGCCCTCGATGTGACCCCTCTAGAGGCCAAGGGGGCCGAACGAGGATGTGGCCGTCCTCGTCCCGGATGATGAGGAAGAAGGCGAGGCGGGGCCGGTGAACATAGCCTGTCCTCGGAAGGTCCTGCCTTTCATTAACTGCGTCATCGAGGGCGCCCAAATGGAGCTGCCGGAGCTGGAGCAGCTGCCGATGAAGTCGTTGCGTGAACAGGCCGGCCGAGCCCTCCGCCGTCAGGCTGCCGTAAGCATACTTCCTTTGTGTGAGTTAGGTTTGTGTGAGGGAAGTGGCTAATCTGTGTTTCTGTTTGCAGGCGAACATGGAGATGTGGCTCGGCATGAAGTGAGCGGTCAACACGGCCGAGCGTGTGCAAAAGAAATACGACGAGGGCCGAGCCAAGATCGCCAATGCTGGGAAGATGCTGCAAGACGCGGATCGGCATGCTCAGGAGAACGCCGCCAAGATTGCCGAGCTGTCCTCCAAGTTAGCGGCCGTGGAGAGGGAGATCGTGAATGCCGAGGAAGCGAGGGCGAAGGCCGAGACTGAGAGGGATGCTGCCCTTCGGTCTCAGGCGGCGGTGGTGGAGGAGGCCAAGAAAAAGGCCGTAGATGAGTACCGAACCTCCGAGGAGTTTGCCAAATTCCTGGACAAGGAGGTGATGATGCAGTGTGAGGACCTCATCTACCGGTTCAAGCGCTTTAACGCTGATAAGAAGCTGAACCTGAACTTCCTTCGGGAGCTGCCGCCGTTGCCGAAGAGGGTGACTGAGGAGATGGTGGAGGCGTACCTTGGGGAGGATGCCGAGACCGATTCTTCCAGTGGATCAGAGTCGGGCAGCGAGGACGAAGAAGAGGCTGCGTCTCCAGAGCCGTCGAGTGGTCGAGCAGCCTGATGCCGAGGACGACCCTCCTGCCCCTTAGGCCCGTAGCATAGCTGACATTTTGTATTTTGACATACAGGCCGTCAGGCCGTTTTGTAAAGACAATGGCCCGTTTTGAGGCCTTTTAATTGATGGATGTTTCAATCTCTTCCTTGTTGTTGTTTGAGCTTCGGTAGTGTCCATTTTGTCAGGGTGTGAACACATATGCTGTTTTGGAGTAAAACATGGAAGACAAACTGGTGTTTGAACACATAAAATTACAAGAAGGTGTAGTGGCCGAAGGTCCAGCTACTTGTAATAAACTTTTAAATGTTCAACATTCCAAGGGTGGCCGAGGGTTTGGCCATCAGAACCACGCAATCGGTAGGCGCTGCGTCGGCCGATGCTGACAACTTGATAAGGTCCTTCCCATGATGGGCCGAGAGTACCTTCGATAGGGTTTCTCGTTGCTAACGATACTTTGCGCAGAACCCAGTCCCCCACTTTGAACGATCGGTGTTTTACGCGTGAATCGTAGTACCGAGCCGTGCGTTGCTTGTAGGTAGCATTCCAGAGTTGTGCTTGCGATCGGTGTTCGTCGATAAGGTCCAGATTGAGGGCAAGCTGGCTGTCATTTTGTTGAGGATCGTAGGTTGCCGTTCGGTATGTGGGCGCAAGTACTTCCACCGGTACAACTGCTTCGGTGCCGAAGGCAAGGGAGAACGGTGTCTCGCCTGTTAACCTTCGGTAGGAGGTGTTAATGGACTATAATGCTTCCGGTAGGATTTCAAGCCAGTTGCCTTTGGCAGCCCCTAGCTTCTTCTTCAGCGTTTTCTTGATGATCTTGTTGATTGCTTCCACCTGTCCGTTGGATTGTGGATGTGCCGGAGATGCAAAGAAGATGCTGATGTTGAATCGGGAGCAGAGATGCCGAAAGCGAGAGCAGTCGAATTGCTTGCCGTTGTCCGTGACGATTGCGTTCGGTAGTCCGAATCGGCATAGGATGTTTTTCCATACGAAGTGCTCGATCTTTGCTGCTGTTATCGTCGTAAGGGCTTCGGCCTCGGTCCACTTGGTGAAGTAGTCGACGGCGACGACCTCGAACTTGACCTGCCCTGTGCCTGGGGGCATGGGACCGATGAGATCGAGTCCCCATTGGGCGAACGTCCATGGGCTAGTCATCGGGCTGAGTGGTTCGGCAGGGACTTTTGGTACCGAGCCGAAGCGTTGGCACGGGTCACATTTGTGCACGATCCGGGTGGCATCTGCGTGAAGAGAGGGCCAGTAATATTCCTGCCGAACGGCTTTGTATGCCAAGGATCGGGATCCCGAGTGATCGCCACGTGCACCTTCGTGTATTTCGCGGAGGATGTAGTCCCCTTGTTGTGGGGCTACACATCGGAGCAACGGTAGGGAGTAGCTGCGCCGATAGAGGATACCTTGCAGAAGGAGGTATCGGGCCGATCGTCGTCGTACCGTCTTGGCTTCAGTCCGATCAGTTGGCAGGGTGCCGTTGGTGAGGTAGGCATGGATCGGATCCATCCAACTAGGATTCTGTCGGACGGTATTGATTTCGGCCTCGGTAGTGCTTCGCCGGGCGAGGACTTCCACCGGGACGTGGCGTCCGATTCGGTCATCAATCGCCGAAGCCAGCCTGGAGAGAGCATCGACATGACTGTTTTCAGATCTAGGAATTTGCCTGATGTGGTAGGTTTTGAACTGGCTAAGCAATCGGCGGGCCTGGGACAGATAGGCAGCCATGGATTCGTCGTTTGCGGCGAATTCGGTGCCGACCTGGTTAACGACCAGCTGAGAGTCGCTACAGATCAGCAGCCGTTCGGCACTTGTGTGCTGGGCTAGCCGAAGGCCTGCCAGGAGGGCCTCGTATTCGGCTTCGTTGTTGGAAGCGCGAAACTGGAAACGGATTGCATATTCGATCGCGGTGTGATCTGGTGTCTTGAGGACGAGGCCGGCACCGCTGCCCTGCCGATTGGATGAGCCATCTACATATAGTGTCCAGTGAGGGGAACTAAGATCGAATGCAACCTCCGCCGAAGATGAATCGGTAGCTACCGTTGATGGAACGACCGGAATGGTGAATTCGGAGATGAAATCGGCCACGGCCTGCCCCTTTTCTGAAGGCCGAGGTTGGTAGCTGATGTCGAACTCACCAAGCTCGATGGCCCATTTGATCAGTCGTCCTGATGTTTCTGGCTTCTGCAGGACCTGCCGGAGGGGTTGATTGGTCAAGACGTTGATGCTGTGAGCCCTAAAGTACGGACGAAGTCTTCGGGCAGAGAGAACGAGAGCGTATGCTAGCTGTTCGAGCTGAGGGTACCGTTGCTCCGCGTCCTGCAGGGCATGGCTCATATAAAAGATGGGGAGCTCAATGCCGTTCGGCTGACGAATGAGAACAGAACTTAGTGCCGATGCCGAGACCGAGAGATAGATTACGAGGGTCTCTCCCCGAAGAGGGGTGGATAGCAGAGGGGCTCTGCTCATGTAGGTTTTGAGATCGTCGAATGCCCGGTCGCATTCGGAAGTCCAATCGATCTGCCGTTTGCTTCCTTTGAGGGCTTTAAAGAAAGAGGCGCACCGATCGGTGGCTCTGGATATGAATCGGGCCAAGGCGGCGACCCGGCCTGTGAGGCTCTGAACCTCCTTCTTCGTCTTCGGCACCCGCATATCGATAAGCGCTCGGATCTTTTCGGGGTTGGTCTCGATTCCCCTTTGGCTGATCATGAATCCAAGGAATTTTCCGGAGGCGACGCCAAATGCACATTTGCTCGGATTCAGGCGCATGTTGTATTGTTTCAGTTTGTCGAACATGAGGGAGAGGTTCCGAAGGTGGTCATTGGCTGTTCGGCTTTTGACGAGCATATCATCTACGTAGACCTCCATTGAAGTGCCAATGAGTTCGGCAAAGATTTGGTTAACCAGCCGTTGGTACGTAGCTCCGGCATTCTTGAGGCCGAACGGCATGACGTTGTAGCAATATAGCCCTCTGTCGGTGATGAATGCCGTATGCTCCTGGTCGGCAGGATGCATGGAGATCTGGTTGTAGCCGGAGTACGCGTCCATGAAGCTGAGGAGCTCATGGCCGGCTGTAGCGTCCACCAGTTGGTCAATTCTGGGCAGCGGAAAGCTATCCTTTGGACATGCCTTGTTCAGGTTAGTGTAATCCTGGCACATCCGCCAGGCTCCGCTGGATTTTTTCACCAAGACCGAGTTGGCGAGCCAAATGGGATATGCGACCTCCCGGATGAAACCGATGGTCTGGAGTTTGTCTACTTCGGCCCTCATGGCCTCATACCGTTCGGTGTCGTAGGATCGTCTCTTCTGTCTGACCGGTTTGAAGGAAGGGTTGATGCTGAGTTTGTGGCTGATGACGTCGGGGGAGATGCCAGGCATGTCGTCGTAGGACCAGGCGAAGACTTCCGAATTAGCCCTTAAGAAGGAGATGAATTTGCTTCGGAGAGATGGGCTGAGGGAAGTGCCGATTCTTACCTGTCGATCCTGTACATCGGAAAGGGAGATTGTTTCGAGTTCTTCGGCCGGTTGAGCCTGTGGCGTGGCACTGTTGTCTCGAGGGTCATCTGGAGGGTCGGTCCCGCCCCTGTCGTTCGGCAGATTTGGGTGAGCTACGGCCAGAGTTTCCGATGTTCCCGGTCTCTGCGTTTGGCTTGCCGCTTCCGTTGTTGACGAGACATAGCATACCCGTGCGCTCAGTTGGTCTCCTCGAACCTGACCGATTCCTGATTGAGTTGGGAATTTTAGCAACAACATATGTGGGCATAGGATGACCTTCATCCGGGTGAGGGCAGGCCTGCCGATGATGGCATTGTATGCAGTCGGACAACTGACGACGAGGAAGTGAGTATAGGTAAAGGCTCTTCTTTGGCCGGAGCCGATGGTGAGGGGAAGCTGAATGCTCCCGATGGGCTCGACCACGTCGCCTGAGAAGCTTAGTAAAGGAGTGATCTCCTTATTGAGGCTTTGATGGCCGATGCCGAGGCCGTTGAAAGCATCGGCAAAGAGAACGTTGGCCGATGTCTGCCCGAATGATCATGGGATCGGAATGGGGGAAGATAATGCCCTTCTCTTCTTCTTCGGAAAAGGTGATGGGTTCCCATCCGAGTCGCCGAATCTTGCTACTGCGCTCTTCAGTAAGGCTGAAGACCTGGGGGTGCCGAACGGCACGTATGTAGCTCTTGGTGGACCTACGGCTGGAGTCAGCGATCGGTGTACCACCACTAATCATGTTTATCTGCCGATTCCCCGGGGGTTCGGGCCCTGCGCGCGTATTCAGATATTGGTCTAGTTTGCCGTCGCTGATCAATTTCTCAACGATCCTTCGGAGGGCGACACAGGACTCGGTATCGTGGCCGTTGTACTGATGGTATCGGCAGAAGACTCCGGTGTCTTTGTCGACCTGCCGAGGGAGCTTTCGGAAGCTCGGCTTCGGTATCATCTGATTTTCGGCCATGATGACACGTTCATAACTCGTGTTGAGAATGGTGAAGATCTCCGGCGGTCGGTCGTTCTTGGTGCTTCGGAAATTTCTGTTACCTGACTCCTTACTGCACTTCGTGCCGTCCTGGCGACGGATGGAAATAGTCGTAGGTGGGTACCGCAGGTTGTCCTATGGTTGCCGAAGGGCTTGATGCCGAAGCCATCCCCTTGGAGTTGAAGTGTTCGGCTTTGGCGTGTATGGCCGCCTGTTTCATGAGTTCGCCGTAGGTGGTCCAGTTGCTGCTGTGCACTTGGTAGCGAAATTGGGAGGCACGAAGGCCACTTTTGAAAGCACCGAAGGCTGCTCGGTCGTCGGTTTCTGGGCACCGAGAGTATTCGTGGCTGAACCTGGCGGCGTATTCCCGAAGGGGCTCGCTGTCCCCTTGCCGAATGGTGTAAAGGTCGTCGGCAGAGTAGAGACGATCGGTCTGTATCATAAAATGATTGAGGAAAATCTGTTTTAACTGATCGAAAGAGTCTACAGTACCTGGCTCCAGCCGATAGAACCAATTGAGGGCTGCCCCTGCTAAAGTTGACGGGAACAACTGGCATTGGCCTTCGTCGGTAAGCCCCTTGCAACCCAAGGCTGATTGAAACGTATGGATGTGGGTGACAGGGTCCTCCACTCCTGAGTAAAATGAGATTCGGAGGGCCTGTACCTCTTTTTCAGGTCGGTAGGATCGGATTCGGCTGGTGAATGGTCCTAGTTGCACCTTACCCCAGGTTGGCGTTCGGGTCTGATTCTGCTCTTCCTCGATTCGATTGATCTTCTGAAGGAGGAGGCGGATTGTAGGATCGGTAGGCGGGAGGTCGGTTCTGAAGGGCTCCATCGCTTGGTTCCGTCTTGCTGGTCCGATCGTGGTGGACTGGCGTGAGGCGGTCGTGCCGAGGGATGTTGGAATGTAATCAGATTCGTCTGTCTCCTCCAAACCGACCTCGGCGTACCTTTGTCGAGGAGGAGATTTCGGCCCGAGGACCTCCAAATGCTGATCGTTGAGTTTGGCCTGAACGTGGATCGGTGACATCTGCCGTTCCCGACGTTGATGGTTGATCCTATCGCGGTAGTCGGTGTAGACCTGATATTCCTGGTGTTTGGCCGGAGTTGGTACGAACAATCTTCGGGAGGCAGACGGCCTATCCCGAGCCAACTGCTTTCCGACATCCCGATTGCTCGGCCTCGGTACGCTCTTCTGTGAAGGTTCCTGCCGAAGCTGTCTGGTTCGTTCTAACCCGCGTGGTGGCTGAGCCGAACGTGACTCTTGCTTGTGGAGTTGCTTCTGGGTGTCGTCCAGTTTTGAAGATAGGATATTGTTGTGCTCCTGCATCTTGATCATTTCCTGCTATAGGGTTTCCATCCTGTCTTCCAGGATACTCTGCTGATTGGTCGTTTCCCCCCGGGGTGTACTGGGCGGTGGAGCAGGGTTCTCTTGGCCAGAGAGTCCGAGGATGGGACCATCGGTCGTGAGGGGTGAAGGTGGGTTCATAGTAAGAAGGGAGAGATATGGGCTGATTTGTCAATTGGTATTCCCACAGACGGTGCCAATCTGTTCGCACTAAATCTGAACAGATAAAGAGTTTAGGCTAACTTACAGGTGTTGAAGACAAAGTACCGGAGTGGCCTTCTTCCGTGATCGCCGAAGGTTCGAGCGGGGGCCGAACCCGTGCCGAGGAGAGAGTACCGGTGTGGTACCTGCCGAAGGCACTCCGATGCCAAAGTTAGTACTTGGGAGCAATTCTATTGACAGTATAAGTACTTAGTCAAGTCAGAAAAGTCTTACCACTTGGCTGGGCTAAGGGGTTCTATTTATAGGAAGTAGTTGGGAAGCTCTCAGTACTTAATTTCGATGTGGGACTCGTGGGAGTGCCTTAGGAGGTTGACACGTCGTTCTGACAAGTTCTGGCAGGAAACCTGAGGTGGTCTGTCAGAATCGGTAAGATGTGACGGTTGGTCCGTCGGCAGGTGATGCCGAAGGATGGCAGAGGTGCCTGGTGGTGCGTACTTGGTCCAAGAATCGGTACATCATGCTGAGCGGACTTTCAGTATGACCGGTTGGGCTGGTCTGCGTGGCCTGAGTGCGTTCCACGTGTCAGGACGTGAGTGGGTGGTCAGATATGGTAGAAACAGTCTTCATGAACACTGATGGTTTGGGGCTTTCATTTGCATAGAGCTCTTTGTTTTTTAGGCATCTATAACTTAGAAATCGAAGTGTGTCACAGAGTCACAGTTGTTATTAGTTGCCAGTGGATCTTTGCACAATAGACATCTTGCTGGATAGGTTCTGCATTTCCAGGCTCTGATTTATTTATATAAAAAAATTTGGAAGCCTTTATATTGCTCATGGATGAATTTGTGATTTAAATTAAGGGAAGGATCCTTTTTTGTGTACTCTGTGAATCTCTGCACAAATTGATCTATGAACAGTATGTCCTTCACCACTCGTAGTCTATAGGAATATCTATGAACAATTTGTGGTTTTGTTCTGTTGCTGTTGTGTACAACATCCACAGAGGCCTGTCCAATCCTCTTTTAGACCACTGTTTAGCTAAGTAATGTAACAGTGCTCTATTATAACTCATAAGATGAAGTTGCCTGCCAAGGTTTTTCTAATTGCTTTTTTGGGGGAATTGTTTTCTTTCTAATTCTCCCTAGAGTTCTTCCTTTTTACCACCACTAGAGAAAAAAAAATCTGTAGTATTAATTTCCTACTCTCTCTCTCTCTCTCTCTCTCTCTCTCTCTCTTTTTAAAATCATTTCCAGTTTCAATCAGCAACTGGGCTTTCATTGTTTTTTCTCTTGTTTCTTTTTTGTTTTTTGGGTAAGGAAGAGTCTGTAAAGCTTGTACTATACATGATCTGTATAGTGTGATTCTGATGTGTTACACCAGTGTTCCTCTTATTTTACTGTCGTATTGTAGTTATGTTGCTGTTATATTGCCATGCTCTTGCTGTTATATTGCTGCTATATTGCTGTAATATTGCTGTAATATTGCTGTTATATTGCTGTTATATTGCTGGTATATTGCTGTTATATTGCTGTTATATTGCTAATGTATTGTATGGTTATTGTGGTTATATTGTGTTACTGCACTATTGTGTTGTCATGGTCAGAAATGGAGACAATGGTTATTCTCGTGTGCTACAATGGAAAATTGTGTATTGCTTGTTATTGTCCAGATTGCAACGGACTGAAGTTTTTTTTAATAATAATGGCGTGCAGGGAAAGATGGTTTCTCGAATGAAGTTGATGATTGGAGAGGACGAAAAGTTCCCAGGAAAAGCACTGGCCCTATCCCATACCAAGAGTGCAATCACTACGATAAATGAGAAATTCAGTGAGCAACAGCTACGAACCTTCGAACAGAGCTGTTTTGGTCATCTCCTACTCATTGAGGACCTGAAATGGATGTCGCCAATTGTACACGGATTGTTGCTCAGGAAGGCTGATCCGTAGACTGTTTCCCAAGTGAATGGGATAAAATTCATCGTTGCCAATAAAGTGATCCAATTCACACCGCAGCAATTTTGCGTGGTCACCGGGCTAAGGTTTGGAAAGCTGCCCTTCATTCCGAATACCAGTAATGCAAACTGCTCATTGAAAAGGAAATACTTTGGCAACAATAAAACAGTCAGCCTTTTGGAATTAGAAAAAGCCTTCCGCGACTGCGCTGATCCGGACGATGTATTGAAGCTCGGATTTGTATACTTCGCTGTGTTTGTGCTGTTGGGCAGTGAAAAACATGTCCACATCGACATGCGATATTTGAAGTTGGCGGAAGACCTCGAACAGTTTGGGAAATATCTATGGGGTGCTGTCAGTTATGCCAATACAAATGCATCACTTCTGAGGGCACTGTGCGCAGATTACCAGCGAGTGAAAGTGCCCACAAAAGCTGCAAAAACCAAAAAATCTGAAAAGAAAGTAAAGACAACGGCAACTGGTAGACCAAGAGAGTACCACCTTAAGGGTTTTGCCTTTCCACTTCAGGTGAGCAAATTTCCATTCCTGTTGAAGTTAAATATCATTTGTTTACAGTAATGGGTTATAAAACAGTAATGGGGGAGAGAGAGAGAGAGAGAGAGGAGAGAGAGAGAGAGAGAGAGAGAGAGAGAGAGAGAAATTGAGAGCTGGAAAGAGGAGCTAAAACAGTAATGGGTTCATGTTTATTATCTGTAATTATTACTTTTTGGGGGGATTGATTGGTTTAGCTGTTCAAGGATGAAGACGAAGAAAAGGAACTCTGTCCACTGTTATTGTTTTTTGACAGATTCTTTTGACTAATGATGTTGTGTTTGTGTGTGTGTGTTGGTAGATATTTTGTTCAATTTACTTTAGTTCAAATTCTAACTTTTGTCTCAAACTTTATTTTATTCTCTTGTATAATAAAAGTGCAGAAATTAGATGAATTCAATTTACTCTAATTCTATTGCATCTTGTGTAGCGTTTTTAGTTTGCAAGACTTTTAACGAAATTAGGCTAAGCTTATTAGTGATAGGGCCTACTAACTAAGACATAAAAAAGAAATGGAGGGCACAAGAACATGAGTGCATGATGGCACGTCACCTACATGCCCTACTGCACAAAACATAGAAAAACCAATTCAAAAGAAAGATATGATGCTGATATGAGAATTGGCATCCACCATTTGCCAGTCCAATTCATTCATTGTGTACAAAGCTATTTCTATTGCAAAATACACTTAAAAATCTGAAGGAAAAAAAAACACCAAACCAAAAACATTTACAACTAGACAAGTTAATGTCCTTTAATTTGTGTCGGTGATCATGAGGTGTGAAATTGCCAAAAGATTCTTCAAGTGCTCTCTTTCTCCTTTTGTTTTTATTATTTTGTATTCATTTTTAAGATTTAGGCATTGAAGCACTCACACATCTATCTATATATAGCTCTCACATTGATCATTTCTCTCACTCACTGGCAATTAAGCACTCTTTACTCACTCCCATATCTTCATTCTTCAAGCATTCTATTTTCCCAGTTTCTGTTCAATTTTCATTACCCTTTGCTAAAGCAATAGCCACTGTTGAGGTAATGCGAGCTCATCTATATAGACAAAATATCTCTGTTGCTTTTCTTCGTGTTCTTTGGTTTCAAAAACAACCCATCTGCATATATATATATATATATATATATATATATATATATACAGTCCCCTTATATTGAGGGATCCCTCAAATAATTTTATTTGAGGGACGCCCTTTAGGGTACCCTACAATTTTTTTCCCAATGATCCAAACCATCTACTTTTTAGGTCTTCATTCATAGATTATTCTTACAAAAAATTAGACAAATCGGAAACACAATCCGGAGTGGATTAGTGAAATACAATCCGAAGTGGATTAGTGAAATTCTTCAAGTGATTTTTTATAGAGATGATCTTTGAATAATTATCTATAAAATAGACGGTTTGAATTAGTGAAATACAATCCGGAGTGGGGCCTACATGGGGTGTCCCTTAAATAAGCTTATTTGAGGGATCCCTCAATGAAAGCTCTATATATATATATATATATATATATATATATATATATATATGCGTGTGTGTGTATGTGTAGACTTGACATATTATTTGCTACTGATTTGCATACAAATATAAAGCTTGTAAGTTGATGGATCGACCCATGTCGAAAACTTAGGATTTTATGTAATTTATGTTATCATGCAACATTAGTTTCTTAACATGAAAATATGAGTGATTTTTTTTTACAAAACTTGATTTTTAAGGTTGCACCAGCAGCAACGTTGCAAGAAAATAAGGCAAAGACAGTTGAGGTGATCAAGACTGAGGAGAAAACCCCGGAAGAGCCTGTGGCTGCAACACCAGCTGCTGTGCCCAAGTCTGAGGCTGCAACCACCAGCTCCACCACACCATTATTCTATATTCAGCTACAAGCTCTATACCCATGGCCAGATGGCCAAATTTTCTATTAACAAGCATTTACTTGAAAACTATCACAGCTCCTACTTCAAAACTCTAAGTGCAATTGGTACAAACCGAGATGAATGAGCATGGATATTCAACAAAACCTAACCCAAAGCAATTAAAGTCAAAACAAATTTAACACAAACCCAAACAATCAAAATGTTACCCATTTCACATAATCCCACTGATATTAAGAAAATAACCATCAACACTACCATTTCGAGGTCGGCAATCCACTAGAGCTTCGCGGTTGCAAGCAGCTATTCAGAACACATACCTAAAAGGAGGGGTTCGAGATTCCAAACAGAGAGCAACAGACAGAGACACAGCTGCGGTATCAGAAACAGAGCAAAGACAGAGACAGTGAGTTGTGCTACAGAGAGAGAGAGCCAAGAGAGACACAGAGAGCTGCGATAGACATACCAAAGAGAAACAGAGCAAAGACAGACACAGTGAGTTGTGCTACATCGCTCTCCTATCACAGGCACTAAACGATTCTGGTAGCATTTTGCATTGCACTTCCTTGGGACACGCATGCTATATGGACTCATTGGTTTTCCTCCCTTTGTTGGAAGCGGTTTAATGATTTCAACATCTTTTGATAGAGCTGATATAAACCAGTCTACATCAAAGATTTCATCAAAGTTGCTGCACCAAATACCCGAATAACAATATTAATCCACAGACAGTTTTGCTCACATGGACCTTCACAGTAGTTTTGTATATGTGATATGGTGAAACTGACCTGGAATCCTTCCAAAATTATTTCTGGTCCAGCTTGGGAACAAGAAGAGTAGCATTCAAGATATAAGCTGCAACAAGAGCATCAATTATCTGTAATAGAATCAAGAAAGAAGCACAAGATGCTGCATCAGCAGAAAAAACAAGCAACATTACAAACCAGTCTTATCACTCATGGAATGAAAAAGTTACAAAGTCCTATCAACAAATCCTATACAGGATCTACTTATAACCAGATGCCTAAACGAAATAACAAATCACAATTAGACTAATAAAGAAGCCATTTGGAATCTGAATGCATATCTTGAAACCAAATTCAAGTTCATAAAAACCCATAAACCCATAAACCCAAACCCAATTTCTGCTCAACCCCTAAACACTAAAACCCTAAACCAATTTCTTACAAATTCATACACCATAAACCAAATTCACATAAACCCTAAACCGTAAAAGAAGAGAGAAGAACAGTACCTGTTTGCGCTGGCGTTGCTTTTCCAAGAACAGGTTTCGCTGGGAGAGGAAGACAGAAGAGAGATGAGAGAGTTAGAGCTGAGAGACGAGAGAGTGAGGCGAGAGAGAGAGCTGAGTGAAGAGACTGAGCGTTGGCGTTGGCGTGAGGGAGTTGATTGGCGGGATGGCAATTTCAAAAAACGTGTTAGGAGAGCTGTGCCAGAGAGAGAGAGAGAGAGAGAGAGAGAGAGAGAGAGAGAGAGAGCTGAGTGAGCTAATTGTGATAGGAGAGCAATAAGTGGGCAATCCTTTCATATTTATAGGTTGTAGTTTTGCAAAAATACCAAATGGGTGGTATTTTTTATTACAATTATCAAATGGGTGGTATATTTGGTCATTTCCCATAAATTTTCCACCTGTAAAAATATGCAGTTAAAATTGAAATTCAAATCCCAATCGTTTAGCATGCATTAAACAAAAACTTTAAATAGTTTCAGACCTCTTTATGCCAAATAAATCATTCTGCCATCTGAATCTGGTCTCAACTCTTTGAGCAACATGAATACGTTATCAAGTTCCAATACAACTTAATTGAACAAATTTTCAATACTTGATCTTGTGGTTGCACCTAGTAACTCTAGGTTGCCTACATACCCTTACAAAGGGATCAAGTCATACGTAGTTCTTTCACTCACATTTGCACTTGTATAACTTCATCAATTGTTATTTTTCCATGTAATTTGCAAATCAATCCACTGAAACTCAAGCAAGGGCTGTTGATGTTAGAACAATCTTCAACTCATCCCACATGTGCATAAACAAACAAACAAACAAATAAATAAATAAATAAATAAATAAATAATTAATTAACTTATTACCTATAAGTAGGAAAATTAGAAAATTATTAAAATAGCATTGATCATGCGAAACCTTAATGTCAATATCAACAATTTAAATAAAATATGTTTCCCTCTTTCACAAGTAAAAACAAATTTATCACTTAAGAAAATAATTGTGAATTATATAAAATCCTTAAAACTTAGAAAACTCTCAAATGTGGTAATGGACCAATTTTAAAATCCTTAAAGCCATATTTAGGTCCAAATGCAAATTCAATTGTAGAAAATTAGTGGGTTCATCAAAATTGCTCGTTATTTTTCTTGGACATTGACAATAAGAAAAATGGTACAAAACCATCTAATTTTTTCCCATGGGTCATCTACCCATACAAATTTCAATAAGATTAAATTCAAATATCTCAAACATAAATTCTCAATTAGTGGGCCACACTTACCCATTAATTTCTAATTGTTCCCATAGGTCATCTACCTATGAAAATCTCCAAATTGTTTCAAAGACACAAATTCTAAATTAGTGGGCCACACTTACCCATTAATTTCCAAATAAATTTTGAACTATGTTGGTTTGATCCATTCGAAAGGGTACGTAGGCAATCTAGAGACTCAATCTAGATGCAACTGTCCAAATCTTAAATTCAAATAGAATCCCTGGTTTATTCTTGACCAAATTCGCCCCAAACACAATTCAAAATCGAATATCCGGTTTATTCAGCTAAATTCACTCAAACACTTCTCAATACAATTCAAATCAAATTTTCCTTTCAATGAGTCATTTATTCATTGCAATTTTTTGAACTACGAGTGGCTTGATTCCCGCAAGGGATATGTAGGCACCCTGAGGTTGGACTTGGTAGCAGCAGCAAAACCAAGGACACTTTCTATTTCTTTATGATGGAATCAAAAGGTGTTCCCTTAAAGCAAGGGATTGTAATTAAGAGACACTGCGTCTCAAATGGGTCGAACCTAAAATAATAAAACCCCATTATTTAATTAGTGGTGCTGAAATTATGTTGGGAGGTTCACATTTTTCTTCAACAATTGTACATCGTATGCTCTTCTGACAAGATTATCTTCAAAGTGTGAATTCAAATGAGACTTCCTTCTTTGCATGCTAGAAAATACCTTCACTTGCTGACATAAGAAAATCAAAACCTTCTTCAGTTTCAGTAAGTGTAGATAGAATAGATATAATTTTTGCACAACATTCATCGTATAAGTAGTGGAATACGTACCTGGAATATGGAAATGGGGGTCGTCGGCACATAGAGGATTTATAGCCCGAGAAAATTGTAGATAAATTTTTTAATACGTACATAACTTAATGAATTTCAAACCATTAAAAAAAAATATATTATATATCCTCTTAAAAAATATTTTCAAAATATAAAAAAATAAAAACATTCTCCAACCACTTTATATTTGTCTTTAGTTTACCCCTACCACATGTGAGTTTTTTTTAATCATCAGTTTGGTATTTGAATAAATGAATAATATAAATATTGGCAAAAAAATTGAATACTATAAATAGACATTAACAAAATGAAATCTTAATAGACATTACCAGAACAAGAGGTGGAAGCGGCACTTGCCATCTCATCTTCATCAGTTTGGTAAACTCTATCTTTTTGTACAAATTTTTTGCCAACTTTGATGTCTGGGATGTGAGAAATCTTAGGCCACTCTCCTCTGCCTTTTCAGCAACCTTGTGCAAGTGTTGGAGAGTAGTAACCATCGATGACAAGCTCCATGAGATGATGTGTATTTCGTAAGAAGTTGGGCAATGTTTTAAGCACACGACAATCAGTAATTTGTAAGGAAGAAAGGCAAGGCATTATTGTAATTGTCTTATGAGAATCCTCTTCTTCACTCCACCCTGTTATTCCTTCCCACTCTTCACACATCCGCAGATAGTTGAATTCAAGTCTTTTCAAACTTGGGAATAAAATAAGTGGTGACGACGATGATGTTTGTGTTTCTATTGCTCCATCTATTCCCAAAAATTGAACTCCTACCTTTTTCAAGCTCCGCCAATATTGTATTTCCAGTACTTCAAGGGACTCCAATCTCCCTAAAGGAGGCACAAACTCAACAAAATTGAAAATTCCGAGCGTAAGGCTTCTCAATTTGTTTAACGACATCATCCAATGGGGCTGGAATGTGGTGCCACAGTAGCCACCGATATATAGGGATTCCAGATTTGGAGGTGGTTGTAAGGCATTCACTGTTTCTTCTTGGATGTGCGCAGTTCCACCAATGGAGAATCCCAATTGTAGACTGACAAGGCAATTTTTGTTCACCAAATGCGCTTTCTCGGCATGCCTCACGTCCTTTAGATCCGTACAAAACCAAATACAAAAACTCCCATGAAGCTGGTCCATGTTTCTCAAATCACTTAACTCAAATAATGCTTCTTTGTTGTTATCAATGTCATCATCGCCATGGATGCCAACTACATCTAGCGTTCGTAGACTTGTTAACCTTGCAATCCCCTTGGGCAACTTTAGATTATCACAATCCATAACATGAAGATGCTGCAAGTTAATCAGCTTTAACATGGCTTCAGGTAATGTTGTAAGTTTACTGCACCATATGAGTCTCAAGGTTTGCAAATTGATTAAATTACACACAGTGTCAGGCAATTTCATCAAATCAGCATTATAAGACAAATCAAGATACCTCAAATGGGCCAATTCTCCAACCTCATTTGGAACTTCTTTCAAGGAGTTACCACTCAGATTCAATGTTCTAAGGCATTTTACTTGTGAAATTAACTCTTGACCAAAACTAGTAATCTTTGAATCAAAAGTTGCAAGAGTCCGTAAATTCTTGCAGTTGCACAAGGAACTCCGAATTAGTGGACCTTTGGGAGCAAACATTAATGTCAAATGACGAACCTTATTATCTCCACCAAACTCCATTATTCTCTTATTATTACCACCCTCAGCCTCCAAAACTAAGCATTCATTCTTAGTTAGAAATTGTAGAAATTCATGCACAACATCGTGCATCTTGCATCCCTTAATATTTCCAAGATCATCTTTCTCAAAGTCTTGAAAGAAAGAGCGCATTACTAAGATATCAAAGTACATTTCTCCTACCGCTTCTTTTTCTTTGTTTCCGATTGAATTAAGATAATTTTGTGACATCCACAACTCAATCAACTCATCTTTAGCAATCCCATAATCTTTTGGGAAAATGACACAATACAAAAGACAACGTTTGATTGCCGGGGCCAAATCATAATAACTTAGTAACAATGGTTGGAAAACTTGTTTCTCAACCACCTCTAACTCCCATATCTCACTGTTCAAAACGTCTTGCCATTCTTTCCTATTTTTCTTGTAGCGCATGAGACCACCCAATGTCTTTGCAACAAGGGGCAGCCCCCTACATTTTTTGACAATTTCTTGACCAATGACTTCAAGTGTTCCATATTCAATTTTTTCCCTATCAACCAATGCTATGTGATAGAACAATTTATGACAATTTTCATCACTCAACTCCTTCAAATTGATCGTATCAGCGGATGCTCCCATCATCATAGCAACCTTTTTATTTCTTGTGGTCACCAATATTCTACTACCCACAGCCCCATTTTGTAAAGCTAGCTTTAATGGTTCCCACTTTCTATACTCTTCGTTCCACACATCATCTAGGACAAGAAGGAACTTCTTACCCTTAACGGACTCATGTATAACTTCCAAGAGTGTTTGCAACACATTTGAAGCTGGGGTCTCTTTTTTCAGACCCTCAATGATGTCTTTGGCAATTTTGATCTCATCAAAAGGATCTGAGACACAAACCCATATTCTATTGTTGAAATGGGCTTGAACCCGTTCATCATTATAGGCAAGTTGGGCAAGAGTTGTCTTGCCAATTCCACCCATCCCTATAATAGGGATGACAAGGCAGGTCGCCCCTCCTTGACCACTGCCACTCAGCAACTTTTTTACTACTTTGTCCTTTTCGTCGACTCGACCAAATGTCTTATCAACGAAAGAAGAACTTTTTTGTCGTTCAATTTGTTCAATTCCTCTTTCCCTGGGTTGGAAGTTATAGTTTTGTCTTTCACTAGCAATCAGAGCTAATCTTTCATTTAGTTCTTTTATCTTCACAGCAATGTCATGACGAAGAACTACTTGACGGCCAGAACAAAACCAAGGGGCAGGAATGCAGAAACATACCTTCTTTGTAATACTAGTACTACCAGCGTTACCAGCTTCTTGTTTCAGGATTTCAGTACTCCACTTGTCCAACACGTTGTCCATCTCGTAGGATACATCCTTCAACCTCTCCAGCCATTGTGTCACGTCCACCTCCTTCACCTTCCTCTCCTCTGCATTCTTGAGCACAACTTCAATATCTTTGAAATTGCTGGTGAGTTTTGCCACTTCTTTCTTAACACCCAAAACTAGTTTGACCTCTTGTTGGATGATTGAGGCCAACTGTTCTATGAACAAGGAAAAGAGTGATTTAGCCATTTGTTTGCTCTAGAAATGGATTTCTAGTAGAAGAAAAAGGAAAAGAGGAAAAGGAAGAAATCTTTTAATGCAAATGATAATTAACAAGGTACATAGTGTTGGGAATTGTTGTAGGCATTCTCATTTCTCCCCCAACCAGTTTTATAATGTTGAGGCTAATGAAGAATGCTTGTAAGTTAATTCAGGCACCACGACAACAACAAACACACACTTGCCAATCAACACGAATATAATTTATCTCTTTCCTAACTTGTTTGTTTCTTCTCTTTTAATTCCTTACTTTTTCTTTCCCCTACCTTGTTCCCTTATTCTTTTCTTGTTTTCTTGGTTTAGGCTAGTTTTATAAGAACAAGACTGGAGAATGTTGCTTGTAAGCAAACATCATAATATTCATAATTGGTAATTGGTAAATTGGATTTGATACTGCTATTAACCATTTGGGTGAATTTGACTTTGCATGCCTTAAAATTCAAACATATGGTTAAGAACTTCTTCGACACGTGTACAACTCAACTTCTATCAAGTAAAGGTAACTTTAATTGTTCCCACTTTATATAGTCTTAGTTCCACTGTGGAGTGGCAATTTCTGACACGACCCATTCTACGACTCGAAACCCCCACAGGAAAAACATGACCCAAACCCGTTTAATAAATGGGTGGGTTTCCGGTCAACATGTCAACCATTTTAAATACCCACTAACCCGTTTAAATTCCGTTAGCCTATAATAAATATTACAATTGTACAATTTTAATATAAGGATTCCTTGTGGAGTAGTGGTAAGCTCTTAGGTTTTAAATAAAAAAGTGATGGTTTGAAACCCCTTGCTCTCTTTCTCTTATTATTATTATTATTATTTTCTTTCTTTTCCTGCTCTCATCTTTTTTTTTTTTTCCTTTCTTTTCTTTTACTCTTATATCCTCTCTCTCTTTCTCTCTCTCTCTCTCTCTCTCTCTCTCTCTCTCTCTCTCTCTCTCTCTCTCTCTCTCTCTCTCCCCTAATTAACTTTTTATATATATAGTAATTAAATTAAAAATTAAAAATTCATTTTACATTATTTTTTCTAATCACGGAGACATGGAGCTCGAGGTGGAAAACGTGAAGTGAGAAACACAGAGTGGGAAACAGGGAGTGGGAAACAAGGAGCAGAAATTACGGAGCGGCCCTATAAAAGGAAACAATGGGAGAAAAAAATCACACTCAGAAAAATCTTGAGGAAAATCTAAACTCATTTCCTCAAACTGCCATCTAAACATACCTCCTCAAACTCCGAAAAATTTAAACCCATCTCCTCAAACTCAGATAAAAAATGGCCTCTTCATTCCCATTTTCTCTCAATCTAAACCTAGCTCCACCAATACAGGCATGGGGGCAAGGGGCGGCACCAGTGTGGATGCCCTACTTTGCTTCCTCACGAGGACCAGTTACTGTAAACGACTCTTCACTCCTTGAGAACGGTGTTGCTGTTGGAGTTGCGATGCGTTTGGTGATTTCTAGGGATGTGTGTGTGCTGGGAACGAGGGATGATAATCTAGTGGTGAGTGATGCCGTGGCCCTGAGCGTGCAAAGTGCGGCATCTGTCGCATGTGTGAGGCATCACCTCATTGTGAAATCCCATGAGGTAGGGGTGCTAAAAGCTCAGTTAGTTGTAGAGCGGAATTTGATTGAAGAGGGAGAGGGCAAACACAGTGGAGACGAATCGACATCAGCTTTAAATATTGTAGGAAGAGAATCAAAAGCTATCAAAGATGGTAAACTTTTGCTCCCAAGAAATGCAATAGCAGCTGGAGGCCCTGGATTGGCCTGGTAAACGCAAGCATCGAGATCGCGACACAAGTTATGCTCAAGCTAATGGTGTGATCTTTGGGAGCTCAAGTGATGAGCCTAAGAAGCTGTGCGTGAAAACTAAAGAGAAGAGATCCAGAAGGCCAAACTAAAGGCTCCTATTGTGGAATCAGGAAGCGCGCCATAATGTTATTCTTTTAAAATATTTTTTTTAAAGTTAATGTAACCTCATGTTTCCTTTTTTGTTTTAATGTGAAATAACCTGTTTATTAACCTGATGTAGTCCAACATTTCCTCTTTTTAAAGTTTTCCCTTTTTAAATTGGAAACTTGAGTCGTCTTAAATAGGTTATTAACTAGGTAAGCTATTTAATAACATGTTTAAGATGACCCGAACCCGACACGACACGTTTATTAAATGGGTCGCGTTTGGGTTAAGTATTCTTGAGACGTTTATTATCCCAAGACGACATGAACCCAACACGACCCAACCCATTACCATAGAACTTCCACACATTATCTAGGACAAGAAGGAACTTTTTGCCACTAGCAGACTCAAGTGTAAAGGACTTTAGAGTGTGCAACTCATTTGAAGGTGGGGTCTCTTTTTTCAAATCCTCAATGATGGCCGTGGCAATTTTGATCTCATCAAAAGGATATGAGACACAAACCCATATTCTAGTGTTGAAATGGGCTAGAACATTTTCATCATTATAGGCAAGTTGGGCAAGAGTTGTCTTGCCAATTCCTCCCATCCCTATAATAGGGATGACAAGGCAGGTTGCCCCTCCTTGAGCACTCTCACTCAGCAACTTTTCACAAATATTTCATTTTTGTTGACCAGACCAAGTCTTATCAACAAAAGAAGAACTTTTTTGTCGTTCAATTTGTTCAATTCCTATTTTAGTGGGTTGAAACTTATAGTTTTGTCTTTCATTAGCAATCAGGGCTAATATTTCATTTAATTATTTATCTTCACAGCAATGTCATGACGAATAACTACTTGACGACAAAAACAAAACCAAGGGGCAGGAATGTAGAAACATACCTTCTTGGTAGTACTAGTACTACTAGCATTACCAGCTTCTTTTTCTTGTTTTTGAATTTGTTGTTTCAGGATTTCAGTACTCCACTCGTCCAACACGTCGTCCATCTCGTAGGATACATCCTTCAAACTATCCAGCCAGTATCTCACGTCCACCTCCTTCACTTGCCTCTCCTCTGCATTCTCGAGCACAACTTGAATAGCTTTGAAATTTCGGGTGAGTTTTGCCACTTCTTTCTTAACACCCACAACTAGTCTGACCTCTTGTTCTACTTGTGTTTGGATGATTGAGGCCAACTGTTCTATGAGCACGGAAATGAGTGCTTCAGCCATTTGTTTGCTCTATAAATGGATTTCTAGTAGAAGAAAAAGGAAAAAAAGGAAAAGGAAGAAATCTTTTAATGCAAATGATAACATGGTAGTGTTAGGAATTGTTGTAGACATTCTCATTTCTCCCCAGCTAGTTTTATAATGTTGAGGCTGATGAAGAATGCTTGTAAGTCAATTCAGGCACCACGACGACAACAAACACACACTTGCCAATCAACACGAATAGAATTTATCTCTTCCCTAACTTGTTTGTTTCTTCTCTTTTAATTCCTTACTTTTGCTTTCCCCTACCTTATTCCCTTATTCTTTTCTTGTTTGCTTGGTCGAAGCATCCTCCAAACAGCCTCTTATTCAAAAATTCAAAAAATTTGATGGCTTCTTATCTCCTAAGTGAAGCTGAAATCGACGAATTGTTTTTCCTTTTTTTCCCGATAAGCTAAAAACAAGTGAGGTCTAGGCTAGTTTTATAAGAACAAGACCGGAGAATGTTGCTTGTAAGCAAACTTCATAATATTAACCATTTGGGTGTATTTTACTTTGCATAGCTTAAAATTCACCAATATGGTTAAGAACTTCTTTGACATGTGCATAGCTCAACTTCCATCAAGTATAAATGTGTTCTCCCCAGCATTTTCTTTTTCGGTATTCCATTTCATGATAGAGGGGCAAAAAGGAGAATTCAAGTTGTAAGAGCAAACCCAATGATTGGGGCTCTAAGAGCATTTCCACCCAAAAACAACCCCTACCAAGGAAAAATTGTGGTGGCAAGAAGTGGGCCCCATGAAATTATGCAAACCCAAGGGCAAGACTTGCCTGGGCTGCTACCTAGGCAAGCTGACGTCAGTGTGACATCATCGATCAATTTACATACCAAAATAATTGGAAAAAGAAACCAAAAAATTCAGAATTTTTTTTTCTATAAATACCTAGCCGTGTTCTTCACTTCCCACACCAAAATCCATACAAATTCCTCTCCTCATATCTCATGTGAATAGTGGTTGCCCTTGGACTGCCATGACAATGGATGGGGCATTGCATGTTGCAATTTAACATAAACCATGGTCTTCTTGAATCCTACTTGATTGCTATGAGTTGATTTTATTGAAAATGACGAAGGCACTAGCAGAAATGGAGAACAGGTACTAGAAGACTTTTTAGTTAGTCTACTGTAATTTTATTGTCCCATGCCCTTTGTTAGAAGAGGCTTGGACACGATTTTTTCCATCTTTGTTCTTAACTCCTCTGTTTTAGTATGTGGATCAATATGAGTACTGAAGTTGAGTTTTTAGCATACAGTAGAGACTCGGCTAAGAACCTTCTTTGTTGTTCTACATTCATTCCCATAATTTTTTGTTTCAATCCACTTATTATTGTAAGTCGTCATGTAAAAACAAATGCTCTTAAGCACTTTACTCGTATTACTCGACTGTTTTTACTTTCTTGAGTGTTGCTTAGATTAGGGGACTAATCTCTCTCCACACACGCATACCTATATATGTTGATGTTTGGCACCATTTCTTAATTACATATTTCTTTCGGTGTTCATACTTTAGTTTCATGTAATTGGTTAATTTCTTTTTCTATTGTGCTCTAATATTTGTTTCTTGATATGTTAACCATTTCGTTCTTATACCACTTTTCCTTTTTGCTCAACTCCTTAATATAAAAAATTCAGGTTATAACAATTTCACTAATATGAAATTTTGGTTCTGCAAATGTAGGAAATATAGATAATGTAATTTGAGATATTGGCATGGTATTTGTTAAAGCTTAATTCATGTTTTATTTTAATTATTTTTGTACACACAGTTAGAAGGAAAGTGTTGATATGGGTATTTGTGGGGAGCGGATCCGCTGTGCTCAAATTGGTATCCCTTCCATTTCCCTCTCTAATTTGCTAACACGTGTCAATTAACATAACATGAGTTAACTCTATTAACTTTTTTATTGGACAATTTTAAAAATTAAAAAAAATTAAAAATTGCCCAAATATCCCAGCGAGGCAGGGAGCCAGCGAGCGTCGTCATCTCCGCATGAGCGTCTTCTCCTATTCTCCAGTTGCAGCATCAATTCCTTCCTTGCTAAACCCAGCCATACCCACTCTCCTCCCTCATATCTCTGCATATTCTCCACCATCAACTCTCAAACGCTTGCAAAACCCAGTTCTCCTCCCTCCTAATCTCTGTTAGGAAATTTCATCACCATTTTTCTCAAAACCCTCAGCTTCATTCGCGTTGCATCAGCAGTCCAGTCCCCTTGTCGATGTTCTACCTCCATAGGCAGACTCCACTATTTCCCTCATTGGCCAGTCTGAGATGCCTGGCGTCACCTGTGAGTTGTGCTAAATTAATTTGATTAGGCATGACTGAAATTTTGGGGTTTTTCATGTGTACGTTTTGATATCTTTGAAGAATTTGTGAATTAAATGGTTAATTGGAGTCGAATCTACTGCTGTTATGACATAAGGATTTAGTTATTTGGAGTTTAACGATATTCATGAGGTGATACACAATTCATCCTTATTTAGGTGGGAGGATCCTAAAAGACAATGTATAGGGAACCTTGATAAACTTGCGGAAAGGAATGAGATTAGCTAGCATTGCCAAAATGCTAGAAACCTCTGGCCACAATTGCAGGCCAGACCCACCAGGACTAGAAAGAGAGGTCGATCTGCTCTGTCACCAACAACCTTCAAGAGGCAGAGGACCCATCACCTTGGATGGTTTTGCTCATGCTCTTTCACAGCTTCCCATAATCAATTATAACTGAATATTGCTCGTTGTTAAGTCGTAGGACAAGTATTGAACAATAATATATTTCATTCTTTCGCTCATGAGGAAAAAAAAGATTTATCTTGAGTAAGTCAATAACCTGGTCAAATACCTGGTCAAATGCATACATCTAGCTGCAACATTTTGTCAAACACATTGTGCATTCAACTTCTTCAGACCCAAAAACATTGACTGATCCAGCTGCATCTATTATACAAACATTCCTGCAAATTCTTGATGTGTCATTCTAGTAGGATATCCAGATCCTGTTATCGTGACAACCTCCAAAATTCCACAACACCTAAGCTGTTGTAAAACAAGGTCTACTTCGTCCACACTGGTCGAACTGGCTGAGGTGCTATGACATTGATTGGTGTAGGGGTAGGGGCACTTCCTTGTAGTTGCTGCAGCAGATCTTTTTCTTCTGGAAATTCAGCCGTAGTGTTCAAATCCATCAGCTTCTCTTCTCCTTCACAAGGTTTAATTAACTCAAACTCCGCTGGCACCATTACAATTTGGATTAGCATGTGGCAATTATTGTATGTTATATTGGATTTTAGATATCTTTGGACTTCTCGTGATATCTTGGGCCTCAACAATATGTATTTAAAATTAGAATAGGGGTAAGTTAGTAAAAACAAAATTGTAATAAATATGCTTTCCCAAGTGGGGGTAAAAAGATTTCCAATGAGGGTAAATGGTGTGAAATTTCCCCTACACATCCCCATGGATCAGTTATTACATTCTAAAAAGTGCACTTTCCAAACATGGAAATGCAATTTCATACCCATCCCCATACTTTCAAACCTTGAACCAAACCGCCTGTTGATTTTTATTTATTTTTGTCTGGAACATATTTGATTAAGAAACACAAGAGGGAGCTACAACAATAGCCCAACAAAATTAACACATGGCTGAAAGCCCAAAGAAAAGCCACCTTTATTTATTCCTTTACTTTAGCACTGTTATTACCCGTGAATTAAGATTTTTTTTTTTTGGTATGGAATATTTAAGTTATTCATATACTTTTGTAGCCTATTTGCTTAGCAAGTCAAATTGCCTCTTCTTTCTCGATTTAAACTAAGATCCATAGCTTTCCATACCGTCTTATTTTCAAACAACGTTAACTCTTCCGAGATATCGAAGTGTTACCATTGGAAAATTTGGAGTAAAGAAAAATGTGGTAAATAGGCTGGCACAATGTTGGAGTGCACTTTCCCGATCAACTTGCAGAGTTTGTATCCATGAAGCAAGACTGGAGATTCTCAAGTTATGTTCACAAAAGCTAGGAGCTATAATTTGGTATGATGATTGCCTCTTGAAATGCTCAAATACACCTTTTCTGGGTAAGATTGACATGACTAGCTCAATTATTGTAATGAATAAAAAATTTGTTGATGCTCCCTTCTTGTTTAATAAGAAAGTTCAGGAGCTTTTAACCTACGTATGTCTAAAAGCATATACTAGTAAATTGTTGTATTATTACGGGAATTTTCAGCTTGAAGTCTTAAATACACGCTTAGTTTATGGTGCAGCTCAATGTACTGGGAACCTTTCTGACATACAATGTAAGAAGTTGCAAGAAGAGAACTTCTATATGGGACTCATGGAAGAGTAGATGGACATGTTTACTAAGGAAGTTGTTTTCTTAGATTCGAATTGTATCAATTTATTATGGTAAATGAGAAATATGATTGGAGAATGTCACTAGGCTATTCTCTAATCTTTACTAATTCGTAAGGCTTTAGTGGACGGCTAATTTAAGGAGTTGCAACCCAATGTAATTGAGATGATTGAAGTACAGGAGTAAGACTTTGTATGAGAGAATTTGACAAATAAGTGTTGTATGACACTGTTGGGGAACCACCGGTTTCCCTCTCGTCACAGCATAACCCAATAGAAGAAATAAACAAACAAACCAACAAGCTCAAGATGACAATGAGTAAATACATGAGAGAACACACCAAGAATTTACGAAATTCAGTAAAAACCTACCTACATCCCAGGACAGTATTGTCAGTTTTTCACTATGAGAATATTAACTGTACAAAATACATATTGAGTTAAATCAGCATAACTCAATACAACATTCAAAAGATTTATGCCCCAACCTGAGTCCCTTGTAAACCCACTCACGGTATTTCCCAAAACTCACTGTCGCTCCCCAAGAGATATATCCTCTCTTGAACCTTTTGATGAACCCAGTTAACTCCCAGCCGAAACATCCTCCAGGAGTTCATGGGACTACTTGCTTGCATCTCACAAGCAACCCACTCTCCCTCTCTATCGTGCTCTCTCTTAAACACCATGCTTTCTCACCACAACTCTCTTGTATGTAAACAACACACACACACTGCCTGAGTGGTTGCTCCCCACTTGATACCCAAGTGAACCCAAGAAAAGCCCTATGATTTTGCTGGAGTTCGTGGGACTGCTTGCTTGCTTCTCACAAGCAGCCCACTCCCACTTACATTGCCGTAAGCCTCAACTCTCAATTTGGTTTGACCCACAAGCACACACCGGTTGCATGCTCCACACCTGGTTCTTTGGTGCTACACATGCACACAACCTCTTGCATGCTCTACACTGTATTCAATTGAGATTTTAATAGATTGTTTTGAAGCTTAAAAGTCCAGTGGCATTCAATTAGGATTTTGAAGTAATCAATAAAAGTACATTGATATTAAATTAGGATTTTTAAGTAGTAAATAAAAGTACTATGGTATTAAAAAACTTATCGATTTTAAAGTATTTCATCAAATGGTGTATTGTGTGAGACTTTTAAGTGCGTAATATAAATATCAAATCTCATAACAAATCTCACCCTCACATGCCTGATTCTTATAACCCATGCACTGCCCCCAGCAAGAACCAATAAAAAGAACCACCAACACACCAGAGCAGATAACTAACTATAAAAATGACACCAGACTAGGCATAAAAAACAAATGTATGTCTTCAGACTGGAAGCACGTCAAATCACCAAGCCCAGCAAACTAACTCCTTGAGGGGCATGGGAGTCATCGTTTTGAAGGACAAAGACCAACAAAGTTGGGGATTTGGCTGCCCAGACCTCTAAGTTATGAATGAGAAACTTGTTGAATAGATTCTAAAGATTGCAGTGAGAGTTGGTGTGGAATTTCAAGTGAAGTGGGTAGAGGATTGTTGGGGTAATTTCAAAGGTCAGGAGTTAAGGAAATAAAGAGTTATAATATAAAGGGTTTGGCTATTATGTCTAGTTTATGAGTTGAAGTAAAAGTGAGGTTTAGTGGGTATAGTGGTTATGGTTATGTTTAATGTTGAGTGCCTATAAATAGGCGGCGTATCCACTGTATGTAATGTGTGTGTCAAGGGTGTATCAAGGGTGTGTATCAAGAGTATCAATCTTATTGAAGTTTGTTTCAAGTAAGTTTGTGTAGGAGCTTTGTGTAGCCTTCAGGCTTCACATCTCCAAAATTATGTTATTTCTTTAGTTTGTTACATTGTATTTCCCCCTTCACATTTAGCATGTATAAGCATAAAGCTAAATCCACCAATAAGTGGTATCAGAGCTAATTTGGTCATAAGGACCTGTATGAGAGATGTGGGGTTTGGAGCATGGTCCAATTTTTTAAAATGATTTTTCGCATGTAGCATGAACCGTTGGTTGTGGTTCTATATTTAAATTGTTTTGGCATGATGAAAATGTTTTTGGTTGTTATTAAAAAGTTTTATCGTGGGCTTGAGATGTGTAGAAAAAAAATGTTTTTTTGTCTGTTGGCTGTAAGTGAGAAGCATATTAATGCCAAAGGAAGAGAGAAAGGCACGAGGATGCCGAAGGAAGAGAGAAGGGCACGAGGATGCCGAAGGAAGAGAGAAGGGCACGAGGATGCCAAAGGAAGAGAGGAATAATGTTTCCTTTGAAGATTGGGGCAAATGTTCACCCAGAAGAAAAAAGAAAGAAAATGGAGTGTTTTTTGATTCATGAATAAAAGTGTTTGGTTATTAATTGTGTTCTCTCTTGCAGCAATAAAAAGAAAAAGATGAGTATATCAGTTGTTGTGCCATTCAAGCCTATTTTGATTGAAGTTGCATGCAACCTTAATGTTGAACCACAGTTTAATTTTGCAACCATGGTATTGGCCAGCCTCAAAGTATCGTGAACATAAGCGACATGGAAGAAGAGTGAGGGGGAAAATATCTATGTTAATAAGCTTTGAAATTACGGGAGAGATTGTTGGGGTAATTTCAAAGGTCAGGAGTTAAGGAAATAAAGAGTTAGAATATAAAGGGTTTAGCTATTATGTCTAGTTTATGAGTTGAAGTTAAAGTGAAGTTTAATGGGTATAGTGGTTATGGTTATGTTTAATGTTGAGTTAATATTATGGCCTATAAATAGGCGGTGTATCCATTGTATGTAATGTGTGTATCAAGTGTGTATCAAGTGAGTATCAAGAGTATCAATCTTATTGAAGTTTGTTTTAAGTAAGTTTGTGTAGGAGCACTATGTAGCTTTCGGGCTTCACATCTCCAAAATTATGTTTTTTCTTTAGTCTGTTACATTGTATTTCCCCCTTCATATTTAGAGTGTCTAAGCATAAAGCTAAATCCACCAATAAGGATGAGAAGATTATGGTGGTGGTGAGAAAGGAAAGTGTGAAGGAGGCCATAGAGAAATTGATGGATGGAGAAGAAAGCCAAGGGATGTGAGAGAGCCAGAGAGTTAGCAGAGATGACAATATTGAAAGAAGAATCAACCACTATATGTATAACACATTACCTCCATTGAAGGGCACATCAATAATTAACCAAAGCCAAATAAGAAAAAAAAAACACAAATGATGGAAGAAGAAGAGAAGGGAAAAAGGAAAGAAAAGAATAGAGAAAGCGAGGAAGAAAGAGAGAAAAAGGAAAAATATGAGAAAAGATGAAGGTGAAGTATAAACGAGGAGTACAGGTCCGAAGTATCAGTTGCCCAAAAACTACAAGCAAACCAAATATGAGATTATGCCACAAGCAGCTAAAAAAAGTGTGTTTTTTTACCCCACAATTTTTGGTCCAAGTCTTGAGAAAAACTGGGAGTGGTCATGGGGTTAGGCGAACGTGGCTAACCCGAATCCAATCTACATTGGGCAAATTTATTTTGGAGAATACAAAAAAATCCTAAGTGAAATTGCAATCTATTAAAATCATAAGTAAAATCAAGTAATTTCAATCTATTAAAATCTTGTAATTACAAATCCTGTTGAAATCCATTACATTATAATCTATTAAAATACACCCCCTAAATGCATCAGCTGTTGTATATTTACAAGACTTTTCCCATACTCTATGGCGTGAGAAATAACTAACGCACAAATTAAACCGTATATGCAATCGTAGTACGAGTAAGTAGGGATCGTTCTATTCCGGGGATTAGGAGGGATGCTAATCAACACAAATTAAATTAACACAAATTAAACTCATTAAACTGGAAATTAAGTTGAGGGAACAATGATTGGGGGGAGTTGGATGATTTAGACCAAAGTAAAATTAACAACAGCAAATAACTAAGTTGTGAATGAAATATGGATTAAGGGATAGCTAGAGGATTCTTCTCCACACATGGAACATATGCATACAAATCGATCTCCAGTTATTCTTTCTATAAAGTACGAATGTCAAAGCCCCAAATTAATTGTGAACTGCACTAATTAACTCTCAGATTTTCCTAAGTTCATTGAATTGGACTCAGCGACTCAATCAAATTATTCTTATCAAGTTCCCTATATGAACAGCATGATAGAGATACATATCAAAGATCATTAAGTTCTATGAAAATCATAAGCTTTGACAAAGCATTTGTAACTATGAAAAGCATGATACTCCTGCCAGGAATTTACTTAACACAATCATGACTAGTGATTTTTACTACTTGTGAATATAAGTTCATAACGATTAGGTGAAATTCCCTTATATCCTAGCATCAAATCCCTGCATGCAAACTAAGTATGCATCCTTAATAAACATGCAAGAATAAGTCCTGAATAAAACAGAAAAGTAAATCACATTCATACTTTACGAAACCATAACTGGAAGTGATCAATTCATATAAAACATATGTCCATGGCTTCGAATTCACCTCTAACTAAGAAGAAATTTAGTTACTCATATTTAATAATTGAAAAACAATATAGAATGGAAATACATAAGATAGGATAAAGAGAAGAAAAGAACTAGATGATGGCAGCAAGGAATTCCCAAGACAGCTCCAAGCTTTGCTCCTTTTGCAACTAGCTCTCTCTCTCTCTCTCTCTCTCTCTCTCTCTATTTGAATGTGTATGAGTAATGGATGAAGTGAAGTGATGGATTGTTGAATGATTTGTGTTTAGAATTGGAGTGCTATTTATAGGGAGAATGGAAGGGGAATATTTGAATTGAATATGGTTTATGCCAATAGCACTTGTAATAAGAAACTCATTCTTTTGGCTAGTGCACTTCACTAACAAATCCCACTAGATAGTCATGCATGACATTGCATTGCAATCAGATTGTGGGCCGATTTTGGGCTTGTTATTCACTCCACAAAATCCTGGAAAAATATGGATCTTCAAGCCCTTTGTCTTATCTTTCCAAGCATATGCAGCCCAACTCAAGGAAAAATAGGAAAGACCTTCAAATGTCATTTTTGGCCCAGTAACGCAGATGCTGCCGAATTTTGACCTTGAGCTGCTAAATCATGGATAACTTCCTCTAGAAGACTCCAAATCATGAACCGTAAAATGCTACGGAAACTAGACTTCCGTATCTTTCCAATGATGTATGGCTCATTATCTGGTTCTTCTTGAGCAAGTACAGGTTAATCCGTGAATGTGACTGATCTGCAGACACTGTTTTGCTAACTTGTCTTCAAAATGCATGTAATGAGTCTCATCCTTATTACACTGAAACATACACAAACTTTATTAAAAGCACAAGTTTAACTCAAAAACATAACCAAATCATAAGTTAGAAGGGTATAAAAAGATATGTAATTATGCACTGATCAGCTTTGGGCATGTGCTTGGAGCAGGCTGCTGGAGTTGGGCCTCGGCAAGTCTTATTGACCTAGTTAGTTGCTAGGTTTTGGGATTGTGAGGAGTATAAATAGCTCTCTACAACTCTTGCTGTGCGGCAAGATTGGAGCTAGGGTTCAGATCTATTAGAGCTAGGATTAGGAAGAGAAGGTGTGAGTCTTTTTGTTATATGAGACCTGCCGTTCAACGTGCCCTTGAGTATTCCTTGCGAACTCTCCTTTTTCCGAATAACTGCCGATCTGCAAGACCTCTACGCGCAAACTTTGGACTGCAAGTGCTAAAGTGGCTAGCATAAACCTGCCGTTCGGCAGAAACAACTTGGAGGAAGATTTTTGGGGCAATAAGTCCTTGTTTTTAGCACAACTTAGCTTCGGAAAGGCTGGTTTTGAACAAGCAGGTGTCTTTTTTCCTCCACTCAACCCTTGCCATTCGGCAAGGGTGATTCATTACAAGCTGTAGATCCAGTTTTTCGTTCGGCAGGGATCATTTGAAGGGCCTTATGACCTGGGCCGTGAGTGCAGTTTTGAAGCTGGGCTGTACGATTATTCAGGTTGTGCATGGGTTCTATTTGAAAGGAAGCTTTACGTCGGTAGCATGGGATTGCTGTTCAGCAGTTTTGCCTTGTCATACCGAGCACAAACCCTACCGATCGGCAGGGGTGGATTGGAATTTCTTGTAATCGTCGAGCTAGGCTAACTTGCAGAGTTATTGTTTTTCGTGTAGCACCCCTCTTGCACGATTCTTACTGTTCGGCAAGGAAGCTGGGCCAGGAGTGGTCCTTGGTAGGCTCGGCAAGGGGTCACAGTTGGGACCGGATTCGTGATTTAAAAAGGGTCTTGGCAAGGGTATATTATCGTAAGGCCATCTCTTTGGTCGGCAAGGTGGTTTCAAAGGAGGTTTTGTGTATCTCCAACTTCAGCAAGGCCCTTGCCATTCGGCAAGGGTTATTTGGAAGGATTCAGTCTGCTGATAGGTCTAGGCTTCGGCAAATAGTGGGTCTGGGCCCAACGATTCTTCGGGTCAAGCATTGCTTCTGCACGGGCCTTGGGTTTGCAAGGTTAGATTTTTGTGACCACCCATAACTTCTGCACGGGCCTTGCCGTCCGGTAAGGACCTTTTTTGAATATACATTAATGTTTGCTCGGTGATCGTTCGACAGGTTTGGTGTTTGGGCTTTTATCAAACCTTGGAGTTGGGCTTGCCTTGGAGCTGGGCTTCATGAGTTAGCAATTCTTGGTGAGCCTCACTTTGCTTCACCACGGGCCTTGTCGTTTGGCAAGGCCTTTTCGAGCTTCCCTCCAATTTTTTTTTTTGAATTTGAAATCTGAAATTCAAATTTTCGAGCAGGTACAAGGAATTTGAGAAGGAAGGTGAAAGGGTGCTAGGGTTTTCTTGTGAACCAAGGCAACGACAAAGCCTTTTCGAGCTTCCCTCCAATTTTTTTTTTTGAATTTGAAATTTGAAATTCAAATTGTCGAGCAGGTACAAGGAATTTGAGAGGGAAGGTGAAATGGTGCTAGGGTTTTCTTGTGAATCGAGGCATTGGTACCCTTAAGCCGTTATAAATAGGAACTTGGGGTGACGAAGGCATCACACTTGATTCTTTGAGAAAAAATTTATAGAAAGTGAGACGGAGAAAATGAGATTTCCGGCGAGATTTTGGTGGTAGTGCTTATGGCCAAGGTGATTTCCGGCGTCTCTCTGTGGTGGTGCAAACAAGGGTAGACCTCATTTCCCTTGAACATTTGAGCAATTCATGTATTTGTATTCTGTTTTGAAGCAAGAAGGAAATTTTGGCTGGGTACAAGCCAATTGTCGAAAGGCAAAGGAGAAAGGTTATTTTACTGGTCACAGGCCTTCTACTTAGAAGTCCTGGAGGAACATGTAGTGTTTGGTCTACGGTGATTGGGAGTGTCCACCTGGGAAGACCGTCACTAAACACATTCCTACCCACTTCTAGTCTATAGGTCATTGGCCCCATCCCTTAAGACTGAGAAGGAGGACGAGGTTGAGAGGGTCAGGTCACTGTTGTCAGGGACCGAGCGTGAGTACCAAAACTTAGTCACCTAGAAGAATCTGTTCGAGTCCGGACTCTTGCAAGGGAGTAAGTACTTGGGTCACCTTTGTTGTTTGTCTTTCGATTTCTTTTTGTAGTTGTGACTAACTTAGCTTTTGATGTGCAGTAGTAGGTATTGTAAACGAAAGCACGAAGGTGGTTGTGGATCTTGATGACGCCGAGATGCAAAGGCGACTTAGGGAGTCTCAGGTGAAGAAGTGGGAGAAGGGGGGCACCAGGCAAGCGATTGGTAAGCGTCCCAGAGATGACGATGAAGGGCTGGTTACCGACGTGCTGGGGAAGAAGAAGGTGTTGGAGGAAGCTCGCCAAAGTGTGATGGGGGCAAGGCAGAGGCTTCCTCCCTTTGACATGCAAGCGCCGCCGAAACTCCTATTCGGTATGGAGGATGTTTTTGTTGAAGGGGTGCAGAAGGTGGACTTCTCTGTGCTGCGTCGACAGAAGAAGGAGGTGAACCTTGCCATGCAGTGGCAGGAGGTTTTCTTAGTGAATGTCTTCCTAGAAGGCGTGAAGAGTGACCCCGAGGCTCTGGCGAGGACACAAGCCTCCTCATTTGCAGATCAGGCCCAGAAGACGTTCCTTACCCATGCCTATGTAAGTTGTCTTTCTTTGTGAATTTGTTCTTATCATTCTAGTTTGCTTCTGACTGATGATGCTTTGTGTTGCAGGCCTTTGGTGAGATGTATGTAAACATGGCCAAGGCAGATAAGGAGATCCAGAGATTAAAGAGGCGCAATGAGATGGCCAAAGACAAGATAGCGGAGGCGCATGAGGCCATCCGAGAGAAGAACACCCTGCTGTTGCAGAAGGCGGCGCTGGCCAGAGAGGTGGATGAGCTGAAGCGGTCGAGGGCCGATGAGGTAACTGCTGCCCGAGCTGAAGTGGAGCAAAAAAAGGCCAAAGAGATAGCTGCTGCCCGAGCCGAAGGGGTGGAGTTGTTTCGGAGTTCAGAGGAGTTGCGCAGTTACATCATGAACCGGTTAGTAGATGAGCAGCTTCGTTGGGAGGAGAGGCTGGCGAGGTTCAACCCTTCAGTTGAGATCAACTTTGATACGAGTGGCGAGCCTCCTTCCCCTAGTCCTATTACCGATGCCACTCCAGAGCCAGAGCCGGCTACTACGGATGCCCCTTTTACAGAGTCTTGAAGGCATTGCTTTCCTTATGTACTCTAGTTATTTGTTTGGAACACGATGTTTATTTCTGCTTTGTATGAACATTTTGCCTTGCTTAGGGCAATGTTATTTTGATTTGCTATGATATTAGACTTGCTGTCATTTGATATCAGTTGTGCTAGCAAAATGATAATCATGTGATTCATTAGATAAATGGTACAATAGATGGTTGAGGCGAGGCTCAAGACCAAAGTCAAAGAAAACATAATGCCCTAGGGTCTAGGTGTGTTTACTTATAGTACTACTTAAGGTAATCAACATTCCAAGGATGAGGCAAAGTCTTGTCCTTGGGATCACGAAGCTGATAAGTGCTGGGGCGGCAAACTTTGGTAATCTCATTAGGACCTTCCTATGTTGGACCCAAGGTACTTTCAGTAGGGTTCTTGGTGGCCAAGGAAACTTTGCGCATGACCCAGTCCCCAACCTTGAAAGCAAGGGGTTTTACTCGGGAGTCATAGTACTTGGTGATGCGCTATTTGTACGCGACGTTGCGCACATTGGATTGGTCACGAAGCTCATCAATGAAGTCGAGGTTAAGGGCTAACTGCTCGTCATTGGTCTTGGCATCATAGGTGGAGGTTTGGTATATGGGCTGGCCAATCTTTACTGGTGCCACGGCTTCGGTACCAATGGAACGAGAGAACGGTGTTTCTCCTGTTGAGGTACGGAAGGTGGTGTGGTAAGACAGAGAACCTTTGGGAGTAGCTCTGTCTAGCAACCTTTGGCTTTGTCAAGCTTAGTCTTCAGAGTCTTCTTGATGATTTTGTTCACAGTTTCGACCTAGCCATTGGACTGTGGATGGGCTGGGGAGGCGAAGCAAAGACATATCTTTAGGTTGGAGCGAAATTGCTTAAACTTGGCATTGTCAAATTGCCGGCCGTTGTCTGTGATGATGGTGTTGGGGATGCCAAAGCGACAAACGATATTTTTCCAGACGAATGTTTCGATGCGAGCCGTTCTGATAGTGGCTAAGGCTTCAGCTTCATCCCACTTGGTGAAGTAGTCCACAACTACAACTGCATACTTGACCTGGCCTTTGCCCTCAGGCATGGGTCCGATGAGGTTAAGTCCCCATTGGGCGAATGAGGTATCCTTGGCGAATGGCCTTATGTGCTAGTGAGCGAGCGCCTGAGTGGTTGCCGAAGATGCCTTCATGGATCTCCCTAAGGATATAGTTACCTTCTTCTGGAGTCAGACATCGAAGGTAAGGGAGGCTGAAGTCGTGCTTGTATAAAGCGCCATCGATGATTAGGTATCAAGCGAAGTGATAGCGAACACGTCGTGCTTCAGTAGAATCATCATGTAGTGTCTGGTTTTGCAAGTATTGAAGGATGGGGTTCATCCATGTGGGGCTGTGATCAATGGTACAGATGATTGGTGCTTGTGTGCTGGGTTGATCCAAGAACTCCATGTGGATGTTGCGACCTGTACCCTACTCCAAGGCCGAGGCTAGCCTGGCTAGAGCATTAGCATGGCTGTTCTCAGAGCATGGCACCTGGCTCATGAGATAAGCATCAAAAGTTGCAAGTAGGTGATGGGTATGCTGAAGATATGCCGTCATAGAGGTGTCCTTGGCAATGAAGTCCTGGTTCACTTGATGAACGATGAGCTGGGAGTTACTGAATATTTGGATTTGCTTAGCGCCCATCTCCTTGGCTAGCCGAAGGCCAGCTAGGAGTGCTTCATACTCAGCTACATTGTTGGAGGCGTGGAATTTGAAGCGGAGGGCGTACTCAATGACAACCTTTTGTAGGAAGATAAAGACAAGGCCAGCTTCACATCCCTGGGCATTGGAGGAGCCATCCACATATAAGGTCCACAAGGGCTGGGTTAGGTCGAGGGTGTCATTGCTGGCTACGTGGACCTGGTTCGCTAAAAGAGTGGGTATGATATGGGGAATGGCCAAATCTTGGGGTTCTGTGAATTCTAAGATGAAGTCAGCAACGGCCTGGCCTTTTGTAGCCAGGCAGGGTTTATAGTGAATATCAAATTCACCCAACTCAATAGCCAACCTGCCAGAAGTCTCTGACTTCTGCAATACCTGCCTCAGTGGTTGGTTGGTTAGGACATGGATGGTCTTAGGCGTCTGGCTGACACCACCAGAGCAAATGTCAGCTTCTCGATATCTGGGTACCGAACCTCGGCATCATACAACCCCTTGCTAACATAGTGCACCGGATGTTCAACACCTTCATGTGGTCGGATGAGTACTGAGCTAACCTCTATGGCCAAGACGGAGAGGTAAATTGTGAGGGTGTCTCCAGGCTCGGGGGTTGACAACAAAGGGCTTGGCTCATATACTCCTTGAGCTCGTTGAAAGCCTTGTCACATTCGACAGTCCAGGTGATGTTTCGCTTGTTGCCCTTAAGTGCCTTGAAGAAGGTGGCGCAACGATCAGTGGCCTTAAAGGTAAACCGGGCCAGGGCCGCGACGCATCTGGTAAGGCTCTGGATGTCCTTGACTGTCTTGGGTATGTTCATGTCTAAGATGGCCTGAATTTTTGTCTGGATTGGCTTCAATCCCGCTAGCTGATCATGAAGCCAAGGAATTTTCCCGAGACTACGCTGAAGGCACACTTCGTGGGGTTGAGCCTCATTCTATACTGCTTCAGGATGCTGAACATGGCAGATAGGTTAGAGATGTGCTGATCAACAATGCAACTTTTGACTAGAATGTCATCGACATAAACCTCCATGGTGTTGCTAATTAGTGGGGCAAAGATGTTATTCACAAGACGCTGATAAGTAGCCCTCGACGTTCTTGAGGACGAAGGGTATAACCTTGTAGCAATATAAGCCACGGTCGGTGTTGAAGGATCTGGTTGTACCCTGAGTAAGCATCCATAAATCTAAGGAGGGCGTGGCTAGCTGTGGCATCAACAAGCTGGTCGATTCGTGGTAAAAGGAAGCTATCCTTCGGACAAGCCCGATTAAGGTTGGTGTAGTCAACACACATGAGCCAGCCTTTCTTTGGTTTACATACCATCACCACATTGGCTAGCCAGGTGGGATAGTCCACCTCTTTGATGAATCCAATGTTGCTCAGCTTATCCATCTTCGCCTTCATGGCCTCATACCTCTCTGGGTCATAGGCACGTCACTTCTGCTGAACGGGTCGGATGGCAGGATTAACGTTTAGCCTATGGGAGATGATATCAGGTGATATGCCAGGCATATCATTGTAAGACCAGGCAAATACCTCAGAGTTGAGGCGGAGGAAGGCCACGAGGTCAGAGAGAAGCTCCTGTGAAAGAGAGGTGCCGATCCGGACCTGTCTATCCGGGATGTCATCATGGAGGCTAACAAGCTCAAGGTCTTCTACAGGTTTAGCTTGCTGGGTTACAGATTCCTCCCTGGGGTCTTTAGGTCGTTCAGTGCCAGCTCAAGGAGAGGCTGGAGCTTTGGTTACTGCGAGGGCCTCATCCCTATGCTGGCAATTGGTGGACTTGACTGCTGAAGCATATCAGCTTCGGGAGCCAAGTTGGTCGCCACGCACCTTGCCTGTGCCATAGGGGGAGGGGAACTTCAACAGTAGCATATGTGTGGAAATGAAAACCTTCATTTGGGCCAAAGCAAGGTGCCTAAGGACGACGTTGTAGGCTGTGGGACAGTCAACAATGAGGAAGAGAGTGGCGACTGTTGGCCGCTGGGGTGCTGAACCAATAGAGATAGGGAGATGGATGCTTCCAATGGGCTAGACAACATCACCAGAGAGGCTCACTAGGGGTGTGATGCTTCGGTCAAGCAAATGAGTAGGGACCTGGAGCTCGTTGAAAGCATCAACAAACATCACACTGACCGAGCTGCCAGTGTCCACCAAGATACGCCCAACGTCGAAGTCGGAAATGTTTGCGTGGATAATGAGTGGGTCATCATGGGGGAGAATGACACCATGTTCTTCCTCCTCACATAAGGTGATGGGGGCCCAACCTGATTTTTGTGTCTTAGGCAGGCGTCCCTACTCGGCATTGAAGACCTGGTGTGCATAGGAAGAACGGATATAATGTTTGATGGAGTTGTTAGAGGTTTCGACCAACGTGGGACCACCACTGATGGTGGAGATCATGTTGATCTGCCTTTGGTGAGGGTTAGGTGGGGGTGGGAGGTTGTGCACATATTTATCCAACTTCCCTTCGCGAATAAGTCCTTCAATGATGTTGCGCAAGGTAACATAAGATTCGGTATCGTGGCCACTGAACTGATGAAAATGGCAGAAGACACCTGCGTTTGGCATAGGCTTGTTGGTCAGTCTCTTGGGGGGAGGCTTGGGTATCATGGGTGCCTAGTGCACTAAGACATTCTCATAGGTAGTGTTCAGGGTGGTGAAAACCTCGAACCTAGGCTTGAGTGTGAAGGGGAGTGGGGCTCGATCACTTGTCCTGGGAGGGTTGCTTCCACTGGGCTGGTGGTGGTTGCCATGTCTGCTACTTTTGCTACTGCTGAAGGTATGCTAGTAGCTATCCTTCCTTTTGCGGTGCTGGGCACCCTAGGTACTTGGTGTGGGGGCAGAATGTTGAGTTGGGGTTGGGGTGGGTACTGAAGTAGGTGGAGGATCAGCAAAAGTGTTATGTGCCGGGGTGGCTAGGCCACGTTTGGAATTGAAGTACTCAGCCTTGGCGTGAACTGCTGCCTGCTTCATTGGCTCTGCATATGTGTTCCAAGGGTTGCTGTGGACCTGGTACCTGAAGTTGGACTCCAGGAGGCGACTCTTGAAACCACTCAAGGCAGCGCGATCGTCAGTTTCTGGGCAACGAGAGTACTCGTGGCTGAAACGGGCTGCATACTCCCTAAGGGGCTCATCCTCACCCTGCCGAAGTATGTACAAGCGATCAGTCTGGATCGTGAAATGGTCCAGGAAGGTTTGCTTTAGACTATTAAATGAGTTGATGGTGCGGGGGTTCAGCTTGTAGAACCAATTTAGGATCGCGCCGCTGAGGGTGGATGGGAAGATGAGGCACATGCCTTCATCACTAAGGCCCTTGCATCTGATGGCAGATCGGAAGGAATGGATATGGGTGAGAGGATCCTCTGAATGTCCTTCTCCTGGTGGTAATTCAAGATACGTTCGGTAAAGAGTCCAGGTCGTGTCTTCGCCTATAGGGGCTGGTGGCTACGGTGCTGCTCACTCTCCAGATGCTGGACCTTTTAAAAAAGAAGCCTCATGGCCGAGTTGGCATGAGGGAGAGTGTCGGGTACTGAAAGGCTGGGGTGTAGGTTGGTAGGGGCTGGGTAAGGTTCCCATTTTTCGAACGCCTCAATGTGATACGATTCCTAGTCGTCTGGATGGTAAGGCTCCCAATTATTCAAGTCCCCTGCACCTTCTCAAGTAGGTAGGTGGGTTGGCTTAGGTGGGGGGCCTAGGTGTGCCACCCTTGGGTCTTTGAGATTAACAGGAATAGGGATAGGGTCTGTCTGACGGTCCAAGAGATGGTCCCTACAATCTCTATTGATCTTGACTGGTTCATGGGGCCGGTCCTTTGGTGGGGAGATGTGAAGGAGCCGCGACTTGGTCGTCTCCGGATGGAGGGGGCCTTTACCCTTGGTGAGCCTAGACTGGAATGGGGCACTATGGCGGGAGTGCACCGGCTGGTTTGGCTGGGTATGCTCAGCATCCTGGGTAAAGTCATGTTGGGAGCCCTGAGGATGAGCCCTGTCCCAAATATGCTTCAGTGTGCGGTAGTCATGCTCCAGCTCGATGTTTTTGGTATGAAGATGTTCGTATTTCTCCGACATCTTGGCAACGCTAGCGTGGAGGAGCTCTACTTGTGCCTGGAGATTGGCGTCTGCTAAAGGTTTTCTTCGGGAGGTATCGCCGCGAAGGGTATGGTGGTGAGTATCATAGCTATCCTCGGTCGGCATAGCAGAGTGTGGGGTAAAGAAGAGGCGACGGGGCCTGATGAGAGAAGGAGCCAGCTGGGCTAGTAGAGAAAGATGGGATTCATACACTACAACAAAGATGACCTTTAATGACACACTTTTAATGACGTGCCTAAAATATACGTCATTAAATTATGTCAATCATGACACATTCTATATGTGCTTCATTGAATATAGTTTATGACACACTTACTATGACATTCGGATTAACATGTCATTAATTGTGTTTTTAATGACGCGGGTTAGGTGTCATAGATTCTATTACCTTTAGAAGACGCATAAGACATGCCATTAAAGGTTTTACAGATTAAAGACGCGTTATAAACGTCATTGAATCAATGACGTCTCTTTTGCGTCATGGAAAACTTTTAATACGACGCTACATAGATTTGTAATTTCTTTTCCCCCCAAAATTTTAAGCCTGGCGCTCTTTTTTCCACCAAAATTGAACTTGGTGCTCTTTTTTTCATCTTTTTTCACCAAACGTTTGATTATTATTCATTTTTTAAGTCCCACACCCAATTATTAAGAAATAAATCAAACCCTCTCTCCCCACCGTCTCTTCTCTTTCGCCCTATCCTTCTATCTCTTCTCTCCCTTCATTTTCCCTCTATCAGCAGGTCCAAGATTTCTCTAAACTTTTTGGTTTTGATTTGTTAAGGTTTCATCCGCTCCTTACGAGAGCAGATCACCTCAACCTCTCACAGCCTCTATCTCAGGTCGATTTCCTTCCTCCTCAATCAATTTCTGTCTGTCATACTTAGAAACCCAAAACCCAAACCGCTGTAATCAATTTCTGTCTGTCATACTTAGAAACCCAAAACCCAAACCGCTGTAATCAATTTCTGTCTGTCATACTTAGAAACCCAAAACCCAAAACCCAAACCGCTGCCTTCCATCCATATCTGTCTCAGCTTTTTGGCAAAATAGAAGGTATGTTTTGTTTGGCATTTAATTTGGTTGGTTTGCATTCTAGAGTAAAAATTATAGACGTATTTTTTAAAATTTCATGTGGTTGTTCTCTAAGGGTTTTTATTTTATTTGGATTAGACTACACAAGTAGTAATTTTAGGTTTGAATTAGTTTTTAGTTTAGGGTGTGGAAGATGTATCTGATTAAAGTCTGGTACTTTGGGCTGCTTTAAGTCCATGTGTGAGAATGAGACTGATATATTTCGTGTTTTTTGTTTTCAGAACTTAATAACATTGTTTAACTCAACAAGAGTGAGGTACGTGTTGGTGAGTGTGGTAGGTACATCAGACTTTGCTTTGTGAGTTGAACAGCCTACTTTTTTTTCCTTCTTATTATTATGTTCTTTGATTCATTTGAAGTCTGTTTTGTGTTTGTTGAGTGATATAGAGTATGATTTCTTCATTCACTTAGAAAAAGACCAATTGCATGCCACTTTAATAGATAAAGCATGGTGGTGATTGGTAATTTGCATTGAATATTTTTTTTTGTATTTGTTTGGACAGTATTATTTTGGATCAAAACTATGTTGTATACACTTAATATTTGCAGATGAGGGATAACATTGATAGGATGAGTGCTTTGAGGGGTTCGAAGATCCAGCAAAGGTGATCACTCATGTCTGGGGAAAAGGTATAATCAGTTGTCTGCTATGTTTGTAAGTTATAACGGTGTAATTTACACTTGATATTGAAATTAGTTTAACAATCTGAAACTTGATATTGTTTGAGTTCCATGCTTCACATTCTAAAAATTTAATTTGGGCTTTAAATTTTATTTCTTTTGGATTGGAATTAGTTTAAGTTGTGGTATACACATCCTTGTGACTTTGATTTTTTTCATTTCTGGTCATGGCTTTCTTTTTTTTTCTTTTTCTTTTTTTTTTTCTGTAGAAAGAAGTAATACTTTTTTCTCTTTATAATTATTGTTGAGTGACTGACTTGGAATTTTCTGTTAAGGCTATCCTCAATATCCATTGTGATGATGCATTTCCTCTGCCCATTAATGATATATGTCTTGTTGACTGCCTCGACCAATCAACATATTTGTATAATCTTGTATTTGCAAAAGTGGTTTTTGCAGCTCAAAAGAAAGTGGGAGAAACTGGCAATTAAGCCGTGAAGCAACTTAAGCTCTGGGATAAATTGGGCTTTTTGGTTAATCCAAAGCTTTGGTTTTTGGTGGATGCACAAGTTCACCTTATTTTACTCTCACCATTTGCTAAAATGAGTTTAACAAATTTGCAAGATTCATGCTATCAGTTGCTCTTTTATTTTATTTTTCTCCTTGAAGTGTTGGTGTACTTGTGACTGAAATTGAATTAAAATTTATTTTTGGTTCATTGATCGATGTTTGGGTCAAGTTAATTTGGTTATTGGTTATTCTAGAATCGTAGTTGAGATAATTTTCTTCTTTTCAAAATTGATATGGGTTGAGGCTATGAAATCAAAAGAGTTGGTGGTTTTGGTAGAGTTATACGGGGTATGAGAAAACACTAAGAGGTACCAAAAAAACTAATGGCATGCACATTTAATTACACAGCTAAAACAGGGATATAAGAAAACATTGATTGGATTGTTTGAGTAAATAGTTTGATGTTGGTATGGAAAAAAGAAAAGGTTTCACATGCAATGGTGGTACTTAATTAGATCCCATTGAAATCTTTTTAGATGCATTATCTTAGAGTTGTATATTAGAACATGTCAAATCTCTGTTTACTGAAGAAAAGAACCTTGAACATACAGAGTTGTATATATACATCTATTCTACATGCACTCTTGAGGGGTAATTAAGAATTTATATAGTTTTTTTTATATACTGTTGTATACTGAGGTTTGGAAGTATGTCCTTGACAGTGAGAAAAAAGTTACCACAAATAAACAGAGAATGGGCAAGATAGATATATTCTTTGTGAACTCATTGTTTAGTCTCTTGTGCCATCCCTCCCGGTGCTTAAATCTTTTTCTTATGTCTGTTTTTTTTTTTCCCTTTCTTTTTCTGGGTTCTTGGTCAGACTTCGTTCATGAATTTTGGTCCTTAAAATTAGTTTTGTTGGATTCTCTTAATCCTTTTGTTTTATTTGGCATTTGGTTTGGCAAGGCATTTCTGTGTAATGAAATTTCCCATTTGGACCAAGAATTTACACACATGGATCATTCTCATTCATGCATACTTGTAATTTCTAGACCTTCATTCCCAATTTCTGATCTTTTGTTTTAATGCAGGTAATGAAGGTTGTAATTATTTTTGTACCATTTACACCCTCTTTTGGACAAGAAGCATCATATCCTCTCAAATTGTCATGGGGCTCATCTTTTTGGATGTCTACTTTGTTTTGGACAGTGCAAGTATCAAATTTTCTCGAACTTCATAGGATTGACTTTGTGGGATTAGTTAAACTTAAAAGACAATTTTTAAACTTGTCATGATGTAATAGAATCATTTTGAGTAACAGAAATATAATTTAAAATACTTTGCCTTTGTGTCTTTATTTATATATATATATATTAATTTCTTTTTGCATAATTAAAATGATGGAATATATATATATATATATATTAAGAATTTTTATTTTTTAAAAAAATTTAAAGAATTTCAACGACGTCTAAACTTGTCATTGAAACCACATTCCATGATGGAAAGATGTTATTTTTTGGAAATGTTTCCATGACACGATATCCGCGCATTGAAACCCCATTTCATGACGCGGATCAAATGTCGTGTTTTGAAAAAGTTTCCACGACGCGCCATTCGCGTCATTGAAATCTCATTCCATGACACGGTACAGACGTCGTGTTTTAAAGAAGTTTTCATGACGCGCTATCCGCGTCATTGAAACCCTATTACACGACACGGAACAGAAGTCATGTTTTGAAAAAAGTTTCCATGACCCCCCTTTTAGACGACGTGGGTTATGACGCCTGATTCGCGTCATTAAATGCCTTCCATGACGCAAATCAGACGTCATAGAAGGGTTTTTGTGTTGTAGTGATAAGTCGATTCCCACAGACGACGCCAAACTGTTGATGCTCCTTTTTGGGAGGTCAACTTAGAGAGAAGGGGATAATCTTCAGTAGGGGAGAAGGTGATGACCTTCAGCAAGGAAAGAGCCTGCAGAAGACAAAGTAGGAGAAGTAGTCGTCAAGCGTCGGACACCGGTGTGGTGCCGGCCTAAGGCTCTCCGATACTTAAGTCAGTTATAAGTGGTAAAATTGGCAGAGTAACAGTAAAAGTGAGAGTAGTTACCCGTTTTTACTTGGGTAATGTTCTCTATTTATAGAGAAGTGAAAGTGAGAGGTATGCACAAAGTTTCGAATGTGGGACTTTGTGCAAGTCGCCTTGGTGGTGACATGTGTCCTTGGAGTTTAGGTTCGGTAGTTGGGAGCTTCGACAGTCGGGAGCTTCGGTAGGTGTCTGGCACCTCGGAAGAGTGTCTTCCTTCGGCAGGGGAGAAGGTGCGTCTGCCTTGGTGCCAGTCGTTTTGATGCTGGATATTGTTTGTGCCTAATAAATCACGGTCATAAACTGACCGAAGGGACTTCCTCTCGGCCCTAGCATCTACTCATAAACTGAAACGGCCACGTTTCGTTAGGCATTTTGCCTTCCTAAAAACAAAAGAAAGGCTGCGAAGGCAGAATCCTCTCGGCCTCGCGACCGTGGTATTATAGGCCGAGGCCGAAGGCCGTAAGAGGCACGGCCGAAGATACTATGGTTAAATCGCCACGTAGCCTCGGGGTCCCACGCCCCATTTAATGAAGTAATGCCTCTGACTATAACAGCAAACCCACTGGTCGTAAGAAGCATTTAATGCACGAGGGAAGAGAGGAAGTGACTGAAGTCAGGATTTGGTAACAGGAATCAGAGTGGTTAGGCGCAAACATTCTCACAAGTATTCTTACAACTTGAGGTCAGATCACCAACCACCAGTCCAGGGCATTAAATGCGTTCCCATGGCCAAGGGCGCAGAACCCACGATCAGGGCGGCGGTGGCCGAGGTTTACCGGGATTTATGGGGGTCACACCACCATGCTTCATGATCCCAAATGCCGATTTGACTACCCACTTGCCTTGATCAGGCTCCACCATGCAGATCTTTTTAGCCTCGATTGTCCCTCTAGGACTCCCCCTATAAATACTAAGCTCAAGACTATATTCAAAGGGTTCAACACCAAACCAAAAGCTCCCACGGATCAAATTATATTTTCCTGTAATGCACTTTCAATACCTTTAATTGCTTTCCTAGGAGTAGTGGTAGATTGTAAGGAAAATCCATTCATCAATATATCATACGACCCTTAATTTTCAAGGCGCCCGAGCACCATCCCTGTTATCATCTCATTCACCCCATATATCATACGACCGTCGCTCTCTGAGCAACGCGCCAGAGCACCGCCTAAAAGCCGCCACCAACACCACCACTAAACGGCCTTGTAGCTCAGGCCGTGAACCTAACGGCCGAGATCAGTTCCTCTCTCGGCCACAATCGTTTGATTAGAAGTCGAACTCAAAACAGGCGCATCACTTAAACATCTTCTACCCAAACCCCATCACCATCTCGACGTATGGTAGACCGTGCTGGCACGCCCACGCACAACCACACCGCATCCAAAAGAAGGACGTCACGTGTTAACGCACATCCCTCGGCCAGGAGCACCAGGCCGTGAGATTTGCGCACCCAACAGATATGCTCAGTTGATTATGGTGTAAACACAAATCAAATATACAACATGACGATAAATTTAGGCTTGACTGCGTCTAATTGCTTCTTCTCTTTCTAGTTTGTTTTTAATTAACCAATCATTATATATCAAAATGCATTCTCAAATCTTACGAATATAAGAAAAATAAAGATTTGATTGTTGATGCTCTTTTTTGGAGAGGGTCAACTTAGAGAAAAGGGGTTTGCCTTCAGTAGGGAAAGGGCCTGGACTTCAATAAGGACTAGCCTGCAGAAGACAAAATAAGAGAAGCAGTCGTTAAGCTTCGGACACCGGTGTGGTGCCGGCCGAAGGCTCTCCGATGCTTAAGTCAGCTAAGAGTGGTAACTTTAGCAGAGTAATAGTAAAATGTAAGAAAGTAGTTACCCTTTTTACCAGGGTACTGTTCCCTTTTTATAGGGAAGTGAAAGTAGGAGGTTTGTGTAGATTTCCGATGTGGGACTTTGTGCAAGTCGCTGCAGTGGTGACACGTGTCATGGGGATTAGGTTTAGCAATTGGGACCTTCAGCAGTCGGGAGTTTCGGTAGGCGCTTGGCACCTTGGAAGAGTGTCTTCCTTTGACAAGGGAGAAGGCGTGTCTGCCTTGGTGCTAGTTGTTTCAAGGCGGATATGCTCGGTTGATTATGGTGTAAACATTGATCAAAAAGAAAAGATAAAAGAGATGCATGCTAGAATTATAAAATCCGAATTCATCCTTTATTCATGAAAATGTACTAAAAAATGATTAAAACAATTCTGTTATCTAAAACAGGTACAAAATACAATCACTAACAATCATAAGAACATGTCCATCCCTCGAGTCTTCACAGAAAATATCTAAAAGAACAAACCCATGATGACAAGGGACAAGAAGGACAAGGAGAAACCCGCCACAACAGCTGGTGAGGAAGAATTATCAGGGGGTGGGGAAGACCCGGGAGTAGCCTTCACAGTGGGTCCGCCAGCCGTGGACGGTGACGGGACTGGAGCACAAGCAGCTGGGTGGTTCGATGACGGCGATGGTGTGGTAGGAGGGGTAGTGGCGGTGGTGGTAGTGGCGCAGAAGTTGGTACAGAGGGCGAGGCTCCAGGGGCGGCGGCTGAGACAGTGATGGCTAGCTTCTGGCCTGACTGGCAGTGGGTGCCATAAGTGCAGATGAAGTAGTTGTCGCCTGCTGAGGTGAGCGTGACGTTGGCTGGACCTGTTGTAATGGACGAGCCAATTGCGTTGTCCGAGCTGCATGAGTCGAATGATGCTTTGGGTACTTGTTGTACATCGTGTTCGTTGGTGGCGAAGTTGAAAACTGAAGAATTATTAAGAAACGTCTAGTGTGAGAAGAGAGGTAATTTTTAAGAAAAAAGAATCAACTAATACATAAGTTATATTAATCTAAAGGGTAATTTAAAAATCAAGTAATGTCATGAGAATTAGGTAGACCCAACGTTAAATAATGAGTTCCCCAATTGACTGGCAAAGACGAGGTGTAAATCAGAATAAAAAAGGAAATTACAAGACTTGAGAAATCTTACAGAGAGTATCACCAACAACGAACTTGTTAGCAGATGCCCAATTGACATATTGTTGCCCAGATTGTGGAATGGTCCAACCTAAGCTATCTCCCACCACATGCACTGTCTGTGCTGCTACACATTGCACAAACACGGCCACAAAGACACCAAAAACAACCACCATTTTGCTCTCCATATATATCTCTCACCTTGTCTCTTAATTTACCAAATTGTATTGTATAGGTCACTGATGAATAATGAGAATATATGGAAACGATACATGAATTCAAACCTATAAATAAAAGCTCTGGAGTAGAAGAAAAGCAAAAGGCAAGACTTGCTATAGTCTTAGACGCGGCCGCGGCTTTGACCATGGAGGACAAGAGGGTACATGCAATGCATGACCAGGCATGCACCGACAAGAACGTACGCCGTTCATCTCAAATGTATGCTTTTTGCATTTGTTGTTGGAATCCAATGTGTGGAACCAAGACCCAAAGTGGAATGTTCCAACACTTCTACTTTTCTACGTGGAGTTGCATAGAAGTTGGTCTATTCAATCATGCTTGACTCTACTTCAATCATATAGTAGGTAACAATCAATGCAATTCGAGAATAAATAACTTTGATGATTTGGTTGTGAATATAATTATAATTTATTCTTTTATTAATTGGGAAGGGGATTTGAATTTGGATATTTTTTTTTATTTTGGATACAAGCGATTAGAGGATCTCAGGTGCAAGGGAGATTCGAACACATAGTTGCTTACAATTATTCCTGAAATTAAGTAATTATAATTGCAAATTACTGGTTAATTTAAGAAAAATATCTTTGAAATTATAATGGTCTAACTTAGAATTTATATTATTGTTTTGAAGAATTCTAGTCATTGCATGTTTTGTTGTCCAAATGTATTCCAATCAGTTTGTTACCAACTAAAACCTTGAAATTCTTCTTCCACAAAAGAAAAAACCTCAAAATTCCACGATTTTTAAACCCTTACATCAGGTTTACTATGTTGCCGAAATTACATTTATGCCCTTTTAATTGTTTTTCCTTTGTTTTGAGCTAAATGCTCGCTTTTACACGAGCTCTGTTATATGCGAGCTATGAACGCGTCTCCAAGCTCCCTTTTGCTAGATTCACGATGATGAGCACCAATTCATGAAGGTTGGGCACCTCTTGGCTACAATGACGAAGAAGCTCACAGTGTTGTTTGAAGCTTACAGTGTTGGGCGCAGCTGAAATTAACCCTACATTTTTGCACTTGATATGGTGACAAATCTCCATATTCGAGCTAGGGGAGATGGCGGCGATGCCTACATCTTTGACATGAAACTTTTCGAGCTCACTCTCTCTGCTGTAACTTGTAGAAGCTTTGCCGTTATCGCCAGAGGACTGAAGAGCTTCAGAGTCCTTGGCGCCAATTATAAGAGGACAAAAAGTTGTCCATTCTGTAGGTCGTTGAGGTGAGAGTGTTTGGTTTAGTGTTTTAGATATGGTTTTCAATTCTTGTATTGAGTAAGTCTGCCCATGAATCATAGACTCAAGAAGTAGAGGATTGGAAAAGAGGATCAAAGCAGAAGCAAAACCTAGTCATGACCTGGTACGATCATAACAGGAGAGAAACTGAGATAATTTACAGAAAGAAAATAAAGAGAAAATAGATAGAAAGCTAGAGAGAAAAAGATGATACTCTGTTCTTGTATTTCAGAAATGATATCAAATTACAAGAAATCTGAGCTTATATATTCAGTAGAAAGCTTACAACACATACATAACCAACTATATTCCTTAATTTAGCAATCATGGAGCAGCACAAGACCATACTCTACCAATAATCCTGTGTTAAACCTTGGTATTTGGTGTAGATGTATCCTTCCTAACTGTATTTGAAGATATCATGCTTTCGAATTCCCCCACACCGAATTAAAAAAAGGAACGTTATTGATATCTTCATTTCATGTCACACAATATTACATAACAACTCTTGATTTGACCCTTTTTACTTGAACCGCCTTTGTCACGGGCCTTCCACATAGAACATACGGTTTAGGTTACACGGTTACACCATAATGATTAAACTCGTAAGTTTCAAATAAGCACGACCCCCTCTCTCATTCCATGACTTTGATATAGAAGCTCCCTCGCGGCAACATGAAGACACTTCTTACAATTGCATAGAAGTTGCATAGAAGTTCCAACCCTTCTACTTTTCTACGTGGAGTTGCATAGAAGTTGGTCTATTCAATCATGCTTGACTCTACTTTACTCATATAGTAGGTGACCATAAATGGAATTCGAGAATAAATAACTTTGATGATTTGGTTGTGAATATAATTATAATTTATTCTTTTTATTAATTGGGGAGGGGATTCGAATTTGGAATATTTTTTATTTATTTTGTATACTAGCGATTAGAGGACCTCAGATGCAAGGGAGATTCGAAAACATAGTTGCTTACAATTATTCCTGAAATTAAGTAATTATAATTACAAATTATTGGTTAATTTAAGAAATTTTGAAATCATAACGGTCTAACTTAGAATTTATGTCATTGTTTTGAAGAATTCTAGTCATTGCATTGCATGTTTTGTTGTCCAAATGTATTCCAATCAGTTTTTTACCAACTAAAACCTTGAAATTCTTCTTCCCACAAAAGAAAAAACCTCAAAATTCCACGATTTTTAAACCCTTACATCAGGTTTACTGTGTTTCCGAAATTACATTTATGCCCTTTTAATTGTTTTTCCTCTGTTTTGCTCAGTGCTCTCTTTTACACGCTCTGTTATATGCGAGCTATGAACACAAGGTGGGCGTGCTGTTTGTGAGAGTTGTTATGTAAGATTCGAGTTGTACCCTTTTATATCAAGCTAAACAACCATATGTGGATTGCATTCAATGTGCAAATTAAAAGTTATTTTAGGTACCACAGGTTAGCGAATGAAAACTGAAGAACGAATTATGCTAGCTCTTTGTATGACAAATTGTTACGGAATGTGCAAAACCAATCTATTCTTATGAATGTTCCATTTGATTGGTATTTGTATTATAGCCTGTTTCAAATGAATGCAAAATCCATTATTGACATGTATCATTCAGGTCTCAACACATTAATTCATCACCGCTAATTTGAGTAGGCAATTAACTGATCACCAGCAAAGAAACAAAAATACATACTTGATTATGGCAGAGATCCAATTTTCAACAGAGGGAGTTCCTTTATTGATAATGCAGTCAAACAAACATCACGATTTGATTATATAAAAAAAATCAGGGATAATAACTTCCCTTATATCTCCTATCAAAAATTATACTAAACATAAAAAATTAATGGATCCCCAAGATAATAATAAAAATTGGTCCATCTCTTGAGGTCTTCAAAAGAACAAACCCATGATAAGAGCCAAGGACGACAAAAAGAAACTAGTGAAAACAGCCCCGGATGAAGAAGCCGGTGGGGGCGGTGGAGGGGTGTTCACAGTGGGGTCAGTGGAGGAAGGTGATGGTGCTGCCACTGGAGGAGGACAAGCAGCAGGGTCGTTTGATGTCGGAGAAGGTGTAGTAGGAGGAGAGTTGCCAGCAGGAGGTGGAGGAGGCACAGAAGGTGGTGAGGCTCCTGGGGCGGTAGCTGAGCCTGAGACGGTGATTGCCAGCTTCTGCCCTGACTGGCAATGGGTGCCAAAAGTGCAGATGAAGTAGTGCTCGCCGGCTGAGGGGAGCGTGACTTTTGCCGGGCCAGTTGTGATGGCAGAGCCGATTGCATTGTCCGAGCTGCATGAGTCGAATGACGCTTTGGGTACTTGTTGTACATCGTGTGCGTTGGTGGCGAAGTTGAAAACTGAAGAATTATTAAGAAACGTTTAGGGTGAGAAGAGAGGTAAGTAATTTTTAAGATAAAAAATAAACTAATACTTTTTTGATGACCTTTCTTATTGAGAGAAGCGATAGTATACTAAACTCACACACACTACACAGATACTAGGACTCAAATTTAGGACATTGCTTGTGGGAGTAAACACCGGATCCTTTGCCCCAAAAAAAAAAAAAAAAAAAACTTGTACTTAAGTTATTAATCTAAGGGTAATTTAAAACTCCATATATATATAATCGCCTCAGGATCTAGGAAGAAAAGAAGCTGATTGTAACTTAATAAAAAATAGAGAGGTTGGAAAAGCTTACTCAGAATATCGCCAACCACGAACTTCTTGTTAGCAGCCCAAGTGACATACGCTTGGGCGCCAGATTGTGGAATGGTCCAACCTATGCTATCTCCCACCACGTGAACTGTCTGTGCTGCCACACTTTGCAAGAACATTGATACAACTAAACCAAAAACAATCAACATCTTGCTCTCCATCTCTCTCTCTCTCTCTCTCTCTCTCTCTCTCTCTCTCTCTCTCTCTCTCTCTCTCTCTCTCTCTCTCTCCGTACAAAATCGTGCTGTATGTGGGTGATCACTGAGGAGAATTGCAAGGATGCAAGAAATATTGGTGCCTATAAATACAGAAGATCAGCGACAACTTAACTTACAGAAGAAGTAAGAAAGAATGAAGAAAGACTTGTTAATTGGTGGGCTTCTTGGACGCGGCAGCCTTGACGAGGAACATATAGCAATTGCCATTAATATGCATGTGAACGCCGGTCGTCTTAAAATTTGTACTCTTTTTTCCGTGGAAAGTTCCGGCCACCTATTTTTCTAAGTTCCATGTTGAAAAGACTTTTCCGTCATGCTTGACTTTCTATAACTAGTAGTATGTGATAACTGAATTTGCAATACAACTATTTGAATTTCGGATGTGAATATAAGAATTATTATTTCATTCGAGAAATTAATGGTTTGAAGAGTTGCATATTTACAATAGTCCAATGTCAATGGAGACACGGTCCTCTATGGAAACTTCCAAATTTCCAGGATTTGGAAACTTACGTGCCTTGATGTTTTAATTAATGAAATACAATTCTTTAAGACTACTAACATAGTGAATTAATACAATTACGTGGTTTGATAATCATTTCAATTTTACTTTTAGTTTTTATTTTTTGTGCTAAGTCTAGAGTAAAATGAGAGTGATAATAGGAGTGAGGATGAGATTGAGAGGAGAGGATGAGAGGGATGAGTAACAAAAGTGAAAACTGTTGTAAATGCATGAGTTGGTGGATGATCACCATACCTCTTAGCATTCACCATTTCTAATTCTATGTAACCTATGCACTAAATACCATAGTTATAGGCTTGTAACTTATGAGTTGTTAACGTCTTCTTACCATTGTAAGCCTATAAATAAGAGGCCTTATCAAGATGAGAGATACAAGTTGATTGAACAATTTCTATTGTCTTTCTCTACTTTCCAATTCTCTCTACAATTTTCCTTTAGTTATATAATACGTTATCAGCACAACATTGCTCTTAGTATGTTTTCTTTCTCTGAATTTTCTTTCTTCTTATATGAGCTAGAGTCATCACATGGTATAGAGTTTCTTTGTACTCACCATCAAACTTCATCATGCTCGTTTAAGAAAAAAAAGATTCTTATTCTTATTACACATGAATATAATGTCATGTTTTTTATTTGTTTGTTTATTTAATTTTATGTATGATCTCAATTATTATAATGAGTTTGTATTATACAAAAAATCAGGGCCCGAAGTTTCTCGATCCTTATCATATAACTTGATTAGGACCTAGAGTCCTTTTGATTGAATCAAAACCTGAAGTTCTTTTTTTGGTCGAAAAACCTGAAGTTCTTTGATTCCAAATAATTGAGGGTGTGAAGTTCCGTGAATTTAAAGAGCACATAAGGACATGAAACTCCTTAATTTTGTATTAATCAAAATCAGAATTCCATGAGGCCTATGTATGTCAAGAACCTGAATCAGAAGTTTCGAGTGCATATACATCAATTTGAATATGAAGTTCAAAGCACAACTATTAATTCAATTTATTTAGATCTACGTATTCGAACCTGAAGTTTGGAATATATGTTGATATGAATCTGAAGTTTCGAATATATGTTGATGTGAACCTGAAGTTCATAGTTTTTCATGGATCTTAATACTATATATGAACCTGAAGTTCATTATTTATTTGTGCCAATATGAACCTGAATTGGTTGGAAATCCAATTCTTAAACTTGTAGTTTTATCTACATATTGAATTCACATTAATATTAGATTATCTTGAAATTTCGTAGTCTTTAATTTATTTATTTTATTCTTTGTTTATACCACTTTACTCATTTTATTTTATTTTGGGTTATTAGTTAATTTTGTTTTACAATAGTAATATAATATGATATATAACCTATGCATATATATATATAGTTAGTTCATGGGTTTGACTTATAATTTTATGTATACCATGATATATATTGTTTTACTATATGTATATATACCTATATATGTATATTTGTATGCATATAATATTAATACTTACGGTCTTGTATTATATATATAACTGAAATCATGATTGCCAGAAGCAATCAATGCCCATTTATTATAAATGGTTCACATTTATACGAAAAGATAATATTTGTTCCACTCTATACTATGTGTTTTATGATGGAGCTGAAAAAAAAGGGGGGAAATTAAGACCCGAAGATCTTGATCCTCAATATATTTAATGAAGGACTTGAAGATCCTAAATTCTATACATGTGAAGAAATGAGCCAGAAGCCACAATACATCTAAAAAGGGCTAGCAAATCTTTTTATATATGTGTATGTACATATATAATTTCATGGTTTACAAAGTGAAAAGGTGATTAAATGTTAACATGAACCACGTTGATCAATACCAAATATTAGTTGGTTCTCTCACTGTTATGGTTTATAAATTTGAAGATACTCATAAGCTGTGTAATCTCGTTTGAGTTGTAAATCCCACTATACAGTAATGTGTTCAATTTATTGTGAACAACTTTAGCACTATGTACCTGAATGAAAAAAGGGATTTTGTTAATTCAGATATTGGAACTTGAAGCCCATATCATAATAATTTAAACCTGAAGTTTAAATATTGAACAAATGTGATAATTATAAGTGATATGAGGAAATTATTGGTGCATACTATATTATATTTACAGTCAATTAAGGTTTATATATTCCTAAATTCATTTTTAATTAATTAGGACCAGAAGATCTCCCATGTCAATACTTGTAAAATAACTATTTGGGGACTTGAAGTTCCTCATTTTTCTCAAAAGGCATAAAAGATTAGAAGTTCTTCAATCACTTTTATTGAAACCAGAAGTTTCAACTATTTATTTTAGGGCAATTTAATTATTGTCTTACTTTTGTTGTTGTATTTTATTTTTGTCAATATTTTATATGTAAGGCCCACTTCTTAAAAGGCAATCCTTATAATATAAATATTTGTAGATTTGAAATTCCTCAATTCTTAAAAGACAAATGAAGACCTGAAGCTCTTTGATTCTTTTTTCATTAGAGCCAGAAGTTTCAACAAATTATTTTAGTGTAATATTTTATTTTATTTTTGTTGTATTTCACTTTTACTTGGTTCTGTTCTTTGGTTTCATTTTTTTATTTCATGCAAGGACCTGAAGTCCCTAAATTATTCTTATATAATTAAATAATGACCCGAAGTCTCTTAGTCCTCAATCCATATAATATCTATACAAGGAATTGGAGTTATGCAATTCTTAGAAACCAAAACAAAACTTAGAGTTCTTTGATTTTCTTTAACTGGAACTAGAAGTTCCAATAGTTTATTTTATTACAGTATCTTTATTATTATTATTTTATTTTTCTTGTTATATTCAGTTCTTTGTTTTCATTTCAATAATTTATAATTAAGGATCTGAAGTTCCTAATATGACATGAAGTTCAAAAATCTTAGAATGTAACGACCCGGTCCTAAATAATTGGTGAATATTAATTTATTCAAATAAAAGAACCGTTTTGCCCCCATAATATTTTATTTGGTTTAGAGTTGACTTTTGACCAGGGAGGAATTTGGAGATTTTGACAGTACCGTTGCGTAGAGCACGACGAGATGAGTCCGTAGACACGTAGTGGGCTCGAATCGGAGTTGTAATTAGGGGTGGGTGCGGTCCGGTTCGCAGCTCACACCGGAACCGGAACCGGTACTGTTCATCCGGTCCGGTCTGGTCCGGTTTTTTAAAAAAAAAGAAGAGAAACCGAATCAAGCCGAACTGGTTAATTCCGGTCCGGTTTGAACCGGTTCTCTAGCAAGTTTACATACACAGTGGACTAAGAAAAAAAAAACATAAATTTAGTTAAACAATTCTTACTTTCCAGCTAAAAAAATTCGATTTTTCCTTCAATATTCTTAGATGGCTCGACATAATAATACTAGATCTAATGAAACCACAAAAAAAAAAAAAAAAAGAATAAAATACCAGATCTAATGAAACCACAAAAAAAAAAAAAAATTTGAGTACAACACTCGATCTAATGAAACCACACAAAAAAATGAATACAACACCAGATTTCTCATTGCATGAGACTTTGATGCTTGAATGTCCTAGGATCTTCGTTATCAGCATATGAAGAAGGCTCCATAGCAAGAAATCCTTTCATCTTCTTCATCGGATCACAGAGAGAGAGAGTGTGAGAGTGAAAGAGTGAAGTTGCAGCAAAAAAAAAAAGGGCAAAGAGAGAGTGAAGTCGCAGAGAAGAAGAAGAAGAAAAGAAAAGGGAACGGAAGAAAGGAAAGAAAAGGAAAAGAGGCAGAGAGAGAGAGAAGTTGCAGAGAAGAAGAAGAAATAAAAAAAGAAAAGGGAGAGGAAGAAAAGAAAATGAAACGGGAAAGAGAGAGAGAGAGAGAGAGAGAGAAGAAGGAACGAAGAAAATAGGAAGGAGATGTGAGAATGACTAAGACAAAAAGAAAAGGACGAAAAGACAAGACCAAAAAGAAAAGAATGAAAAGACAAGACTGAAAAGAAGAGAAATGGGAAACGGAAGAGAGAGAGAGTTTTCGTTCATATAAAAAAGAAAGGGTAAACGGAAGAGAGAGAGGACAAAAAGAAAAAGCTGAAGATGGCAGCTTCTTGGGAAGAAAAAAGAAAGGAAAAATAGAGATATTTTAAGTGGGATTGGAATGGGCTTTGAAAAAAGGTAGATGGGTTTTAAAGTTGGGCTTTTTATTTGGGTTAAGTGGAATTAGCGTTAAATATAAGATATTTTAAAATAAATAAATAAAAAATTAATATAACCGGTCCGGTTCGGTCCAATCCGGTTCTGTAATATGTAAAACCGGAATCGGAACCGGTTCAAACCGGTCCGGTCCGGTTCGGTGCCAATTTGTTGACTTTTTTAGTCAACCGATTTTTTTTCCGGTTTTTTCAATCCGGTCTTCCGGTTTTCCGGTTCAAATGCCCACCCCTAGTTGTAATGAGAGAGATACGATCAAAAAACCCCCAGTGGCATAACCGTAATTTTGGTGAAAATGGATTTTTGGTTAAAAGTCAGAATTGCCCTCATTTTTCTCTCTCTCCCGCGTGCGCAGCCAAACCCCCTGCGCTGTTACTGTTCACCGGCGGCTTCTTTGAGCCGCCGCCGCCACCACGGTCCACCACCGGAGCTAAGACCGGTCCCAAAATGACCGGCTGGTCTTCCCCGTCCGATCCCAGCCAAGCACAGCCGCCACCGCCGCTGGAATTCGCCGGAAATTGCAGAAAAACGGCCGGAATTTTCATAAATTTCACGGAGCTCGTTCGGGTGATTCCGGCAACCAAATCTTGCGATCTTGGTATGTATTTCTAACCTCTCGACATGATCTAGCTGCTGGTTGTGTTAGATTTGATAGATTTCTGTGTTTTGGAAGTCGATTAAGCAATTGAAATTCTGCCGGTTTTCGGCCCTCGATTCCGGCCACTTCTGGCCATTTTTTGGGGTATGCCCAAGAACAAAAGTGACTCCAAATTTGGTTTTACACCTAGGATAGGAAGCTTGGCCGGCGGTTTAGAGTTTTTCCGGCCGCCGGAAATTACTCAAGGCACCCACGCGCTGCCAGCGCGTGTGGCGGTGTGTGGGCTAGGAAAATGGACCAGCTGTGGGTTCTAAAATGATCTCCTGGTCCTCACGAGCGCTTAGGATTTTGCGGATCTCAATTTGGATACCGTTAGGGTCCCAAACGGATATCGCATATTGCGTATTTTCCGGGTTCGCTAGGTTTGGACCGTTGGATGGTCCTGAGGTTATAATATGTTGATCTAGGTATTACCAGGATCTTATAGGATTCGACGGATCGTAAAACGGAGTCCCGGATGCTCCGGAAAAGCCAACCCTAGGGTTAAGGTTTTAGTAACCGTCCGATCGTGAGCGATCCGACAGTCTGATCCGGACAAAACTTGGAGGACGTGTGTCCTAGACCTTGAAGGACCTATAGGAACTGTCGGATCGAAATTTGGAGGTCTTGGACCCCGGGGGCCCGTTTGACCGAGATTGGGTAGTTTGACCCTGGGTTGACCGTGAGACTTCCTAGGTAGTGCTACCTTCCTAGGAAGATTGTAGTGACCTTAGTGACAGGTCTTGAGAGTTGTTGAGGGATTTTGAGTATGTGGGATTAGGATATCAGTGTATGGTGATAAATTGGGAGTTTATCGGATGTTATATCTCGGGGTTGAGGTTGGTGCAATAGTGGATTATATTTAAGATTATATTATTGTATTTTATAAAGATGCTTGAGGGCACTATAAGTGCCACCCCGTGAATCGTTGTTGAGGTGCTTACAATATTAGAATTATTATACGATTGGATGTATTTATAGAGGTATGAAAAAGTGTTTAAATTGTTAGTTTGAAGTGCTATACGCACTACCTTAATTACCTCATCGGTTATGGGTTTTATGTTTGAGACTTATTTTGCCCAGGCCCGTCGGAGTTTGTCCAGGCCCCTCGGAGATTTGGTTTATTTTGTCCAGGCCCGTCGGAGTTTGTCCAGGCCCCTCGGAGATTTGGATTATTTTGCCCAGGCCCGTCGGAGTTTGTCCAGGCCCCTCGGAGATTTGGATTATTTTGCCCAGGCCCGTCGGAGTTTGTCCAGGCCCCTCGGAGATTTGGTTTATTTTGCCCAGGCCAGTCGGAGTTTGTCCAGGCCCCTCGGAGATTTGGATTATTTTGCCCAGGCCCGTCGGAGTTTGTCCAGGCCCCTCGGAGATTTGGTTTATTTTGCCCAGGCCCGTCGGAGTTTGTCCAGGCCCCTCGGAGATTTGGATTATTTTGCCCAGGCCCGTCGGAGTTTGTCCAGGCCCCTTGGAGATTTGGTTTATTTTGCCCAGGCCCGTCGGAGTTTGTCCAGGCCCTTTGGAGATTTGGATTATTTTGCCTAGGCCCGTCGGAGTTTGCCCAGGCCCTTAGGATGTCTTCTTGGTACAATGCTTTGAGAAGGAAGAGTTTGAGATTGTGTTCAGTGTGTTTAGTGGGAATTTTGAGTGGTGTTTGGTTATAAAAGAACTACGCGTGGCTTGATCCCTCAGTAAGGGTACGTAGGCAGCTTGAAGTTATTAGGCGCAGCCGCGGACTAGATTTAGTTAGGTACTTTGTTGGGTTTGATTCGGACCTTGTTGTTGGTCCTAGAACTTGGTTGAATTGAGGCTCGCTCGGTGAGCTAAGTGAGTGTAAGTGTGTTTCGGTTAGGTTTGAGATCCTGTTTGGATTGTTGAATGTTAGGCCGAAGCCTCGAGCTATTTGTGATTGTGATAGGAAGTTGAAACCTCGCGTGTTAGATGCTTGGGGAAGTCATTTCTTTATTGATTGCGCAGTTGATAATTTGCTTGAATTATTAGAAGGCCGGAGGCCATGATTGTGAATTGTATGCTATTACATTGTGTGTGCTGCCGGTTGGATTTTAAAATGTGTTTTATGCAGGTGAGAACTTTGGGAAATGTTCAATTTACAGGGGAGATTCTGCCGAATTTCGGGCAGAAAGTCTCGTGCCCTTGCTCATTTTGGAAAAAGGAGGTTACATTCTTAAGGAGTGACCCGGCATGGACGTAATGTCGGGGTCTCCGCAGGATTCGTCCCGAATTTCGGAAACTTTGGGGCTGGTCCTGACAATTGGTATCAGAGCTTTAGGTTCAACTTCCGGTGGACTTTGCACCTTGTGTGCATCCGTAGTTGTGGGTAGTGTGATGGGTTCCATCCTTGAACGGCGCATTTGTGACGATGAGGACGTCACAAATGTGGATTGAGATGCTTCACCAATTTGTAACCATGGGAAACTCAACGAACCTTATGTTCGGAGATGTGAAAGAACATTAAAGAGAATATGGAGGGTGGCAATATAGTAGTAAGTGGAGGAAGTTGTGCTTACTTACTACTGAACATTTGTCGTGGTGGATCGTATGAAAGGGTGTTGTAGATTGTAGATTTCATGAGGAATTGAAAAAGTTGTTGAGGTTTTCATATGGAAATGAAGGATAGACGGTGAAAAGCACAGTTTCGTAGGAATTATAACTGGAGACATTTAATATCGAGAATTGGAGGAGGTGATCTGGGCAGAGAAGTAAGGAGAAATGGGGAATTCGTCTCGTGGATATGAATTTGGAGATGAGGGTTTGATAGTGGATAAGGTTAAAAAGAGTGAAGTTAAAGTATTAAATGAAAAGCATTAGGTTTGGTTTCTTGAGGACTTCGCACCACGTATTCACCCTCAAGTTATATAAGTGTGGTTTGCCTCTTGCTAGTAGCCCAATGCCACTAGTGCTCTTGTCCACTATCTCCCTAGCTTTGCAGCTCCCAGTAAAGCTGCTTGAACCTCCTCCACTATATGCATTCTTATGCAAATATCGATCTTTGATCTGAAGTTCTTCAAACTCGTGGAACTGTGAAGAAGATGACCTCTTGTTCAAAGGCATCATCTCATGGTGGCCACAATAACCATGCGTAGGCTTTGCGTCAGGAGAAAAGTTGAAGAGCTGAAAGTATTGAATCTGCTGAAACGGGATAATTTGTCAAAGAAAGTTGATAAACAAGTTACATGGGGATGAAGGAGTTATGAATCCGACTAAGGAGGGTCGTGACAAATTAAATTGACGAATAGTGGCGATGGTAATTCCAACCCTCGATAGTTGGTATAGATATGCAATTATGAAGATCAAATAATTGGAGGTTGTTTGGGAATTGTCATTTCCAAGTAAGGACACCATTGCTGGCTGTAGGCGTTGTCCAAAATCCTATCATAGGAAAAGCCTGCCACGGAAGATTGTATTTGGGAAAACGAGAGACGTGGAAGAAGAGGAAAGATACATAGGCCGCTGAGGCAGAAGTAAAGCCGGAGCTTTACCACAGGCAGAGGTTATTTCAGAAGTTCCGGAAGATTGTGAACAGAAGCCGAAGGTTCTGCATGGGACAACACCTGTACCTATGGTACAGTTGGATGTACCTATGATGAAGTTTGTTGAGTTCTTATGGACGGGAGGACATGGAGTTGATCAACCTACGCCTAGGGATCCTCCATTGCCTGAACATGTTGCTAATTTCCGATTGTGTGTATTGAGCATGGAGTCGAAAATACTAAGAGCTTAGGTTAGGGCTCTGCTAGCAACATGGTGGCAACTTCTCTTGAATTTCAAGGCTCTTCAAGGACTAAACATAGGAACCGTTTGTCACACTTGAGTGAGTTTTCAAGTTGTGAAGTGATTGGAGCTGCTTATAATCATGGTGAGGATACTGTGGTTAAACTCAAAGATGAGCCCCAGGCCTGCCGGAGTTTGTCCAGGCCCCTCGGAGATTTGGTTTATTTTGCCCAGGCCCGTCGGAGTTTGTCCAGGCCCCTCGGAGATTTGGATTATTTTGCCCAGGCCAGTCGGAGTTTGTCCAGGCCCCTCGGAGATTTGGTTTATTTTGCCCAGGCCCGTCAGAGTTTGTCCAGGCCCCTCGGAGATTTGGTTTATTTTGCTCAGGCCCGTCGGAGTTTGTCCAGGCCCTTCGGAGATTTGGATTATTTTGCCCAGGCCCATCGGAGTTTGCCCAGGCCCTTCAGATGTCTTCTTGATACGATGCTTTGAGAAGGAAGAGTTTGAGATTGTGTTCAGTGTGTTTAGTGGGAATTTTGAGTGGTGTTTGGTTATGAAAGAACTACGCGTGGCTTGATCCCTCAGCAAGGGTACGTAGGCAGCCTGAAGTTATTAGGCGCAGCCGCGGACTAGATTTAGTTAGGTACTTTGTTGGGTTTGATTCGGACCTTGTTGTTGGTCCTAGAACTTGGTTGAATTGAGGCTCGCTCGGTGAGCTAAGTGAGTGTAAGTGTGTTTCGGTTAGGTTTGAGATCCTGTTTGGATTGTTGAATGTTAGGCCGAAGCCTCGAGCTATTTGTGATTGTGATAGGAAGTTGAAACCTCGCGTGTTAGATGCTTGGGGAAGTGATTTCTTTATTGATTGCACGGTTGATAATTTGCTTGAATTATTAGAAGGCCGGAGGCCATGATTGTGAATTATATGCTATTACATTGTGCGTGCTGCCGGTTGGATTTTAAAATGTGTTTTATGCAGGTGAGAACTTTGGGAAATGTTCAATTTATAGGGGAGATTGACGAATTTCGAGCAGAAAGTCTCGTGCCCTTGCTCATTTTGGAAAAATGAGGTTACATTCTTAAGGAGTGACCCGGCATGGACGTAATGTCGGGGTCTCCGCAGGATTCGTCTCGAATTTCGGAAAAATTTGGGGCGGGTCCTGACATAGAACCTGAAGTTCTCATTATGTTTAATCCAAAATGTAAGTTTCAGCCGCATGTGCATTAAATTAAAAAAAGGGAGATTCTAGAACCTGAAGTTCTAATTGTGTCAACCTTCAAATTGATATTTCAACAAGTGCATATGTATTATGATTTTGGATTGAAAACTATACATCATGTTAAGAACTTGAAGTTTCAACATTGCTTGGATTTCAGATTTTCTAATTTATTATTATTATTATTATTATTATTATCATTTTATTTTATTACCTTGAAAAATATCATATTAATACAAATTTGGACCTGAAGTTCAAAACTAAATATCCTTTTTAAATTTGATATATGTATTCAAACCTGAAGTTCCAGATATATGTAAATATATATCCAAAGTTCATCATTTTTGTTGAGATTAATATTAATATGAACCTGAAGTTCATACCTTATCAAGAACCTGCAGTTCATCATTTTTTGGAAAAATTATATATTTATCATGTTTTCCACAATGGAAAATCAAAATATTGTAATCAAATTCTAATTGGAACTTTCGAGTTCCTTGGTTCTTAATTTTAATTATTTTTATATGTAATTTGAACCAGTAGTTCAAAGCACAAAATGCGAAGATAAGACTATTATGGAAGAATGGCATGTAAGCAATCATTCTATAAGAACGACATGTTTTATGTACAAAAGAGTGTTCCAGAATAACGACTTGCATTGCGTACAAAATATCATTCTAGAATAATGACTTGGATTTCATACAAAAGACCATTCTAGAGGAAAAACTTGAATCATCCTGATATGTATCTATTTCTAAATGATTAAATACAGTGCAAATTCTAAAGATTGCAAGTTGAATACATTGATAATACATTGCATAAATTAAAATCCCAAAAGGACAACCCATTAATATGTCAATATTAATATGATGCACGCCGAATGCATTAAGGTTCTTGAAGGACAATACTTATAACATGAATTAAGGTCCCCGAAGGACAATACTTATGACATTCTTGGTGTTATTTTGATGAGACCAAAATTCCTGTCGTTAGGGGGAGATTTAGTTATTCTTGAAAGAACAAATAACGCCGTGAATGATTATGAAATGTATTTATTATTGTCTCATCAAACAAATTGGTATAAAAGATAAATGCCAGAAGCATATTCAAACACAAAAAGGATTGTAAGTCAAATGACAAGAAGCATATGCAGACACAAAGTAAGTGACCACTAATGGCCAATTTGTTGCATACCTGAAGCATGATAGATTTATAGATTGCAAAAACTGAACTCCCCATAAAAGCTGTTAGATGCCTGAAGCATGACAGATCTATAGGTTCAAAAGACTTAACTCCTCAGAAGATGAGATTAATTGCAAAGTTTAAGCCTTATTCAAAATAACGCTCTAGAAGAGGTTATGATCCACATTCTATAAATTATACATCTTAAAAGATATATTTGTCCATGAAGTGACAATGAAAGCCTCTGAAGTGGCACTGGTACCAGAAAATAATGAAAGCAATGAGATGCTTATAAATTATGCATGCGCATGCACATTAGAATCGTGGGATTTTGTAGTACGTACTAAAGTTATCAGGGGCTATACATGATGATATTGCACCACTTGTTATAATTGTCGACAAATATAAATAAAGATTGGCCAACTGGAAGAGGCAATCCAGTAAAGTTGGATATTTCCGGAAAAAGTGCAATGATTGAACCTATAGTTAAACACCAAAAGGATATAAAAATGTATATGTTACGAATTGGTGTTTGAGATGAAGTGAAATAAATCACTTGATGATATGGCACAACGTTTCCCAGTAAAGATAAGGGATTATGATGGTAAACATATGCAGCTATGTTATGCATATTTATGGAAAATTCATGTGTATAAAAATTCCTGAAGGATTCAGAATGCCTGAAGCAAATGATTAAAATATGATGGCTAGTGATGATCCTTGTGTGGATTAAAGTATTGTGGAAGAATATGGTATAATTGTCTTAATGAATATTTATTACAAAAGGGATATATATAAATAATTTGGAAATGAGTTTACCATCATTGCAGTATATATATGAAGAATTTTGTTAGAACTCTTGTTAGAACTCTTGAAGAGTTTACAAAGGATTCCCCTTATTTAAAAAATGAATTGGAGATGAAAAATCTAAAAGATTATGAAGTTAAGCATATCGCCAGAAGCGATCTTTTGAAGAATACATAAGAATAAATTCTAAGAGATGTAAAATGCTATACATTATATAAATTATTGAAAGCAAATCTCTAAGAAGTTAAGGAGCCTGAAGCTCAATGTCTATACTCGATTTTCATGAAATGAAAATGATCTAATTGCCTCAAGTGAGGGTATTTACTGAGTTATGAATTCCAATTCAAGTTCAAAATCGTTGCAACGTATTCAAATTTTTAAAGAAGTTATTAGAATATTTAGGTCTCTTGAAGAGCCTATGACATGCTAGCATAGTCTACAAAAATGTATATGAATAGCTTATTACATTATGCAATTTTATACTCTTGTTCTCGTAACGGTAACATATGTGTTTGCTTATATTGTTATTTTGATGATATTATAAAATATGATGTTATTTTAAGAATTGTTAATGTAAAAGGATTTGTGAAAATAGTCTAGATATTTTTGGTATTACTTTAACTTCAACAGGGATTCAAAGGAATGACACACATACATCCTCCAATGATGATATTGAAGAAATTTTTATGCAAGCATTACCAAAGTTTACCCTGCAGGAGGAAATTGAGATATCAATATCATTTGTATTGCATCTTCAAATAATTTAAGTTTGTCGTCATCAGGGGGAGTAATTCATCAAGGGGAGCATTGTATGCGCGCTGTACTCTTTTCCCTTCGACTAGGGTTTTGTCCCACTGAGTTTTTCCTAGCAAGGTTTTAATGAGGCAGCATAAGCATGTCCAACACCATATCAATGATCCAGAAGAATGTTGCACTCTTTTTCCCTTTGCTTAGGTTTTGTCCCACTGGGTTTTCCGAGCAAGGTTTTTAATGAGGCAACTATGTCAATTGTATGGTGGACATCCAAGGGGGAGTGTTGTAAATGCATGAGTTGGTGGATGACTATCATACTAATTCTATGTAACCTATGCACTAAATACCATAGTTATGGGCTTGTAACTTATGAGTTGTTAACGTCTTCTTACCATTGTAAGCCTATAAATAAGAGGCCTTATCAAGATGAGAGATACAAGTTGTTTGAACAATTTCTATTGTCTTTCTCTACTTTCCAATTCTCTCTACAATTTTCCCTTAGTTATATAACAAAAACAATTTAAAATGGATTTTAGTTTTTAATTTTTGTTTTCACTTTTGTTACTCCTCCCTCCCATCCTCCATTCTCATTTTCCCTCCCAATCTCATCTCCACTCTCATTCTCACTTCCATTATCCCTTTTTTTCCCTCTATACTCTAGCATAAAAAATGAAAACCAAAAACTACAATTGTGTTGTGCGAAAATACTCCAAGACCTTGTCGTTGATGGACTACGCAACTACCACACACAAGCCACGCAAAGATAAAACCTGAAAAGTAAACACATACACAAAGAACACAAGAATTTCCCAAGCGGGCTCCATTCGTCGGAGTTCTTCTCACGGCCTCAGCTTCGATCAAGGCTCGTAGGAAAACAAATTCCTTCGTTGTAATCTCCCAAGCAAGCTCCAAAGTTGATGACACTAGCACCCTTATGCACGGCTTGGAGATGTTTAAGATCTGGGTGGTCAGAGATGTTGGTTGTAGGTGGTGGCAAGGTTCAGTTGGGGGTGGCCAGAGATGTTGGTTTGATTTCTAATTTCTTTTATATTTTATGTTTCACCCAACTTCACCGTTAAAGGCGTCATCGGGAGTGACACTTCTTGGTTTTAGTGGTGCTTGTGGTGGGGGGTGAGGTGTAAGGCCATCTCCAACCCAAGGACCTAAACTCAAAATATCCCAAATTATTGTCCAAAACCTCTCCTAACCTAAGAAAATGAAGGACCCAAATTTGAACCCAAATACCAGTCCAAGTTTTGCCTGGGCTCAAAACTATTTATAAGTGGAGCCCATGCTGAGGTGGCACAACCCATGTGTATGAGAAAAACACTGGGACCAGCTATGGTTGGTTTGTCTATTGTCCATGCCACGTGTCTGCTCGTGGTGAGAGAGCCATTGCAATTCCAATGTCTCCTTTTTTTAATTTTTAAAAAAATCTAATAGTATCTTTAAAAAGAGATTGGGTCCACAGGTTGGCTTTATTCCAGCTCGAAGTGGCGTTGCAATTCAAATATTCTTATTATTTAAAAAAAAAATTCAAATAGTAATTCAAATATTCTTATTTCAATCCTCATTTTGTGTTTCAATTATGTTGTGCGTTTTTTTTATGCTGTGTCTTATTTTTATGTTGTGTGTGTGTGTTTTTTTTTATGTTGTGTTTACTTTTGGAAAAAAAAAATTAAATTTATGGAATTTCAATTTTTTTTATGTCAAATTGTTCAAAAAATTAAATTATGATGTTATTTAAAAATATTAAATGAAGAAAAGTTTTCCATAAAAAAAAAAAATTAGACTTAAACTATTCTTAAACAATTTAATAAAGTTGTGAACTTAAAATTTGAGTTCGGGCAAAACCCAAATAGTCACTTTTTGGAGGGGGAAAATTTGGATTTAGCCCCTCATGGGTTGGAGAAGGCCTAAGGTGAACGAGGGGGAGGGAATGGTGGTTAGGGTGTTTGAGAGGGTGGCTATAGAGAATAGTGGGGTGATTTAGGAAGGGTGGAGAGAAGTAATTGAATTTATAATTTATTAAATTATTTAAAGGTAAATCATTTTTATTATTTGTTTGCCCATGTTGGAGATGGGGCCCACTTGGCCACATCACCCAGATTGGTGTGAAATAACCCATATGTATGAAATGACCATAATATCAATGTCATGTCATCAATTTTAATAAATTTTTGGATGGAGTTAACGGTAAAGGTCAAAGTAGAACACCAAACCTTGGTAAAGGAGGCAAACTGAGTTACTTTGACTTTTAGAAAGTAAAGTGAGATTTGATCATAATTTCAAGGGCACTACAATAAAGAAGCCTTTGAAAAGTGCATAAAGTATGTGCATCATTTGAAAAGTGAAGTAGTTTTTTAGTGAGACCATATACGATTATTTATTGCAATTGAAAACGATTGTATTTTGCTATTTGTTTATCTTTAAGAGGGAAATCGAACTTAACACCTCATTATTCAATATTCTGAAAGAAACATACCAGTATAATTAACTAGTTTTAAAAAAAGGATTTTGATTTGAGCATAAGGCTAAATTTGCTACAAAATAAGAACCACATTCAATTGAAGCTATTTGGAATAACTACATGTAGTACATTTGAAATGATTATATGAAAGGAATCATTTGAAATCCATTTCCTTCTTGCTTAAATCTTGGCATACATGAATTGTACTAGTCCAAACAAACAAGTTTACCTTATAATGTCATCTAGATCAATATATTTGGAATCCTTCCATTCAAATGGAGCCTACAATATATTAGTAACCAAACAAGAGGCCAAATCTAGTTCGTTTGATTTGTTTCAATTCATGAATTCCCTACGTTTACTAACACATAAGAAATCATAAAATATGCGAGCCTCATTAGTTTTTAGATTCCGATAATAAGATTATTTAAAATTAAGGATAGGTTATGGGGTAGCCAAAATAGGGTAACAAAGAAAAAAGAGAAAGACAGAGAGTATTGCAAACTGCTGGAATATTATTTGTTAAAAAAAGCCGTCAGGAATTGTACTGTTAATGAATTACAGTGAATCATAATGTAAGAAAAGAAAATGAATTGGCTATACATGGAGAGATTTTACAACATTAGGAACCTGAAACACTTCCTTCAGCTGTTGAGCATAAGCCTAATTATCATGTTAACATTAAAAACAGAACAGCAGCACAACTTGTGAACACCCACGTATGTGAAGATGGAAACCAGCTCGAAGTCCAAGATCCTGAAACCCAACATTTTAGATAAATGATTAAAACAAACACACACTGGAAAATCAGAGAACTGTTTGAGAATTATATGAAACTCGTACCTTGTAATTAAGGAGAGATGAGGATGCTGCAGAAGGACCTACAAGTCCAGTGAACCCAATGTCATAAGAAATGCTCCCATCAGCTTTGAACAATCCGAAGTTCCTCTCAGACGTCAGCCCCGGCTTCAAATTCTCATTGAACAAAGCAAAGATGTAAGGCTATCTCCAGTCATGGGGCTAAATGTAGTCCAGAGCTAAATATTTAGCCCTCCAAAATATTAATTTTTTAAAGAATAGTGCAGGGCTAAATTTTCCACCTCCAGCCATGCAGGGCTATATTTTAGGATCCTTCATATTTTATTATTTTAAGAAAAACTATGGTACAACACATGCATTCCATAACTATATGCTGTTTAATTTAATTAAACTACTATTTAGAGACAATATTCCATGACGAATAATTTTTTATAATTTTTTTTAAACAACACTTGAAAACATTTAAAAAGGTGACCGCATTTATTATTTTTTTTAAGAGGATGGGTTTCAATGGTCTGACCTCCAATGGCCATGACTAGTAATATTTTTTTACGAATTGAAAACATTTAAAAAGGTGATCACATTTATAAAAAAAAATGGTTGGGTTTCAATAGTCTGACCTCCAATGGTCATGACCAATAATTTTTTATAAATTTTTCTTAAACAACACGAATTGAAAACATTTAAAAAGGCTTTTAAAAATATATCGATGACATCAACGCTTTTATTGTTGGCTGTTGGAAATGCATTTGCACGAGATGATTCATGCTCTTGCCCACACTTGATAATTTATCTTCTGCAAAAGCACATGCATGGGACCCACAGAAAATTCACATTTGGCCAAAATTTTGTTTAGCCCATGACTGGAGATGTGTTTTGCATTATTTTGGGGCTATATTTGGGATATAGCTCATGGCTGGAGATGGCCTAAACTTTCACTACCATCTTTGGCCTATGAGGTGTCCCCTTCTTCTTCGTTAGCCGTTTGCGTAAGTTGTAGTTGTAAGTCCTGGCATTTTTGGGATCTGCTCCTGCTTCATTTTTGTCCCCTTTAAATGCCCAACCAGTTTCAGAAACAATGACCTTTGTCTTCTCAAATCCAGCCTTCTCCAAAGCAAAATAAGCTGCATCAACCACGGCGTCGAACATGTTGTCGTAGTGCAGGTTAGTCTTTGTGTCCTGAATCCCAGCATTTTTTTTAAAGAGAGCATAGTTGAGGTCAATGTGCTCAGGATCACTCGTGTAGGCCAGAAATGGATATGCATTTATATAGAAAGGGGAATTGATATGTGAGAAGAACTCCAAAAGCGGCTTTATGTATTGAGCAACATCTTCCCTGAAAATGCAGGCAGATGGTGGGTAAGAATTGGCAAACACTGCCTCTGAATGTGGACTTGAGACCTCAAGGGGGTGAGAAATTTTTCGTTTAAAAAATCACTGTCGCAGGTTGACCATGGTTTTGGCATCGGTGGTTAAATTTTATGTTGCAAAAAATATTGGAAAACCATTTTAGGCATCGGTATATTTAACCATAGATGCTTGTTGTGTTCCTTCCAAGTGCCAAGTATGTGGTTAGTATAATGGTACAAGTAAGGGTGTCGAACCACAGAGACCGATTGGACCTCGATAAAATACTAGTTTCGAAAGAACCCTAACTAAAAGTGAAAGTGAAAAATTGAGAATAGTTTGTGTTGTGAATGAAAAATAACTTAAAATGCAAGAAGAATGTAGCAGTGAATGAGATATTGATGAGGAAGAATAAGGATGAGACCAGGGATTTCGAATTCACCACTGCAAAACCAATTCCATGTTTATAAAGTTAAACCGTATTCAACTACCAACCTGTTTCCAGAGTTCGTTTTACATATATATGATCAGCCATATGATGTGTGGTTTTGATCAAATTCTCCTAATCTGCAACCTAATTGGGATGTTCAACTTTGGTTCCAGGTTAAGAGTCATTAGCATGCAAGAAAACGTTAAAGAACTAAAGAAAACACACGGCAGGATGTTTGCATAGCATTCTCTTCATTCATTCACATGTCTACCAAGATTAAGCATGATGTTTACAATAACCTTGACCAAATAATCTGTAAGCAACCCTAATGGTGATCAAACATTAAAATTGACAAACAAATTTAACAATAGATTCAATGAATGAAACAAGAAACAGATTGATGAACTGAATACTTTAACTTAGAAACATGGATCAATGTTGCAAGGCTACATCGAAATCCCTAGCTATGAATTTAGTTACACATCATGTTCACAGAGATTAAGACAGAAATAAATAACATGAATGTAAATAAATTCATGAGAGGAAACCCTTGAACCAATTCTGATGTTGAACTCCTCCAAGGACACCTCTCGTGCCGCGTTCGGATGATGGAAATGTATGGACAGCTCTTCTCTCTTGTGGTGAAGGATGGAGTCTGAACTTGTGTATGAGGGATGGATGATGTGAATCTCCCTCTATCTCTCTACTTATAGAGAGGAATTTCGTCCTCCCCTTTAGCTAGTGAAGCACACCTCTCTTAGCTATTCCCAATTGCCTCCAGCTGCCCAATAAATGCTCTACCTGCCCAATAAATGCTCCTAATAAATGCTCCTAATAAATGCTCCCAATAAATGCTTTGGTTGAAAGTTCTTGGTCTCTTTATGAAAGGTTTGCCTTTTAATCATGTTTCTGAATTCCCAAGCCAATTTGTCTCCCATGTGTGGCTGCCCATGTGTGGCACATGGCTCTAGGGATCAAGCCACATTAAATGTGATGGCAGCCAACTTTGACATTTCTGTGAACTTGGTTCGGTCTTTGACATGTTGAGGGCTCCAGATTTATCCAATTGGGCTGATATTTGGATATGTTATAATAGACACCCATTTGAACAACTTATATCAAGGATGTCTCCTCATCCGACTTCTGTAAGTGGCTGAAATGAGGCCTGCAAGATGACCTACGAAAATGGACTGACAAGTGTTGCCTAATTTGGTTATGTCATTAAGCTCATATTCCTCTTGTGCCAATCAGTCCATAACATGCATGATTTAATGTGATCCCCTTGCTGTCTTAGCCTTATCAGTTCACCTTGGATCCTTTGTTTGGACTTCAAAAACAGGCCACCAAACTTGTTTCCACGTTTGGATAAGGGTTAGCTCCAAAAATGGCATGTTTTCATTTCTTTTGCCTTCAACTTGATCCTAAAGTAGATACAACTGCATACTAACACAAAATAGGGTAAAACACAACAAGTTAACTTAGAAAACATCACAAATGGATCAGAAATGGATGGTATACATGTATAAATATATGAGTTATCAAATACCCCCAAACCTGATTTTTGCTAGTCCTCTAGCAAAACTGAAACTAAAAACACACAAGACAATAAAATCTAACTAGACCACTTTCGCTGGTTAAACGATTGCACTGAGCATGTGCAACAAGCCTTTAAACCCTTAGGTGTCCCTAGTAGGAGGAGTTGTGTCTCCTGAGGGTTTACAGTGATGATGCCCACAAACAACTGCATACTTGCAAGAAAATTGGTTAAGCAAACTTATAGCAAACTAATAAGAACCAATGAAAGCTTAGTCATACATTCAAACCACTAGTCTGCCACTTCAAAGAATCATATCATCAGTATAGTGTAAAAAGAGAGAATTACTCCATGTCCCATGACTTCAAAGACACCATACTCAAATGCCAAAGATAGAAGTCGCCTAAACTCTAGTCCTCACAGATATCACTCAAATTTTCACTCAGATCCTAAGGTGTGGCCTCTCCTCAAACATATGTGAGTGAAGTTATGTAAAAGGGAATCAAAATTTCTCACATATGAAATATGAAATGAAAGCACAATTTCTGGACATATCTCATGAAAGGAATCAAACGTTAAGAATATGGATAGCACACATACTTAGCAGCACCCATGAATATATCCTCAAAGATCAGCTAGGTCTTTCACAAGGTTTGTAATGTAAGGCTTAGGTCAAGGGCTATGAAAGAAAGGATAGGAAATACAAAAGCTTGGGACATACCAAAGTGTCTTTCTTGTGAAAGCAGCAAGCTCTTCTCTTGAATTGATCTATGTTGTTTGTTTGTGGCATCCAGGGCTTGTGCAAAAATGGAAGGATTCAGAAATTACATCCTCTTTGATTCTTTTTCTTTTCTTTCATTTTTCTGAAACTTTGTTTTTTTCTTTTTTTTTTTTTTCTTTTTTTCTACAATTTCAGCACACATGTACACACCACTTTCTTGATGTAGAGCTCGAATTATCTTTGTCTTCATCACTTTGGCATTCTCCAAACTGTAGGGTATAGCTGTAACGGGCTAACTATCTCATATTGAGATAACAGGGTATGGGAAAAAAATGTGAGAAAAGAAAATGGCTAAAAAGTGACTGGCTTCAAAATGGGGTAATGGCACACACATAAAGGTAGGGAATTAGGCTTTTGGTGGTTAAGACATGCATAGCCTAACATCATCTCAATGGGTTCATTCATGAGCATTACCAAACACATGGCATCTGCGAAAGAGAACAATTCTTAGCGTTCAATCAAACTAAAATAATGAGATCATTTGAAAATGAAATTGAAGCAAAATGATAGGAGTACAAACACTTTAAACCCTCTCAAAGAAGTAACTAGGCTCAAAATCACTTACTAGGGTAGTCTCCACAATTCTTCTTCCCGAATTTGAGCATGATACTTTAACCACCATGATTGCAAGAGTAACAACTTTGAAAAAAAATTGATACGAACTTTTTCATGGCAAGACAGTAGTCCTCATTGTAAACCATAGCCCTCATATACATTCACATTAGTGAGCAAAAGCAAACTTCAACCAGAACTAAGACAAATAACAAACAAACAAACAAACGAAAATCCCACACCCCCAAACCTAAACTAAGCATTGACCTCGATGCTTAAAAGTAAAAAAATGAAAGGAATGGATGCAATGCAATGAAATAAATGGCACAAAATGCAAGGAGTAAAATAAAGTCAAAACTAAAAACTAAAACAAATAAAAGGAAAGAACACAAACCCAGCTAGGTTGCCTCCTAGCAAGCGCTTTATTTAATGTCTAGGCAAGACATGGTAGTGTGTCTAAATTGTCAAGCACATCAATCGAACAACAATCATCTGAACTAGTAGGATGAGAAAGAGATTCAAACACTTTGAATTGTACAGTTTCTCCTAGCACGGTCATGGTGAGGAGACCATTTTGCACATCTATGATGGTCTTTGCTGTGGCCAGAAAGGGTCTCCCAAGCAAAATAGGTAACTCATGATCATGTATAGGAGCTTCTTCCATGTCCAACACTACAAAATCAGCAGGCAAAATTAGTTTGTCAACTTGAACTAAGATATCTTCCACTATACCTCTTGGATATTTCACTGATCGATCAGCAAGTTGCAATGAAATAGTTGTTGCCTTCAACTCCCCCAAACCTAATTGAAGGTACACAGAATAGGGCATTAAGTTGATGCTAGCTCCCAAGTCAAGCATAGCCTTTTCAACTATCTTGCCTCCAATGGTGATATTGATAGAAAAACTGCCCGGATCCTTGAGTTTGGGTGGGAGCTTTCTTTGAAGCACAGCACTCACATTTTCAGACACCATCACCTTCTCATTAGGTCCATATTTCCTCTTGTAAGTGTTTAGCTCCTTGAAAAATTTCCCATATGCTGGCATATTCCTAATGACATCAAGCAAAGGTAAATTAACATCCACTTTACTTAAAATATCAAAAATTTCTTTAAATGACTTATCCTGCTTGCTTTTGGCAAGTCTTCCAGGAAATGGGATGGGAGGAGTGTAAGGTTTTTCAGCCTTATGAAGATTTGGAGCTTCATACGAAGAAGTGGCATTGCTTGGATCAGCATTCGATTTCTCATTCTCTTTTTGAGTTGGACCTGCATTCACATGATCAGATTCATTAGTAACTTCATTGCCAACTTCATTATTAATAACCTTACCACTTCTAAGTGTTATCGCCTTGGCTTGCTCTTGGTTCCTTTGAAGTATCACCGGTTGGCTTGGAAATTTCCCCAGTTCTCTTTGACTCAAAGCATCAGCAATCTGACCTAATTGTGTCTCCATTTTGGTTAGAGCATCTGAATGTTGTTGGAGAGTACTATTGGTAGTTTGCTGGAATTGAACGGTGTTTTGAGCTAGCATTTTGACCGTATCTTCAAGCGTGGTGGCAGGCTTTGGTTGGAAATTTTGAAATTGATTGTTATTCTTCCATGAGAAATTGGGATGATCTCTCCAACCAGGGTTATATGTATTAGAGAACGGATCATTCCTCGGCCTCTCAGCTATCTTAGGTGCCATATTGAGCACAGAATCTAGCTTCTTTTCCAAACTCGCCACCTGCAAGGCAAGATCATTATTAGAACTCATTTCATACACTCCAGCTCGTTTACCTCTTGTATCTTTGTGTTGAGCATTAGATCCCAACATCTCATAAATGATGTATGACTCCTGAGCATTTTTTTTCTTCAAAGCTCCACCTGCTGCATTATCAACTGTCGATTGACATGTTTGGGTTAGTCCGTCATAAAAAATTTGCATTTGTAAGTAAAGAGGTAACCCATGATGTGGACATTGCAGCAACAGCCCTTTGAAATGCTCCCAACATTCATTGAAAGCTTTGCCATCATCTTGTTTAAAGTTAAAGATCTGCTCTCTCAACGTAGCTGTCTTTTGAGTAGAGAAAAACCTCTCCAAAAATTTCTTAGCTACGGCATCCCAAGTGGTGAGCGAACCAGGTGCTAAAGTCATTAGCCAAACCTTTGCTTTATCTTTCAATGTATAAGGAAAAGCCCATCCTCAGATTTGCTTCACTCACTCCCTGCAAAGGTAAACCACTCACAACATTGTAAAATTCCTTAATATGGGCTAATGGATCTTCGTTAGGTAAACCATAAAAAGAAGGAAGCATGTGAAAATATGAAGATTTGAGATCATAGTTTCTAGCTTCAGTAGACAGCAAGATACACGAAGGTGAATTTGGTATAACCGGTTGAACATAATCTTCCAAAGCTCGGTTGTCATCGTTATTACCAGCCATCTCTTCTTCCCTATCAGAATTAGAGTTATCAAAAGAATCTACACTTGCTGGGCTAGAAGAACTATTGTCCCCTTTTACACTGCCAGTTTGGGCACTAGCTGATTCAGAATTCTCAAAAGTGTTGCTCTTTAACCGTTCAAGTCTTTGGCCTATCTCAGCAAGTTTATCTGACATATACTACCTGAGAAACAAAAATAAAATGAAATTAAGGTAAAAAAAAAAAGAAAATAGATAGGGTTCGAGAACAAGCAGTTATCGAGGACTGAAATCAGTCCCCGGCAACGGCGCCAAAATTTTGTTGTGTTCCTTCCAAGTGCCAAGTATGTGGTTAGTATAATGGTACAAGTAAGGGTGTCGAACCACAGAGGCCGATTGGACCTCGATAAAATACTAGTTTCGAAAGAACCCTAACTAAAAGTGAAAGTAGCAGTGAATGAGATATTGATGAGGAAGAATAAGGATGAGACCAGGGATTCCGAATTCACCACTGCAAAACCAATTCCATGTTTATAAAGTTAAACCGTATTCAACTACCAACCTGTTTCCAGAGTTCGTTTTACATATATATGATCAGCCATATGATGTGTGGTTTTGATCAAATTCTCCTAATCTGCAACCTAATTGGGATGTTCAACTTTGGTTCCAGGTTAAGAGTCATTAGCATGCAAGAAAACGTTAAAGAACTAAAGAAAACACACGGCAGGATGTTTGCATAGCATTCTCTTCATTCATTCACAAGTCTACCAAGATTAAGCATGATGTTTACAATAACCTTGACCAGATAATCTGTAAGCAACCCTAATGGTGATCAAACATTAAAATTGACAAACAAATTTAACAATAGATTCAATGAATGAAACAAGAAACAGATTGATGAACTGCATACTTTAACTTAGAAACATGGATCAATGTTGCAAGGCTACATCGAAATCCCTAGCTATGAATTTAGTTACACATCATGTTCACAGAGATTAAGACAGAAATAAATAACATGAATGTAAATAAATTCATGAGAGGAAACCCTTGAACCAATTCTGATGTTGAACTCCTCCAAGGACACCTCTCGTGCCGCGTTCGGATGATGGAAATGTATGGACAGCTCTTCTCTCTTGTGGTGAAGGATGGAGTCTGAACTTGTGTATGAGGGATGGATGTGAATCTCCCTCTATCTCTCTACTTATAGAGAGGAATTTCGTCCTCCCCTTTAGCTAGTGAAGCACACCTCTCTTAGCTATTCCCAATTGCCTCCAGCTGCCCAATAAATGCTCTACCTGCCCAATAAATGCTCCTAATAAATGCTCCTAATAAATGCTCCCAATAAATGCTTTGGTTGAAAGTTCTTGGTCTCTTTATGAAAGGTTTGCCTTTTAATCATGTTTCTGAATTCCCAAGCCAATTTGTCTCCCATGTGTGGCTGCCCATGTGTGGCACATGGCTCTAGGGATCAAGCCACATTAAATGTGATGGCAGCCAACTTTGACATTTCTGTGAACTTGGTTCGGTATTTGACGTGTTGAGGGCTCCAGATTTATCCAATTGGGCTGATATTTGGATATGTTATAATAGACACCCATTTGAACAACTTCTATCAAGGATGTCTCCTCATCCGACTTGTGTAAGTGGCTGAAATGAGGCCTGCAAGATGACCTACGAAAATGGACTGACAAGTGTTGCCCAATTTGGTTATGTCATTAAGCTCATATTCCTCTTGTGCCAATCAGCCCATAACATGCATGATTTAATGTGATCCCCTTGCTGTCTTAGCCTTATCAGTTCACCTTGGATCCTTTGTTTGGACTTCAAAAACAGGCCACCAAACTTGTTTCCACGTTTGGATAAGGGTTAGCTCCAAAAATGGCATGTTTTCATTTCTTTTGCCTTCAACTTGATCCTAAAGTAGATACAACTGCATACTAACACAAAATAGGGTAAAACGCAACAAGTTAACTTAGAAAACATCACAAATAGATCAGAAATGGATGGTATACATGTATAAATATATGAGTTATCAATGCTAAAGTAGCATCAACGGCATTGGTAAGCAAAGCCTGAAATTTTAGCTGATACTTTATACCCTTTTAGTCTTATTATTTATAAAACCGGTATCTAATATACTAATAACATCAGTTTTCAGGTTTATCGATGCCTATGTGGTGTGGTGTAAATTAAAATTTGGCATAGTGATACTTTTCTTGACTCACAAGCAACTCACCTTGTGATAATAAATCTGTAATCCCGAGAAATAAGTAAGTCTACCCATGACTCATAGACTCAAGTAGAGGATTGGAAAAGAGGATCAAAGCAGAAGCAAAACCTAGTCATGACCTGGTACGATCATAACAGGAGGGAAACTAAGATAATTTACAGAAAGAAAACGAAGAGAAAATAGATAGAAAGCTAGAGAGAAAAAGATGATCGGTCAATTCAATCATGTTTGACTCTACTTTACTCATATAGTTGGTGACCATCAATGCAATTCGAGAATAAATAAGTTTGATGATTTGGTTGTGAATATAATTATAATTTATTCTTTTTATTAATTGGGATGGGGATTCGAATTTGGAACAATTTTTATTTTTTTTGGATACTAGTGATTAGAGTACCATAGGTGCAAGGGAGATTCGAACACATAGTTGCTTACAATTATTTCTGAAATTAAGTAATTATAATTACAAATTATTGGTTAATTTAAGAAATATAGAAAAGTTGATAGAGGTCCAAAAATCCAACTAATAGTTCGGTCTAGCTAGTCCTCGAATAATTGTTTGTTGATACAAGTCCTTTGGCTAGTTTGCCATGTAGATTACATTCTATTTTTGACATGCTGACTCAATCTTTTGTATTTAACTTATTTGTATTTAATTTTTTTGTTCCTATTATATCTCTATTGTCTAAAACGGGTAAGATGAGGATTTGTAGGCCATTAATGATCATATTTGATCATGTAATTAAAGGAATAATTACATTTTGAATGTAAATGTCGAAACATGCTTGATTTGTATAAATTCCTATTTAACGTGGATTTTATTAATGCACATATTGTGCATAAATACGTTAATCCATTGCCACTTATTTTATTGTGTACTCCTTTTATTATTCGTTCATAATACAATTGCCCACTCATATACTATTATTGTTTTCTTTCCCATCTTTTGTGTTTGTTTTAGGTTGTAATTTCATTGTTGTGTAGCTTTTTGTAGTATAATGTTTTTTTTTTTTCCACTCTATATACCTAAAGATAATAATGATTAAAATTTTCAAATGTTTCTCACCAATTATCAAGTTGTACTAATTTTTTAGTTTTATAACTTTGTGAAAGGGATTAATAATTCACATGTTGTTTTTTTCCCCATCTCATTGTACTCGTTTATTTCTTCATGAATTATTAATATTATTCTTAAATTTGATAACCTATGCTCCAGGTACAATACCCTACTACCTTGAAATCGATATACCTATCTAATAGGTAAAACACATATTGGATGCACCTCAGTACTAGGTAAAACACATATTGGATGCACCTCAATGATAGGTAAAACACATATGTTTAAAATATATAATAAAAAAAGTTATACCTCCATACTAGGTGTATTAAAAAATTAACATTATGACAAAAAAATTCCATCAAAGAATTTTGAAAAACTCAGTATATAAATTTATAGCTAAAAGGTAGGTAGATGCTACCAATTTAATAAAGCTACGAATATAGAATTCTAAAAAATATAGTTTCCATATATATATAGATGACATTTGAATTAAATAGGTTTTTAATCTGTGAGGAATGAATTAAATAGGTTTTTTCCATATTTAAAAGTGGTATTTGTATTTACTTGCCATTTTCAACCAATGTCATACCTTGTAAATCTCTCGAATATGGTGGCTACAAGGTTTGCATGCCTGGCCATACAATTGATTGGGAGGACTGCAATTGAAGAGAGCCCAATTAGTGTCTTGCATTCATATTATCTAAATGAAAATGGACCCATATCTAAGAAGCCCTAAGAAATATCGTTGAAAATATAACGGTGTAACTTAGAATTTATATTATTGTTTTGAAGAATTCTAGTCATTGCATGTTTTGTTGTCCAATGTATTCTAATCGGTTTGTTACCAACTAAAACCTTGAAATTCTTCTTCCCACAAAAGAAAACACCTCAAAATTCCACGATTTTTAAACCCTTACATCAGGTTTACTGTGTTGCTGAAATTACATTTTTGCCCTTTTAATTGTTTTTTCTCTATTTTGAGCTCAGTGCTCTCTTTTACACGAGCTCTGTTATATGCGAGCTATGAACACAAGGTGGACGTGCTATTTGTGAGAGTTATTATGTAAGATTCGAGTTGTACCCCTTTATATCATGCTAGACAACCATATGTGGATTGCATTCAATGTGCAAGTTAAAAGTTATTTTAGGTACCACAGGTTAGCGAATGAAAACTGAAGAACGAATTATGCTAGCTCTTTGTATACGGAATGTGCAAAACTTATGAATGTTTCATTTGATTGGTATTTGTATTAGCCTGTTTCAAATGAATGCAAAATCCATTATTGACATGTATGTGGTTAGCTTGCTATTGGATTATCGTTCAGGTCTCAACACATTAATTCATCACGCTAATATGACTAGGCAATTATATTATACTTGAATATGGCAGAGATCGAATTTTCAACAGAGGGATTTCCTTTATTGATAATGCAGTCAAAGAAACATCACGATTTGATTATATGAAGAAATCAGGGATAATAGTTCCCTTATATCTCCTATCAAACATTATACTAAACATCAAAATTAATGGATCCCCAAGATAATAATAAAAATTGGTCCATCTCTTGAGGTCTTCAAAAGAACAAACCAATGACAAGAGCCAAGGACGACAAAAAGAAACTAGCGAAAACAACCCCAGATGAAGAAGCCGGTTGGGGCGGTGGAGTGGTCTGCCCAGTGGGGTGAGTGGAGGAATTTGATGGTGCTGGCGCTGGATTAGTGTGGTTGGATGCCAGAGAAGGTGTAGTAAGAGGACAGTTAGCAGAATGAGGTGGAGGAGGCACAGAAGGTGGTGAGGCCACGTGAACTTTCTGTGCTGCCACACTTTGCAAGAACATTGATACAACTATACCAAAAACAATCACCATCTTCCTCTCCATCTCTCTCTCTCTCTCCCCCCGTACGAAATCGTGCTGTATGTGGGTGATCACTGAGAAGAATTGAAAGGATGCAAGAAATATTGGTGCCTATAAATACAGAAGAGCGACAACTTAACTTACAGAAGAGGTAAGAAAGAATGAAGAAAGACTTGTTAATTGGTTGGAGTCTTGGACGCGGCAGCCATCTATTTTCAGTGGAAAGTTCCATCCAGCCACCTATTTTTCTAAGTTCCATGTGGAAAAGAGAGACAACTTAACTTACAGAAGAGGTAAGAAAGAATGAAGAAAGACTCTTGTTAATTGGTTGGAGTCTTGGACGCGACAGCCACCTATTTTCAGTGGAAAGTTCCATCCAGCCACCTATTTTTCTAAGTTCCATGTGGAAAAGACTTTTCCGTCATGCTTAACTTTAACAGGGTAATGATTTCCCCACTCCAATTTTATCAACTTACACTCTTTTTTTAGTTATAAAATGGAGTGTAAGTGAATAAAATTGGAGTGGGGAAATCACCACTCTTCTAATATAACTAGTAGTATGTGATAACTGGATTTGCAATACAACTATTTGAATTTCGGATGTGAATATCAGAATTATTATTTCATTCGAGAAATTAATGGTTTGAAGAGTTGTAGTCTTTTGGCATATTTACCAGAGTCCGATGTCAATGGAGACACGGTCCTCTATGGAAACTTCCAAATCTCCAGGATTTGGAAACTTACGTGCCTTGATGTTTTAATTAATTAAATACAATTCTTTAAGGCTACTATCATAGTGAATTAATACAATTAGTTGGTTTGAAAACCATTTCAATTTTAGTTTTTAGTTTTCATTTTTTTTTTTTGCTAGAGTATAGAGCAAAGTAAGAATGATAATGGGAGTGAGGATGAGATAGAGAGAGAGGATGAGAGAGGAGAGGATGGGAGGGAGGAGTAACAAAAGTGAAAGTGAAAACAAAAACTTGAAAGTGAAAACAATTTAAAATATATTTCAGTTTTTAATTTTTGTTTTAAAAATAGATTTGAAAACAAAAACTTCAAGATCAAAAGAAGAACCGACGTACAGATAATTATCCACGTCCCTAATTGAAGGAAAAAAGACTTGAATAAGCTAGAAACCGTCGTGGTTAATTTATACTACATTAAACAAACAAAGACACCGACGTCTAAAATGGAAACGACAACGTGCACACAAACCAACAGACGTTTAAAGAGTATTACATGTCATTTGTCTCTCAGTAACCGTCGTAACATGCCATAACCACGTCCTACACATGGCAACACCAACACTTATGTAATTATCCACGTTGTGCAGTATGGAAAAACCGACGTTTTAAGGTTATTCCACGTCTATTTCTTGCGAGAATCGTCTTTTATATTGTACAAAGAAGCCCCTTTGACAGAGTTAGACGTCACTTTTTCTGAATAACCGATGTCTAAAAGTTTTAAAATGACATAATATTACTCAATACCAACGTAACAAATCGTATCCACGACGGTTTTTGTCAAAGAATGACGTTATAAATAATATTGAAGGCGTGGACAGGAAAAAAACCGACATGGATTACATATTCAACATCCGTGGCATTAAAATAAAGGACGTGGTTAATTTTTTCACTACGTCATGAGATCCAATTGCTTGACGTTGTAATTGATTACCATGTCGGTTTTGATTACATGACGACGTGGTTGCCTTTTTAAAAGTCGCTTGTTTAACCTTCATTGACGTGTGTATTCTCGGAGACGTAAGTTGTTTTAGACTAGCCGACGTGCAGAACATCTATCACGACAACTAAGGGAACTGAACGGCCTTTATTTCAATATTTAGATGACGGTTTCTTTTAAGCTGTGTTAAACAAACCGACGTGATTTCAATTTCAGATGGCTATTTTTTTGGTTTACCGTATTTTGCATTTTTAAAACCCAACGTTGGTTTTATTTTAGACATTTGTTTTACCAATTTTTTTTACTGGACCGTCGTACTTGGCCACAAGGAGCAATTGTTGCATCAAGGTATGACAATCATGAGATTTAAGTCCAAGAAGTCTTGAAAGATACAAGATTTTTTATATTTGAATAATAATCTTCAGGGACCTTCATACCATAGAAAGAATTGCAAACCACTCTCTTCTCTGCTCTTGACAAATTCCAAGGCCCTGAAGGCAAGTGAGTACGTCTTTCTCCATACTCGGATTGCAAATCAGTTTTGACCCCAAGTTCAATAAATGTAACCAAGCAGCAATCCTATCTTTACTTTTTTCAGGGATCTCCAGCAATGTACCAATGATACTATCGTAAACATTAATCTCAATATGCATAACATCTAGGACATGCCTCACATGAAGGTATTTTCAATACTCGAGATCAAATAATTTTGATTTCTTCTTCCAACAAACTCTATCACCATCATTCTCACCAACACTTACCCCATTTTTCGAGCCCTATATGTAATTAATATCTTCAACCATGTGCAACACTTCTTCTCCGTTTAATGGCTCGGGAGGCGTGCCATATTTAGGTTTCCCATTAAAAGTTGTACGCTACCTCCGATATGGATGATTGATTGATAACAATTTTCTATGCCCAATGTAACAAATTTTGTGGCCATTTTTCAACCTGTGACTAGGTGTATCATCGCCGCATATTGGACAAGCTTTATATCATTTAACAACACAACCAGATAAGTTCCCATGGACAGGAAGATCATTAATTGTCCACAGTAATACACCTCTGAGTGTAAAGTATTTTCCCTATATGTGCATCATACACTCCTTTAATCTCATCCCACATAGATTTTAAATCATCAATCAAAAGCTCTAAGTAGACATCTATATCATTTTCGGGCTGTTTAAGACTGGAAATCAATAAGGTCAACATCATGAACTTCCGTTTCATGCATAGCCATGGTGGGAGATTATATGTAACTAAGATAATTGGCCAACAATTGTATCTGCTACTTAAAGAACTGTGGGGATTGAATCCATCATGTGAGAGAGCCAATCTCAAGTTTCTCAACTCTTTACCAAATTCGGACCATTTATCATCAACAAGTTTCCAAGACGGGGAATCCGCTGGATGAGACATATGACCGTCAACTGATTTTCTAGCAGCATGTCAATTCAAACTCTTAGCTGTCTTATGTGATTGAAACATCCTTTTAAACCTTGGAATTGGAGGAAAATACCACACCACCTTCGCTGGCACACCCTCTTTCAAAATTGAATCTTTGCCTTCCTTCCACCTTGAGATACCACAAGTAGGACAATTAGTTGAATCTTCATAATCCTTCCTATACAAGATGCAGTCATTGGGACATGCGTGGATTTTCTCATAACTCATCCCTAAAGCAGACAATGTCTTTTTTGCCTCATTCATAGAGGAAGGTAGTGTATTTCCTTCTAGAAGCAAATCTCCTTGAAGTATCAATAATTATGTCAAACAAACATCACTCATCTCATGTTTTGCTTTCAAATTATATAATAACTTCACCAAAGCCGACAACATCGTGTACGTAATGCAACCAGGGTAGAAGGGTTGATCTCCATCCCCAATTACATTGGCAAACTCATAAGGATCAAATCCAATATCACCTAAATCATTATCATCCATCCCTAATTCTTCAAAAACAAAATTGAACCTACTTTGCTCATATTCTTCCACATTTCTACTAGCATTAGTAGTCCATTCCCAAGGTTCTCTGTGCCATGTCCAAATCTTATAGCTTTGGTCAATTCCATTAAAGTATAAGTGGTCCCTTATAATTCCAACCCCAAACAATCGAATATTCCCACATTTAACACATGGACGACAAATATGAGTTGTATTTCCAAGATTTTCTACAACAAAATTCAAAAATCCTTCCACACCTAATTCATATGCCTTCAATCTTCTATTCGCATGCATCCATGACTTATCCATCTCACACACTATAAAATCATACATATAATAAAGTGAAAAGACCAGCAATGAAACACTACTATATTGACAGAGAAGAGAACAAATTGGAAGGAAAAAAAAATTCCACAAGAATCAGATGACTGTTTTTACAAAATAATTTTCGCATAACATAGAGTCAGATGACGGCATATCTAATTACCGTCGTCTTTAAGCAACCTAAACCCAGATATTTGTATTCTTTTTGAAGAACCAGGTCTAGGTTCTGGTAGCCTAACGACAACAGCGGTAGTAAAAACAAACCTACGTATAATAAAAATTTAGACGGCGGTTTGTTCCACCAACCGTCGTCGTGGTTTACAAAAAACCGAAGCCTATATCTTCCATCCCCATTCCTTTTCAAAGAACCCTTAACAGAATGCAAACACCATAATATAAAAGAACCCATATATAGCTCCCAATTAAGAACCCATAGCTCCCAAAACATATATTAAGAAACCAAAGCTGAGAGAATATACAAACTAAGAGAATATTGAGAGAGAGCTGAGAGAATATATTTACATGGATATTGAGAGAGAGCTGAGAGAAAATAACAGATGCTTGAGAGAGAGCTCCAAGAATATACCCAATGCTTTGAGATAGAGCGAAAACTTTAAGACAAATTTACATTGAAGAGAGAGAAGGAAATACTTTAGGGTTAAAGGGATATTATGGAATTTGTTTTGAAATTATTATGAATATTAGGAATTAAATAAAATATAAAAGTCATATAAAAATTAAATGACAAATGTACAGAACCGACGTTGCATCCGTTTACAACAACGTTAAATAACACAGGACGTCGTCCTAGAATACATTAGATGTCGCAATGTACTCACCGTCGTGGTTAGTATGTTACAACGTCCTCTTTTTCTGAAGAACCGACGTCGACTATTATGTTAATGACAATGTTGTTTAGACATTCAACGTCACATTTTGTCTTGTAACCGACGTTGTATGTTTTTAACACGTCCTGCCTGTTGTACTAACGGACATAGTATATCTATACAATTTTTTTCTTAGATTTCACTCTTATATATTAACCGTCCTGTTTAGCCACCTTACATGTTGTTTTTGAGAAATGTCGTCGATGTTTTATTTCCCGCTATAATAAGACAATGATTGTTTATAGATATGAGACGTGTAAATAAGAATGAGACGTTGGTTTTTGGGAATTAATTTAAGTTTTTATGAGTTATTGTCATTTTATTTCATTTAACGACATAAATATCCTATAAAAAAAAACTTCAAACAAAATTTGATTTTTTTTTATGATTGTTCAATTAATTACCAAAAATATATTTATGTACATTATCAATAAATTAAAATAAACCTAAACATTGTTAAAATAAATTATATCATTTATTATTCTATAATTGCTTGTTCACAAATTCTGCCCATTCCAGCCTGACTTCGTCAATATGTTCTTGTACATACTCAATTGGTTCCTTTTTCTTGTCAAACTGCAAATAAAGAACAAAAACCGACGTGTTATAACTACTAAAATGATGGTTTTTAAAGAAAAAGTCATGGTATTAAAATAAAGAAATTATATCTTAAATTTACCTTCTTCTCAAATGCTAGGCATGGATCATGAATTATATCTCTCATGAAACGCATCACATAATAGCCACACTCTACATTTGTTGGTTGTTGAGGAGTGCCTTCTAGATTTTTCCATATGGGTGATTTACGTGATGATTGTTTGCATGTGTGAGAGTTATGCATTTTGATTGAACTGTTTCAAGAAAACAAAAAGTGTTAATGACAAAACTAAAAATCAGCATAAAAAATATTCACAGTCGTGGTAAATATGTTAAGACGACAGTTTTGTAAAACAAGTGACGTTGTATTTAATTTCAAACTCGGTAAATAAAAACCATCGTTGTGTATCATTCTAACGTTGGTGACGACGAAAAACGACATATAACCAAAAGTTGTTTGTAAATGAAAGTTGAACAGAAAAAATTAAAACATCCTAAAATGAAAAACACAAACGACGTGGTATTTCAATGAAGACGACGGTTTACAGAAAATACTGATGTTGTAAATGATGTCAAATGTTAGTTATAATTTACCGTCATTGTATTTTCATTACAACGTCGGTATTAGAAAAAGCCGTCATACACATAATGAATCCATGTATATATAGGTTAAATATACTACAAAGAAAAATATTACAAGGCACCATAGTTAAGGGGACTAACCTTGGATTATAAGGCACCAAGAAAAATTGATCTCCATCTGCTCTTTTCAGGCAGTCTAACAGATGTTTTGTTCGGTAAGATAAAACACCAGATTGAGAGCTGACTTGTCCAGGATCCACGAAGCCAACAAGGTTTACCATATTTGCCATTTTTAAATAGTCAAATAGGTACCTAAATATATGAAATTCAATTAAATGATATTTTAATTTAAAAGAAAGGAAATGTAAAAAAAAAAAAAAAAAAGGATTTCTAGAATTACCTCATGTATGGCAATCACTGTGGATCCAATCTCAACCATGGAAGCAAACTGTAAAATGTCTTCACACAAGAGGAAGGTATCATGCTCAGTGCCAAACACTTCCTCTAGAATGTGAATTCTGATGGTCTCGTTAGCAGGCTTCAACTTGGTCTCGACAAGTAAAATAAACGACTCTAACAAATCAACAAAACCGACGTGGTATATAATATCAACGACGGTTTCTAGAACATACTGACAAGGTAAAGGTTATAGACGACGGTAAATAAATAACAGTCATGGTGTAAATGTTCTAACGTCGCTACATAATAGAAAGGTCGTCTAGTGTAAAATAGATGACGGGTTGTAAAATAAAACTTGACGTCTATTTAAAATTCAAAAATTAGAAGAAAAAAAAAACAAATGTTAGAGTTTTTACCGTTTCATCTTGCCGTTTTTCAGCAGCATGAACATCATTCGGGGGATTGTCTTCCTCCAAAACAAGGGCTCTCACATTAGAGCAACTTGCTTTGTCAGACATTGGATTTTTTGGGCTTTGCTCTTGAGGAATTGGAGGAATTGGAATAATTGGTGTAATTGGAGTTTTACAGAGCAAGTTGGGATCAAAGTTAGGAATTAGTTGATTGAATTGTTTCAACAAAATTTCTCTCTCTGCTCTGACTGCCTCCAAAACACTTTCCTTTGCCCTGGCCTCCATCTTTTTGGTTTCCTCTCTCACTGCCTCCATAACACTTTCCTTCAATTTGTCAGCAATTTTTACTCTCTACTGTCTCAGCAAATTGAAGAATTGAGTTGGGAAAACCCCAGCTCCAACACTCTAACTCTCCCACCATACTCAGGGGTTCCTAAAGCCAAGGTCAATATATCGTTGCTCCCAGAGACAGTCATAGTGCCCTCGGAGACTTGTTTTTTCAAATCATCCTAAAAGTGAGAGAGAGAATGTCAGTGAGTGAACAAATAGTAAAACTGATTAAATAAATAAACTAAATAAAAATATTAACCGACGTGGTGAAGAGGTTACGACGACGGTTTATTTATAAAAAAAAAAAAAAAGACACAGAAAATCATTTAATACGTCGGTCCAAAACTACCGTCGTTTTGTATACATTGTAACGTCAGTCCAAGAAAAAATCGTCGTATATTTGACATCCAAAGATAAAAACACTTAACCAAAATATTCATAGATCCAGAAATAGTGTACAAACCAATTGCAGAGAAATAGAGAGAGAGAGAGAGAGAGAGAGAGAGAGAGAGAGAGAGAGAAAGAGTGTGTGTGTGTGTGTGTGTGTGTGTGTGTGTGTGTGTGTGTGTGTGTGTGTGTGTGTGTGTGAATATGAAGAAAGTTCAAAATTTAATTTAAAAAGCCTAACACAGAAATAAAAAACTATCGTTGTAATTCAATACAGCCGTCGATTTTATAAAAATACTGAAAAGATCGACGCTAAATGAAAAATAAAACATTTGTTTTACAAGTTTAGAACAGAGTCAGTGAGACTTATGATTAATTTTGCTTTCTCTGCAACCTTTGGATCAGGGATGTTTCCTTGTTTATCTTCTCTTGCCTTCTTCCATAGCAGAGATTGATCGATTTCTTCACCAGGCATGGTTTCTTCCAATTGATCCTCCAAACCAACGTACCCTTTTCGAGACAACCTATGGCTGTACATGCATTTCTCCCTTCTCTGTGACTGTTCAGAATGCACAGCCTCAAAATCCGGGGATAACCTTGAAGCTACAAAGGCATCCCATTGCGATTTCTCTATGAAGTTATAAAGCTAAGGGGGCTCTTTTAACTTCTCCTTCTCATTTGCGAATGGAATGATAAACTGCCTAGTTAAGGTAGACTTAAAACCTTCCATTTTTTGGTAGCAAAAGACATCACCATCTTCTTGCCCCTTTCCCCAACAACATAAGCCATTTGAACAACTTCCCAAATCTTCTCCTTCAAGTCCTTGGGCAATTGAGTCCATTTCTTGTCCACAAGAGGGACTCTGGTGCTTGCCAAAACACCAATGTAACTGTGCATCTCAATAAGCAGCCTTGCCATGTGGTCTGCCACTTTTATTGTACTTAACCACAGGCTTAATCTTCTAGATTTTCTCTTCACAACACGGGCTCATTGTGTTGATACCGTGAGTCGATTTGGCATCTTCATCAAATGTCGCAGCAGAGCTTGGGTCTTTCTCGGATGATGAAGTAAATCTCATCTTCTTTGCGGGATTGCTTGGAACAAATTTGACTTCACCCATTTGTGCCTTTGAAACTGCAATGTCCTTGTCTTGACCTTTTCATGCTTGAGCCTCCTTACTTTGAGATTTCGAAACCATGTTCAGAGAGAAATACAAACTGTAAGAAAAACAACGGTGGTTAGGTAAAAACCAGACGTAAAATGAAAGTTCAGACGACGGCAAAAAAAATAAACCGTCGTGCTAATCTATAGAAACTTGGATGTGCAAATACGTCATGGTCATCAACTTAAAACTACGGGAGTTAAATAAAACCGTCGTCGTATTATAAGTTCATAAATAAAAAAAAACTGTCTAGTTTTCTCTCTCCCACGTTCGTTTCAAATCAAACGACGGTTTTTCTCTTTCACACGTTGTATTTATTATCACACCACGTCAGTTATTATGAACAGCTTTGCTATTGAAATAGCATGAATTTAATTACCGTCGTGGTATGTCAATAAAAACGTTAAATACAAGAAAAACATGTCGTCCTCACATGACTTGTGAGTGGGAATAGTGAAAGACTTCGCCTTTTCAAACTTGAGTCTTGTTTCAAACATCAGTGGGACTTGTTCTTTAAAAATTAAAAAAAAAAAAACTTCAAATGATAGGGAAACTGAAACGAAAAAAAAAAACGGAGTCAGAAAATACCTTTGGCTTTCAAATAAAGTTTTCTTCGGAATCAAATTTTGGAGTTTTGGAGACTAAGATGAGGAAAAACTGAGAATCAAACATGCAGCTTTTCGGAAATGAGAGGGAAACTGAGAGAAAACTGAAAATTTTAGAGAGAACGTAAAAGTTTAGGTCAGGTGACCGAAAAGTTTATATAGTGTCCCAAAGATCAATACAACGACGGTAGTGACAAAAATCGCCCTAGTATGTACTTACCACGACAATAAAATAATAGCAACCGATGTGGTTAGTAATAAAGCCATTTGACTTTTTGTATTCCAAAAACGACGTGGTTAGTTGGGCATTACATGTCAAAAGTTTATTTTTGAAGAAGTTATATTACAAGCTACCATGTCGGTTTTTTTTTTTTATGAATAACCAACGTTGTTTGTATTAACATTGTTGCCTTTAGTTTACGGACCAACGTGGTTATCTATTTTATACGACCGTCTTATTTTAATAACCGACATAGAGTACTTTAGTTATACGTCATTAAGTATAATATAACCGACGTGGATGTGAAGATTATTTTTATAAATTGGGTTTTTTTCACGTATTCTGTCAGTTTCAGTTTTCAATTAGGGTTCCAACTTCTTCTTGCCCTTGGCTTTCTCTCACCTCTTTGGAGGCAATAGTTTGGATGTTGATGTGTGTGTGTGTTTGTATCTTAAAGACACAAATACACACACATCATCAACATCTAAAAAATTGTCTTTTTGAATGCAAATCTATGGCTACCATCATCAATGTTTAGAGGCAAATTTTTGGATGTTGATGTGTATGTGCCTTTGTGTATCTCAAAGACACAAAGACACACACATCATCAACTTATAAAATATTATCTTTCTCTCACATTGGTGGTCCGATTATGATGAGGAACAGTGTTCCCTCTAGTAAGATTTCATATCTCTTGGGATCTCAGAATAATATGATTCTGTCGGTGGTTTTCTATATAAACCATCGTGGTCATTCTCAATTCTTGTCATTATGTTGATTTACTGTCTTAGGCTACCAAAATCCAAGAAATAAATCATATAAAAAAAATTAATATTAAGACAACGGTTTAGATATAAGGTTAGCAGTATAAAGTGAATAAATAAGACGGTAATTTTAACTTCAGGACGTGGTAAATTTTATTATACGGCGTTAATTGAACAAACCAACGTAGTTAGAGATATAGATACTGTCGTAGTACACTACAAAATAATAAGTCGATAAATTTATCCTTACCGTCGTTGTACATTGATTTAATATGGTGGTATTTTGTAATATACCGACATGGATTTTTTTGAAATTATACGGCACCGAATACGAAAACTTGCTCATGTTTATTACAAAGTAAAAACAGCAGAAATACTCCAAGATCTTGTCGTTGATGGACTACGCGACTATCACACAAGCCACACAAAGATAAAGCACACACACAAACCAAAAAGTAAACACATACACAAAGAACATAAGAATTTCCCAAGCAGGCTCCAATCATCAGAGTTCTTCTCACAGACTCAGCTTCACTCAAGGCTCACAGGAAAACAAATTCCTTCCTCGTAATCTCCCAAGCGGGCTCCAAAGTTGATGACATTAGCACCCTCATGCACGGCTCGGAGATGTTTAAGATCTGGGTGGTCAAAGATGTTGGTTGTAGGTGGTGGCAAGGTTCAGTTGGGGGTGGTCAGAGATGTTTGTTTTATTTCTAATTTATTTTATTTTTTATGTTTCACCCAACTTCGCCGTTAAAGGCGTCATTGCGAGTGACACTTCTTGGTTTTAGTGGTGCTTGTGGTGGGGGGCGAGGTGTAGGTGAACGAGGGGAGGGAATGGTGGTTAGGGTGTTTGAGAGGGTGGCTATAGAGAATAGTGGGGTGAGTCAGGAAGGGACGAGAGAAGTAATTGAATTTATAATTTGTTAAATTATATAAAGGTAAATAATTTTTATTATTTGTTTGTCCATGTTGGAGATGGGGCCCACTTGGCCACATCACCCAGATTGGTGTGAAATAACCCATATGTACGAAAGTACTATAATATCCATGTCATGTCATCAATTTTAACAAATTTTTGGATGGAGAGGTAAGGAGCAAAGTGGAACACCAAACCTTGGTAAAGGAGGCAAACTGAGTTACTTTGACTTTCAGAGTAAAGTGAGATTTGACCATAATTTCAAGGGCACTACAATAAATAAGCCTTTGAAAAGTGCATAAAGTATGTGCATCATTTGAAAAGTGAAGTAGTTTTTTAGTGAGACCATATACAATTATTTATTACAATTGAAAACGATTGTATTTTGCTATTTGTTTATCTTTAAGAGGGAAATCGAACTTAACACCTCATTATTCAATATTTTGAAATAAACATACTAGTATAATTAACTAGTTTAAAAAAAGGATTTTGATTTGAGCATAAGGCTAAATTTGCTACAAAATAAGAACCACATTCAATTGAAGCTATTTGGAATAACTACATGTAGTACATTTGAAATGATTACATGAAAGGAATCATTTGAAATCCATTTCCTTCTTGCTTAAATCTTGGCATACATGAATTGTACTAGTCCAAACAAACAAGTTTACCTTATAATGTCATCTTGATCAATATATTTGGAATCCTTCCATTCAAATGGAGCCTACAATTTATTAGTAACCAAACAAAAGGCCAAATCTAGTTCGTTTGATTTGTTTCAATTCATGAATTCCCTATGTTTACTAACACATAAGAAATCATAAAATATGCGAGCCTCATTAGTTTTTAGATTCCGATAATAAGATTATTTAAAATTAAGGAAAGGTTATGGGGTAGCCGAAATAGGGTAACAAAGAAAAAAGAGAAAGACAGAGAGTATTGCAAACTGCTAGAATATTATTTGTTAAAAAAAGCCGTCAGGAATTGTACTGTTAATGAATTACAATGAATCATAATGTAAGAAAAGAAAATGAATTGGCTATACATGGAGAGATTTTACGACATTAGGAACCTGAAACACTTCCTTCAGCTGTTAAGCATAAGCCTAATTATCATGTCAACATTAAAAACAGAACAGCAGCACAACTTGTGAACACCCACGTATGTGAAGATTGAAACCAGCCTCGAAGTCCAAGACCCTGAAACCCAACATTTTAGATAAATGATTAAAACAAACACACACTTGAAAAACAGAGAACTGTTTGACAATTATATGAAACTCATACCTTGTAATTAAGGAGAGATGAGGATGCTGCAGAAGGACCTACAAGTCCAGTGAACCCAATGTCATAAGAAATGCTACCATCTGCTTTGAACAATCCGAAGTTCCTCTCAGACGTCGGCCCCGGCTTCAAATTTTCATTGAACAAAGCAAAGATGTAAGCTTTCACTACCATCTTTGGCCTATGAGGTGTCCCCTTCTTCTTCGTTAGCCGTTTGCGTAAGTTGTAGTTGTAAGTCCTGGCATTTTTGGGATCTGCTCCTGCTTCATTTTCGTCCCCTTTAGATGCCCAACCGGTTTCAGAAACAATGACCTCTGTCTTCTCAAATCCAGCCTTCTCCAGAGCAAAATAAGCTGCATCAACCATGGCGTCGAACATGTTGTCGTAGTGCAGGTTAGTCTTTGTGTCCTGAATCCCAGCATTTTTTTTAAAGAGAGCATAGTTGAGGTCAATGTGCTCAGGATCACTCTTGTAGGCCAGAAATGGATATGCATTTATATAGAAAGGGGAATTGATCTGTGAGAAGAACTCCAAAAGCGGCTTTATGTATTGAGCAACATCTTCCCTGAAAATGCAGGCAGATGGTGGGTAAGAATTGGCAAACACAGCCTCTGAATGTGGACTTGAGACCTCAATGGATTTTGCCAAACCAAGCCTTTGAAGCGCGCTGTAAACATTCTTGGCAGCAGGCAACAAGGCCTCCCAGAGTTCCACATCAGTGCCCCCCAAGATCTCATTCCCCACTGCTATTCCGGAAATGTGAGTTCCAGGAATGTATGGCTGCACATTTTCATTTATCCAATTCATGGCGCGATCCTCGGCTACACTGATGTCTTTCAGGAGCCCATTTCCAAGTCCAACAATTATTTGAATCCCCGATCCCTTGAAAGCGGTGAGGACTTCGTGATCAGCGTCGTATATCCTGATGTTCTTGATCTTTGCTGCTTTGAGAAGTGTTACCACACTGTGAGGTGAAGGTATATTGTCAGCGATCCGGCCATAGTTTACTCCATAAGTTCCTGTAAAAGATGCATCCACTGAACAGAAAGATACAAAGGTTCATCAGACAGACTGTTTTCCAAATACTTCAATACACATGCGACACTTGAACACATAATTTAACATTTAAAAATACTAAGCAAATTAGAAGAGAAAATAAGAAGAAAGCAAATGTTAAGTCAATATAAGTGACCATACAATTCATCGAAAAGCCTACTTGACATTAAGAGTTTAAGCAAATAGTGGAAGAAGTAGTTACCATTGAGAAATGTAGTGGTGGAGAAGACAAGAAGGAAGCAGAGATAAGAGAGCTCCATTTGTTTTCTGGTTCTACTAACAATGAAGGAGCATTCAATTTGTAGAGAGGAAGTGGAGATGACCTAATAATAATGTTATGTAACCCACCAACAACGGCAACCTCAACCGAGATACTGGCGTAAGCAATCCTTGGGATGAGGCAATACTTTTGCTTCAGGGAGGCCGTAGATCCAAGATTCTTAGCCTTCCTTAAGTCCAGAGATGATGTCCGAAGGTTGTGATTCTGTGAACAAAGAATGCAAGATTCTTAACCTTAATGCAAAGGTGGCAAAATGTTTTTTGGGGGAGGAGCATAGAATGGATTCTTACTTTACTCTCACTTTTAACTCTCCTTTTCAAACTCAAAGTATACCTTTTCCACTTTCTGGTTTTGTTTTGTTTCCATCTGGGTACTTACTCTGTTTCTTGGAAAGGCTCTCTCTCTTTGTCATAGGCTTTGGGAACGATGGTTCAATATACCTTTCGTGGGAAAGGAGAAAAAGTACCCATGTATGCAAAAGGTTTCAACATAAAATGTTAGTGGCCGCAATTATAAGCCTTTTGGACGTCCATGCTTCAAGATTCACTGTGGACAACAACAACCAAAAAAAAAACAAAACAAAAAAAAAAACATAAGTATGATTAAGAAAAGTATTGATCCCGCAAAATAAAAGTACATAGCAAAGGTCCTTACAAACCAAATTCCAAGGCTTCCTTTTAAAATATAAAAATAAAAAATATCCGGGAAAAATAGGTAATTAAATTGTGAGCAAAACACTCAGAAAGAAGATTTGTGATTTATTTCAATTAAGAGGGGGCATTTGAAATTCATAATTTTTTTTTTTTTAAATACAAGCAATAGTCTAAACTATAAGAATAAGGGGGGTTTTCACACACGCGCTAGCAAATGCCAAATGAGTTTGAATCTAAGACCACTGTACTTAAAGTCATTTTTCACTGGATTAGACCCCGTTGGCATATTGTCCATTACTACTCAGGACATCAGCAACAACCAATAATCATGATAGTAATAAATTAAAGGCTAAGAATCATGTAATTCATAGCTATTGTTTGGCATATTGTTCATAGCTACTTGATATTTCTGTTACACGAATTATAATAAAAAATTATATATTAGAACTTTTAATAAGCTGAAGCTAATTAAAAGTTCTCTGTTTTCCACCATGCTCTCGGATCTTTCCCAAACTGCATAACATAATGAAGCTGCATAATAATCTTATACCTACTCATCATCGTTTATCTCTTATTGATCAGACTGCAAAGAAACATATTCGTCCAAAAGCAGAGAGCTCAAAATAGCACTCAATTTTGAGAAACACAAGCACCCAGGACATTTAAAACTTCAGCCACATTAACAAAGTAACAAGGTAACAAACGAAGTGCACTTGATGACTATCTACAACAAATAAAAAGCAGCCGGCCCAGTAAGGATCTCTTACATTCTACAATCTACGCTACTGCATAACTATAGCTGCAGAAACTACAAGACCTATTCTTCTACCGGACTGGTTGGTTCCCTACATAAAATTAAATTCTAACATTAACAACATTAACATTATATCATCATTAACTCCCGGAGTAACTGTAACAAGGGAAGGCAAAAAAAAAAGGGCTAAATGGATGTCACAGAATCCTAAGTGCGATAAATGGTAATACAGCACATTCAACAGCTCACTAGAAAGGTGGTAGATACGTTCAGCTGCTCAATGGAGGGGTCTGTAGATTTTGTGGGGCATCAGCTTGCACCACTTGCTCAGCCTTGCCATTTTCAACAACCTCCCCATCCTTGGTCTTGATTTTCTCGTCAGCTTCAGCATTGCATTTTCCACCGTTCTCTGCTGCATCGTTATTCCCTTTGATCTCTCCCTCCGTATGAGGTGCTGCTGCATCCACATTCTCTTTCTCCGCAGCCCCATTTTCTTCCAGAGTCACAACAGCAGTGTCATCCTGTTTTTTGCCGCTAGTTCCATTTGCTTGTTCTTCCCCTGCTTGTGGCACCTCTTCTTTGTTGTCTTCAGTTATCTCAGTAGCAGCTTTATCCTCTGTTACAACATTTTTCTCTTCATTTTTCACCTCGCCTTGAGTTTTCTTATCATCATTCTCAACATCTGCATCTTTTTCTTTCTCTGCTTCCGCATCTTTCTCTTTCTCAGCTTCTGCATCTTTCTTCTCAGCTACCTCTGCATCTTTCATTTGAATTTCATTTGTACCATCAACTTCTCCACCAGCAGCTTCCACTTTGTTGTCCTTTGAACCTGATGATTTTCGGCCTCTTTTTTTGGGAGGCTCACTCTCTGGTGCTGGAGCCACCTTGACCTTTTCACTGATCCTTGCTGATCTCCTAGGGGTTTCACCAGTGCTCCAATCAAACTCTGATATTGCAGGGTTACCAGGGTGTGATTTTAAGTACTGCTCCAATTGTTTTCTATTATTAATCTCCTCCCCCATTGGAGAAATGAATACGATATCATATTTCCTTGGTGTACCTCCCTTCTTGGGGAAAAACTGCAGAACAAAGAGAAAGCAAATGTAAAAAACCATATCCAAGGATTATGTACAACAACCACATTGACTTAACTCGATCAACCATCCTTAGTAATTCCAACAATGCTAGCATGGTATAGCCAAAATATTAAAGGATTCAGAAAAGCATATGCCCTTGTTTTGAAACATTTAGAAAGGTAGGCAAAGAGTTCTGCAGCATGTATTAAAAGTGACTATGTGATCTAATTACATGGACCAAATGAAAAAGCAGATTCATAATGTCACCAGAATATCATTCACTTTTCACAAGCTGTTTTGAGTAGGTTGTCCACATATTTTACCAGAACACTCAGATTTCATATACCAGAATAGTCAGATAAGCTTAATTAAATTCTTTCAAACTTGTGCAACATCAGGCCAGAGTACTTGAATAGTCAGATAATAATTTAATTTGTCATGGCCAGAGTACCAGAAAACTTCTCCAACATTAGGTGGCTCTCCACCAGAACAAACAACCATGGCAAATGAAACCTTAACTTCCACTTGGGTTTTTAACTCAATTGCAAGAAGTTTTATCACAAATATGTCCTTTATGAAGATTTTCATGTGAAAGTCTACTTCTAAAGTAGTTGGCATCCATCTAAGACGTAAACCTCCTCCAGCACTATTTTACCGATGAAAGTTCCCCAGTTGTATATAACAACTTGAGTTCTTGGCATGGTATAATTTTTTTCACCAAAATTTCCACAGAATCCCACTTGCTTATCCTCACTTTATCAGGATCCAACTTATTTCACAACCTTCATACATCAATCGACAATTCTAATTTTATACTACAGATACACAATATATACACAACGTATATACTATCTTGTTCATGATTAGGACAATATAACCGATTTATACTGTATAGAGCGAAAGAAATGTTAGAGGCAATACATACATTGGAGGAAACAGAATGGCTTGCCCAAGAAACCGGATGGTCGTGGGTTCGAGTTCTGGAAACAGCCTCTACAAAAACAGGGGTATGGCTGCATACATCTTGCTCTCCTCAAAGTCAAACCCGACATTACAGGAGCCTCATGCAGTGGGCTGTCTTTATTTTTTTTAACATAGAAATGCATATATACAGAATGCATGCACATGCAAGAGAGAGAGGAGAGAAAGAGGGGAGAGGAACTTGTGGATATTGCTTCTCTATGTTTTACGACCATTTAGGTCTGATTGCATAAGTTTGCAAATTTATTTTGATACTTTCAAGAGAGACAAGAATATAACCAAGGGGAGATTTCTGGGATTATACGAACTAGAAGAATGAAGATGAAGCGTGCAGTATTTAAATTTAAATTATATGATCTGAACTGTATTGCTAGGACAATGACCCTTTTTGTCTTCCCCCAAAATTACACACATGTTGTCAGTGCAAACATTGGTTTCCTATATAGCTGAACACTTTAATTTATATAGCACAAAAATAAAATGCATCAGTTTTCACCTCTTCTTATTTTAACAAACACATGCATCTTTGTATAAAGTAAACATATACACATATGACGGAATGGAAAAAATAGGAAATATCAGCAAATCAAAGCATAAAGGATTTCAAATTCAACTGAACACAATTTTCTAATTTTATAACATAAAAGGTGTTAGAGAACCAAGTTCCTGTTTAAATGGTCAATCTTAGGTATAAGCACTATATGATATCGGCAATAAAATATTTCAACCAGAAATACTCTTTGCCCAATGGTTAGAAAGTAGCAGAGGTTCGTCTCTTATAGATCTCAAATATTTATGAAAATCTATGGTTAACCATCAAAAACCAGATTATCCTGATGTAGATCACATTCTGCCCCTATTTTCATTCAAAGGTTAGCAAAGAGCATGCCAATTTACCTAGTTTCTTGTCTTTGGGGTGACAAAGAGTTCACTAGGAATCACAACTCGCAGACCTTGACTCTCAACTGCTAAACATGTAAAAATTGATTACTTGATGACACTAAATACTTTTTCACAAAATTAATCCCAATTAAACAAGAGGAAATTTTGTCATGCAGAAACAGCGTTCTCCTTTTAGGACCGACTACAGCAAGCTCGCTGACTCCCCTTTCGTCATAAGGAATGGAACCTAATCAATACGAGAAATACAAGAGCATACTAGGCATGCACGTAGAACATACATTGATTTTGAGGAATGAAGTTTTCAATTCCTCATGTTTTACTTTCAAACAGGATAACATAAGGCAGAAGGAAAAGACTTATGTTGCTGGATTCAATCTTATTATTTATTCTTAACGAGTTGTCATCCAGATTTATGGTACAACAGAAAGTTGAATACAGCTATCCTACTCAATGAAACCAACGAGGTCTGCAAGGTTCACATCTAAGCAATACCCTCTCCGTGTGGTGAACTCAGGTTACTTCCAAAATAGCGTCAACAACATAATGACTAGAAAAGACTATCTTGTTAAGAATTTTTTGTTATACTGAGGTGAATCATCTCATCTATCTACAATCGATTAAAATCACACATAAAAGTAAGCAAAAGACTGTTATAAACTAGGTATAGTGCTATTCTCCCACACATATGTCAACTATCTAATTCTAAATCAAGTTCTGAGACACATAAAAGGGACATGACCAAATCCTTTTGGGCCTAAATCATCAAGTATCGGTGCTTCACTGAACACTGATACACAAACTTCAGAAGAAACAAATAATGTTGTTGTTCCAGCATCAAACCCAAAATTCTTTTAGATTGTGCCCGACAAATGTCTACTACAAAGGACTTCAAAGGAGGCGATTATAACCCAAGGCAGAGATTAGATTAAGCTAAAGCTGCTAGCTCGGGCTCTCAGCTGGTTGTCGTTACCTAGGGCAACCATCAGAGGTCAAGGACAGCCATTTATTAGGATTTAATTGGCAAAAGCAGGGTAAGACAACATGTTTTAAAGTTCATGTAGCATACAGTTGAAAAACCAAAATTACTCCACTAATTTAATGGGATTTCTCATCTTAATTCTATCTGACTAGGCAGCTAGCAATTATACAACAGTTGGAATTCCCCTAAGCCTAAAAGTTGTTTAACAACCTTTGTGTGACAGTGTAATAGCCATAACTGGGTTGTAGGTTTTGAATCCATAGATTTCTACAAAGCAAGGCTACAAAGAAATTCCATATCAGATGACACTACATGATTCAATTACCATATCAGTTATATTCATTAATGGCGGACAATTAACAGATTGACTAATCAGTCATAACCTAGTTGAATCAAATCTACCCAAAAAATAACAAAAGGAAACCTGTCGAACCGGGATATGATTAAAAATTTATTTTGGAAACATTCAAAGCAAGCACCTATCAATAGAAATGGAATCACCAGGAGTGCAAATTTTTAAGAAAATCTGGGTTTGGTAATCACGACGGTGCCAAATTGAAGAAACGGATATGCGGTTTATGGGTGATTGCCCTAAGACTTTGTACCGTACAAGGGAATAGTTCATGGGGGTTTCCCTCGTTACCTGAAAAAAAATAAAAAGATCCAAAGTTCAAGCTCACCTCTAGTAAGCCTACCATACTTGTAAATGTGAAGGAAACCACCAAGATCTATCTAGAACAAATAATATTCGGCTACTATTTATTTCCCAAGACCTTCCAATTACTGAACTTATAGAATTACATTTCTTTTATACAGAACTAGCTCCAACTTACTTCTAAGAGGATGAATTTTTCAACATATTAACAGAGATTCACACAAACTGCCAACAAAAAGTACTTGATCTAAATGATGTAACTTTTAACAAAATCCAGCTAGGGTTCCATACAGATAAAGCAGTTCCTATATCTTAGAGCACAAATTAAGCATTTTTACCAGGGAATACAACTTTGCCGAAATAATAATAACAACACTAATAAATAAAAATACTGGACATATTTATATATATTCCTTGGCATATATGTGTTAGCGTAAAGTATTTCTCCAGAATACTTCACCAAAAGAAGCTTTCCTATATTTTGCACCGACACTTTATGGACAATCACCAAATTCAGTAAACACTTTACACTAACAAGAGACCAAAAATTTACAACAATAATCAGCACACGCCAAGTCAAGAACCCATCCCTTAAAAGCTACTGCCCTTATTTCGGCATCCATAAATTACTGCCTTGAATTAGAAATTAATTTGCAAACAAAAAAAACGAAAAAGCATAAAAAGCCCTACCCTTGAAAGCAAGCAATTTCAGACAAAGTTCCACCACATTAGCTCTAACAAACAGCAAAAAATTGAAGCAAATTAAGAAAAAACAGAGCTAAAATCATACCAACCCCAGCACCCAAAAACCAAAAAGAAACAAAATACCCATGAATTAGAAGCAAACATAAAGCTACAAGAACAGTTCATAGCGTGCAAATAGGGCTGGTTGGTACCCAAAAATAAACAAATAAAATTTGGCTGAGTAAACAAAAAGAGCGTTAGGAAGAAGAGACCTTCTTCTTCCAAGCACGAGGAGCTGAGAGCTCTACAGAAACCTCATCCACTTTGCTATCCATGTCTGCAACTGCAACCCGTGGAGAATTCACACACACAGAACCAAAACACCCCAACCCCAAGCTCTCTCTCTCTCTGTGAAAGGCTCGCGATTGTGCTGTTTGTGCGCGTGTGCGTGGGCTAAAGAAGTGTTAAGAAGCTCTACGAAACCGTTGGGAGCTTTTTTCTGTTTTTTTTTTATAAATATTTTCACTGTTAAATAAAATCGCCCCAAAATTTATCAAAAAAACAGTCACGAATTAGCTCCACGCCTAGACAAGTAGGCGTGCTTTTTTGATTAATGCCTGTCTAATCACTCAATTAAAAGCTTATTTTGCGTTGTAATCATTGTTTAATCTCTTTTTTCTGGGGATAATAGTGACAAGGGTCGTCTTGTCACGTGAGCGCGCTCGCGGATAATGTTTTTTAAACCATCCGACCCACCCACATTTCCACTTCTAGAAGTTTATCTTTACTCAAACCAGACAATATTTAGCACATTTAAATATTATTTTTGTAAAATTATATAATATTAATAAAATAAAATAAAACCCAACAAATTGGGAGATGAGAGTAGAATCCCCATGCTTTTATCTAACGGTCAACAAATTGGGAGATGAGAGTAGAATCCCCATGTTTTTATCTAACGGTCCTCAGCTACTCAGTAAGGGTGGGCACGATCCAATTCGGCCCGATTTTAAATTAAAATTATAACCAAAACCGTACTGTACATTCGGTCCGGTCCGATCCAATTTTAATGAAAATTTAATTGCTCAACCGAACCAATTCAAATTCGGTTCGATTCCGGTTTTCCCGGTTTGGACCGACAAACAATCCCAGCTCTTTTTTCTGTTCCCAGATCTACAATCCCAACTCTATTTTTGTTTTTTTTTCCCAGATCTACATCAGATCTACAATCCCAGCTCTGTTTTTGTTTTTGTATTTTTCCTAAATCTACATCAGATCTATAATCTCGTTGTATAACGAAACAAGTCCCCAAGACCTACAAGATGCTGTCTTGGCAGCGTGCTCAGAGAAGGAGAGAGACTCCAGGGAGAGAGCTGGAGCTGGGGCTATGCTGGCTCGTGCAGGTAGCTGGGCTCGGATGCATGTGGGGACTGGAGCCAGTGGAAGGCGATGGAGGTACAGGGGATGTGTTGCGGTAGCAGGAGTGGGAGAGGAAAATACAAGGTCGGCAACAGAAGGAGAAAAAAAAAGAGTCGGCATCACATAGGAGAGAAAAGAAGAAGAAAAAAGAGAGAGCAAAAGTCGCATCCATAGGAGAGAAAAGAAGAAGCAAAAAAAAAAGAGAAGAAAAGTCAAAGAAGAAGAAAAAAGAAAGAAGAAAAGTTGGCAGCAGAGAGAGGAGAGAAAAGAAGAAGAAGTAGGAGAAAAAAAATACAGAGAAGAAGAAGAATAAGAAGAAAACAAACCAACTTTTGGAAAGAGAGATGATTGAGGGGACGGCTAGGGTAAGAGAAATGGTTGGGGAGAGTGGTACAAATAAATATAAAGAGCTGGGCTGTGAGATGTTTAAAAAATAAAGTTGGGCCTGTTTATTTGTTTGATTTTTAATGGAGCTGGGCTTGGTGAAAATGTTTAATAATATCTAATTATATATTAAAATTATATCTTTTTTAATTTGACGGGGCCAAGCCTGTTTATTTATTTGATTTTTAGTGGCGCTAGGCTTGGTGAAAATGTTTAATAATATCTAATTATATATTAAAATTATATATTTTTTAATTTGACTTGCCCAGTTTGGCCTGATCCAGTTCTTAAAAGCATGAAATCGGAACTAGAACTAGTTAAAATCGGTCCGGTTCGGTTTTTGACTGATTGTTGACTTTTTAGTCAACTTGGTTTTTTCCGGTGCAGTTCGGCTTGGATTTCCGGTTTGCCGGTTTGAATGCCCACCCCTACTACTCACCCATTTATTTTTATTTTATTTTATTCATATTTTTTATTTATTTATGATATATCTCTATATATAAAGCAAAAGACAGAGAATGGTGAAACATTCAAAATGCCAGAAAATGCCCTTAGTTAATGTAAATATTAAGAATTGAAATTATTAATTAAATTAGGATAATATGGTAAATTCACACTTTTTCATATTAAAAAAAATTAAAATTAAGATAAAATCATATAATGGATCATATTTTTATAAAACACAACTTCTCATTATCTTTTTTAATTCTAAAATAAATTTTAAAATTTTTAAAAAAAAGCCTCTCACTGGAGCGGAAGAGCGTGCGGAGAGGCTAGTATATATAAAGCAAAAGTCAGAGGATGGTGAAACATTCAAAATACCATTGATTAATGCAAACATTAAGAATTGAAATTATTAATTAAATGAGAATAATATAGTAAATTCATATTTTTCATATTTAAAAAATTAAATAATAAATCCTATTTTTATAGAACACAGCTATCTAATATCTTTTTTTAATTCTAAAAATAAAAATAAAAAATAAATCCCAATTGGCAGACGCGTGAGTTTAATAACCAAGGGGCTAGTTTCAATTATCGGAGGGTTTATTAATGAAGGGTTCTACCAAACCTACCTACCTACTTACTTGTGTATTATTTTCTAGATAAATATGATTTGGATTAATAAAAGAAATGGACTGCAATATAAGGCCCACATTATCACCAATCTAGAGAGAACCCAAAGTCCAATGGATTAGCATCCTTCCATTTTTGGCCCAAGTGAAGAGGTAGGCCTTTTTTTTTTTTACAAATTTATAAATAAATCCAATCCTAAACATGTATTTATAAATAAATAAATAAATAAAAACTCAAACACTATTTAAACATAGAAACACGCCCAAAATCAACACTTGTATATTTTTTTGGGTGTGTTTATCAATGGATTTTGAGTGTGTGTAATGATGGGTTTTGGGTGTGTTTATAAAGTGTTTTGGGTGTTGGGTTTTTTTATAATTTCAACCCCCATTTTGGGTGTTTTAGTGAAACTCCCTTTTTTTTTCCTTTTTTTTTTTTTGGAATAGATTGATTAAAAAATAATAAGCATCATAAGAGTGTACAAAAGATAGCACTGTGTTGAGGCCCAAAAAATCTAAGGCCGGGCCCAAATATATTTCTAACCCAGTACGACACCTAACTTGGGAAGAAACCCAACTTGGGTAGGCAAGAGGTCGTCATATGCGCTTGCACATGTGCCACGCCAAACAAATAAGCAACACGCCATGCTACAAGCTTAAGTGGGCCCAAGCCACGCGAATGCCTTAGACTTGCTGAGCGGATTGTGGTATGGATGGTTATGAGTTTTCATGAGGCCCATTGATGAGCTGAGAAATTGAAGTTTTGGGCTGCTTAGGAGCTCTGAAACTCAAGCCCATTTCTTGAGCCCAAATATATGGGTAAGCATAAATAAGAGAAAATAGCCCATTACCTTAGAAAAGATAGCTCATCTCTTCAGTAAACTAGCCCATTACCTTAAAGAATGGCCCAAGTGACCAACAAATTATCTCCAGCACATAGCTGGAGATAAAACCATGAAAAAAGCCAAAAGCCACTCACATTTGCAGGCTGCTGGAAATCTCCAGCACATGGCTAAAGACAAATCCCAACACAAGGCATAAAAAAAACCAAAGGATACTTGAGCAAAACACTCTTCAAACCAGAGCTCCCCAAAATCCCTAATTTTGTGCAAATGGGCAGAGAGAACTTCACCAAATAGGATAAGTCAAAGAAAGGGAGGAGAAAGGAAGGAAAAAGCTTGGACAAATTGGATAGAAAACATTAGGGTTTCTTGGAAAAGAGTAGCTTCCAGCGCCAATAAAAAGAGGCATTTCCTACCCATCATCTCAACACACATTCAGAGAGCAAGCTTCATCTCTCATATATAAAACTTCTGCAATTTCGTGCCCTATTGCTCCATCTCCTCCCATTTTTCCTTCTGTTAAAAAGTTCCAGAGCTTGACAGATTTTTCGTCAAGTTGTCGGAAACTACCCATCACACCCACTATTTCATCACTAGCTAAAACAAACATATCCAGAGAGCAAGCTTCCTCTCTCACTTGAAAAACCCAACAAAATTGTGCTTTATTCATCCTTTTCCTCTAGGAACTCATAGCTTTCTCTTCAGTGATAAACTCATGACAATTTTGCTTCCATGCCACAAGCTTTTTATGCCAAACTAAGAATTTACCTATAAGCTGTTGTTATTTTGTTGGTGAAGGTAACCAAAGTGTTTCCTAAAGCTTCACTATCCTTTCGAAGCATTCTTGGGGCTTGATCTTTGAACTCAGACACAGGGGATAATTCCATCAATTCGCTCCTTACGGCAACCCAGCCCATTTGTAGCTGCCGGAAGGAAAAGCCCCTACACACTGAAAATAGCCAGGCTATCCAAAACTCAAACATGAGAGACAGAAATAAATGCGTGATCTTAAAAAAGACTTGCGCCTGAACAACTCAAGGGGAAACAACAAGAAAGAGAAAGAAAGAAAAGGAAGTCTAAACATCCCTTCAATCTGCACATCAACAAAATCTGGACAGCACCAGAGACTTGCAACCTACAACTATTAAGGGATGAAAACTCTTTTTTTTTAATTTTCTCATATTTTTACTTATATGTTTGCTTCTTGGAGTAAAAACTCTTTTTTTTTTCTTCTCCTTCTCTTCCTCTTTTGATTAATTTAAGCTTTGTGAATTCTCCTTTCCCCCATTTTACATGTCTAAGTAGGGTATCTTAATATTAGGATTTATGAATATTTTTTGTATTTCTTCTCTCTGTTGAAGTATAAATTAATAAATTTTGAGTCTTTAATGGTGTAGATGATGAGATTAATATTCAACCATCTTAAAATATGAAATTCAGGACAATTATGATTGTAATAAATAGATAAATTATTAATCAGTGTGAAATGATATTATTAACTTATTAACCCATTTAGCGCTTGAGGACTCCTATTCGAATTATTTTTAAATTTTTTGTGAAAGGCCCTCTCTAATGTGAAATCCTGGCTCCGCCACTGCTTAAGCGTACGTACAAACAGGGGCAGAGCCACATGCAGGCCTGTGATGGCCGTGGCCCCCCAAATTTCATGAAAACCCCATTATTTCTTAAGCATCATCTACACCCCCCTCAAGATCTCCTTTCCAAGGAACCAAAGGGGTAAAAAAACACGAAACAAGAAACGAAAAACAAACAAAAAAACAAAAACAAAAAAGAGGTCCTAGAATAGTGGACTCTCTTTGTTGGGAGAACGACGTTGCCGACAGAAATTAAACGGCCCAACGAATTATGTATCCAATCAATGACTTTTCTTGAGCAGGCTTTATGAATCAATTTGAAGCAAAGCATGTGTTTGAATTGAACAAGACTGAGACTGAGGGTATCTTGGGAACTGATCACGTTACCAAGAGGTAAACGTACGGTTGGCTGCAGATGGGTATATACCCTGAAACACAAAGCTTTGGCTGAAACATGGAATCAAAGCGTGGAGGCCCGAAGTCTTTAACATCAGATGCAATTCTGAAGCTGGCACATGCTGCACTGGTCCATGTTTCTGAGGGCCTGGAATCTCTCTTAGCATATTAAAAGAAATCAGACAAGATGGTTGGCCAGTGACGGCCATGCCTTCTGATCAGCCAACGCATTTTTTGCCCTGCTTGATGTGAAGACGGGATCGAGAGCTTTCTTATCATGCGGCTCTTGGATAAAAAAGAGTCTGCTGGACCAAGGCTTAGACTGCCGGTCTATTAATATTAATTAATCTATTGAATAAACAATTAATATTAATTATAGTAAATTGAACTTAGACTATAAAATTCATTTTTAATCACGTACAACCCTTTCTTTTCTTATATATATATGTATATATAGTCCCCTTCTATTGAGGGATCCCTCAAATAAAATTATTTGAGGGACGCCCTTTAGGGTATTCTACAATTTTTTTTCCAATGATCCAAACAATCTATTTTTTAGGTCTTCATTCATAGATCATCCTTACAAAAAATTAGACAAATCGGAAACCGTTTCGACATCCAATTGTGTCTTACAAAATCAATGAATACGGTGCTTCAAGAAAGTACTAAAATTTCAATAACTCAATTGAGTGGTCAAATGATATCGGATTCAAGTGATTTTTTGTAGAGATGATCTTTGAATGAGTATCTACAAAATAGACGGTTTGGATTAGTGAAATACAATCCGAAGTGGAGCCTACAAGGGTGTCCATCAAATAAGCTTATTTGAGGGATCCCTCAATGGAAGCTCTCTGTATATATATATATTATATATATATATATATATATTTAAAATACCCTATTTTTTAAAATAAAACTCTATGATTAGGATCCAAGCAAGCAAATTATCTAATTTAGCTTAAAATCTGATTGGGTAATTACTCAAATGGTGCTCAAATTTGTACGCGATTTACATTTTGGTCCCTAAATTAAATTATTAGTCCAAATGGTACATAAACTCTATATTAATCGCTCTATTGGTCCTACCGTTACATTTTATCAATGTTGCTGTCAAATATGAGGGCAAATTGGTCATTTTGTATGTTAAAAATAAATAAATATTGAAAAATGAAATAAAAACTCTCTCTCTCTCTCTCTCTCTTTTTCCACAACCCATCAGAGCAAGAACTGGAATTCCAACAACTGCACTTAAAACCAGATGCTCCAGAAGTGTTGCATTTCCAATTTTTGCACCTTTGATGAGCTTCAAGCCCACTACAACGTCCTCTCCCCCTTCAATCTTACCTGGTCTGACCTCGATTCCCACTTCACCTCCATCCAAGACTCCCTTAACCAAAAACTCCAGCTCCTCCAAACCCTCGAGTCCCAATCCTCAAATCCTTCTTCTATACCCCAAGACCCCTGTTCATCAAACCCTCCATCTTAGAAACCACAAGACCCTTCTTCTTCTTCATGTTAGATACCAAAGGACCCATCTTCTTTGTCGAATTTACCGACCCAGATAGCAGAAGACCCATCTTTGTCATCGTTGACATTGGCCCAGATAACGGAAGACACCAAATTACCAACCCATATAACAAAGGACCCACCTTCTTCATCAATTTCGTCAACCCAGATGGCAAAGGACCCTTCTTCATCAAACCCTCCTACCCGGAACACGGTTGAGCTTGGTACGAGTCTTCAGTCGGATTTAATTCCTCCTCGGCCAGAGTTGGTGGCATTTTGTGAGCGAATGGATGCAATGGGGTTGAGAGGAGCTATACGGTACGCCAAGGTCTGTGGGAATGGGGGAGGAAATCAAAAGGGGGGGGGGGGGGGGGGGGGGGGGGGGGGGAGGGGTTGGGTCTCATTATTATTTTTTCTCTTTTTCTTCAATTATTTTTTATTTTATTTTTTGTTTTAACCCTATTTTATTTGTTAAGTATGAAAAGTTGTATTTATCCTAAAATTTGGTTCTGTTTAACAGAAAATTAGACAGTTGGATCAAATGGACGATTAAAATAGAGTTTATGTATCATTTGGACTAATAATTTAATTGAGGGACCAAAATGTAAATTGTGTACAAGTTTGAGGACCATTTGAGTAATTTACCCAAATCCGATTTATTCTATTTTTCGGATTCCAAAACTACCCTTCTTTACAAGTTAATGTGTTATGTGAGGGTATAACTAATGACACATATTGAATTTGGAAAGATTTTCAAACGGTTGTAATGGATGCAGGAATTAATTTAGAAACTTATTTGAAATTAAATATTATATTCAACATTAATGTATTGGTAATCTACATGTGATTAACGTTTTGATTTATTTAATAAAAAAATTATGTTGTTTTCCTTTTATGAATTATACTACCAATAATCTATTTTATTATAATTTTATGAATAATAGTGTACATTCTAATTATGTTGAAAAATATTTTGATAATCTATTTATTGTTTGCTCTACATATCATAATGAATGGAGATTAGTTCTGTATTATAGAATAGTACGGTATCACCACATCAGCTAGTGATACTTCCATTCAAAATTTGCCACGTGTAATATTTTTATAAGAAATTAAACTTTTTGTTCTACCTAGATTTGAAACTCCAATTTTACCCTTTGAAATTAAAAAAAGTTAGCAGAGAAATTGTCCCAGCAACAATTGCTCGCACTCAATCCTCTGCCGTCGCTCTGCCTCCCATGGCTGCCGCCCCTTCGTCTTATTCCATTCCTTTGTCTCTGTATATTTGAAATCAGATCACATCTTATCATTGCCCTTTTCTCCAATTGTGCCAAAGCAAGCTCTTTTCTTCCACAAACAATACGGTGAAGAAGACCCAAATTCCATTTCAATTTGTTTACAACGTGCATAGCAATTTACTCAATCCCGCAACCACCCATATCCTTTCCCTTCATCCCCAGCCTCTGTTTCCCACCCGATACCATCACCCCTTTTTTTTTTCTTCCTTGCAACCTCAAACAGCCCCAGATTCATCTCATCTCCATATATAAGCTCTTCTCTTTCCAATCTTAGCTTTGAACCTCCCCTCCCCTCCCTCTAGTGTATAAATTTCGTTGTGAGTCCGTTGCGGCTTTTTCGTGTGAGCCTCCTAGGACTCCTGTGGCCCTCTGTTTTCCTCTACTAAGCGGCATCCCAAACCAAACCAGACAACCTTTCTCCTTTTGTTTTGTTGGTCAAGAGGAAGGAAGATGGGCTTGGAACTTTGTGATTCGAAATTTGAAGCTTTCAACCTAGCTTATATGCAAGTGGCACACTGTGTTTGACAATTTGCTCCAATAAAGAAATATTGAACCCAAGAAGAAGCACCTGCTGTTTTCTGGATTTCGTGAGGAATTTTCCTCTCCTTCTCGTCAGCTTTCGTGGCTGTATTGGTGTGCGTTTCAGGTACTTATGTGAGGTTTTATGCCTTCGTTGTGGGATCTGTCGAGTAAACCCTAAACCCTACTGAGACATTTAAATGAACATCTTGTAATGGAAAGACAGAGAGGGGGCGGCAGATGATGGCGGCATCGCGATGGTAAAGGGTTGTTTTCACTTTTCATGTATTTCTATCAATTGTTTTAATTTTATTTTAAAGGGTAAAATTGGAGTTTCAAATCCAGCTGGAACAAATAGTTAATTTTTTTATAAAAAGAATACACATGGCAAATTTTGAATGGAAGTATCACCAACTGACTTGGTGATACCGTACTATTCTATAATTTCTCCTGTTGTTGGGCTTTGCCCCAATAATGCCTTTGTCTGTACTTTTCACTTTTCCAGCAGGAGCATTTTTCTTGCAGCATAAAGAAGTTGCATCTGCATGTAGATGAATTTCAAACTGCAAACATTATTGTATTTCAACGCCAGATTAATTAACAAACGCAGGAGCCTCCTCGCCATAATAATGGAGTCTAAAGTTTCCTTTCACGATACTAATAGTAATTAATTAATAAACTAAAAAATTAAATATGATTACAAGGAAAGAAAAAGAAACATGTAAATTGCAATGTAGCTGATGATAAAGAAGAATTTTTTTAATGCAGATTTTGGAAATCCGAATGGAAATATTGAGGAGAACAGTGAGAGAGGGCGAGATACAGAGTGTGGGGAAGAGGAGAGAGGAGAGAGAGAAGAATATAATCGTGAATTTATAGTACTGGCCCGACCCACCTTCTTCTTTAAAACTGCCACATTTAATCAAGTTTCCCAATATAAATAGTGATGGAATGAGCCCATTCTCGGTTGCAGCGATAAAATTCTTTTCAGTCCAATCTGGGTAGTCTGTGCCTATCTTATCACTCTCAATCTTCTCACTAATGCTTTCACTGATTTTAGCTTAAACAAATACTTCACGTATCATACCCATACTCATTGAAGTTCCTTTTTTCTTTCTCTTCTTAACTACTCTTTTAGAGAGACATGAGAAAGTCTACTCACTGTGTTGCGTCGTCCGGCATGAAGAAAGGTCCATGGACTCCGGCAGAGGACCAAAAGCTCTTAGCTTACGTTCAAAAACATGGTCATGGAAATTGGCAGTCCTTGCCTCAGAAAGCTGGTCAATTTCTATAACTAACTCTTCTTTCATAGCTTTCCAATCATTTACAATTTCACAGCTAATTTCATTGCATATTTCTCAGCCAATTTTGGGTAACATATTTGTTAGCTCATATCTGGACAGGTTTTGTTTACAACAAATGTTTTTTTTTTTTTTTTTTGGGGTCTGAAGTCAATAGATGTTAAGACAGGTTTTATTCTGTCTGTTTTAAAAATAAATAAATAAAACATATATGATGATAATAGGTCTTCAAAGATGCGGGAAGAGCTGTAGGTTAAGATGGAGAAACTACCTACGACCTGATATTAGGAGGGGAAATTTCAGTTTGCAGGAAGACAGAACCATCATTCAACTTCATGCTCTTTTAGGCAACAGGTACGTACATTACATGAAAAATAGTTCAAAAAGGGTTTCACCAAATATAAGCAATATTTTGATTTATACGCATGTATATGCATTTTAGATAGTGCTCTCCTGTCTCATCATTCTCTCTTATTTTTGTTTCTGCCAAACTTTATCATAACATACTATCTACGAGAAATTTGAACGGGTACCAATCAATCTCTATATATTATACATAACACTTCTATATGCATATGTGTACACATTATATGTATGTTTGGGATGTACTGCTCTTTTGTTAGGATCATTTTGGATATTTTTATTATTATAAAAAAACTCACTTTAATTAGGATACTGATATTGTGTTCCATGTATGTGAGCTAGGTGGTCGGCAATTGCTGCACACCTACCAAAGAGAACAGACAATGAGGTCAAGAACTACTGGCACTCTCGTCTCAAGAAACTCCTGGCCTTGAAAGGCTATGACCCTGTAACTCACAAGCCTAAGACTACCATCTTTGGCTCTGCCAATGGTTCAACTGATGACCGAAAGACCGGCTCAAACCTCAACCACATAGCTCAGTGGGAAAGTGCCAGGCTTCAAGCAGAAGCCAGATTTGTGAGAGATTCAGAATTACACAAACAAGCTCAAAATCTTTATGACAATAATGATATTTCTACTGCCTCATCAATATTATTAGGTCATAATAAGGACTTCGGGCCGACTGATCAATTATTTGGACAAAACACACCACAATGCCTCCACATATTGAGAGCCTGGGAAAGCATCTTAATATCAAATTACTCAAAAGCTACAGGAGGCCAAGATCATATTAATTCATTTGGTAATGGTCTTGCTGGTGATTTCGAGCCTCCGATAATATCTGCAATATCAAGAAGTAATGAATCATCATTGATGGACTGTTTCTTTCATGAACCAGTTGGCAATGTTTTGATGAAAATTATGGCACTAGTATCACTGAACCATTCGCAGCGGTCCACCACAATATGGGGTTTAAAAATGGGGCATGCTTGGAGGACTTTGGACTTTGGGAAATAATCATGCAAGGGAGAAAAGATTGTCCGATATCGATCGGGAATTAGTATGTAGTACTAGGTATTATAAATTGGTACTCAATACCACTATCGGATCTATGTTGTACTAATAAAAATTGCATCCCTAAAAGGATCTTTGTTGTAGCTTAGTAACAAGCAATAAAATTTGATTTCTCTCTTATCTTTATGTGATAGCACTATATGGTTAAATATGTTGACGTGAGTTAATCTAACAAATCAAGAAGATTTATTTCCTAAATTCATTAGGTGATTTATTTAATTTTCAATCTAGTAGACAATCCTTATACAATTAAGAGATTCTCCTATTTAATTCATGTATCTATTTTCTTGTAAAGCACATTTGTAAACCTATATATTCCTTCTTACGAAGAAGAATACAATCATCCAAATATTCAAACCATATTCTTATTCTTAGCATGGCATCAGAGTGGTCGATCCTAGATCAAATTCCTAAACTCTCAAATCAAATCCCCTTGGTAATTTACCATTTGAACATATTTTTTTACCTTGCAAACATCATTATTCTTGGGTTTGTCAAGTAACGTGCACATTTAAATGGTAAACTTTACCCACAAACGTGTTTCTTTGCTCAGCGAATGCAGGGGTGGCGTTTATATAGTAATTGAGGCGTTTATTTGGTAATTTACCAATTGAATGTGATTTTTACCTTATAAACACCATCTTTGTGTTCACTGAGTAAAGTGCACGTTTAAATAGAAAAATTACCCTTTTCACTATCTTTACCCACAAACGTGTCTCTTTACTCAGTGAACGCAGGGATGGCGTTTATATGGTAATGGAGGCCTTCATTTGGTAATTTATCATTTAAATGTGCATTTTACCTTCCAAACATCATACTTGCGTTCGTGGAGAACAAACGTTTAAATGGTAAAATTGTATTTTTCACTACCTTTACCCACAAACGTGTCTCTTTAAGGGTGGCGTTTATATGGTAATTGAGGCGTTCATTTGGTAATTTATCATTTAAATGTGATTTTTACCTTCCAAACATCATCTTGCGTTTGTTAAGTAAAGTGCACGTTTAAATGGTAAAATGGCATTTTTTACTACATTTACTCACAAACGTGTATCTTTACTCAGCGAACGTAGGGGTGACATTTATATGGTAATGAAGGCGTTCATTTGGTACTTTACCATTTAAATGTGATTTTTACCTTCGAAATTGTTAGTATTTAATAATCACTGCTTTTTTCGAATTATAAACATAGTGTCTTGTCAAACATCTCAATCATTTTCCAGCTGGTGGACACACAGTAGTATCAATGCTTTCAAATCCATTGATGAAGAGCTGAAACCCCACAACGCTCCTTTGCCAGAATACACAATATTGATCAATGATCATCGTACCAAAAAATCAATCCAATTAAAAGCATTAAATATTTGTTCATATCATCACCAAATGTCACTGTTTACTGGAAACCTGTTAACCATTTCATCAGCACAAAATTAAGAAAATAAATTCTGACGGGAGAGGGGGGGGGGGGGCCGCCGGGGGGCATGGAACACAAGCCCTAAGGCTCCCTCTCTAAATGAGAGGTTGAAAAAGGTTTCAGACATCCCAGGCCAGGGGTCCAGATAATTTATTGTCAGTTTGTGGATCTTACCGTGCGGTGTAGTGGTGGCGTAGCTAGAAATTTTGTTATGACAGTGACTTTTGGTTTTCTGTTTATGAGTTTGGATAATCATGTTCTAGCGTTGGATGGAATTTTTTTTTTGTTTTTTTGTTTTTTGTTAACACAACAGCGATACTGAAATAGAAGTTATTTTAAAACTCCAATAGCCAAATGGTAAACCCATAAATATTATATCGTGTAAGCTACCCCTAAAAGCTGAAAAGAAAGTTAATAAAATTAGATTTGTAAATGGTGGAATCAACGATAGATAAATTTTAGGGAATAACTTTGCTCTTTAAAACTTGGCTACATTTTATACTTATTAATTAAAAACGAGTTCTCATAAACACATGATATATCTATACATTGAAACATGACGGGAATTTTATTATTATTCTAAACTTTAGAACTTATAATACGAAATAAAGAAGATGAAAAAACCATTTTATGAGGACGCTAGAAAACCATAGAAGGAATTAAAAACTGAACAATGCAAGTAGAAAAGGTGCCTCAGATGTGCTTTCTTAATCCCTATTGTGAAAAGAAGAAAAAATTGTGTGCGACGGATTAACTTTAGGGAAACAACAAGTTTATGGAAACAACAAGATGTGTGGAAAGATCAGGAAAATCACTAAGATATAATTTTGTTCATCTTTCAATTTGCAAACAAGCATAATTTTTTTTTTTTTTTTGAGTCGAAAGCAAACAAGCATAAATTAATGTCAAAATTGCATTGTCTCGTGACTGACTAGTTTGTAATCTAAATGACATCTTATTTGCTAGATGCATTTTGAGGGGTACGACTCATTATTTCCCCATTACTAGGTTTATCATTTTTTTGTTGTCAATGAAATTCACTCGTACCATTGAGTTTGTTTGTAAAGTAAATCCAACTCAATCTATTTTGAAATCCTAGATCCGTATCTGATCCCAACATGTGTGGAGTTTCATCACAAAAGTTCTCATTGTTATTAGTAGTAGAACTACTCACTTATATATTATATTTGTTTAATCAAATGTCCGATGTGATATTTCCACATTCTTCAACAATAATTGTGTGGAATTATAACACAACCTCACCATGTCATGTATCCAAACCTCCTTTTTCAAAACCCACATTGAATAACACCAGTCATTGATTTTTCTCCCAATATAAATAGTTACGGAATGAGACCATTATCGGCCGCAGCGGTCAAATCTTTTCAACCAAATCTGGGTGTGTCTATATTATCACTCTTCATCTTCTCACTAATGCTTTTACTGATTTAATAAGCTCAAACAAATACTTCACGTATCAAACCCTTTACTCATTGAAGTTCCTTTTTTCTCTCTTCTTAACTACTCTTTTAGAGAGACATGGGAAAGTCTATTCACTGTGTTGCGTCATCATCCGGCATGAAGAATCGTTCATGGACTTCAGAAGAGCCAAAAGCTCTTAGCTTTCGTTCAAAAACATGGTCATGGAAAATGGCAATCCTTGCCCCAGAAAGCTGATAAAGTTCTATATATTACTGATTTCTACTCTTCTTTCATAGGTTTCCAATCAATTACAATTTGACGGCTAATTACATTACGTACTTCTTAGATTTTTGTTAACTTACATATTTGGAGACACAATCAATACAAATGTTAACGGATAACCTTATATATTTTAAGACGTGGTTTTTTTGAATTTGGTCTGTTTTATAAATTAGAAAAACCATATATAATAATGATAACAGGTCTGCAAGAGCTGCAGGCTAAGATGGAGAAACTACCTACGACCTGATATTAAGCGGGGAAACTTCAGTCTGTATAAAGTAAAAATACACACATATGACGGAATGGAAAAAATAGGAAATATCAGCAAATGAAAGCATAAAGGATTTCAAATTCAACTTAACACAATTTTCTAATTTTATGAATAACAAAGAAGGTGTTAAGAGAACCAAGTTCTTATTTAAATGGTCAATCTTGGGTATGATATAGGCAAGAAAATATTTCAACCAGAAATACTCTTTGCCCGATCGTTAGAAAGTAGCAGAGGTTCGTCTCTTATAGATCTCAAATATTTATGAAAATCTATGGTTAACCATAAATAAATAAATAAAACAGATTATCCTGATGTAGATCACATTCTGCCCCTATTTTCATTCAAAGGTTATTAAAGAGCATGCCAATTTACCTAGTTTCTTTTCCTTAGGGAGACAGAGTTCACTAGGAATCACAACTCGCAGACCTTGACTCTCAACTGCTAAACATGTAAAAATTGATTACTTGATGACACTAAATACTTTTTCACAAAATTAATCCCAATTAATCAAGAGGAAATTTTGTCATGCAGAAACAGGGTTTTCCTTTTAGGACCGACTACAACAAGCTCGCCGACTCCCCTTTTGTCTTAAGGCATGGAACCTAATCAATACGAGACATACAAGAGCATACTAGGCACGCAGGTAGAACATACATTGATTTTGAGGAATGAAGTTTAAAATTCCTCATGTTTTACTTTCAAACAAGATAGCATAAGGCTGAAGGAAAAGACTTATGTTGCTGGATTCAATCTTATTATTTATTCTTAACGAGTTGTCATCCAGATTTGAATACAGCTATCCTACTCAATGAAACCAACAAGGTCTGCATGGTTCACATTTAAGCAATACCCGCTCCATGTGGTGAACTCAGGTTACTTCTGAAATAATGACTAGAAAAGCCTATCTTCTTAAGGAGTTTTAGTTATACTGCGGTGAATCATCTCATCTAAAATCAATTAAAATCACACCCAAAAGTAAGCAAAAGACTATTATAAACTAGGTAAAGTGCTACTCTCCCACCCTTATGTCAACTATCTAATTCTAAATCAAGTTCTGAGATACATAGAAGGGACATGACCAAATCCTTTTGGGCCTAAATCATCATGTATCGATGCTTCACTGAACACTGATACACAAACTTCGGAAGAAAAAACTAGTGTTGTTGTTCCAGCATCAAACCCAAAATACTTTTAGATTGTGCCCGTCAAATGTCTACTATAAAGGACTTCAAAGGAGGCGATTACAACCCAAGGCAGAGATTAGATTAAGCTAAAGCTGCTAGCTAGAGGGCTCTCAGCTGGGTGTCGTTACCTAGGCCAACCATCAGAGGTCAAGGACAGCCATTTATTAGGATTTAATTGGCAAAAGCAAGGTAAGACAACATGTTTTGAAGTTCGTGTAGCATACTGTTGAAAAATCAAAATTAGTGCACTAATTTAATGGGATTTCTTATCATAATTCTATCTGACCAGGCAGCTAGCAATTACACAACAGTTGGAATTCCCCTAAGCCTAAAAGTTGTTTAATAAACTTTGTGTGACAGTGTGACAGCCATAATTGGGTTGTAGGTTTTGAATCCATAGATTTGTACAAAGTGAGGCTACAAAGCAATTCCATATCAGATGATACTACATGATTCGATTACCATATCAGTTATATTCATTAATGGCGGGCAATTAACAGATTGACTAATCAGTCATAACCTAGTTGAATCAAATTCAGTAAACACTTTACACTAACAAGAGACCAAAAATTTACAACAATAATCAGCACACGCCAAGTCAAGAGCCCATCCCTTAAAAGCTACTGCCCTTATTTCCTCATCCATAAATTACTGCCTTGAATTAGAAATTAATTTGCAAACCAAAAAAAAAACAAAACAAAACAAAAGCATAAAAAGCCCTACCCTTAAAAGCAAGCAATTTCTGACAGTGTTCTACCACATAGCACTAACAAACAGCAAAAAATTGAAGCAAATTAAGAAAAAACAGAGCTAAAATCATACCAACCCCAGCACCCAAAAACCAAAAAGAAACAAAATACCCATGAATTAGAAGCAAACTAAAAGCTACAAGAACAGTTCATAGCATGCAAATAGGGCTGGTTGGTACCCAAAAATAAACAAATAAAATTTGGTTGATAATCAAAAAGAGTGTTAGAGAGAAGAGACCTTCTTCTTCCAAGCAGGAGGAGCTGAGAGCTCTACAGAAACTCTACAGAAACCTCATCCACTTTGCTATCCATGTCTGCAACTGCAACCCGCGGAGAATTCACACACACACACAGAGCCAAAACACCCCAACCCCAAGCTCTCTCTCTCTCTCTCTCACACACACACTTCCTCTCTCTGAAAGGCTGGTGCTTGTGCTGTTTGTGCGCGTGTGGGCTAAAGAAGTGTTAAAGAAGCTCTACGAAACCGTTGGGAGCTTTTTTCTGTTTTTTTCAAAAAAAATCTTTTCACTGTTAAATAAAATCGTCACAAAATTTATCAAGAAAACAGTCACGAACGTGCTTCTTTGATTAATTTAATGCCTGTCTAATCATTTTTTAATCTCTTTTTTCTTGGGATAAATATGATAATTTTATTATGTATTTTTATTTTCGAGGGTCGTCTTGTCACGTATGCGTGAAACTCTCACCAATAATGTTGTTTAAACCATCCGATCCACCCACGCTTTCACTTCTAGAAGCTCCCCCTTACTCAAATCAGACAAAATTTAGCACATTTAAATATTATTTTTGTTAAAATTATATAATATTGTTTTTTTTATAATAAAAACCCAGCAAATTGGGAGATGAGAATAGAATCCCCATGTTTTCATCTAGCGATACTCAACTACTCACCCATTTATTTTTATTTTTTGTCACAATTTCCGATTTATTTATGATTTCAATTATCGGAGAGTTTCATCTAACGGTCCCCAACTTACCTATCTACTTGTGCACTATTTTCTGGATAAATATGATTTAGTTCAATAAAAGAAATGGGCTGCAATATAAGGCCCACATTATCACCAATCATCAAAGAACCCAAAGTCCAATGGATTAGTGTCCTTCCATTTTTTGCCCAAGTGAAGGGGAGCTTCTACAATGAGGAGTTAAAGTGAGGAGGTTATTTGAGGAGACCAATCCGACCGTCAAAACATTTAAAATATTTAAGTCCCATGATTTCTTTACATTTGTTGATGGTGAGATTTGACATCCTCAAATAACCTCCTCACTTTAAGCCCTCATTATAGCCTTTCCGCAAGTGAAGAGGGTAGGCACAAGAATTCTATAATGAGGGTCTTATATGGCCCTTAAGTGAGGCCCTATTTCTTAACCATTGAATCGAATTGATTAGTTGTTAGATTGAATTGGTTAGCCTAATCTAATGATTAAGAGATAGGATCTCACCTAAGGGCCATATAAGGTCCTCACTATAGAATGACTCAACTTTTCTTATCCACTCACAATTTTCTTTTTTAGGGATTTTGTGGCTACCCAAATTTGTTCCAAAGTTCTCATTTTGTCCTTAAGTTGAAATAAAAGTTTTCGTTAAGGATTTTATGTTAAAACTTGATTAAATACTTCAAATTTGAGACTTTTTTTGTTGGAAAAATTTGAGACATTGAATCGCATGACCACCGTCATCATACCACATGACCACCATCATCACCTTCGCCCACAATCACCACCACCACCATTAATGGTGGTCCTTGTGGGAACCGAATTAAATCAGACCTTAGGTCAAATGATTCCTTTCATTTGAGGATTATTTGACCTAATTAAGGATTTTGTTGTATTGACAATAGTAGGGTACAACAAAATATATATTACCAATATTACAAAGTCACCGTAGCTGTGATCCTCAATCCTAGGGATTGATTTGGATTTGTTTGCCTATATCAAGTAAACTACTATATGTATGGCTATAATTAACATATTACAGTGATTACGTATCTTACAATATATTATTCTAATACCCCACACAGCCCATAGATGGCTTTGAATGGTCGCTCAGGGGCTCATTCAATAAGTTGAACAACTTTAAAAATCTTGGCATTTTCACCACGTTGAAAAAAAACGACTAATCAGTTGAGGGGGCCTACTGCATGCAAGTTTTTTTGTCGCATATCGATAATGTAGGATTGGATGTTTCATTAATCCATTGAACCTCGACAACGTTCCCCTCCCCTGCCACTACATATGTTCAACAATTCTTAGTAAAATCTCACATCTCTCTTCTTTTACCTAAGAGAGACCAATTTATGAAAAACGTTAATGAAGAGTACTGCATATAAATAGTTTTGGGTAGAAAATAATGACGAATAATAAAATGTTCACCAAAAGAAATTGAATGGCAAGAACTGTTTAACAAGAATTGAAATATACCCCACTGCTAAATAATTAAACGTGCATTTACGAGGCCACATCCCCTCTGACATTAGCCCCAGTTTTTTCTTACTAGTTACATTTCCTACCAGTAAAATTTTATCGTATTCTCCGAACCAGACAAAAAAAAAACAATATTGCCTTTCACTAGAAGACAAAGATAACAATATTGATCATCCTACCAAAAAAAACCAATCCAATTAAAGGCATTAAATAAATATTTGATCATATCATCATCACCAAATGGCAGTGTTTATTGGAAACCATTTAACCATTTAACCATTTCACGTGGGAAATGCTTCTTTCCAGAAGTGATTATGACATATTTAGAATCACTCTCAATGTAAATGGTAGAATCATCGATAGATATATATTTTAGGAAAAAATTTGACTCCTTAAATTTACTAAATCTATTATTATTATTATATTTTTAACACAAATTCGTAAAATCTAAGTCTTTTTCACCCATATTTATCTTTTTTCAGTAGACAAAACATACTTCTTCTTGGTCTTACAATCATGTTTGTGACTTTTGTTTATTCTCTTATTCTCAATATATATATATATATATATATTATCAAATTTCAATTGAGTTCACTCAGTTAATTAAGGTTTGTTAAACTTTCTCTTATTTTTTATTGTTTTCTCTCCACTTATGGTTTGTTTGGGTTTGTGAAATTTTTGATTGTGTTCTCTCCACCTGTAGTTTCTGGGTTTGTGAAATTTCGATTATTCTCTCTATTGAGTTTAACGGCGTTTATATGTCCTTTTCAAATTCAAATTCAAATTATGGCCCCACATATTAGGTGAGTTTCTCTTTAGAGCTCTCTAGGCTTTGCTAGGGTTCTACTAGGAGAGGCGAGATACGTGCAGACTTGAGGTTCTGATGGCCTTCTTCCTATGTTTACGGATATGATCTCAAGGGGACGGGGGACTCTATAGGAGGCAATGCTCCTTTTCCCGCTTGCAGTTGAGAAGGTAGGCTACCTCAAAAGCGATTGTGTCCATACTTGCTAGACGTCTGTCATAGCACATGCTCCCCCAAGTTAGCTATTAAAATAATATACAATATTTCTACCACTGGACATATCCCGTGCTCACTCTTCGGGTTACCAATTTTGCCCCTCCTGTTTTTATTATCACAAATTAAATTAGAATGTTCATCTATTATTTTCTTTGAACATGTGCTTCTTTTACCTCTCCTCTCCAGTCTGTTCTTAGTCACTGAAGCTAACAAAGATTAAAAAAAACTGAATAGCATTGCTCTACTGTAGAGCCTCTACATCATAATGAATGGAGATTAGTTCTGCTGTTGGGCTTTGGCCCCAATAAAATAATACAAATACACGAATACAGATGTAAAATTAAATTCATGAAGCAAATAATTAAGCGACTGATGCCTCTGTCTGTACTTTTCTCACTTTTCCAGCACTGTATTTCAACGCCAAATTAATTAACAAATACAGGAGCCTAGCCATAATAATGGTAATTAATAGTAATTAATTAATAAACTAACAAATTAAATATGATTACAAGGAAAGAAAAAGAAACATGTAAATTGCAATATAGCTGATGATGATGAAGAATTTTTTTAATCCGGATTCTGGAAATCCGAATGGAAAATATTGAGGCGCAGAGTGAGAGAGGGAGAGATACAGAGTGTGGGGAAGAGGAGAGAGGAGAAGAGAGATACAGAATGTATTTTACACTTACCACTTATTAATAAAAAAAAGGAGTTCAGAAACACATAGTACGAAATAATAAAGAAAATTATTTAGTCGTTTTGTGAAGTATAGACGCTAGAAAACTACAAAAGGAATTAAAAATTGAACAATACCCTCCTGGGCATTAGCTGGCCCAACCAGTGGTGGTGCTTTCAGTTTCTGATGCATTTCTCTTCCCTCTCGTCAAATGAAGAAATTTTTGTGTGAGACTACTGATAAACATGCATTGAGATATTTTTGTGTATTATATCATATATATATATATATATATATATATATGCTTTATAGCGACGTGGTGTCCTGAGTCCACACTTAAGCATAGGTACAAATAGGGGCAGAGCTACATGCAAGCCTGCCATAGCTGTAGCTCCCCAAACTCCATGAAAACCCCATTATTTCTTAAGCATCATCTGCAATATCTATTTGAGGAGACCAACAACCCAATTGAATTTTTATTTTGGTACTGAATGGTCCACCAGCTGCTATCACCGTCATTAATGATATCATTTCCTAACTTAAACACTCATTGCCCAGCATGTATGGAGTTTTATCACAAAAGATCTCGATGTTATTAATAGTGGAGTCATTCACTTAAAACATCTTCAAGAGAGATGTCGATAGCAAAATATCAGCTCATGTAGAATTTAACTACTCGATTGGAGTAACTGTAACCTTTAATTTTTGTCATTTCATGCCCATGTGGCAATTTTACATCTCCAAAGGAGACTTTGGAGATTCTCTTATATATTGTATTGCGATGGAATTACAACACAACCTCACCAAGTATCCAAACCACCTTTTTTTTTTTTTTTTATTTTTATGCAAACAACTTTAAACTAATCTAAATTATGGAAAGTCAGTTTAGAACTCAGGTAAAGTGAGGAGCACATCTGTTCTAGCCCACTTGGCTACACTCATGTCTTCCCACCTTTACTTCTTTAAAATTGCCACATTTAATAAAGGCTTATTTACTGTAGTATCCCTTGAAACTTCGGTCAAATCTTACTTTACCCCTTCAAAGTTAAAGTGGCCCACTTAAACCCCTTGACTGTGATTTCGTATTCCACTTTACCCCCCACCGTTATCTCCATTAATAACTTTGTCAATTTTGATGACGTGGCAGTACTATTTTAATCTTTTTATCACAAGTGATGATGTGTCATGTGAATGACTCGCTTTTTTTGTTTAAATTGAATTAAATATAAAATAATGTAATTACTTGTTTAATTAAAAAAATATATAAAAAATTAGAAAAATTCATAAATAAAAATCTTTCCTCTCTATGCTTTAAAAATTAAATAAAATATTTTAAAAAAACCGTACCCAGATCAAGATTATAGTAAAATAACAAAACAAATGAAAAACAAAAGAATAAAAGATTTTTTTTAAAAAAACAAAACAACATAACTATAAAATAAGATAAAATAAAAACATTAAGAAAACAGTGCAGCCCTATCCTTTGTCCAGCAACCACCATCTTCTTTATTGTACCACCCACACCAGCACAACCCCATACCCCAGCCACCAAACTATCACCAAGCCAACCACACTCCCCCGACCCCCAATCATATGAAATAGACACCATACACCTAGCTGCCCCCTGAACTTCCTCGACCCCAATAGCCACCTCACCCCAAATCCCCACCCCAACGGAGAAAGAACCTCTGCCGTTAAAAAAGTTTTTTATTTTGTAGTTAGTTAATTCACCTAATTCCTCTATAGGGGAATGCCGCTAATTGCAATGGATGCCAAATTCGTGGTCATAATCTTTGGAGATTGGGTGGGTATGGTTGGTGGGGGGTGTGGGTTTGGGTGGTTATGGATGATGATGCGGTGGTTTGTTACCATTTTTGGGGATAGGGATCTTTGGCGAGAGTTGGATCTGGGTAGGTTTTATTTATTTATTTTATTAATATTTTATTTTATTTTATTTTTAAAGAATAGAGAAGCAATATTTTATATTAGTCCTGATCTGGGTCCAAGAGATTTGTGGTCACCTACTACTGTTGGATGTAAATTCAACGGTTCACTAACTATTGCACTCCTTTTAAGAAATTTTTTTGAACCATTGGATTAATATCCAACGGTGGGTGACCACAATTTCTTGGACTGCTGTGGTCCAAGAGATCGGGACTGTATTATATATATATATATTAATTTTCCCCTTTTCTACATAATTTTTTAATTAAACTAGTAAAAAGACTAAAATAGCCCTGCCACGTCATCAAAACTAATAAAATTATTAATGGAAATAATAGTGGGGGTAAAGTGGAACACGAAATCACGGTCATGGGAGTTAAGGCCATCTCCAGTCATGGGCTATATATCAAATATAGCCCTTAATTAATGCAAAACCCATCTCCAGTCATGAGCTAAATAAAATTTTGGCCAAATTTGGAAGGCCATATTTGGCCATTTAGCCCTCCAACCGAGCCAAATGTAGCACAGTTTAGGCATATGCCAAATTTATAGTGGGCCCCATTCATGTGCTTTTCAACAACCAATGATTAAAGTACTTCCCACTCCCCTTTTTGAAAATAATAAAATATGAAGGACACTAAATATAGCCCTGCATGACTGGAGATGAAAAAATTTAGTTATGCACTATTCTTTAAAAAATTAATATTTTGGCTAAAAAATTTAGTTATGCACCATGAAAAAAGCCAAAAGCCACTCACATTTGCAGGCTGCTGGAAATCTCCAGCACATGGCTAAAGACAAATCTCAACACAAGGCATAAAAAAAACCAAAGGATACTTGAGCAAAACCCCCTTCAAACCAGTGTACTACATTGCTTCCCCCCCCCCCCCCCCCCCCCCCCCCCCCCCCCCCCCCCCCCCCCCCCCCCCCCCCCCCCCCCCCCCCCCCCCCCCCCCCCCCCCCCCCCCCCCCCCCCCCCCCCCCCCCCCCCCCCCCCCCCCCCCCCCCCCCCCCCCCCCCCCCCCCCCCCCCCCCCCCCCCCCCCCCCCCCCCCCCCCCCCCCCCCCCCCCCCCCCCCCCCCCCCCCCCCCCCCCCCCCCCCCCCCCCCCCCCCCCCCCCCCCCCCCCCCCCCCCCCCCCCCCCCCCCCCCCCCCCCCCCCCCCCCCCCCCCCCCCCCCCCCCCCCCCCCCCCCCCCCCCCCCCCCCCCCCCCCCCCCCCCCCCCCCTCTCCTCCCGCCGTCAAATCTAGTCATAAAATAGGGGAGAAAAGAAGGAAGAAAGATGGCTGAAAATGGGAGTTCTCCACTGAGGCAGCTGCGGGAAGAGCACTGAGCTCCCCAAAATCCCTAATTTTGTGCAAATGGGCAGAGAGAATTTCACCAAATAGGATAAGTCAAAGAAAGGGAGGAGAAAGGAAGGAAAAAGCTTGGACAAATTGGATAGAAACCATTAGGGTTTCTTGGAAAAGAGTAGCTTCCAGCGCCTATAAAAAGAGGCATTTCCTACCCATCATCTCAACACACATTCAGAGAGCAAGCTTCATCTCTCATATATGAAACTTCTGCAATTTCGTGCCCTATTGCTCCATCTCCTCCCATTTTTCCTTCTGTTAAAAAGTTCCAGAGCTTGACAGATTTGTCGTCAAGTTGTCGGAAACTACCCATCACACCCACTATTTCATCACTAGCTAAAACAAACATATCCAGAGAGCAAGCTTCCTCTCTCACTTGCAAAACCCAACAAAATTGTGCTTTATTCATCCTTTTCCTCTAGGAACGCATAGCTTTCTCTTCAGTGATAAACTCATGACAATTTTGCTTCCATGCCACAAGCTTTTTATGCCAAGCTAAGAATTTACCTATAAGCTGTTGTTATTTTGTTGGTGAAGGTAACCAAGGTGTTTCCTAAAGATTCACTATCCTTTCGAAGCATTCTTGGGGCTTGATCTTTGAACTCAGACACAGGGGATAATTCCATCAATTCGCTCCTTACGGCAACCCAGCCCATTTGTAGCTGCCGGAAGAAAAAGCCCCTACACACTGAAAATAGCCAGGCTATCCAAAACTCAAACATGAGAGACAGAAATAAATGCGTGATCTTAAAAAAGATTTGCGCCTGAACAACTCAAGGGGAAACAACAAGAAAGAGAAAGAAAGAAAAGGAAGTCTAAACATCCCTTCAATCTGCACATCAACAAAATCTGGACAGCACCAGAGACTTGCAACCTACAACTAAAAAAAAAAAAAAGCAACCAAAAAATGAGATAATAAATAAAACAAACTAAAAAAATAGAAAAAAAGGTAACTAGCCAACAAAATCCAAACAAATTAACGCTAAAAAGAGATAAAATAAGAAGTACAAAAGGTGGAAACAAAATAAAATAAAAGAAAAATAACAACATATACAAACCATGAGAACTTACCTAATAACTTGCAAAGGTCTACCTAAAACAAAACAAGAGAAACACAACTACAAAAAACTGAGTGAACAAAAAAAACCTTATAAAACTTAAAAAAAAACTAAAACAAAACAACAACAAAAAAACATTCCAATATGAAAGCAAAACAACAAGAAAACCATAAAATGTGGCAAAAGCCTACTAAAACCAAGCTACAGAAAAAACGAAGAAAACTAAAGAAACAGAAAACCCACAAATCCACAAAACAAGAAAAGTAAACATAAGGACACAACAAAAGGAAAACGAAAGTAACAAAGAAAATACCAAGATGATTGTTCTAAGCAAGACTAAAAGCTGACAGAACAAAAGAAAATAAATAATAAATAATAAAATAACAACTAACATAAACAAAATAGAGATGACCAAAACAAACTAAAAGAGCATAACAGAGACAAAACAAAAGAAAATAAAAAGCAACAACAAACAGAAACAAAATATAATCTTGCTAAAAGATCATGATAGGGACAAAAAAAAACCAAATTACACAAACAACACAAAAGAAAACGAAACACACAAAAATGGAAGAAAAAAAAAAAAAAAAAACGAACTCACAACTGAAAATCAACAGAAATCACACATAACAAACTAGAAGCCAAAGCAAACCTTAGAAACAAAAAGAAATCAAAACACTGAGGGCATGTTTACGTATCAGTAATGGAGAAATTAAGGAATCAGAGAATTTAGGAATCGGAGAACTACTGAATCGGTATGGGAAGAATCATTCCCATTAAGCTGTTTACTAAACATATGGAATTAGCAAAGGAATGGGATTGATTCCCATTGTTATTGTTTACTAATTTGCATGAATCAAAATCCAAATTAATTTTAGAATTATGGTAAAGTGATAAGAGTATTTTTGGAAGTTAGGAATGGGAATCGTATCGACTACTCCCCCCTAGTTGATCTGATTCCTAGTTTTGAGGGAATGTGATTACGGATTTTGAAGTGGGGCCCACTTATTTTTTCATTCCTGATTGCAAGTAAACGCAGGAGAAGTCAGGAATGGAAATCATTCCCTTTCCTCTCATTCCCATTACTGATACGTAAACATGCCCTGAAAAGAGAAACAAAAGAACAAAACCTAAACTAAAACAACAACAAAATTGAAACAAAAAGAAACAAAAACATTATAAAAAAAATATACAAAACAACATAGTAAAAGAATAGAGAAATATCTGAAATACATAAATCAAGACAAAACAAAAGCTGGAACAACAAAACATCAACAAGCAAGGACAATCAAAATCAATATATTCATTAGAAATACCAAAAAAATATTGTTGTGAACAATACCAATGCATCAAAAGTAAAAGAATCAAAAGATAATATGAAACATAGACATAATTAAGATCAGCAACAACAACAAGGAACAAGAACATACAAAACTAGAAAAGAGATTGAGGAGCAGATAAGTGGAAAACTAACCTAACTAGCACACCTAGCCAGGCGATGTGCCACTTGATTACAACTACAAGAAGCATATTGACAAATCACAACAAGAAAAAGCTTTAAATAAGCTTGCGCTTCTGCAACTTATGCACCATCGGAATCCAAACATTCCTTTAAAGCATTCAAACATCTAATTACCTCTTGGGCATCCATTTCTAGAACAAGAGACCCGTAACCCATCTTAGATGCCACCTGTAAACCCAATATGCTGCCATAAGCTCAGTAGCCTTAGGAGTAAAATTACCTCGAACTCGTTTGGAAGCTGCCACCATAAGTTCCCCATTACAATTACGAACAACCATGCCTAGACCCCGAAAACCCTTCCGTAAATTAACTGCACCATCCACATTCAACTTCACAAATAGAGCACAATGCCTTACCCATCCACATTCAACTTCATATATGGAGCACAATGCCTTACCCAACGACAATCCAAGACAGGGGTAGGTTGGGGAAGTAATTCCTACTAGAGCACAAGTATGAGTAACTAGAGTTTATGCAAGGACATATGTACCATGAAACCAACACTCATTTCGATTATGTCAAATACTCCAACACAAATATGAGATAATGACAATTTATTGTAGAGAGAGAATTGTTGTAGCATAATGAAACAATTCAGAAAATCTAAGACCAGACCATTCGCCCACCAAAGAAGAGAAAGGAGAAAGTGCCAAACCTCTTTTGCTGACTGACAACACCATAACTCATGTATAGTTGTCTCTGGCTTTTTGGTACAACAAAAACAAATCGGATTATGAACAATTTTACTATAAAAAAGATTAGCAATACAAGGTAAAAGACCATGCAAAGATCGCCACAAGAAACTTTTAATCTTATTAGGAATTGGCAAAGACCAGACAATGGTCCAAAGTGCCCTGCCACCATGAGAAGTTCTTATACCCCCATCAGCATGCAATGTAGTTGTTGACTTTTGTATTATATTTCATGTAACTCTTTGTAATATTAGATTTCTTAGTATAGTCTTGTAATTACTCCTTGTGATAGTGGGATTAGGATTGTAACCCTACGAGTATATATATCCTTCTTTGTGAGATGAATAACACACAACAATATTAAACCAAATAATATTCTTCTTCTTGGTATCAAAGTTAGGTTAAAAAAATAAAATAAAAACCTTAAGCAAATTTTATGCCCCCCACCGCCACATGAACCAAACATGCCATTGCCGCACAAAATTACTGCTGCCGAATTGGGCAACATAAGCCACCATCGCTGCTGAATCCCATAGCACAGCCGTATTGCTCAAGCGACTCGGCTCCTTGGCGCCGAACCTAGCCACTCTGCATCACCTCCCATCTTCATTCTTCTTGAAACCCCTAGTTTCTTGCGATGGTCAAGGACGACAAAACTGTTGCCACTCCTAATACTGCTTCCATTGTTATTCAATTTGACAATACAGTGTTCCATGCCGGAATTACCCTAACCTTGAAGAACTATGATATGTGGTCTCAACTCATGGAGATGCATATCATAACAAGAGAAAAAATGGGGTATATTCGTGGCAAAGAAAAGGCACTTGCCGGGATAAATCCTAAGTATGACAAGTTGTATGCTGAAAACCAGAAAGTCAAGAGTTAGTTGTTGACCTCCATGACACCTTTAATTAAGAAGCGTAACATCCGCTTGAAGATGACGAGATTTGGGATGCCCTTTCAACGACATTTTTTGATGGAACTGATGAAGTTCGAGTGTTCTCTTTGAACAAAAAAGCGTTTGCTACCAAACTGAATGGAAAATTCCTGACGAATTATTTTAGGGAACTAATTGCGATTTTTCAGGAATTGGATCACCGGGATACGGTAGTTATGTCTTATGATTGTGATATCAAGGCACATGCAAAGTTGATTGAATGACTGAGAGTTCATATATTTTTAGCTAGATTGGATGCCGAGTTTGATCAAGTTTAAGGAGAAATTTTGTGGAAGGACCTTGTACTTGGTCTCCAAGAATCATATGCTTATGTTCTTGGTAAAGCTGACAGAAGGGAAGCTATGAAAAATGAAGTTGCCCAGTCTAAAGCCTAGCCATGGTGGTGTCCTCTCAGACCCAAGCTGACCATGACAACCGAAAGAACCAAGCCCGGGTTCCTTAGACCGATGATGGAGGGGTTGACCATTCTAGCCTCAATGTTGATCGCTTTTATCACCCACTGACTGATTGAAAATGCCCTCTTATGGTCAAACCACGCATTACTGTTATAAAATTATTGGATATCTTGAATGGTGGGACAAGACTCGTGATCCTAGGTACAATAAGTCCTGTGCATCTATTGCTGAAACTAAGGATGATTCTGAACATGTAGTTGAACAAGCGTCTGCTTTGGTCATTGCTACAAGTAACAATGGTAAGGCTTTAAAGGTTTCTACATATGCTTCAAATAATACATGGATAATTAATTCTAGCGCTACAAAGCATATGAATTTTAATTCTAGACAGGTACAAACCTTAAAGTAATCCCCACAACCCGTGGTATCTGTTGTTGATGGTAATGTTGCTGCTGTTATTGGGGAAGGCACCATATCCCTTATTGAAAACCTTTCTTCAGACACTGTAGTTGTTGTTCCTTCCTCAGACTATAACCTTTTGTCTATTGCTCAATTAACTATGGCCTTAAATTATATTGTGATTTTCTAGCCCCTTTTTTTGTGTGTTCAAGGACATTTGAACTCGCAGGACGATTGGTTATGGTGTTAGGCGGGGGAAGCTCTACTACTGGGACTTGACGTCAGAAAGCTCTAGCTGATTGATTCAAGCTTTGTCTGTGGAAGGTTTTCAGGGGAGAAGAATAAAGAATCTGAAATATGGTTATGGCATTGTCTTCTTGGACACACTTCTTTTCGTTATTTGTATAAGATATTTCCCTAGTTATTTTTAAAGTTTGATGTTTCTAGTTTTCATTGTGATTTGTGAATTGGCGATCGCACTTCATTTCACCACGAATGAATAAAAGTTCCCTTCTGTTTTCATTGATTCACTCTAATGTTCGAGGGCCATATAAGATTATTATATTGGGAGGTGCCCATTGATTTGTTACTTTTATTGATGATTACACCCGAATGACTTGGGTATACCCTATGAAATTGATAAGTGAAGTGAATTTGTTGTTTCAGAAATTTCATAAAATGATTGCTCTTCAGTTTGACTAAGATATAGGTGCTCCGCAGTGACAATGGCAGTGAATATGTGAACTAAGAATTGGACAAATACATGGATCACCATGGCATCATTCATCAGACTATGTGCCCATATACCCCGTAATAGAATGGAGTTGCCTAAAGGAAAAATCGGCACCACCGTGAAGGGTATCATAGCATCTCTACATGAAGCTCATTTGCCGTTATCATCTTGGGGTACATTTATGACGCAGATTCTGCATCGTCGTATAACTGTTTCATGACGTGTTGAAGACGTCATTAAATTAAGAACAAATTTGGGGTACATCTATGACGCAGATCCTGCGTCGTATAATTGTTTTATGACGTGTTGAGGACGTCGTTAAATTAAGGAAAAATTTGGGGTACATCTATGATGCAGATCCTGCGTCGTTGTATAACGATTTCATGACTTGTTGAGGACGTCATTAAATTCACAACAAGCAGTAGATAAAAAAAATCTTAACGACGCATGATACGAGTCGTCTAAATGTACTAGAATCAATGACACACATCCCGCGTCATTGAAAAAGATTTTAATGACGCGTCCAGCGAGTGTCATGATAATGGTGTCATAAAATCACTTTGATGACGCATTTTAAAAACATGTCACAGATAATGACATTTAATGACGTGTATTTTCTATGTGTCATTAATTATGCGTCATAAAATCTTTTCTAGAGATTTTGCGACTACCCAAATTTCTAGAGATTTTCTAGAGATACTTTTGTTGTAGTTAAAAGCACTCACAATTTTCTTTTCTAGAGATTTTGCGACTACCCAAATTTGTTCCAAAGTTCTCATTTTGTCTTTCAGTTGAAATAAAAGTTTTCATTAATAATTTTATGTTAAATACTTCTAATTTGAGACATTGAATCATATGATCACCGTCATCATACCACATGACCACCATCATCACCACCTTACCACTAGTACCACCAATCACCATCTTCACCCACAATCACCAGCACCAACATTATTGCCCCTACCCGACCACCACCTTACCACTAGTACAACCACCATCATTAACACAGATGACACCAACATGAATTCTAACATTCCCATATAAATTTCGTTATGTTTTTATTTGAGTTAACTTCTAAACAAAAATTATTTATAAATTTTACAACTTTAAATCTCATTTGTTTAAATTCTTAATTCATTGAAGGGCGGAGTCATATACAGAGTTTTAGTGGCCGTAGCCCCCCAAGTTCCATGCAAAAGTCAATAACTTTTAAACATATGTTGCAATATCAATTAAAATATAAAGCTAAAAAACCTAGAAACTACAATACTGGCCCCAAAGACTATCTACTAACTCTGCCACTGCCCATAGATGGTTTTGAATTAATGGTCGCTCTGGCGCTCATTCAATAAGTTGAACGGTTTGTCTTTAAAAATCTTGGCATTAAATCATTTTCACCACAGGTTGAAACAACACGTCTAATCAGTTGAGGGGGGCTACTGCATGCAAGTTTTTGGTCGCTGGCGTAAGATTGGATGTTTCATTAATCCATTGAATCCATTCACCAATTTATGAAAAACGTTAATGAAGAGTACTGCATATATATAGTTTTGGGTAGAAAATAATGACGAATAATGAAATGTTCACCAGAAGAAATTGAATGGTGAGAACTGTTGAAAAAGGATTGAAATATATCCCACTGCTAAATAATTAAACGTGCATTTACGAGGCCACATCCCCTACGACATTAGCCCCAGTGTTTTTTTTTTACTAGTTACGCTTTCTACCAGTAAATTTTTATCGCTATTCTCTGAATCAGACAAAAAAACCAATCCAATTAGAAACATTAAATAAATATTTGATCATATCATTACCAAATGACAGTGTTTATTGAAAATCATTTAACCATTTCACGTGGGAAATGCTTCATCCCATAATTGATTATAGCATATTCAGAACCACTCTCAATATAAATAGTAGAATCATCAATAGATATATTTTAGGAAAAAAGTTAACTCCTTAAATTTACTATTTCTATTATTATTATATTTTTAACACAAATTCTTAAAATCGAAGTCTTTTTCACCTATTTTTCCTTTTTTCGGTAGAGAAAACATACTTCCTCTTAGTCTTACAATCATGTTTGTGACTTTTGCTTATTCTCTTATTCTCACTTAATTAAGGTTTGTTAAACTTTCTCTTATTTTTTATTGTTTTCTCTCCACCGGTTTGTTTGGGTTTGTAAATATTTTTAGGGTGGTGTTAGAGGCACCAACTTTAGGCACCAATTTGGGCACCAACTCTCTAATAGAGGTGGAGCCCGTCAGCACAACAGGTCCCGCGTTCTATTAGAGAGTTAGTGCCCAAAGTTGGTGCCTCTAATATTTTCCATATTTTTTTTGTGTTCTCTCCACCTCAAAAGCGATTGCGTCCATACTTGCTAGACATCTGTCATAGCACATGCCCCCCAAGTTAGGTATTAAAATAATATACAATATTAAGCGACTGATGCCTCTGTCTGTACTTTTCACTTTTCCAACAGGAGCATTTTTCTGACAACATCTGCATGCAAATACTGTATTTCAACGCCAAATTAATTAACAAATACAGGAGCCTCGTCGCCATAATAATGGAGTCTCCAGTTTCCTTTCACGATACTAATAGGAATTAATTAATAAACTAACAAATTAAATATGATTACAAGGAAAGAAAAAGAAACATGTAAATTGCAATATAGCTGATGAAGAAGAAGAAGAAATTTTTTAATGTGGATTCTGGAAATCCGAAAGGAAATATTGAGGCGAAGAGTGAGAGAGGGAGAGATACAATAGAGAGTGTGGGGAAGAGAAGAGAGGAGAGAGAAGAGTCGGGGAAGGGGGAGGAAAGAAATTACAAAACGTGTTTTCTAGAGATTGAAAAAGACTTCAGGTAATACAGGTTTACAGTATAAGGTGGTACCTTCCTTGATGGAGCATAAGTACAGTATAAGGTGGTACCTTCGTCCTTGATAATTTATTTGTGAATTTGTTTTTTTATGGTCCTTTTCACGTGCTTTGGTATTTGAGAAAATTATTTAGTGAAACGGGGCAGCAAAGCCAAAAGGAAAGTTTAATGTCAAACCATTTTCTATGCGGCGGCGGTGCATCTGAGATGCCCGATGCGGCGGCGGTGCATCTGAGGACCTATATGTTTGAATTCCCACAGCATTAGATGGAAATTATTTTAGAACTCCAATGCTCAAATAATAGACCCTAAAAAAATAAATTCTCATACAAGCTACCTAAAAGCTAAAAGGATGAACTATATCCCTAGAGTGATTTTATACTTACCGCTTATTAATAAAAAAAAGGGTGTTCAGAAACATTGAGGGAACACTATTATTCTAAACTGTAGAACTTATAGTACGGAAATAATGAAGAAAATTATTTAATGGTTTTGTGAAGTAGAGACGCGAGAAAACTACAAACGGAATTCAAAAAACTTTACAAGACCACCCTGGGCATTAGCTGGCCCGACCAGTGGTGGTGCTTCCAGTTTCAGATGCATTTCTCTTCCCTCTCCTCAAATGAAGAAATTTTTGTGTGAGGCTACTGATAAACATGAATTGAGATATTTTTGAGTATGATATCATATACCTTATAAATATTTGCTTTATAGCGATATGGTGTCCCAAGTCCACTTAAGCGTACGTACAAACAGGGGCGGAGCCACATGCAGGGTTGTCATGGCCGTGGTCCCCCCAAATTCCATGAAATCCCCATTATTTCTTAAGCATCATCTACAACCCAACACCCCCCTTTCAAGATCTCCTTTCCAATGAACCAAACGGAGCCTAATTAGGAAACCTTTACTTACCTTTCACGAGATCAATATAAAAAATGGTTTTTCCCTTATATTATCTTCAAAAAACAAAAAAAGAGGTTCTAAAATAGTGGACTCTCTTTCTCATCTATTATTGGAAGGATGGCGTTGTCGACAGAAATTAAACGGCAAAATGAATTATGTATCCAATCAATGACTTTTCTTGAGCGGGCTCTATGAATCAATTTGAAGCAAAGCATGTGTTTGAATTGAACAAGACTGAGACTGAGGGTATCTTGGGAACTGATCACGTTACCAAGAGGTAAACGTACGGTTGGCTGCAGGTGGGTATATACCCTGAAACACAAAGCTTATGGCTGAAACAAGGGATCAAAGCGTCGAGGCGCGAAGTCTTTAAGATCGGATGCAATTCTGAAGCTGGTACATGCTGCACTGGTCCATGTTTCTGGCAGGCCTGGAATCTCTTAGCATATTAAAAGAAATCGGACAAGATGGTTGGCCTGTAATGGCCATGCCTTCTGATCAGCCAACGCATTTTATGCCCTGCTTGATGTGAAGCCGGGATTGAGAGCTTTCTTATCATGCGGCTCTTGGATAAAAAAGAGTCTGCTGGACCAAGGCTTAAACTGCCGGTCTATTAATATTAATTAATCTATTGAATAAATTATTAATATTAATTAATCTATTGAATAAACAATTAATATTAATTATAGTAAAATGAGCTTATACCTATAAAATTCATTTTTAATCACCTATAACCCTTTCTTTTCTAATATATATATTTATATATATTTAAAATACCCTATTTTTTAAAATAAAACTCTATGACTAGGATCCAAGCAAGCAAATTATCTCATTTAGCTTAAAATTTGATTGGGTAAATTACTCAAATGGTCCTCAAATTTGTACGCAATTTACATTTTGGTCCCTAAATTAAATTATTAGTCCAAATGGTACATAAACTCTATATTAATCGCTCTATTGGTCCTACTGTTACATTCTGTCAACGTTACTATTAAATATGAGGACAAATTGGTCATTTTGTATGTTAAAAATAAATAAATATTGAAAAATGAAGTAAAAACTCTCTCTCTCTCTCTCTCTCTCTCTCTCTCTTTTTCCACAACCCATCAGAGTGGCACCAAGAACTGGAATTCCAACCACTGCACTTAAAACCAGATGCTCCAGAAGTGTTGCATTTCCAATTTTTGCACCTTCGATGAGCTTCAAGCCCACTACAACGTCCTCTCCTCCTTCAATCTCACCTGGTCTGACCTCGATTCTCACTTCACCTCCATCCAAGACTCCCTTAACCAAAAACTCCAGCTCCTCCAAACCCTCGAGTCCCAATCCTCAAATCCTTCTTCTTCTATACCCCAAGACCCCTGTTCATCAAACCCTCCATCTCAGAAACCACAAGACCCTTCTTCTTCTTCATGTTAGATACCAAAGGACCCGTCTTCTTTGTCGAATTTACCGACCCAGATAGCAGAAGACCCGTCTTTGTCATCGTTGACATTGGCCCAGATAACGGAAGACACCAAAACACCAACCCAGATAACAAAGGACCCACCTTCTTCATCAATTTCGTCGACCCAGATGGTAAAGGACCCTTCTTCATCAAACCCTCCAACCCCGGAACACGGTTGAGCTTGGTACGAGTCTTCAGTCGGATTCAATTCCTCCTTAGCCAGAGTTGGTGGCATTTTGTGAGCGAATGGATGCAATGGGGTTGAGAAAGTATATGAATGAGACCTTGGATAGCCGAAATACCATCCGAGCCGAGCTCCTGGGAGCTATACGATACGCCAAGGTCTGTGGGAATGGGGGAGAAGAAATCGAAGGGAGGGGGGGTTGGGTCTCATTATTATTTTTTCTCTTTTTCTTCAATTAATTTTTAATTTTTAATTTTTTAACCCTATTTTATTTGTTAATTATGAAAAGTTGTATTTACCCTAAAATTTGGTTATGTTTAACAGAAAATTAGACGGTTGGATCAAATGGGCGATTAAAATAGAGTTTATGTATCATTTGGACTAATAATTTAATTGAGGGACCAAAATGTAAATCGTGTACAAGTTTGATGACCATTTGAGTAATTTACCCAAATATGATTTATTCTATTTTTCGGATTCCCAAACTACCCTTATTTACAAGTTAAACGTGTTATGTGAGGGTATAACTAATGACACATATTGAATTTGGAAAGATTTTCAAATGGTTGTAATGGATGCAGGAATTAATTTAGAAACTTATTTGAAATTAATATTATATTCAACATTAATGTATTGGTAATCTACATGTGATTAACGTTTTGATTTATTTAATAAAAAAATTATGTTGTTTTCCTTTTATGAATTATACTACCAATAATCTATTTTATTATAATTTTATGAATAATAGTGTACATTCTAATTATGTTGAAAAATATTTTGATAATCTATTTATTGTTTGCTCTACATATCATAATGAATGGAGATTAGTTCTGTTGTTGGGCTTTGGCCCCAATAATGCCTTTGTCTGTACGTTTCACTTTTCCAGCAGGAGCATTTTTCTTACAGCATAAAGAAGTTGCATCTGCATGTTGATGGATTTCAAACTGCAAACATTGTATTTCAACGCCAAATTAATTAACAAACGCAGGAGCCTCCTCGCCATAATAATGGAGTCTAAAGTTTCCTTTCACGATACTAATAGTAATTAATTAATAAACTAAAAAATTAAATATGATTACAAAGGAAAGAAAAAGAAACATGTAAATTGCAATGTAGCTGATGATAAAGAAGAATTTTTTTAATGCAGATTTTGGAAATCCGAATGGAAATATTGAGGAGAACAGTGAGAGAGGGCGAGATACAGAGTGTGGGGAAGAGGAGAGAGAGAGAGAGAGAAGAATATAATCATGAATTTGTAGTACTGGCCCCACCCACCTATACTTCTTTAAAACTGCCACATTTAATAAAACCAGTTAATCAAGTTTCCCAATATAAAATAGTGATGGAATGAGCCCATTCTCGGTTGCAGCGATAAAATTCTTTTCAGTCCAATCTGGGTAGTCTGTGCCTATCTTATCTCTCTCAATCTTCTCACTAATGCTTTCATTGATTTTAGCTTAAACAAATACTTCACGTATCATACCCGTACTCATTGAAGTTCCTTTTTTCTTTCTCTTCTTAACTACTCTTTTAGAGAGACATGAGAAAGTCTACTCACTGTGTTGCGTCGTCCGGCATGAAGAAAGGTCCATGGACTCCGGCAGAGGACCAAAAGCTCTTAGCTTACGTTCAAAAACATGGTCATGGAAATTGGCAATCCTTGCCTCAGAAAGCTGGTCAATTTCTATAACTAACTCTTCTTTCATAGCTTTCCAATCATTTACAATTTCAAGGCTAATTTCATTCCATATTTCTCAGCCAATTTTGGGTAACATATTTGTTAGCTCATATCTGGACAAGTTTTGTTTACAACAAATGTTTTTTTTTTTACAAATTTATAAAAAAACCCAAAATGGGTGTTGAAATTATAAAAAAACCCAAGTACTATTTAAACTTAGAAACACACCCAAAAAGTGTATTAAAATAGTATTTGTTTGGTGTACTTTTTGGGGGTTTTGAATGTGTGTAATAGTACTTTTTGGGTGTGTTTTTAAGTTTAAATAGTACTTGAGTTTTTTTATAATTTCAACACCCATTTTAGGTTTTTTTATAAAAGCCCCTTTTTTTTTTTGGGGTATGAAGTCAATAGATGTTAAGACAGGTTTTATTCTGTCTGTTTTAAAAATAAATAAATAAAACATATATAATGATAATAGGTCTTCAAAGATGCGGGAAGAGCTGCAGGCTAAGATGGAGAAACTACCTACGACCTGATATTAAGAGGGGAAATTTCAGTTTGCAGGAAGACCAAACCATCATTCAACTTCATGCTCTTTTAGGCAACAGGTAATTGCATCACATGCAATATTTTGATTTATACGCATATATGCATTTTAGATAGCACTCTCATGTCTCATCCCAAGTAATCTATAATCAAGAATATAATATCGATTGAGTAGCAGGTATATGAGAAATTTGAACTGTACCAAACAATCTCTATATATTATACATAACACTTCTATATGCGTATGTGTACACTTTTTTAATTATGATACCGATATTATGTTCCATGTATATGAGCTAGGTGGTCAGCTATTACTGCGCACTTACCAAAGAGAACAGACAATGAGGTCAAGAACTACTGGCACTCTCGTCTCAAGAAACGACTGGCCTTGAAAGGCTATGACCCTGTAACCCACAAGCCTAAGAATACCATCTTTTGCTTCGCCAATGGTTCAACTGATGACCCAAAGACCGGCTCAAACCTCAACCACATAGCTCAGTGGGAAAGTGTCAGGCTTCAAGCAGAAGCCATATATGTGAGAGATTCAGAATTACACAAACAAGCTTATCATCCTTATAACAATAATGATATTTTTGCTACCTCATCAATATTATCATGTTATAATAAGGACTTTGGGCCGACTGATCAATTATTTGGACAAAACGCACCACAATGCCTCGACATATTGAGAGCCTCGGAAATCATCTTAATGTCAAATTACTCAAAAGCTACATGCGGCCAAGATCATGTTAATTCATTTGGTAATCGTCTTGCTGGTGATTTCGAGCCTCTGATAATATCTGCAATATCAAACAATGGATCATCATTGATGGATTGTTTCGTTCATGAACCAGTAGGCCAATCTTTTGATGAAAATTATGGCACTAGTATCACTGAACCATTTGCACCAGTCCACCACAATATGGGGTTTAAAAATAATGGGGCATGTTTGGAGGACTTTGGACTTTGGGAAATAATCATGGAAGGGAAAAAAGATTGTCCAATATCGGGAATTAGCATGTAGTACTAGGTATTGTAAATTGGTACTCAATACCACTATTGGATCTATGTTGTACTATTAAAAATTGCATCCGTAAACGGATCTTTGGTAACAAACAATAAAATTTGATTTCTCTCTTATCTTTATGTGATAGTAGTATATGGTTAAATATGTTGACATGAGTTAACCTAATAAATCACTGAGCTTTATGTGCTTGTAGTATATGTGGTTAAATAATTAATTCACTCGTGTTATAATTCGTATATATTTATTAAATATTATATTCTAAAGTATAATATGTCACTTATCCAAATTAGGGTCTGACCAAAATAGACCCATACAACTAAAATACTCAAGACAATAACCCACCTATTTTATTACATTTAAATAAAACCCAATTTTGAATTGGATGCCAAAGTGTGTTCATAAATTATGACATATTTATAAATCATATTATGAATTTAAAGGGGAAACCCAAATTTACTATCCAAATTATATTATGAATTAGTGCGTAACATCAATGATACTCTTACACTAAGCCACACAATGATAAACTTGATTGGTAGCCTATTCCATTTTCTCTTGCCAGTGCACTCGGCCCCTACACTTGAGTTAGGTAGCAGTTGCCCTTTGAAATAACAAGAAAACTTAGAAACAAAAAATATTACCTGAAGGCAATTAGGCTTCTAGATATATTTATTTATTAATGATGTGATGATCGTAATACAGTTTTCCAATACAAGTGATATTCTACTTTAATTCAATCTAAATGATGGGAAAGGGAATTCGAGCTCGAGTGCAGAATAAAGAGCACATCCACTTTAACCAACTTGACTAAGTCCATGTTTGTATACTAAGTTTTCTTGAAGGTGGGCTGGAGTTTGGTCATCAAAAGATATTTCACATGTGTTTGCTTTCCATGCACGGCAGACGACTCCTTTTAAAGCGATTGAGACTTGTGATAGGCATTTAATATCTGATACAAGTTTTCCTAGTTGTTGAGGCAGACCCCAACACTAGTTACCTAACTTCTCTACTTTTGAGGTCTAAGAGAAAACCTAAAATTTTTCTACTTTTTGCAATAATTTGTGATAGGCATCAAAAGATATTTTGATTTATACGCATATATGCATTTTAGATAGTACTCTCATGTCTCATCCCAAGTACTCTGAATTCTCTCTTATTTTTCTTTCTGCCAAACTTTATCACAATATACTATATACAAAAATATACCCTAAGAGTCCAAGACTCAGGAAACCATACTCTCATGTTTCATCCCAAGTACTCTGAATTCTCTCTCATTTTTCTCACTTACCCAAAATACGTTTTCTGGAAAAAAAAAAAAACAATACAAAATAATATTATATGGATTTTTAAATCAGTTTTTTCTCCATAGATTAGATTCAAGGGTGGGTCCATAAATTCCTTGGAGTACAGGGTTAGGAGAACGAGCTTGACACTATGCATGCATAAATATACCCCAAAAGCCCAAGACTCAAGAACCAATACTCCACCTCATGACGATACATATTAAAATGGCTATAACGAGACTCCATTTAATTGTTTATAAAACCTAGACAAACCTAGTAGTTTATCGATGAAAATTCAACACATGTCATCACAAGCCAAGCAGTGGCATAGCAACTTAAGGACCAGGGTGGGCCCAGGCCCCCTCTCCTATTTTTTAATTTAAAAATATTTTTACTTATATATGTGTGTATTTGTTGCTTTTTGGACCTCAGAGCATCCACAATGGGCTCCCTAAACCACCTCCTTAGCTAAATTTTAGGGAGGAATTGAAAAAACCCATCTCCAATCACGCTCCCTATCCTGCTCCTAAAATAGGGAGGCCTCTAGGAGCTCCTAAATCTGAGGAGAGAGAAAGGGCTCCTAGTGACTCCCTATAATTAAATGCTACCATATTTTATTATTATTTTAAATATTTATTTAATGATGTCTTTAATCTTATCATTTTTTTTTCTGCATTTTATATTTGTAATCACGTTCTATTGCAAGCCACCTACACCATCTGTTCTATTCTTTTTGCCGTTGCTGTAGGTGCTTTGCAAAGCACAAACAAACATTTTTTTTTTCCGATTCTTTTCACTGCAGACATTTGCAGCACACGAACACCTTCTCTTTTTTTTTTTCTTTTTTTTTTTAAAGTTCTTTTCCCTGTAGGTATTTTGCAAACCACAACAACCATAGAATATCAAAATTAAACAACAAATAAACTTATACAATTGATTCCTTTCAAATTATATTTAAAAATAAACAACAAATAAATTGTTTTTGTAGTTTATTATTTTGGAATATTTAGTATTTGAATATAAATATTTTATTGCAAATCAGAAATTAAATTTAAAAAGAAGTATTTATGATTAAAAGAAGGAAAGCATTTATGACTCTCCAAATTAGGGAGTATGATTGGAGTTGAAATTTTTTAGAGAGCTCCTAAAATAGCTTTTTTGTGTTTTTAGCTAAATTTTAGCTAAGAAATAGGGAGCGTGATTGTGGATGCTCTCAAGCCAGTAAAATTTGTGACTCCAACTGCGGTCATGGAGCTTTCTATTTTGTTTAGATATTTGCAATTTTTTATATGTTCAAACTTTTAGGATGGAAATTTAAAAAGAACACTTCTGCGCAAATTAGCACAACAAACCTTCAATTTGTCTCATAGTGTTCCGATTTTATACAAAGTACATTTCTTTCACATGGTCTAACATGAATTTTTGGTTCTGCCATTGAACCCGAGGTGTTACAATTACATAGTATACTAATTTACATTACCTAATACCGTACACTAATCTATAATCAAGAATTAATAATATAATATCAACTAAGTATCAGGTATATGAGAAATTTGAACTGGTACCAAACAATCTCTATATATTATACATAACACTTCTATATGCATGTGTACACATTATATGTATGTTTGGGATGTACTGCTCTTTTGTTAGGATCATTTTGGATATTTTTTTTATTATAAAAAAACTCACTTTAATTAGGACACTGATATTGTGTTTCATGTATGTGAGCTAGGTGGTCAGCTATTGCTGCACACCTACCAAAGAGAACAGACAATGAGGTCAAGAACTACTGGCACTCTCGTCTCAAGAAACTACTGGCATTGAAAGGCTATGACCCTGTAACTCACAAGCCTAAGACTACCATCTTTGGCTTCGCCAATGGTTCAACTGATGACCCAAAGACCGGCTCAAACCTCAACCACATAGCTCAATGGGAAAGTGCTAGGCTTCAAGCAGAAGCCAGATTTGTGAGAGATTTAGAATGACACAAACAAGCTCATCATCCTTATAACAATAATGAAATTTGTGTTGCCTCAACAATATTATTAGGTCATAATAAGGACTTTGGGCCTACTGATCAATTATTTGGACAAAATGGACCACAATGCCTCGACATATTGAGAGCATGGGAAAGCATCTTAATGTCAAATTACTCAAAAGCTGCAAGAGGCCAAGATCATGTTAATTCATTGGGTAATGGTCTTGCTGGTGAGTTCGAGCCTCCGATAGTATCTGCAATATCAAGCAATGGATCATCATTGATGGACTGTTTCTTTCATGAACCAGTAGGGCAATGTTTTGATGAAAATCATGGCACTAGTATCACTGAACCATTCTCGGCAGTCCACCACAATATGGGGTTTAAAAATGGGGCATGCTTGGAGGACTTCGGACTTTGGGAAATAATCATGCGAGGGAGAAAAGATTGTCCGGTATCCGGAATTAGTATGTAGTACTAGGTATTGTAAATTGGGACTCAATACCACTATCGGATCCATGTTGTACTAATAAAAATGGCATCCCTAAACGGATCTTTGTTGTAGCTTCGTAAGAAGCAATAAAATTTGGTTTCTCTCTTATCTTTATGTGATAGTAGTATATGGTTAAATATGTTGATGTGAGTTAACCTAAAAAATCATGGAGATTTATTTCCTAAGTTCATTAGGTGATTTATTTCATTTTTAGTATATAGTAGATGGTTAAATATGCACGCAAACAAACCTTGATCGTCTCCTCATCCACCTTTTCTTTGTAGGCCTTGACCTTGATTTTAATCAAGTTCGGGGGGAAATACTGCACAAAGATCCGAAACTGGACCTTGATAGCAATTTTGCTTATGTTTGTAGAAACACTCAACAAAGAATGTCCATGAATGGTGCTCAAGAAACATCTGTCATGGTGGCTTAAATTGAAAAGGGGTCGTAAACTTCTACAGGTGGATCTTCTTATAATAAGGCCTTGGGGTCTGAAATTGGTACTTAGGTGACGAGGGGTAAATTTAAAAGATATTCAACCAAGAACGCAGCAAACTTCACACACTCTAGACCTTGACCAAATACTCTTATGACTAGTCAATTGTCATATATGAATTATACCAAACAATAACATACACAGAGCATACCAAGATGTACCTGCAAGCCTAGAGAATTACTAGTGACAACCTAGGCACTCAGAAGGACCCGTCAATCTAGGCATCTCCTGTGCTAGCAACAACTATGGTGAAAGTGTGTGAAGACAGCATAATCAAGCAAACACCAAACAACAGAAAAAGATGACTAGTCAACCGCACAAACCCAGATGACTAGTCAACTGTCAAGAACACAAACCCAGAAAATTTACAGAGTTGGAAACCAGAAACTGTTCACCTAGAAACCCACCATTGGGAAAAACTGGGGGTCATCAATCCGACCAGGCAATCCACTAAGTAGAAAAAGATTCTTACAAAGGAACACAAGCAAGCTCAAGAAAAACCTAGATCTATTTAGGAAGATGAGCTATACCTCCTTTGTGCAATCTTCTTCTCCAACTTAGCAAAACTTGAAGCTCAGTTCTTCATGGCAATGGCAGCTCCTTCTCCAGCTCGTTCATCCCATGGCACTAGCTTGCAAGCTCCAACTCAAACAAAAACCAAACTTTGGATTCAAAGGAGAATGACCAATTTCTTCAAGAAACCATACTCTTGAAGAAATCAGTCTTGAATCTGATCTAGAAATAAATGATGAAGTGTTTAACTAGCTAGATGCAGATTAGTATTTCAAATGCAGTTTTTCAAAGAAGAAATCATTGGGAAAAACTCATAGATGAAATAATGGGTTCTCTCTTGAGGAAGAAGAAGCGAAAGATGGCAAGCCAAACTTTCCAAAACTTTCCACCCAAAAGAGACACCACCAAATGAGCAAAATCGTAGCCTTTACAGACCAAAAAATTCTTTAGGTCAGATACCCACAAATGGCAGCAGAGAGAGAGAAAGAGGAATAGGACAAAACAGTTTGTTATCCAGCTGGAAATCCGATAGAGCAAGGATGACTAGTCATCTGAGAAACGGATGACTAGTCATCATTTTATGAAGACTGTTTTATGAAATGATATGCAATGCACAATACCTTTGTCAACTTGCTTGATCCTCCATAGAGCAGAAGTTAGAGAAGAGCACAAAGAAAGGTTTTCCTTAATCTAAACTTGAGCTTGATAAATAACAAAACACATCATATTACAAAGTTGTCAAGGGAAGCCAAAAGAAAATAGTAAAAACCATACATTAACAGGGTCTTGTGTAGAGAAGAAGCGTACCCACTGTAGAGGATACAAACATACATGTGCTTGCTGTTACGAGTTGATTAGGTACCGTGATTGGTGGGAACACTCTAAAGCTCCTCGGAAGAATAGGAGCAAATCACTCCACACATCTCTAGAAATAGATCTTTTAAGTCATGTTATTTTGGCTACACTGGCTTCTGCATCTGCCTCTATAGCCACAACAAGTACCAAAGGTTATATTTTAAATACTTCATCTAGAAAACACACATGAGTCATTGACTCAAGAGCAACTGAACTTATAACATTCGATCCTAGATAAATTACCTCTCACACACCATCTCCTCAATCGGTGTGTTTGTGCCTAATAAAACACGGACGTAAGAAGGGACCTCTTCTCAGCCATGACACCTATTCATAGACTGAAACGGCCGCGTTTTGTCAAGCATCTTGCCTTCCTGAAAAGCATAAGGCAAATACAAAGGCAGGATCTTCTTGGCCTCCCGACCACGGCATTATGGGGCGAGGCCGAGGTCCATAAGAGACACGACCGAAGATACTAGGGTCAAAACGCCACGTGGTCTCAGGGTCCCACGCCCCATTTAATGAAGTAGTGCCTCTGACCATCGCAGCAAATCCACTGGGTGCAAGAAGCATTTAATGCACGAGAGCAGAAGGGAAGTGATTGAAGTCAGGATTTGGTAAACAGGAATCAGAGTGGTTAGGCGCAAACATTCTCACAAAGCATTCTCACAACTTAAGGTTAGATCACCAACCACTGGACCAGAGCATTAAATGCATTCCCACGGCCAAGAAGCGCAGACCCCTCGATCAGGGCGGTGGCCGAGATTTGCAGAGATTTATGGGGGTCACACCACCATGCTTCACGATCTCAAATGCCGATTTGACCACCCACTTGCCCCAGTCAGACTCCACCATGCAGATATTTTCAAGCCCTCAGGCAGATCTTTTTCAGCCTCGATTGGCCCTCCAGGACTCCTCCTATAAATACTAAGCTCAAGACCACGTTCAAAGGGTCCAACACCAAAACCAAAAGCCTCCCACGGAGCAACTTATTTTTCCTGTAACGCACTTTCAATACATTTACATGCTTTCCTAGGAGTAGTGGTAGATTGTAAGGAAAATCCATTCATCAATATATCATACGACCCTTGATTTCTCAAGGCGCCGGAGCTTCATCCCTATTATCGCCTCATTCACCCCATATATCATACGACCGTCGCTCTCTGAGCAAAGCGCCGGAGCACCGCCCAAAATCCATTAAACCGCCTTGTAGCTCAGACCGTGAACCTAACGGCCGAGATAAGTTCCTCTCTCGGCCACAATCGTTTGATTAGAAGTCCAACTCCAAATAGGCGCATCATTTGAACATCTTCTACCCAAACCCCATCACCATCTCGACGCATGGTAGACCGTGCTAGCACGCTCGCGCACAAACGCATCGCATCCAAAAGAAGGACGTCACGTGTTCGCGCACATCCCCTCGGCCCGGAGTACCAGGCAGCGAGATTTTCGACGTCAAACACGGTGGTGTCTAATGCTAATGGTACCCCATCCCCCAGGAAGGTTCTTTATCTCTCTCTGACACACTCAATTTGGATTATGTATTGATTGTTCCATTCTTGAACCATAATCTATTATATGTTGTCTATACTACTATGGCTTTGGACTGTACTGTAATCTTTTGGCCAACTCATTGTGTTTTCCATGATATCCTCAGCAGCAAGACAATTGCTTGCAGTACTAGGAGGGGCAAACTCTACTACTTGGACTTGGCGACAGTGAAAGAAAAGTCGGTCAAGCTTTCAAGATGGGTGGAGACAGTGCTGAGAAACAGACAGATGAAGTATGGTTATGGCATAGGTGCCTCGGACATGATTATTCTCAAAGATTGATGTTTCAGTTTTTAATTGTGATATTTTTGAACTGGCTAAGATCCATCGTGTTCCATTTCCCTTAAGTTTAAATAAAAGTTTGGTTCATTTTTCCCTTATTCACTCGAATGTTTAGGGGCCTACTAAAATTACCACTATGGCTGGGGCTCGATGGTTTGTAAGGTTCATAGATGATTGTACTCGGATGACCTAGATTTCCCTTCTCAAAACCAAAAGGGAAGTAGGTCTCGAGTTGCAACAGTTTCACAAAATGGTGGAAACCCAATTTGATGTAAATATTTAGACTCTCCGTTTTGGTAATGGCAGAAAATTTCTCAATCATGATCTACCCAATTTTCTTTAAGATCTTGTCATCATACATTAATGCTCATACCCATATACTCCCCAACAAAATGAGGTAAGGTGGTGTAAAAATATACATGTCCTTGAAGTGATTCGTGCTTTTTTCTTTGATGCCAACTTGCCTCGGTCATTTTGGGGAAAGGCCGTCCTCTTTGCAACTTACCTTATCAATCGGATTTCCTTAAGTATATGGAATTTTTAAACTCCTCTCCAAACCCTTCAACACCATCAGCAAATATCTCTTACCCCAAACCTTAAACCACGGGTTTTCGGCTGGGTTGTTTTTGTGCACCTATGTGATCACCAATGAAGCAAATTGGATCCCCTAGCAGAAAAATGTATTTTCATTGGCTAAGCCCCCATCAGAAAGGCTATCAATGTTATCATCCCTAAGTCAAAAGGTATATACCTCAATGGATATAGTGTTCCGAAAACATGAAATGTATTTTTTAGACTCATAGGATGAGAATCTGGAACCAAACGAGCAGCTGCTTCCTTTTGATGATCGATCCCTTCTGGAATTTTACACAAATAAGGAGTCTCGGCATCAAACCCACCAATCTCCTCCACAAAATGACCAGTTGCCCCCACTTGTTTCTACACACCCGAAGTGTCACAAAAAAAACAAAAACAAAAAAGAAAAGAAAAGAAAAGAAGGTTTATTAAGGGAGGCGACCAGTTGCCCTTACATGTTTCTACATAACCAGAGTCTCGGCATTAAAACGACCGATCACCTTCGCGCTGGCAAAATCAAGAGGAGGAACTCAATCGTTTTCTAAGATTTTGCTAGCTTTGAACCCATCTTCAGCTATAGTACCATACCAATCATTTGCTGAGGATGTCATTCAGGTAATAATTTCCCTTGAAACTGATAACACTAATGAAATACATCATGATGATTTGATTTCATATCACATTGTTGAGGCCCAAAAAATTCACGGTTCGGCCCAAATAAATTCTCGGCCCAATACGATACCTTACCAAGAAAAAACCCGATTTGGGCATGCGAAAGTTCATCATACGCGCTTGCACATATGCCACGCCAAGCAAGGAATTATTATTCCACACGCTTAAAGTGGGTCCCAAGCCACTCAAATACCCGGGGCTTGCTTGAGTGGGTTGTGGTATGGATGGTAACAAGTTATCATGGGGCCCATCGATGGGCCAAGAAATGGAAGTCTCGGGTCGCTTGGGGGCCTCGGGACTCAAGCCCATTTTCTTAGGCCCAAACATGGGTAAGCACAAGAAAGGAGAGGGACCATTGCCTCAACCAAAATAGCCCATTAATCCAATAAACTAGCCAAAATAAGCCCATTGACCCAATTAGAAAAAGCTAGCCAAAATAAGCCCAACACTTGACAAAGCTATCCCATCCATTGGATAGATCTTATGGTTATCTCAAAAGCCAACATAAGTAGGATAAAACCAGCTCAAGCCCTGGCACTCAGTTTCGAGGCAAAACCACCAAAGAACGTTGGAAAGCTACACGTGAGTGGCTGCTGGGAACAAGTTCCAAATGCAAGAATTCAAGAAACCAAGGGATTTTGGCACGCAAGGGAGGACACCATCTCTTAAACCAGCGGGCACATCCGCTTTCTTTCCTTCCTCAGGATTTGGCCATGAAAAGAGGAGGAAAGAAGAGAAAGAAGATGGGTGAAAATGGAAGCTCTCCTCTGAAGCAGCCGCCAGAAGAAGCTTGGAGCCCCCAAAAATCCCTGATTTTGTGGGATTGGGCAGAACTGATTTTTGCCTCCATGAGGTAAGTCAAGAAAGAGGAGAAGAAAGAAAGAGGAAAGCTTAGCTAGATTGGGAAGAAACCATTAGGGTTTCTTGGAGAAGACCCATTCCCAGTAGTTATAAATAGGACCCCTTCTACCCAACACAAGGAAACCCACAACCTTCAGAGAGCAAGCTTTCTCTCTCACATGCAAACCCAGCAATTTTCGTGCTATCCTTGCCCATTTTCCTCCATTTCCTCCATCTCCCCTGCTTTGGCAAATTTCCACAGCTTTGACAGAGTCACTGTCAAGCTGCCGGAAGCTACGAAAATCACCCAAAACTCTCCTCCTTAGAACCTCTCTTCCATTAGAACCTCTGTCCTTCATAGGAACTCACAGCTCTCTCTCACTAAGTGCTAAACCCATGATAATTTTGCTCCCATGCCACATGCCTCTCATGCCAAGCCCGAAAGTTTATCTGTAATCATGCAAGCTACCATCATTTTGGTTGGTGAAGATAGCCAAAATATTTCCTAAGGTTTTGCTGCCCTTTCGAAGTATTTTGGGGCTTAATTTCTGAACTCAGACACAGGGGGCAATTTCAGCAATTTTCCTCTTTACGGCAGCCCAGCCCGTTTCAGCTGCCGGAAGAAAAAGACCCCCACTTAAATTGGCGACTCTGCTGGGGATTAAGCCACTATCTGCACCAATGCCTCCAAAGAAGAAGACCAGAAGCAATAAACCGGAGGAAATAAAGAGGTAAGAACATTTCTTCTTTCTTTTTCTTTTTCCTTTTGTTGGCTATCTACTTTGTAGAACAAACATAATATAGATTACTCACATGCTCCCTTTGCTTGTGCCTTAGATCTCCATTCTCAAGCAAAACAAGATATTGTAAAAGGACTGGGGGCTTCAGCCAACGTGCAAGCCGCTGATCGTCGTCGTCAATTGTTGATGCTAGCTCTGCCATTTACCTCCCCACCATAATACATCATCAGCAAGTCTGGCCATCGTCGTAAATCACCTTCGTAACAACCCTCACCTCTCTAGAGTCGTGAAAATACGGTGAGAGAGGGAGGAGGAACACTTGCTCAATGCTCTCAGACTCTGCGAATGGCTTCACCAAGATAAGATTTTTCTTATCATGCCTTGTTGATCTCAATATAGCATATATACTTGTTTGTTATTTTAATACATTCATAAAATTTATGTTTCATCAAGCATAGACAAAAACACGTGCATTCGGTCTGCTCAAGTCCAAAAAAATAAATAAATGGTTGATTGATTAGTTGTTATGGTGCACCAGCTTGCATCATTTTCTTGTTATGTATTAAACCACCTTTCAATTTTGCATCTCCAGCAAAATTTCTCAGGGCCTTATTCCACGCACTATTCACTTATCTTACTTCTTATCATTTCGTATCAATCCACCTTTGTGTTAATCAATCCAAGTTACACATTGCAATGTAGATGCCAACTATGCATGCTCAGTACTAAAATCATATCTGCTCAGCATGCTTATGTCAATTATGTTAGTCATTTGCAAGCTACAATGCTTATATTATTTTTGTAATCACTGTATGCTTTGGTCATGCAGCATTATATCGGTCATGTGCAAGGGACCCAAGCCTCCAAACAACAAACAACAAACAAGAAAACAAATGCTTTTTATGTTTCCTACCCGACATCTCAACACATTGCCATTATCATCCATTCCTTAGACAAATCCCTCTCGAAACTTCCAGTCATAGAAGTTCAAGCACCACTGGAAAAGCCGCTGGAAGAGTGGCTGGAAGAAGAACAGAGCCAGTCGTTGAAATCCAAACACCACCGCTGGAAGAGTCGTTGCCAGAAGCACATGCTACTGCCGAATCATGCCAAATTGTCACCATTGCAACAAAGAGATATCCCAAGTTCATCATGCCATGCAATGACCCAAACAAATACTAAGAGGGCCACGTTGCAAGAGTTTTTGTAGCTTGTGCCCATCAAATCCTTTTCTGATGATTATGGTGCACTTGGGGGCTGAGGAAGGAATTCATTGCAATCACCACAGCAACAACTCCGAAACCCCAAATGAGCTTAAGAATCCATTACTACCAAAACCACTATTCCCAGACCAAAAATCTCCTTGAAATTCCAATTATGTCACTATGACCTCCAAGAACTCAAGTTGTTGTAACCCAACACATTTGCTGCAGTGACCACATGCAAAGCTCAAGTTTCAATGGCCAAGCCCAAGCTTTTGGTTCCTAAAACATGTTCACAACAGCTGCAACAAACAATACCAAAGTTGCCATAACTAATATGCTCCAGCACCTCAAGCATTTTCTAAGCCTTGATCATTCCAATGACCAAGTTTAGGAGTCAAAACCAAAAGGCTATTGGAATGTCTCAATTTCCACAATTCCATAATCAAGCATCATCAAGCCCCAAGCCTTAGTCAAGAAATCCAAGCACTATGCTTTACTCAAGAAGGAAAATATCTCAACTCATGGCAAATAGAAGGAAAATATTGCGAAGGTAGTGCTATGATACTGCCGGAAGAACCTAAATGCTGTCAAGATGAAGTTTCTTTTACCAAGCAAACAGAATTTGTAAGCGATGTCAAGCGCTCAAAAAAAGGGTGCTGGAAGCGTATTTTCCCTATATTCATCAATTCTTCACCTACAACATCCACCACTACTTGCCATACTCTAAGGAAGATCTTGCACGCTGAGATACATGACGAAACTCTAGGAGGCAAGCTATTGATGGGGACCCTTTGCCAAAATAAAGGGAAAAGAAGATGGTTGCTGTCATTACATGCTTTGATAACTTGCTAGACGACGACGTATTGTGCCACCCGTTGAAAAAATGACCAAAAGCCACCGGAGGCTATGTGGGAACCTTGTGGAAATATGAAGAAAGCCTACTGGAGCAAATATTCAAAATCTGCAAGCTATGACACCCCATGGCTACTTGCTAATGGATGGGAGAATGGTTCCAGCAGCGAAGTATTCACATTAGACACGCTGGAAGAAAGCCACTCGGGGGCTTCATTTGGTCATCAAGATTATCAAGAAGCAGCTGCTGTAACCTCTCACAACTTCACAGAGGTTGAAGAAAGTACAATGGGTTAGGAGCTGCAAATCACTCTTTGATTAGTTGGGTTATGAGCTGCAGGCAAGCAAAGCAGCAACTGTGGTCTGTTAAATATCTCTACAGAGCATGGCATCCTAGTACAACACATGCCGAATACATGCCAACCTAAGCCACAAGCTTTCATGCTATTGCAAGTCATGCACAACCTTGGGCCCTTTCATACTTGGGGGATTGATTTGATTGGAGTATTCATCAATGCAAAGTGGCTCAAGGTCTTATTATTGCTGAATTGCTTTTGCACATATCATTTTGTTTTTGGCCTTTCAAATATATATATTTTTTTTTTAAAAATGAACTCCTTTTGAGTTCTCAGCACATGCCTTCATAAATTTGGTAGAATGCACCACCATAATAGCATACCAAGGTGGAAGACGATGTTTGCAATGAGAATGAAGTATTTTGGAAAAGAAAAAGCCTCTAAAAATTCTTCCTTGCTTTTACCTTATTCAGTTTTGCAAAACACGTTCTTTAAAATATATATATATATATATATATATAGACAAGCAAACTTTTCTTTAAAAAAGCTAAGTCTCTCAGCAGCAACTATACCAAAGCAAAGCCACTTATATGGTATCCCGAGTTGTTAACAAGCACCATGCCTAAGCAAAATAATATGGGGCATGCATTCTTGAGCTGCTGGAACAACAAAACCATTGTTCCCTTTTGATAAGCAATCGGAACATGCAAAACATCTGGGAATTTTACAAAGACCATGCATAAACTAGTATGCTCCTTTCTAGGTATGACAAGAGGGTGTTTTTCAGGCCTAGTGGTCAGACAACATTTTGGCAGCATATACCTTGTTTGTAAGGATATCCAACCTGCCAGAAATCTCAAACAGTTCACAAAGATGAATTTTTCCAACCAAGCTATATATATATATATATATATATATATATATATGAGACATGCGAATTACAACTTGCCTTCAGCATTCAAATTAATACAAGCTTCAATGGTTCAATGCCAAATTACAAAGTCATAACGACATGGGCGTTAGATTATCTGAAAAGTACACAGCCATCAACAAAGTTACACATGCTGAAGATTAGTACATCCTATGGTATCAAGAAAGATGGAAGCATCACCATCCTTATGGCTGTTATCAATAGTCCCTCCACGAGGCAGCACTGCTGGAAACTGTGAAGAGGTGCCGGAAGCTGTGCCAGATATGCCTAGGCAAAAATGAGCAAGAGGCAGCACTGCCGCTGTGAAGAGGTGCCGGCAGCCGTGCCAAATATGCCCAGGCAAGGAGGAGCGGGTGGGCTGTGCTGCTGGAAGGTGCAGGGTAGTGCCGGCAGTTATGTTGGATGTTTCGAGAAGAGGATGGGTAGGAGGCAGCACTGCTGGAAGGTGCAGGGCAGTGCCGACAGCTATGTTGGATGTTCCAAGAAGAGGAGTATGAGGCGACACTGATGTCCCAAGAACATGGGGGCTATGGGAATCATGCCGCCATACGCTATTGCTAAGAGGAACACCTGCGCATGCATACAATCTTGGGAAAAGTCATAGAGGAGGAATTTCCCGAGCCATAATGATACAAACGCAGCAAGATGACACTGGCTCTTCGCCTACGGCAATATCTTCACAAGCATTCTTTAGCAATGGAGGGGGTCTTCCCCTCTTCAATTTATCATCCGTTGAATAAAGGTGGCCACTAATAATTGACGACGAGTTAGTAGATGCCATGGCAGGTCTTGACAAGCGATGAATCCCTGCAAGAATTGCCAACAAAGAATATGCTTAAAAAAGGGCAAAGCATAAAGCTAGTTCTCTGTGTTAAAGCCAAGCAATCTCCACACTAGCATACAAGCCATGTGAACTTTACAAGCCAAGCAAAGCAAGCTATCTCATGCCAAGCGAAATGCATAAACAAAAAAATATTTTTGAAGCATCATGCAATCTATTACTCGAGCTCATGATGAGCAAATTTCCCATTCCATGCTCAATCAATCATTCCAGCAGACCCTTTTTCACAAAGCAAGTGCTACAAACTGAGCACTATTTACCTCATAGTAACCTTTTTCACAAAAACAAAAAAATCCCTATGAGTTACCCGGCATTCTTGCAGACCCATCGTACACATGTTCATATCTATCCCCATAAAGCCAAAAAATAAATAGTTATCCATGTCCAAGCTCTGAAAAAGAAAATCGATGGTGCTTTCCTCAAGCTTTCAATAGCCTCTAATCCTATGCATTAATCATACGATTACAAGCATGCGCTCGTGATGCATATAGTTCAACAACAATAAAGGAAAAAGCCGGTCAAGAACGCAGCACACGCAAAATATACGCCAAGCAGGGCAAGTCAAGCTCAGGCCAAAGGGAACGCTTAAGCAAATACCCAAGCAGCATACAATTTATCCGTGGCAAGCAAAATTTTCAAGCAATTCCCATGACAAGCGAATTCTCCCTCAAAATGCAAAAGGATTCAAGCATTGCAGAGCATGCACTCTGTCAATTTCTATTTCCACAACATGGAAAGAAAAGTCCAAATTTATTCAAGCATGCGAAAAACAAGCCTAGGCCAAGATATCAGTCTATTTCTATTTCCTTCAGCACCATTGTTGATCTCATTATTTGTGCAACCAGCTGACCCATCATTGCAATTATTCCCATGTTCTTCTGCACAGACTTTGGCACCATCATTATTTTCAGGCATACTTGAGAATTGGTCTTTCTAAAGATGGATACTTCGGCAACTAATACTTGCAAGAACTTCTTCTCATGGCTATACGACAACTCCTGAAAAAGATAAATACATCGGTTAAAGAAGAATGATAATGTTTCAAGAGTACATTTGCAGCTGAACATGCTTAGGGATTGATGCAGAAAGTTCTGCTCTGGCCTAGAGAGGGCTAATCGCGACTACTTCTGGTATAAACTTCTTTGGTCTCTTAGAATTTCACTGCTTTTGGAAGTAAAAGCCAAGTTGCACCTTTCATTTAGAGAAATAACTTTCTCTTCGAGCACTAGCCTTGGATGACGATCAAGCAGAGAAATGCATAAACAACACGCTCAATGCAAAAACATGCCAAGCAAAATTTATAGACGAACTTTCCTACCATGTCAGCTGGACATCCCACCTTTGGAAAATCGCTAAAAATCAAGCCTATAACCAAAAAATCCCAAACTTTCCAGATTCTTACTAGACATACCAAGCTTCATTTTCCCAAAATTTCGTTACATTTTGAGCTAGAGAAGTATGTCAAACAGATTTCTAAAACAGCCCATGCAGCAGAAACTGTACAGCTCCAGCAGCTTAGCCCATACTTTGAAATTACTCCAAAAATTCATTTTCGCTTCAAATGACACAAGACCAGTTCCAACACAACCATTGAGAAGTCTATTTTCATGTATCAAAAGCTCCAACTTAGATTCGAAAAGAAAGTTTTCAAAAGTTCACAAAACAGTCAGCAAGCTACTATGAGTACTTATCACAAACACTTGGCATGCATTATTCAAGGGAAGCTTGTATGAGTCTTGTTTATCACCAAGCTGAAATACTAAATCACGAGCTCAACCACAGAATTCAGTGCTTAAATTTTGAGAAATACAAAGGAACTCAAGCTTCAAGAAAACAAGCATGCATCAAAGGCGTCAACATCAATCCATACCCATACTTTAGAAAAATGAGGGCAGAGAACACTACAATGGTTGGATGATTCTCAATTTTGGATATGTTGTAAACAACACAATCTCAAGAAAATTTCATGAAGCAAGCACAGTCACCAGAGTAGTAGATATTAAAAACAAGTGCAGAAACCGAATCTGCAGAAACTCACCAGCCATTGATGAATACAGAAGCTGCAGACCCATTTTGAGGCATCAGAAAAATTCAGAAAATTCTCAAAATTTTACAGGCTTTAGTCTTCGAGCAGATGAACAACTTTCATGAAGAAAGTTTTCTGATCGGAACTTCCGAAATGTTACTTCTGAATTGATGAACAGTACCCACGAGTTTGGATTCTTGAAGAAGAAGAAGAAAGAAGACACGACACGAAGAGGAAAGAAAAGAAAGAAGAAACCAAATGAGGAAAACAGAATTGTGGCAGGACCGTAAATCCAAGCAAAAGTCATGACAGAATTCAAAATATAAGCAAAGGTGGTGGTGGAATAGTAGATTCAAGCAAGATTGGGGGCAGAAATGTAAATACGTGCAAACTCAGTGGCATAATCATAAATTCAGACAAGATGGGGAAGCAATTCTTGGCAATCCAAAGCAATCTCTACAAAACACCAAAAATAATCCAGATTGGGAAACCACAAATAGTTGCTGGAGCATATAAATTTGATTTTTGGGTCGGGTTTAATTATTCGGCCCATTCCAGCACCTGCCATGTTTTCAAACATCCTTCCAGCACATGCCCTATTTCAGACACCTTGCCAGCACCTGCTCTATTTCAAATATCCTTCCAGTACATGCCAATGTCAAGCATCCAAGCATACAAGCCAAAATGAAGCATACACGTCCATGCCAAGCATCAAGCCAAAATCAAGCATACATGCCAATGCTAAGCATCAAGCCAAATATCAAATATACAAATCACAGCCAAGCATGCAATCAAGCATACATAACTAGTATTAGATACACAAGTCAATACAACTCTTGCAAACCACAATCATGCAAAGTCAAGCATCTCTAGTCACTCAAGCAAAAAATCATGCAAGCTAAGTAGTTATCTTGGGCTAATCCATCAAGTATTTTCTTCTATATCATGCCACAAAATAGGTCAACTCTTGGTAACTCTGGTAAGTGGCCTCCAAAATTACAGTGTCTAGGAAAGTTCTTCAAGGCAACACCCTCGGTGTTTAAGAAGGATTGGGTTTTAAGCGGGACCACTGTGACCCCTCCAACCTTCCCGGAAAAGACCTGGCTGTAATTACAGAGACCCTTAACTGTCATCCTTGAGTTGCTCCTAAATTCATGCCATGCCATGCCACTGCAATTTATTTTGGGCTGAAAATTGATTATTTGGACCATTTCAATATACATTCATGGCCCCAATAATCAAGGGGGCTAATGTTGAGGCCCAAAAAATTCACGGTTCGGCCCAAATAAATTCTCGGCCCAATACGATACCTTACCAAGAAAAAACCCGATTTGGGCATGCGAAAGTTCATCATACGCGCTTGCACATATGCCACGCCAAGCAAGGAATTATTATTCCACACGCTTAAAGTGGGTCCCAAGCCACTCAAATACCCGGGGCTTGCTTGAGTGGGTTGTGGTATGGATGGTAACAAGTTATCATGGGGCCCATCGATGGGCCAAGAAATGGAAGTCTCGGGTCGCTTGGGGGCCTCGGGACTCAAGCCCATTTTCTTAGGCCCAAACATGGGTAAGCACAAGAAAGGAGAGGGACCATTGCCTCAACCAAAATAGCCCATTAATCCAATAAACTAGCCAAAATAAGCCCATTGACCCAATTAGAAAAAGCTAGCCAAAATAAGCCCAACACTTGACAAAGCTATCCATCCATTGGATAGATCTTATGGTTATCTCAAAAGCCAACATAAGTAGGATAAAACCAGCTCAAGCCCTGGCACTCAGTTTCGAGGCAAAACCACCAAAGAACGTTGGAAAGCTACACGTGAGTGGCTGCTGGGAACAAGTTCCAAATGCAAGAATTCAAGAAACCAAGGGATTTTGGCACGCAAGGGAGGACACCATCTCTTAAACCAGCGGGCACATCCGCTTTCTTTCCTTCCTCAGGATTTGGCCATGAAAAGAGGAGGAAAGAAGAGAGAAGAAGATGGGTGAAAATGGAAGCTCTCCTCTGAAGCAGCCGCCAGAAGAAGCTTGGAGCCCCAAAAATCCCTGATTTTGTGGGATTGGGCAGAACTGATTTTTGCCTCCATGAGGTAAGTCAAGAAAGAGGAGAAGAAAGAAAGAGGAAAGCTTAGCTAGATTGGGAAGAAACCATTAGGGTTTCTTGGAGAAGACCCATTCCCAGTAGTTATAAATAGGACCCCTTCTACACCAACACAAGGAAACCCACAACCTTCAGAGAGCAAGCTTTCTTCTCACATGCAAACCCAGCAATTTCGTGTGCTATCCTTGCCATTTTCCTCCATTTCCTCCATCTCCCTGCTTTGGCAAATTTCCACAGCTTTGACAGAGTCACTGTCAAGCTGCCGGAAGCTACGAAAATCACCCAAAACTCTCCTCCTTAGAACCTCTCTTCCATTAGAACCTCTGTCCTTCATAGGAACTCACAGCTCTCTCTCACTAAGTGCTAAACCATGATAATTTTGCTCCCATGCCACATGCCTCTCATGCCAAGCCCGAAAGTTTATCTGTAATCATGCAAGCTACCATCATTTTGGTTGGTGAAGATAGCCAAAATATTTCCTAAGGTTTTGCTGCCCTTTCGAAGTATTTTGGGGCTTAATTTCTGAACTCAGACACAGGGGGCAATTTCAGCAATTTTCCTCTTTACGGCAGCCCAGCCTGTTTCAGCTGCCGGAAGAAAAAGACCCCCACACACATAAGGGATGCAAATACCTCTATATACCAACTTTTAGAGAGGAAGAACCGCAGTATACCTCAACTACAACACGAAGCAGATCCTAAAGCCGAAGGAAAGTACCACATAAATAATTATATATCTTTAAATAGATTATCAGCGTCACATGTACATTTTTTGAAGCAATTGACCGATATATGTATCTCATACAGTGTGGAGGAAGCACTAGAAGACAGTGGAAAGAAGCCATGAATGAGAGCTCTCCAGAAGAATGCCACATGGAAGCTCGTGCCTTTACCTCACTAAAAGAAGACGATATGATGCATGTGGATCTATACTATAAAACTGAAAGCGGATGAATCCATTGAAAGATATAAAGCCAGAGTGGTGGTGAAGGGGTATACAAAAAAGTATGGAATGACTACCAGGAGACCTTTGCCCGTGTAGCCAAGATCAACAACATAGTCCTACTATATCTAAATGAAAATCTAGATTTGCTACTTTATAAGTTCAATATTAAAAATGCCTTCTTACATGGAGACTAGGAAGAGGAGGTATACATGCAGACTTGGAAGAAGAGGTATCCACGTCATCAGTTAATGTCTCATCAAATGGTTGACTTAACGGAGGGTGTAAATTGGTTATTTTTATAATATTGGGGTGTAAATTGATGAAGTGAAATCCCGTGACCCATGTTGAAAATCACCCAAATCGCAAGGCTAAGGTCCGAAAGGTCGTTAGCTTAAAAAAAATATTAGCCCACCCTGTAAAATTTCTAGTTCCGCCCACGTCACATTCACACATCTAGCCAGGAGATCTCATGTTCGCAACTAACTTCACTCTATGAGTCCATATATGCACAGACACAAGAAGTGGGGTTTTGCATCCAAAAATATATTTACCCTCCTTCCCTTGTAAGTAAGAACTTCTATTTTCATTCTAATCATAGGTTAACATGTGTGCATAAAATTTTGTTCTATTTTTTAAATGAATTATTTTACATATGTGTCTGTGATTTGTAAGAATGAAGAATGTCTCCTTCAGGGAAAGTGTCGGAAGCAATGTCCTTTGCATCTAAGATTTGGTGGTCAAATTGTTGGAAGATAATAATTAGGGACGAACCATTAAGGTGACCAACCTAGGCTTTAGCCAAGGTGAGTTTTATTTTTATTTTTTTGGGGTTCTTATATTTAGTATATAAGTTTTTTAGGTTTAGCCCAACTCAAAATCTAACAGGTCACCTGTGAGGTAAATCTATGCCATTCTATTTTGAAATCCAGAATTTGTCCCTGATGGTAATCTCATAGAAAAATAGAAAAACAAAAGAAGAGATTATAGTCCTCCAATAGCAAATTGAGTTAACTGGTGAGCTACATTGGTTATGGTTACCATCTCTTCAAACATCATAACGAGTTGGATATTTTAGTACATACTAATTATTCTTATTTAGAAAGAAATCAAAACTGTTATAGTGATAATTCAAAGAGTTAATACCAACAGGGTCTAGTTCAGTGAAAAAGGATATTGACTTGCAGACTAATGATCTTAGATTCTTTGGGCACCTTGGCAAAGAGTGTATGATCTCCCCCTCCCTAAGAATAATAATAAAAAGAGTTAGTCTTTGCAACCTTCTGATATGATTGGAGGTTGGGACAAATGAAATGAAGGAAAAAAAATATACAAATGCCACATGAACTTTTCACTTTTGTGCATGTACCACCAACGCTAATAATTTTTAGAATTTTTTTTCGTGATAGAGGGGAGCCAAATTCCCCAGACAACAAGCAAAGCTAAACAACAGGAATCAAGCGGGGTCTAGCGATCCCCATCAGATCATTAAGAAGGATATATTTCTTCTCCAAGTAGGGGTCTCATCGAGGATGCAACCTCCCAAAGCTAAGTTATAACTGCAATTAGCAAGTGCATCTGCAACAGAATTCCTTTCTCCGTACATATGATGAATGAAGCAGCTTCCAATTTGTTTATGGCTTATTTTCTGATATACCCCCTGAAAGTGTAGTTGAGTCTCACTTTGCCTCCTGAAACTCATTTTGTCTCACTTCACCCAATTTTTCACTCCACTCATTTTGTCTCACTTTAAATTTTTTTTATGGATTTTAATTTTTAAAATTGAATTTTGAATTTTGAATTAATATATTGTGAACAATGGGGTAAAGTGAGACAAGTATGTGGAAAAAATGGGGTAAAGTGAGACAAAATGAGTTTCAGGGGGTAAAGTGAGTCTCAACTACACTTTCATGGGGTATATCAGAAAATAAGCCTTAAAAAAATTGGAAGCTGCTTCATTCATCATATATATAGAGAGGAATTCTGTTGCACATGCACTTGCTAAAATAAGCTATCTGTTGATGACCTAGGATTCTACCAAGCCCTTGATGTCAAGTTGTCATTCACTTGGGCACTTCTAAAGTGGTCTGGACTACTAATAGAGGCTTACTAATTTCAAATTTTGATAAGTTTGCCTTTGACAAAAATGGGAACGCCTACTTGAGAAGCAGTGACGATTTGGTTTGGTCTACAAATACAACAGGAGAAGCAGTTTCAGCCATGCAATTGCAGGATTCAGGAAACTTGGTATTGCTTGGAGACAAAGGAAGCATTGTTTGGCAGAGTTTTAGCCATCCTATTGACACTATTTTACCTGGCCAGGAGTTCTCGGAAGGAATGAAGCTCAAAAAGTTTTCGCAATCGCAATAAAGTGTCTCATTATCTTGCAATTCAGTCAGGGGAGCTGGTCTTATATGCAAGATATCAAACTCCCCAATTCTATTGATCCATGGCAGATGAGACATCAGGAAAAGCAATAACAATGTGAGTGGCAAGATTCGTTCTTTGTCTCTGGTGTCCAATTCATGGAATTTCAATGGTGCATATGGATCCTTACAAGCAATGGATCATCATATCGATGGATTGGTTCTTTCATGAACCAGTAGGGCAATGTTTTGCTGAAAATTATGGCATTAGTACCACTGAACCAATCGCAGTCAACCGCAATAAGGGGTTTAAAAATGGGGCATGCTTAGAGGACTTTGGACTTTGGGAATAAATGCAAGGAGAAAAGATTGTCTGGTATCAGGTATTAAAATTGTTTGAGCAAAATTCAACATGGAGAATATTCGCAGGTTGATTCATTGATCTTCGATCTTCCTTTTCTCTTTTCCTCGATCCATGTGAAATAAATTGGAGTAAATATATAGACCACACCCGGGGGTGTTGGCCAAAAACCCGGGGAGAGTCGAGTGGCCTTAGCCTTGTGTGGTGGCACGTGGTCGTGTGAGGAGAGAGAGAGATGAGAGGTGCAGAGAGATAGAGAGTGAGAGAGTGATTTCTCCAAGGTTTTTTAGAATTACCTTGAATGTCTTGTGTAGCCATTTATTTTATAGGCTCTTTGTATGCTAGGGTTTTGGAAGAATAATCCTTATTTGGTTAGGATTATTCTTTTCCAAAAATATGATAGGAATTAATCCAAGAGGTTTGGTGGAAATTGGTTCCTTAATTTAGGAAGATATTCTTATCTTAAATCAAAGATAATTTTCCCAATTAAATAAGATTTAATTAGGGTAACTAGCTAATTGACCTAAGGAATATTCTTTTTCCGTGTCGTCTTCTTATTGACCAATGAAATATGTGTTCCCTCATGTAGTACTAAGTATTGTAGTTTGGTATTCAATACCAATATCCGATCTATGTTCTACTAATAAAATTGCATCCTATCGGAGATCTTTGTTGTAGCTTGGTACCAAGCACTAAAATTTGATTCATCTCTTAGCTTTATGTGCTTGTAGTATATGTGGTTAAATAATTAATTCATTTGTATTATAATTCGTATATGTTTATTAAATATTATACTCTAAAGTATAGCTTGTCACTCATCCAAATTATATTATGAATTAGTGCGCAATATCAATGATAATTTTACCCTAAGCCACACAAATGACAAACTTGATTTGGTAGGCTTTTGGGTGCCTATTCCATTTTCTCTTGTCAGCTAAAAGTCATAAAAGGAGTGCACTCGGCCTTTACACTTGAGTTCAATCCTCATCACTCTAAATTAGGGTAGTATATAGTCATCATTGTATGAATAAAAAGGTCACAAAAGGAGCAGCTGCCCTTTGAAATAACAAGAAAACTTAGATACAAAAAATATAGGTTTTTGGATATATTTCTTTATTAGTGATGTGAGGATCTTAATACAGTTAAATATTAACCCAACCTAATTGAGACCGAGGCCTTCTAGAAGTATTTGCTTATGCTTGTGGAAACAATGGTGAAGGTAGATGTTAGCATGACAAGGATAATATACAATTTCAAATACAAGCAATATTCTACTTTAATCCAATCTAAACTACGGGAAATGGAATTTGAACTCGAGTGCAGAATAGGGAGCACATCCACTTTAACCAATTTGACTAAGCTCATGTCTGCATACTAGCCAACTTGGAATACAAGATTCAGTATTGCATTGGGGACAGCAAAGGGGAAACCTGAAAATGTTCTTCTCGATGACAATTTTGTTGCCAAAGTTTCAGATTTTGGTTTGTCCAAGCTGATGAACCGGAAGGAAAGCGGTGTACATAAGACGTTGAGGGGCACAAGAGGGTTCCCATCAGAATTTAACACCAATTATGACATATCAGATAAGAGTGATGTACAGAGTTGTGGGATGGTCTTACTTGAGATCATTGGTGGAAAGAGGAATTTTGATCCAGGGGGCAGTTCCGCGAAAGGCCATGCAGTTTCCTTCTTATGCCTTTAAGCTGTGGAAAAGGGAAATATGAAACAGTTCCTTGATCCAAAACTAGATGTTGATTGAAAATGATGAAAGAGCTGTAAGTGCAATTAAAGTTGCATTATTTATAAATTTCAGAACTTTAAATCTCATTCGTTTAATGGCATGTTTTACTAAACCATAATCGGGTTACGATGAATTGAATTGAGAGAGCTGGAATCCGGATTCTCATTAAAGTTGTTTACTAAACTATGTGGAATGGGATAGGAATGATATTAATCCCTTATAAGTTGTTTACTACATTTTCACGAATCGGAATTGAAACTAGTTGGATTACTAAAATGCACACGTTCTAAATAAATTATTGGGTTAAAGTGGATAGTAAATTTGGAATTTTAAAATTTGTGTGATGATATAATGGATAAAAAAGAAGAAGATGGATTTTTGGTCGAGGAATTAGAATACCACCTCCCACTCAAGAGTTCAATTCCTCTCAAATCTGTGAGTTCTTGTCTTGCCCATAGATGATTTTGAATGGTCGGTCAGGTGCTCATTCAATAAGCTGAACGTTTGTCTTTAAAAATCTTGGCAGTAAATCATTTTCACCTCATTTTCACCCCAGGTTGAAACAACACGTCTAATCAGTTGAGGGGGCCTGCTGCATGCAAGTTTTTGGTCGTATATCGGTACTTCGAAGTATACTTCAGATTGAAACTGCCCAGTTTGTTGGCAATTAATAATAATCACTGTATTTTTCGAATAAAAAACATTATGTCTTCTCTGACATATCCTAGAAAAAAGGAAAACATACGTACGATGCATTTCAAGTGTACGAATGAGATGCCTCTGTCCCATTCCTTTTCCAGCCAGTGGACACAGACAGTAGGATCATGCTTTCAAATCCATTGATGAAGAGCTGAAACTCCACAACGCTCCCCGCCACCAATACACAGTAGGATCTGTTTCATTAATTTAGGGTGTATATGAAAAACATTAATGAAGAGTACTGCATATACATAACCCAGGCCAAATACATCCCACTTGCCATTTTTTTTTTCAAATAATTAAACATGTACCAGGCCAAATCCCCGACGACATAACCCAGTTTTTTTGTACTAGTTACGCTTCTTACCAGTAAAATCCTATTGCTATTCTCTCAACCAGGCCAAAGAAACAATATTGCCTTTCACCAGAAGGAAATGATAACAATATTGATCATCCCACCAAAAAATCAATTCAATTGACAAGCATTATATATATTTGATCGTCATCACGAAATTTCAATGTTTACTAAAAACCATTTAACCATTTCACCGACACAAATATGAGAAAATAAATTCTGACTGGGGGGCCTTCCTCGATGGAGCAGAAGCCCTAAGGCTCTCTCTCTAAATGAGAGGGTTGAAAAAGGTTTCAGACATATCCGAGGGGTCCAGATAACTTATTTCTGACTTTGTGAATCTTACATTACTGTTCCTTTTTTATTTTTCTGTCTCCATAACTGACAAAATAATGTCCGATTCCTAACTACTCATTTGGAGTGGTCTTTTTTCCTGCTCTTTATTTGTGTTCTTGTGAGAAAAACTATTGTTGGTGCTTCAAATTGCCGTTATTTAGTTGGTGATGGTGCACTCTAGGTGTACAAATTACCATTACTTTCATTTATTTTTATATTACTTTATTTACTTAAGTTTACAATGTAAATAAGGGAGTACTCCCCATTTGGATTCAAATAAAAAATTTTAAAAATCAAATTTCCACCAAATCAAAATATGAAAATCAGTTTTAGTACAAAATACAATTTAGACTAAAATGATGGCTCATTAAGCCAATATATACTTCATACTAAAATCCCATAAAATCAAGTTTTCTTATTTGATGTGTAAGGAATAAAAGCCGCCAAAAATTATCTTGAGAAAATGATTATTCCGAAAAACCATTTTTCATACTTATCAATATTTTTACATAAAACAATTTTTCATGTATGATATGAATGCATGAAGGGACCTAAGGTCAATTTAGATAAAAAGTCTTAGATGTTCAATCCACAAAGAGTTTTTAGTCTTTCAAAATTGCATCTCTGCTAAAAAATTCCTGGGTCCGCCAGTGTTTGTGGTAGGCCAGGCCAGCCATCGTTGTGAAGAAAAGAAAGGACATCGTGCAAATTGCAATGCCTAGATAAAGGAATTAGCAGAAACATTTGCAACTATAGCTCCCATATGTTTGTGGTACTCGACATTTTTAAGTTTAACCCAGCATCATTGAGAGAAAATTATTTGGTGAAACGGGGTAGAAGTGCTAAAGAAAAGCTAATCCTAGGTGATTTTCTAGCGGACAGTGCACAGTGTGGTGGTGGCGTAGCTAGAAATTTTGTTACGGTAGTGATTTTTGGTTTTCTGTTTATGAGTTTGGATTTCATGTTGTAGCTTGGATGGAATTTTTTGTTTTTTCCGACACAACAGCGATAGTGAAATGGAATCATTTTAAAACACCAATAGCCAAATGGTAAACCCATAAATATTATCTCCTGTAAGCTACACCTAAAAGCTGAAAAGAAAGTTAATAAAATCAGATTTGTAAATGGTGGAATCACGGATAGATATATTTTAGGGAAAAACTTTAGAAAACCGTTTTATGAGGTGACGCCGCTAGAAAACCGTAGAAAGAATTAAAAACTGAACAATGCAAGTAGAAAAGGTGCCTCCTAGGGCATTAGCTGGCTCTGCCAGTGGTGCCTCAGAGGCGTTCTCCTCTCTTAATCTTTCTTGTTAAAAGAAGAAAAAATTGTGTGCGACGGATTAACTTTAGGGAAACAAGCATAAATTTATTTATTTATTTTTGGGTCGAAAGCAAACAAGCATAAATTAATGTCGAAATTGCATTGTTTGTCTCATGACTATTTGGTGTGTAATCTAAATGATGTCTTATTTGCTAGATGCATTGTGCGGGATACGACTCATTATTTCTATTACTAGGTGTATCATATTTTGTTGTCAATAAAATTTTTGTTTATAATGTAAATTTAACCTATTTATTTTGAAATTCTAATTATATTCGTCTCCAATCCCGACATGTGTTGAGTTTTATCAAAAGTTCTCGTTTTTACTAGTAGTAGAACTACTCACTTATATATTATATTTGTTTAATCAAATGTCCGATGTGATATTTTCACATTCTTCAACAATCTTTGTGTTAAATTATTACAAAACCTAACCATAACCATGTCATGTATCCAAACCTCTTTTTCAAAAACGCCTCATTAAATAACACCAGTCATTGATTTTTCCCAATATAAATAGTTATGGAATGAGACCATTCTCGGCCGCAGCGGTCAAATTTTTTCAACCAAATCCCGGTAATCTGTATCTATCGTATCACTCTTCATCTTCTCACTAATGCTTTTACTGATTTAAGCTCAAACAAATACATAACCTATCAAAACCGTTACTCATTGAAGTTCCTTTTTATTAAAGAGAGACATGGGAAAGTCTACTCACTGTGTTGCATCCTCGTCCGGCATGAAGATGGACTCCAGAAGAGCCAAAAAGCCCTTAGCTTTCGTTTAAAAACATGGTAATGGAAAATGGAAATCCTTGCCCCAGAAAGCTGGTAAAGTTCTATATATTACTGATTTCTACTCTTTTTTCATAGGTTTCCAATCAATTACAATTTGACAGCTAATTGCATTACATACTTAGATTTTTGTTAACTTGTATATTTGGACACACAATCAATATAAATGTTAACAGATAACCTTACATATTTTAAGACAGATTTTTTTGAATTTGGTCTGTTTTATAAATTAAAAAAACCATATATAATAATGATAACAGGTCTTCAAAGATTCTGTAAGAGCTGCAGGCTAAGATGGAGAAACTACCTACGACCTGATATTAAGGGGGGAAACTTCAGTTTGCAGGAAGACCAATCCATCATTCAACTTCATGCTCTTTTAGGCAACAGGTAAGAACTGTACATGCCAGATTTATGAACTTGTCATTAGGCAGATCCATCGAAGTATATTTGGAACTGGAGAATATGTAGTACAAAAAGTTTTCAATATATATAGCAATATTTTGATTCACACGCATATGCATTTTAGATATAGTACTCTCATCCCAAGTATTCTCTCCAGATTCTCTTTTATTTTTCTTTCTGAAAAAACAAAAATACAACAAAAGCTTCAAACTTCATCGTTATGTACTTACTATAAAGAGAGTAATTGGCTGTTTATGGCATGTTTTTGAACTTGTACTTGCCGTGCATGACATATATAGACACAAAATTCCAAAATACTCAGGGAACTGCACTCCTCCTTGGCGATCATCAAAATGACTAGTCACTAATGAGGCTCCTTTCAATCGTTTATACATCCCATATATATCAACATAGTAAGTTACCGATGTATGACTTAAAACAGGTTTGCACAATCCAAGGTGTTACAATACAATACCTGGTACCGGATGCTAATCTATAGTAGTCAAGATTAAAATATCGACTAAGTACCAGGTGTATGATAAAATTTGAACTGGTACAGTCAATCTTTATAAAAAAATAACAGTTTTATTAATCAAGAACAAAATTTGTGGGTTCGAGTTCCGGAAACAGCCTCTACAAAACAGGGGTATGGCTGCATACATCTTGCTCTTCTCAAAGTCAAACCCAACATTACAGGAGCCACCTGGGCTGTCTTTATTTTTTTAACATAGACATGTGTACATACAGAACGCATGTACATACAAGAGAGAGAGGAGAGAAAGAAGGGAGAGGAACTTGTGGATATTGCTTCTCTATGTTTTAAGACCATTTGGGTTTGATTTCATAAGTTTGCAGATTTATTTTGATACTTTCAAGATAGACAAGAATATAACCAAGGGGAGATTTCTGGGATTATACGAACTAGAAGAATGAAGATAAAGCGTGCAGTATTTAAATTTAAATCATATGACCTGAACTGTATTGCTAGGACAATGACCTTTTTTGTCTTCCCCCAAAATTACACATGTTGTCAGTGCAAGCATTGGTTTCCTATATAGCTGAACACTTTATATAGCGCAAAAATAAAATGCATCAATTTTCACCTCTTCTTATTTCAACAAACACATGCATCTTTGTATAAAGTAAAAATATACACATATGACGGAATGGAAAAAATAGGAAATATCAGCAAATGAAGCATAAAGGATTTCAAATTCAACTTAACACAATTTCTAATTTTATGAATAACAAAGAAGGTGTTAAGAGAACCAAGTTCTTATTTAAATGGTCAATCTTGGGTACGATATAGGCAAGAAAATATTTCAACCAGAAATACTCTTTGCCCGATGGTTAGAAAGTAGCAGAGGTTCGTCTCTTATAGATCTCAAATATTTATGAGAATCTATGGTTAACCATAAATAAAAAAAACAGATTATCCTGATGTAGATCACATTCTGCCCCTATTTTCATTCAAAGGTTATTAAAGAGCATGCCAATTTACCTAGTTTCTTTTCCTTAGGGAGACAAAGAGTTCACTAGGAATCACAACTCGCAGACCTTGACTCTCAACTGCTAAACATGTAAAAATTGATTACTCTAGAAAAATTGTTTACTGGATGTTTCTATAAATTCCTTGGCATATATGTGTTCGCGTAAAGTATTTCTCTAGAATACTTCACCAAAAGAAGCTTTCCTATATTTTGCACCGACACTTTTTGGACAATCACCAAATTCAGTAAACACTTTACACTAACAAGAGACCAAAAATTTACAACAATAATCAGCACACGCCAAGTCAAGAGCCCATCCCTTAAAAGCTACTGCCCTTATTTCCTCATCCATAAATTAGTGCCTTGAATTAGAAATTAATTTGCAAACCAAAAAAAACAAAACAAAACAAAAGCATAAAAAGCCCTACCCTTAAAAGCAAGCAATTTCTGACAATGTTCTACCACATAGCACTAACAAACAGCAAAAAATTGAAGCAAATTAAGAAAAAACAGAGCTAAAATCATACCAACCCCATCACCCAAAAACCAAAAAGAAACAAAATACCCATGAATTATAAGCAAACTAAAGCTACAAGAACAGTTCATAGCATGCAAATAGGGCTGGTTGGTACCCAAAAATAAACAAATAAAATTTGGTTGATAATCAAAAAGAGTGTTAGAGAGAAGAGACCTTCTTCTTCCAAGCAGGAGGAGCTGAGAGCTCTACAGAAACCTCATCCACTTTGCTATCCATGTCTGCAACTGCAACCCGCAGAGAATTCACACACAACACAGAGCCAAAACACCCCAATCCCAAGCTCTCTCTCTCTCTCTCACACACACACACTTCCTCTCTCTGAAAGGCTGGTGCTTGTGCTGTTTGTGCGCGTGTGGGCTAAAGAAGTGTTAAAGAAGCTCTACGAAACCGTTGGGAGCTTTTTTCTGGTTTTTCAAAAAAAATCTTTTCACTGTTAAATAAAATCGTCACAAAATTTATCAAGAAAACAGTCACGAACGTGCTTCTTTGATTAATTTAATGCCTGTCTAATCATTTTTTAATCTCTTTTTTCTTGGGATAAATATGATAATTTTATTATGTATTTTTATTTTCGAGGGTCGTCTTGTCACGTGTGCGTGAAACTCTCACCGATAATGTTTTTTAAACCATCCGATCCACCCACGCTTTCACTTCTGGAAGCTCCCCCTTACTCAAACCAGACAAAATTTAGCACATTTAAATATTATTTTTGTTAAAATTATATAATATTGTTTTTTTATAATAAAAAACCCAGCAAATTGGGAGATGAGAATAGAATCCCCATGTTTTCATCTAACGGTCCTCAACTACTCACCCATTTATTTTTATTTTTTGTCACAATTTCCGATTTATTTATGATTTCAACTATCGGAGAGTTTCATCTAACGGTCCTCAACTTAGCTATCTACTTGTGTACTATTTTCTGGATAAATATGATTTAGTTCATAAAAGAAATGGGCTGCAATATAAGGCCCACATTATCACCAATCATTAGAGAACCCAAAGTCCAATGGATTAGTGTCCTTCCATTTTTGGCCCAAGTGAAGAGGGTAGGCACAAGAATTCTATAATGAGGGCCTTATATGGCCCTTAGATGAGACCCTATTTCTTAACCGTTTGATCGAATTGATTAGTTGTTAGATTGAATTGGTTAGCCTAATCTAATGATTAAGATATAGATCTCACCTAAGTGCCATATATAAGGCCCTCACTATAGAATGAGTCAACTTTTCTTATCCATTCACAATTTTCTTTTTTAGGGATTTTGCGGTTACCCAAATTTGTTCCAAAGTTCTCATTTTGTCCTTAAGTTGAAATAAAAGTTTTCATTAAGGATTTTATGTTAAAACTTGATTAAATACTTCAAATTTGAGACTTTTTTTGTTGGAAAATTTGAGACATTGAATCGCTTGATCACCGTCATCATACCACATGACCACCATCATCACCTTCACCCACAATCGCCACCACCATCATTAATGGTGGTCCTAATGTTTTGGAGGCCCTAGGAGAACCACCAAAATGTGGCCTTTTACACTTTGTATATATTTATGTGAATTTTTTCCGATAATTTAAAAAGAAAATTATATGAACTCAAAGTCACAATTGTAACCTAAAAAAAGAAACAAAACAATATGTAATTCACATAACAATGCATCAAAACATCACTTAAATATCACTGATCTTGCATTTTTCGATGCAAAAGTATCAATTAACTTTACATAATCAAAATTTTCAACCATGTCTTTTTCAATGGATAATTAGTTAAGCCATTCAATCTTTCTTCAATTACTTATTTTTTTCTTTTATCGAAACCTCAACTGATATATGCTCTACTATAGGAACTCTTAAATAGATCATCCTTGTATTTTATTTCTTACCTTATTCAGCTAGGTTAGCTTTTTATATATTAAATTTTGTCATTCAACCAAGTTAATTGACTTAAGCTATAAGTTTAAATAATAATGGGTCGTTTATTGAATTTCTCTATTTTAGTTTTATAGTGAATAATTGGGATTTTTTTTTACAATACTTGGGTCTAACATAATATTAATACAGTACAATTTTTTTAAAATAACATATGTATGTATATATAGAGGTTTATACAACTTGGGGGTCCTTCTAATTTGGAGGCCCTAAGCGGCCGCCTTGTCCACCGTCATCGCATGATCACCATCATCATACCACATCACCTTCACCCACAATCACCACCACCACCATTATCGCCCCTACTCGACCACCACCACCATTATAGCCCCCACCCGACCACCATCATTAACATAGATGACACCAACATGAATTCTAACATTACTATTTAAATTTCATTATGTTTTTATTTGCGTTAACTTCTAAACAAAAATTATTTATAAATTTTAGAATTTTAAATCTCATTCGTTTAAATTCAGATCGAAACTGCCCAGTTTGTTGGCAATTAATAATAATCACTACATTTTTCGAATAAAAAACATTATGTCTTGTCAGACATCCATCCTACAAAAAACGAAAACATACATTACTTACGATGCATTTCAAGTTTAGGGTTTTTGTTTTTTGTTTTTCCCTCTGAAACAACGAAGGATGGGAGCTATAGCTATTAGCTGGTCCGCTGTTCCCCATAAATTTTGGTAAGTTTCAACATGCAGTATACAAACAACATATTTATATGAATATTTTTCTTTTTTGATGATCAACGTATATACATGCTATGCTATGTCCCATGTGTGTGGTAGGTAGTTAATTATGTTGCACATTAATTGATCAAGTGTAGGTCATTTGTCAACACACACAAAAAGTACATGTCCTTTGATCAAGTGCACGTGAGATTTCTTTTTCATGAACTCTATTTAAAGGACTACTTTGATTATCTACAAACAAAAATTGAAAAAGACAACTTTGATGCCAAGTCCTTTTCAAATCCATTGATGAAGACAGTAGGATCATGCTTTCAAATCCATTGATCAAGACAGTAGGATCTGTTTCATTAATTTAGGGTGTATATGAAAAACGTTAATGAAGAGTACTGGATGTATAGTTTTGGGTAGAAAATAATGACGAATAATGAAATGTTCACCAGAAGAAATTGAATGGTAAGAACTGATTTTAACAAGAATTGAATAGTAAGAAGAACTGACTTCATTAAGGTTTGTTAAACTTTCTCTTATTTTTTATCGTTTTCTCTCCACCTAAGATTTGTTTGGGTTTGTGAAATTTTTGATTGTGTTCTCTTCACCTATAGTTTTTGGGTTGTGAAATTTTGATTATTCTCTCTATTGATTTTAATGGCGTTTATGTGTATTTTCAATTTCAATTTCAAATTGTAGCCCCACCTATTAGGTGAGTTTCTCTTTAGAGCTTTCTAGGCGTTGCTAGGATTTTACTAGGAGAGGCGAGATACGTATATAGACTTGAGGTTCCGACGGCCTTCTTCCTATGTTTATGGATATGATCTTAGTGGGATGGGGGGACTCTATTGGAGGCAAGGCTCTTTTTCTCGCTTGCGGTTAAGAAGGTAGACCTGATAGTTCAATAACACGGAAAGCTAAAACTGATAGTTCTTTTTTGGCTGCAGGGCCACCACTTTCTGCATTTGGAGATTCCTTAATTTTGTTATAATAACATCTGAGTGGGGACCTGGGACTGCACTGGTTGAATGTGCCTCCACCCCTGGTCCTGCATGCAAATCGAATATTATAAAGAAGTTGCATATGCATGCAGATGGATTTCATACCCAGTTTCCTTTCACGATACTAATAGTAATTGATTAATAAAATACAAAATTAAATATGATTACAAGGAAAGAAAAAGAAACATGTAAAATGCAAAATAGCTGATGAGGAAGAAGAAATTTTTTAATGCGGATTCTGGAAACCCGAGTGGAAAATATTGAGGCGAAGAGTGAGAGAGGGAGAGATACAGAGTGGGGAGAGAGGAGAGAGGAGAGAGGAGAGAGATAAGAGTCGGGGGAGGGGGAGGAAAGAAATTTCAAAAGCGTTTAATACGTTATATTATATTATTTATGGATGTAGGTCACTTGTTTTCAGAAGAAAAGTTTCAAGGAGAGAAGAAGACATATCCGTCAGGTTTTCACCAACACAAAATTAAGAAAGTAAATTCTGAATTACAGGTTTACAGTGTACGGTGGTACCTTCCTCGATGGAGCACAAGTACGGCTGTCGTCTACATTAGAGATTGAAAAAGACTTTAGATATCCTAGGGAGAGGGTCCAGATAATTTATTTGAATAATGAATTACAGCGGTAAAAAGACGTGTCATATGATGAGTAAAAGTTGATAAATAAAAGTTGGTTGTCGTACCATGTAATATTATTTTAGTCCCAATATAAAATAGTGATCATTCTCGGTTGCAGCGATCAAATTCTTTCAGTCCAATTTTAGGTAGTCTGTGCCTATCTTATCACTCTCAATCTTCTCACTAGTACACGCATTGAAGTAGTATTCTCAATCTTCTCACTAGTACTCATTGAAGTACCTTTTTTCTTTCTCTTCTTAACTACTCTTTTAGAGAGACATGGGAAACTCTACTCATGACTGTGTTGCGTCCTCCGGCGTGAAGAAAGGTCTATGGACTCCAGCAGAGGACCAAAAGCTCTTAGCTTACGTTCAAAAACATGGTCATGGAAATTGGCAATCCTTGCCTCAGAAAGCTGGTCAACTTCTATAACTAACTCTTCTTTCATAGCTTTCCAATCAATTACAATTTCTCAGCCTGTTTTGGGTAACATATATTTCTTTTTACGGGAGTTTTGGGTATCATATTTGTTAGCTCATATTTGGACACAGTCGATAAATATTTTTTTGGCAAAAAGTCACTTTTGGTCTTTGTGGTTTATCACTTTTACCACCAAAGTCTTTGTGGTTTTAATTTGAAAATTTAAAGCAATTTAAGGACAATCCTCAATTTCTGTCAAATTCTTTTAACTTCTGTTACTTGTGGAGGGGTAATTTAGTCAATAAATTATTAAAAAATTAATTCTTTTAAAAATAAACAATACAAAATGGAAAAATTAATAAATGAAAAATATATCTACTTCTCCCCTCCCTAGAAGCCTTCGTCACTCTCTGCTGTATCTCTCCCGCTTCATTTCTCCACCACCTGATAGCACCCTATCCCTAGCCCCATCCCTACCGACAAGCCAACACCAACTCACCAACCCCCTTCATCCCTCTCTCTCTCTCTCTCTCTCTCTCTCTCTCCCCCGATTTGGCCCTCCACCTCACCCCACCACAGCCCACTAATCATCCCTCCACCATAACCTAAAACTAGATATTCTCCAATATACAGCTTTGTTCATCAATCGATTTTTAATAACTTGGAGATAGCTATAGATTTTACCCTTCCCAACTTCAAGTTATGTTTCTCAAAAACACCATCAAATAAGCCATAATAAGTGAAAATAAAATTGAAATAGGAGTTGTTCTTGGTGGGTGGGCTCGGTTGGAGCCCCCTCTTTATTTTATTTTATTTTATTTTTTTGTGTGCAGACTAGGGTTTTTTTTGGAACTTGGTCTGTTTTAAAAATAAATAAATAAAACATATATAATGATAATAGGTCTTCAAAGATGCGGGAAGAGTTGCAGGCTAAGATGGAGAAACTACCTACGACCTGATATTAAGAGGGGAAATTTCAGTTTGCAGGAAGACCAAACCATCATTCAACTTCATGCTCTTTTAGGCAACAGGTAATTGCATCACATGCAATATTTTGATTTATACGCATATATGCATTTTAGATAGCACTCTCATGTCTCATCCCAAGTGCTCTGAATTCTCTCTTATTTTTCTTTCTGCCAAACTTTATCATAATATACTATCTACTACAGAGTGTTTAGCCATTTTTATCAATGTATCGTCATGAGGTGGAGTATGGTTTCTTGAGTATTGGGCTTTTGGGGTATATTTATGCATGTATGGTGTCAAATCCGTTCTCCTCACCATGTAGTCCGTTCTCCTTGACTACAGGGTCGAGGAGAACAGGCTTGACACCATGCATACACAAATATACCCGAAAAGCCCAAGATTCAAGAAACCAACTCCATCTCATGCCGATATATTGATCAAAATGGATATAACGAGGCTCCATGTAATTGCTTATAAAACCTGGACAAACCTAGTAGTTTATTAATAAAAGTTCAACACATGTCATCACAAGCCGAGCAGTTGCAGAGCCACCTAAGGACCACGGTGCGCCCAGGTCCCCTCTCCTATTTTTTTTATTTTAAAATATTTTTACTTATATATGTATATATTTGTTGCTTTTTGGACCTCAATCCAGTAAAATTTGTGACCCCAACTGATGTCATGGAGCTTTCTATGAACCTAAGGTGTTAGTATTACATACTATACCAATTTACATTACCTAATATAGTACACTAATCTATAATCAAGAAAATAATATCGACTAAGTATCAGGTATATGAGAAATTTGAACTGTTCTAAACAATCTCTATATATTATACATAACAATTCTATATGCATATGTGTACACATTATATGTATGTTTGGGATGTGCTGCTCTTTTGTTAGGATCATTTTGGACAATTTTTTTATTTTATAAAAAAACTCACTTTAATTATGATACTGATATTGTGTTCCACGTATATGAAATAGGTGGTCGGCTATTACTGCGCACTTACCAAAGAGAACAGACAATGAGGTCAAGAACTACTGGCACTCTCGTCTCAAGAAACAACTGGCCTTGAAAGGCTATGACCCTGTAACCCACAAGCCTAAGAATACCATCTTTGGCTTCGCGAATGGTTCAACTGATGACCCAAAGACCGGCTCAAACCTCAACCACATAGCTCAGTGGGAAAGTGTCAGGCTTCAAGCAGAAGCCAGATATGTGAGAGATTCAGAATTACACAAACAAGCTTATCATCCTTATAACAATAATGATATTTCTGCTGCCTCATCAATATTATCAAGTTATAATGAGGACTTTGGACAAAACGTACCACAATGCCTCGACATATGTTCATTTGGTAATAGTCTTGCTGGTGATTTCGAGCCTCCGATAATATCTGCAATATCAAACAATGGATCATCATTGATGGATTGTTTCGTTCATGAACCAGTAGGGCAATCTTTTGATGAAAATTATGGCACTAGTATCACTGAACCATTTGCAACAGTCCACCACAATATGGGGTTTAAAAATAATGGGGCATGTTTGGAGGACTTTGGACTTTGGGAAATAATCATGCAAGGGAAAAAAGATTGTCCAATATCGGGAATTAGCATGTAGTACTAGGTATTGTAAATTGGTACTCAATACCACTATCGGATCTATGTTGTACTATTAAAAATTGCATCCCTAAACGGATCTTTGTTGTAGCAGTATATGTTTAAATATGTTGACGTGAGTTAACCTAACAATTCACTGAGCTTTATGTGCTTGTAGTATATGTGGTTAAATAATTAATTCACTCGTGTTATAATTCGTATATATTTATTAAATATTATATTCTAAAGTATAATTTGTCACTTATCCAAATTAGGGTCTGACCAAAATAGACTCATACAACTAAAATACTCTAGACAATAACCCACCTATTTTATTACATTTAAATAAAACCCAATTTTGAATTGGATGCCAAAGTGTTCATAAATTATGACATATTTACAAATCATATTATATTTAGAATTAGTGCGTAACATCAATGATACTCTTACACTAAGCCACACAATGATAAACTTGATTGGTAGCCTATTCCATTTTCTCTTGCCAGTGCACTCGGCCTTTACACTTGAGTTAGGTAGCAGTTGCCCTTTGAAATAACAAGAAAACTTAGAAACAAAAAATATTACCTGAAGGCAATTAGGCTTCTGGATATATTTATTTATTAGTGATGTGGTGATCGTAATACAGTTAAATATTAACCCAATCTGATTGAGGAGCGAGGCCTTCTAGAAGTATTTGTTTATGCTTGTGGAAACAGTGGTGAATATAGATCTTAGCATGACAAGGATACTATACATTTTCCAATACAAGCGATATTCTACTTTAATTCAATCTAAATTATGGGAAAGGGAATTCGAGCTCGAGTGCATAATAAAGAGCACATCCACTTTAACCAACTTGACTATATCTTAGCATCAAAAGATATTTCACAAGTGTTTGCTTTCCATGCAGGGCAGACGACTCCTTTTAAAGCGATTGAGACTTGTGAGAGGCATTTAATATCTGATACAAGTTTTCCTAGTTGTTGAGGCAGACCCCAACACCATAGTCTTGGTTTACCTAACTTCTCTAAGTTTAGGTCTCAAGAGAAAACCTAAAACTTTTCTACTTTTTGCAATAATATGGAACACGTTTCAGAGACATTTAAACGACTAAAATAATTTTTTTTAATAAGTTCAAGGACCACATGTGGAGAAAAACTTCCCTTGCCAGGTAATGGTATCCAAACCCAATAGTAACACAAGGACAACTACCCCTCGAATCTCTCTCTCTCTGCCCTCCAAATTCCTAAATTATAGACAGCTGTCGTTGTGCTATTTGTTCGGCATACCATTGAACTGGTATCCTTGTTCCAGGGAAGTCTTTCCCACAAAAGACTCACGCATTGTGCAGCCAACAGTCAAATTCTCACTGTAAGAAGAAGAAAAAAAGACGATAAATGTAGGACCTTTTGTGAAAGAAAGAAAGAGAGAGGGAGATAACAAGATGAGAAAGGTGACTAAGTGAGGAAGATCATAGGTAATAATAAAATGGTTTAAATAAAAATTAAAACCAGTTTTTAAAAACACTCGGCTTCTTTTTTTAGGTTTTTACAAATAAGCCTATTTTAGCATCACATATTATACAAATACCCATATAAACTTATTTGGAGAGAAAAACTCAAAACTAGCCACTTGTCATTTTCTAATTAGTTCTGAGAAAATTTTAACACACTAAGATCCAATAAATAAAAAAAATATAAGTTTGATCGGAAGTAGCCAAAATTTGCCCCCTACTTTCATAAATGTTAGTTTTTATAAAAACTTTCAAAAATAGCAGAAAACTCAGTTAAATAGACTAAAATACCCTCAAAACTAAAAACCCACATAAAACCTAAGAAGCAAAGTTACACCCAACAAGAAAAAAAACTAAGCTCGAAACCATTGAATTTTGCAGCCATGGCGAGCACCAAAGGTCTAAGGATTATGACAGAGAGGTTGAGCTATTTAGATTTACTACTTTTTTATGTATGTGGGATGTCATTTATGAGTAGTGATATGTATTGACAATCCTAATTGCTAGTGGATATACTTCCACTGGTATCACTGTAAGGATAAAAAAAAAAAAAAAAAAAAGCTACACCCAACAAGAAGACCTTAATATTACTTTTGTAGCAAAGCCTAGCTCTTGGGACGCAGGACAATTTGAACCAGTGTATGATGTGAGGATTTTGAAGGTTTACAAACCTATTTCTTTCAACCGGACCAAATCCATAGCATGATCTTGTCATTTTGTATGTTGTACTCCGAACTTTGTCATCTGCTTCTTGGTAAGCCAATAATAAGGTTGTAGTTTTGGCTTCTGGACTATGTTTCCATGGGCATCTTTGAAGTTTGAGGATCAAAACAAAAAGTTGGCTTATTTGGGGGCAACGTTTGTTTCTTGGGTGAGTTGGTTGAGTGCAATTGAGACCATGTTGGACCAGCATGTCGCACATGATGTAAATTTGATATTACCATATCTCTTTTTTATTTGGCGAAAAAAAAAAATATATTCTGGAGTATCATCTCTAATTTTGAGTTAACCTCCCAAACACTTTTTTGCTTTTTAGGTTTGTTGAGGCCCAAAAATTCAGGGTTGAGCCCAAATAAATTCCCGGCCCAACGCAATGCCTTATTAAGAAAATGCTCGATTTGGAGCATGCGAAAATTCATCATTCACGTTCACACGAGTCATGATTCACGTGCCATGCCAAATAAATATGCAATCTATCATGCTAAGAGTAGAAATAAGCACTGGCTTTATGAGCCCAAGCTAATTATCCCATCAAGCGTCATATCCCTCTTCAAAGCGACAAAATTCAAGCAGGCCAAGCGACATGCAATGCCAAGCGGAAAATAATTATTATTACATCTAGCCACGCTACAAGCTTAAGTGGGCCCAAGCCACGCAAAATGCCTGGGGCTTGCTTGAGTGGGTTGTGGTATTGATGGTAACGAGCTTTCATGAGGCCCATTGATGAGCTGAGAAATGGATGTTTTGGGCTACTTGGGAGCCTCAAAACTCAAGCCCATTTCTTGAGCCCAAATATGTGGGTAAGCATAAAGGAGAGAAAAAAGCCCAATACTATATAAGAGATGACCCAATACCTTAGGAAAAGCCCAACCCAGATAAAATATCTAGCGTTGTGTTCAAACCTTGCCAAAGCTTCACAGCAGAGTGTTTGTGCCTAATAAATCTCGGCCGCTGTGGCCGAAGAGTACCCTTCTCGGCCGCCGCTTTACCCGTGAGCTCATAGAAACGGCAACGTTTCGACGCCCTCTGTTTGTTGACAACAAAGGAGAAAACGCTAAGGCAAGGTTTTCTCGGCCGCTCGAGTAAAAATCACGGGCCGAGGCCGAGGAACACCCAGGGCACGGCCAGGGGAGATATTGACCAAATCATCACGTGGCTTCAGGGTCCCACGCCCCATTTAATGAAGTAACGCCTCTGTCCATCACAGCAAATCCACTAGGGCACGAAGCATTTAATGCATGAGGGCAGAAGGGAGTTGATTGAAGGCAGGATTTTGTAATCAGAGTGGTTAGGAACAAACATTCCATCAGATGTTCTTGCAATTGGCAGTCCCTTCACCAACCACTAAACCAGGGCATTTAATGCGTTCCCACGGCCAGGGGTGCAGAGCCCTCGATCTGAGCAAAGGCCGAGATCTGCCGAGATTTATGGGGGTCACACCACCATGCTTCACAATCCCAAATGCTGATCAGACCCAGCCATGCTTGCCCTGATTAGACTCCACCATGCAGGTCTTGTCAAGCCTCGATTGTCTCTCCCGGACTCCTGCTATATAAACCAAGCTCAAGACCACATGCAAAGGGTCCAACACCAAAAACCAAAAGCCTCCCACGGAGCAACTTTTTTCTGTCATGTACTTTCAATATCTTTACATGCTTTCTTAGGAGTAGTGATAGATTGTAAGAAACCTCCATTCATCAATATATCATACGACCCTTGATTTCTCAAGGCGCCGGAGCACCACCCTTGTTGTCGCCTCACTCACCCCATATATCATACGACCGTCGCTCTCCGAGCAACGCGCCGGAGCACCACCCAAAACCCACCACCTACCACCAACGGCCTTGTAGTTCAGGCCGTGAACCTAACGGCCGAGACCAGTTCCTTTCTCGGCCACAACCGTTTGATAAGAAGTCCAGACCAAACAGGCGCAATATTCTAAACACCTTCTAAACCAAACGCTCCACCGAACTCGACGCATGGTAGACCGTGCTGGCACGCCCGCGCACAAACCGCACCGCATTCCAAAAGTAGGACTCCGTGTTATACGCACGTCCCCTCGGCCCGGAGAACCAGGCTGAAGAGATTTGCGCAGGCAACACAAAGTCAACATGAAGCCATCGCAAAACCAAAGGGAATTCGTACGTGTAGAAGGAATACCCATTAGGCAAAAGCTCTATCCATTCTCCTTTCCCATGCGAGCTCTAATAAGGAAACCAAGAAGAAAAGCATGTGGCACCTCATCCCCATGGGAAGGCCACCAAAGAGCCTGTTCACTCTGGTTAAAAGAAATTTCACCAAAAGGGAGTGGATCGAAAGAGGCAAAGGAAAAGTGGGAATGGAGGATTGATAGAATTAGGGTTCAAAGTGCCTATAAAAGGGAGCTCCTTCTACCCAGCAAAATCATCATCCAGAGTGCGACCAAGCTTTGTCAAGCAACTGGAAATTCACTCAAACCACACCCACTACTTCACTACTAGCTACAACCACATGCAGAGAGCAAGCTTCATCTCTCATCCCAGAAACCTCTGCAATTTCAAGCCCCAATTCCTCCATCTCTTCCATTTTCTCTTCTAGCAAACTATTCCAGAGTCTGACAAAGCTTTTGTCAGACTATCGGAAACTACTCAACACACCCATTATTTCTCCCATCTCTTTCTCTCTTCAACAAGCCCTCTTAGAATCATTTCCCCCCTTTTCTTAGAACCCCTGTCTTTCATAAGAACTCACAGCTCTCTCTCTATTTATGCTAAACTCATGATTGTTTTGCTCCCACGCCACAAGCCTCTCATGCCAAGCTAAGAATCTTTATGAAATTAGACTACTTTGTGTTCATACCTCTTATAGGTTGAATCATTTTTCAACTTAAGGTTGATCTTTCTTTGCTTTTTTTTCTTTTCTTTTTTTGGTGTTAGGTGTATCAATTCCCAGCAATTGAATCTTAGCCATAGCCATACAGCTAAACACACATAAATTTCCAGGGTCTCTGTTTTTCCCTTGTTTTAATATGGTTTTTCACATTAATTTACCCCAAGCCCAGAAATTGTGGCAAAGAACAATATTTCTGGACCCAATTTAGGCAAGTCCAGGGAATTGGTGAAGTTAATTATGGCTTTGTTCCAATTGAGAACCTTGTGTTTATGTCTCCTCCTCCTTGTGTTCAAAACCTGCATAGCCGGCCAACAACATAAATATCGGATTTATCCTGGGTTCCAGGCATCTCAGATGGATTGTAGTGATAATGGGGGGTTGTTCCTGCTATCCAACAACTCGGCTTTCGCCTTAGGATTCTACAAAGCCCTTGATGTCAAGTTGTATTTACTAGTAGTCATTCACTTGGGCACTTCTAAAGTGGTCTGGACTGCTAATAGAGGCTTACTAATTTCAAATTCTGATAAGTTTGCCTTTGACAAAAATGGGAACGCCTACTTGAGAAGCAGCAACAATTTGGTTTGGTCTACAAACACAACAGGAGAAGTAGTCTCAGCCATGCAGTTGCAGGATTCAGGAAACTTGGTATTGCTTGGTGACAAAGGAAGCATTCTTTGGCAGAGTTTTAGCCATCCTACTGACACTCTTTTACCTGGCCAGGAGTTCTCAGAAGGAATGAAGCTCAAAAGTTTTCGCAATCGCAATAACGTGTCTCATTATCTTGAAATTCAGTCAGGGGAGCTGGTCTTATATGCAGGATATCAAATTCCACAAATCTATTGGTCCATGGCAGATGACAGCAGGAAAAGCAATAACAATGTCAGTGGCAAGATTCATTCTTTGTCTCTGCAGGTGTCCAATTCATGGAATTTCTGTGGTGTAAATGGATCCTTACTTTAGCAATTTGTCTTCTCTAACAATAAGGATCCAAATGCCTTCTGGGCTGCTGTTTTAGGATCTGATGGTATAATATCGTTCTATAATTTTCAAAAGGGAAAGTCTGTTGCTGCTGAAGCAACTAAGATCCCACAAAGTTCATGCAGCACTCCTGAGCCTTGTGACCCCTACTATGTGTGCTATTTTGAATTGGTGCCAATGCCCTTCACTTCTCACCTCACGCTCTAATTGCAAACCTCAAGCACTCCCAACATGTAATACCTCCAAAAGTTCAGTAGATCTCTTATACGTTGGTGAGAAGCTTGATTACTTTGCACTTGGTTTTAGCACACCCTCTCTGAAATCCAATCTGAGTTCCTGCAAAGAAGCTTGCCTTGGTGGTTGTTCTTGCCTTGTGCTGTTCTTCGAAAACAGTTCTGGACATTGTTTTCTGTTTGACCGGGTAGGGAGTTTTGAACGCTCCGCTGCAAATTGTACTGGATACATCTCTTTTATGAAGGCCTTGAGGGATGGATTAAGCCCTGTAAAGGAAGGCAAGGGAAATAAAGCAAGCGCATTTTGTCACTCGTGGTCATTTCGGTTGCAACAATCTTGGTTATTGTTGGTCTGGTTTATGTAGGATTCTGGTACTACCGCAGGATGAGACTATTGGAATATTCCCAAGAAATCTTGGAAGAGGATAAGTTCTTGGACAGTCTTTCTGGAATGCCAATTCGATTCACTTACGGCGATCTTAGCAGAGCAACTAAAAATCAAAACTGAAGAAATCCAAACTGAAGAAATCCAAATCTGCTCTGCTATACGTGTAGCAGAGAGAACATTCTCATTAGCTCAGATTTTCAGTACAACAACACACACTCTTAGTGTGAGGAGAAATACCCGTTATGCACAGTACCAGCTGGATGCATTTCATCAAAGCAATCTCAGCCATTCACTATCTAACCAATCACCCTATGACACCTGGACTAAGTATAAAGAAATACAAATAAGCAGAAAACAAAACTATTAATCTTGAAATCAACTTAAGCACTTATAATTCAACAACAGTCTTTCTGAAATGCCTATTCACTTCACTTACGGCGATCTTGGCAGAGCAACTAAAAATTTCTCCAACAAAATTGGCCAAGGAGGGTTTGGTTCAGTCTACCTAGGTGTCCATTGTGAACAACAAATGGATATTCATGAACAACAAAAAGGATGAATCGTTAGATTGGAATACAAGATTCAGTATTGCCTTGGGGACAGCAAAGGGGTTGGCTTATCTCCATGAAGAGTGTGAAGAAAAGATTGTCCATTGTGATATAAAACCTGAAAATGTTCTTCTTGATGACAATTTTGTTGCCAAAGTTTCAGATTTTGGTTTGTCCAAGATAATGAACCGGGAGGAAAGTGGTGTACATACTACGCTGAGGGGCACAAGAGGGTACCTTGCACCAGAATGGATCACCAATTATGCCATATCCGAGAAGAGTGATGTATACAGTTATGGGATGGTTTTGCTTGAGATCATTGGTGGAAAGAGGAATTTTGATCCAGGGGAATTTTGATCCACCATAACCTAAAACTAGATATTCTCCAATATACAGCTTTGTTCATCAATCGATTTTTAATAACTTGAAGATAGCTATAGATTTTACCCTTCCCAACTTCAATTTCTGTTTCTCAAAAACACCATCAAATAAGACATAATAAGTGAAAATAAAATTGAAATAGGAGTAGTTCTTGGTGGGTGGGCTCGGTTGGAGCCTCCTCCTTTTTTTTTTTTTTTTTTTTTTTTTTTTGCAGACTAAGGTTTTTTGGAACTTGTTCTGTTTTAAAAATAAATAAATAAAACATATATAATGATAATAGGTCTTTGAAGATGCAGGAAGAGCTGCAGGCTAAGATGGAGAAACTACCTACGACCTGATATTAAGAGGGGAAATTTCAGTTTGCAGGAAGACCAAACCATCATTCAACTTCATGCTTTTTTAGGCAACAGGTAATTGCATCACATGCAATATTTTGATTTATACGCATATATGCATTTTAGATAGTACTCTCATGTCTCATCCCAAGTACTCTGAATTCTCTCTTATTTTTCTTTCTGCCAAACTTTATCATAATATACTATCTACTAGAGAGTGTTTAGCCATTTTTATTGATGTATCGTCATGAGGTGGAGTATGGTTTCTTGAGTATTGGGTTTTTGGGGTATATGTATGCATGTATGGTGTCAAGTCCGTTCTCCTCACCATGTGGCCTGTTCTCCTTGACTACAGGGTCGAGGAGAACAGGTTTGACACCATGCATACATAAATATACCCGAAAAGCCCAAGATTCAAGAAACCATGACGATATATCGATCAAAATGGCTATAACGAGACTCCATGTAATTGCTTATAAAACCTGGACAAACCTAGTAGTTTATTAATGAAAGTTCAACACATGTCATCACAAGCCGAGCAGTTGCAAAGCCACTTAAGGACCACGGTGCGCCCAGGCCCCCTCTCCTTTTTTTTATTTTAAAATATTTTTACTTATATATGTATATATTTGTTGCTTTTTGGACCTCAATCCAGTAAAATTTGTGACCCCAACTGATGTCATGGAGCTTTCTATGAATTTCTGGCTCCACCATTGAACCTAAGGTGTTACTATTACATACTACACCAATTTACATTACCTAATATCGTACACTAATCTATAATCAAGAATATAATATCGACTAAGTACCAAGTATATGAGAAATTTGAACCGTACTAAACAATCCCTATATATTATACATAACAATTCTATATGCATATGTGTACACATTAATATAAGTATGTTTGGGATGTGCTGCTCTTTTGTTAGGATCATTTTGGACATTTTTTTTTTATATATAAAAAAACTCACTTTAATTGTGATACTGATAATGTGTTCCATGTGTTTGGAAGGCTAGTTGCTTATTTCCTATTTCCTAAGTTGTAGTTTTATTTTGTTTTGCTCGAGGACTAGCAAAATCTAAGTTTGGGGGTATTTGATCAGTGCATAATTACATATCTTTTTATACCCTTCTAACTTATGATTTGATTATGTTTTTGAGTTAAACTTGTGCTTTTAATAAAGTTTGTGTATGTTTCAGTGTAATAAGGATGAGACTCATTACATGCATTTTGAAGACAAGTTAGCAAAACAGTGTCTGCAGATCAGTCACATTCACGGATTAACCTGTACTTGCTCAAGAAGAACCAGATAATGAGTCATACATCATTGGAAAGATACGGAAGTCTAGTTTCCGTAGCATTTTACGGTTCATGATTTGGAATCTTCTAGAGGAAGTTATCCATGATTTAGCAGCTCAAGGTCAAAATTCGGCAGCATCTGCGTTACTGGGCCAAAAATGACATTTGAAGGTCTTTCCTATTTTTCCTTGAGTTGGGCTGTATATGCTTGGAAAGATAAGACAAAGGGCTTGAAGATCCATATTTTTCTAGGATTTTTTGGAGTGAATAACAAGCACAAAATCAGCCCACAAGCTGATTGAAATGCAATGTCATGCATGACTATCTAGTGGGATTTGTTGGTGAAGTGCACTAGCCAAAAGAATGAGTTTCTAATTACAATGGGATTTGTTGGTGAAGTGCACTAGCCAAAAGAATGAGTTTCTAATTACAAGTGCTATTGGCATAAACCATATTCAATTCAAATATTCCCCTTCCATTCTCCCTATAAATAGCACTCTAATTCTAAACACAAATCATTTAACATTCAGATAGAGAGAGAGAGAGAGAGAGCTAGTTGCAAAAGGAGCAAAGTTTGGAGCTGTCTTGGGAATTCCTTGCTGCCATCATCTAGTTCTTTTCTTCTCTTTATCCTATCTTATGTATTTCCATTCTATATTGTTTTTCAATTATTAAATATGAGTAACTGAATTTCTTCTTAGTTAGAGGTGAATTTGAAGCCATAGACATATGTTTTATATGAATTGATCACTTCCAGTTATGGTTTCGTAAAGTGTGAATGTGATTTACTTTTCTGTTTTATTCAGGACTTATTCTTGCATGTTTATTAAGGATGCATACTTAGTTTGCATGCAGGGATTTGATGCTAGAATATGAGGGAATTTCACCTAATCGTTATGAACTTATATTCACAAGTAGTAAAAGTCACTAGTCATGATTGTGTTAAGTAAATTCCTGGCAGGAGTATCATGCTTTTCATAGTTACAAATGCCTTGTCAAAGCTTATGATTTTCATAGAACTTAATGATCTTTGATATGTATTCTCTATCATGCTGTTATATAGGGAACTTGATAAGAATAATTTGATTGAGTCACTGAGTCCAATTCAATGAACTTAGGAAAATCTGAGAGTTAATTAGTGCAGTTCACAATTAATTTGGGGCTTTGTCATCAATTTGTATGCATATGTTCCATGTGTGGAGAAGAATCCTCTAGCTATCCCTTAATCCATATTTCATTCACAACTTAGTTATTTGCTGCTGTCAATTTTACTTTGGTCTAAATCATCCAACTCCCCCCCCCCCCCCCCCCCCCAATCATTGTTCCCTTAACTTAGTTCTAGTTTAACAAATTTAATTTGTGTTGATTAGCATCCCTCCTAATCCCCGGAATAGAACGATCCCTACTTACTCGTACTACGATTGCATGATTTATAGGGTTTAATTTGTGCGTTAGTTATTTCTCACGCCAAAACGGAAGGATAGGGAGACGTATCCGCCACTACCATGCAAAGACGAAGAATTTCATTCTATCCTTGACACAATGATAGCTGATGGCGTAATCAAGCCTGTCAGACCCTGCAAAATTCCTACCCGGGAAGAAAAGAATGATCCAAGGTACTGTCGTTATCATCAATTTGTGGGGCATCCAACTACTGCCTGTCAGAGTCTGAGGAAGATTTTACATGCCAAGATACATGAGGGAGTCCTTGAGCTTCCCTCTATGAAGCAAACCATTGATGAGGACCCCTTGCCAAAACGAAGGGGAAAGGAGGTAGCTGCTGTCATTACATGTTCTGATGATTTACTTGATGATGATGAATTGTGCCATCCTTGGAAGAATGACCCAAAGCCGCCGGAAGCTATGTGGGAACCCTGTGGAAACATGAAAAAGGCATATTGGTGTAAATATTCAAGGCCTTCAAGTTACAACACACCATGGCCGCTCGCTGATGGATGGGGTAACAACTCAGGCAGCGAAGTTTTTCTAGACATGCCGGAAGAATGCAACTCGGGGGCTTTATTGGGGCAGCAGGAATCAGCTGCCGTGACATTCCATAATCTTACGGAAGCTGAAACAAGTGTGATGGAGCGTTATTTAAGTCTGAAACAAGGGCCCACAGCTTCACAGGTCATTCAAAGAAACCCGAAGTTTAAATCACTCTTCGACCAACTCGGCTTCGGGCCTCAAGCAAGAGAGGCAGCTGCTGTAGCTCTGATGAATATCTCTGCGGAGTCTAACTCTTATTGCTTTACTGCTTAACCACAAGGGTCATTCTTGGGAAATGACAATGCAATCGTTTTTACGGATGAAGACATGGAGGTCCCATACCCGGACCATAGGAGGCCACTTTATTTGGAGGGGCAAATCAATGATGTGTTCATAAGGAGAGCTTTGGTAGACACGGGTTCCTCTGTCAACATATTACCTCTGTCTGTGCTTGCGGCAGCTGGCATTCCACTATCCAAAATTGTCCAATCACAAACAAGCATCAGCGATTTCGGGAATAAGAGTGAGGTCACAGTCGGGCATGTGCAAGTGAATTTGAAGGTTGGGCCAATTCGGTCACTTACAAAGTTCTATGTCGTAGATGTGGATGTGGCTTACCATGCTTTGCTCGGAAGGCCATGGCTCAACAAGCATAAATTGGTGGTTTCTACCTATCATCAATGCGTAAAAGGAAGGATTGGGCTAAGACCACTACGCATACCTGGAAATCAAGCGCCATTCAACAAAGATGAAGCTCACTACTCCGAGGCAGAATTTTACACTGAGTATACAGGTGCTGGAAGCAACCCATCCAAGGATTTCGGGACCTACCTTCCTTCGTGGACCGAAATTCGTGATTTAAGCAATGAGGAGCTCATCACCATTGTCGATCAAGAAAGGAAAAGGCACTCGGAGGTCAACAACCATGCTTATGATCATCCCCAATGCTCAAAGGTGACGCTGCCCGATGGACGTACCGTCTATCGCTTATGACTGGGTTGGGGGCTTGACCGTGTCTTACGGGAAAGCCCCGAGTATGAAGGGGAAGTAATGCAAACAAATAGTTGTGGAAGTTCCAATGACAAGGCACCCATGCCTTGTATTTTCCAAGAACCGATGATAGCACCCAGACACATGCAAGATGGATCAGCAGCGGTAGATGAGCGGCTGGAGACAATTGATTTGAGTGAAGATCCCTTTGCTCCGAGGCCCATTTCCATTAGTGTTCATTTGACAAGTGATGAGAAGGCGTCTTTGATAGCTTTACTAAAGGAGTTCCGAGATGTGTTTGCTTGGAGCTACGAGGAAATGCCCGGCTTGAATTCAAGCTTAGTAAGTCATATTTTGAATATTGAGCTTGGCACAAAGCCTATTGTACAGCCAAGAAGAAATTTTCATCCCGAAATTGAGAAGCAAATCAAGGTGGAGATTGAAAAATTATTAGCTGCCGGATTCATTAAGCCAATCAAGCACCCCACGTGGTTGGCAAATATTGTCCCTGTGAAAAAGAAGACCGGTGTGATTAGAATATGCACAGATTACCGAGACCTCAACCGAGCTTGCCCAAAGGATGAGTTCCCGCTGCCTAACATGGATATCTTGATCGATTCAACCTCGGGTCAAGACTTGTTGTCATTTATGGATGGGTTTAGCGGCTACAATCAGATCAAAATGTCACCCAAAGATGCTGAGAAGACAGCCTTCCGAACACCATATGGGAATTTTTATTACACAGTCATGCCGTTCGGTCTTAAAAATGCTGGCGCCACTTACCAAAGGGCCATGACAGCTGTATTTCATGACATGTTGGGAAAAGAAGTCGAGGACTATGTGGATGACCTTGTGGTGATTTCCAAAACCAGAGAAGGCCATTGGGAAGTTTTGAGGAAGGTGCTGGAACGGTGTCGGCTGTATGGTTTGAAGATGAATCCGAAGAAGTGCGCGTTTGGAGTTTCATCCGGCAAGTTCTTGGGATTTCAAGTACACAAGCGTGGCATAGATGTGGATCCTGAAAATACTAGAGCCATTAACTCCCTTGCACCTCCTAGAAATCCAAAAGAATTGAAGAGCTTTATGGGAAGATTATCATATATTCGACGCTTCATCCCGGGTCTTGCTGCCATCATGAGTATTTTTACTCCATTACTCAAGAAAGGCAAGCCGTACCAATGGAGTGAGAAGTGCCAAGAAGCTTACAAGAGAGTGCAACAAATAATCACCAAGCTGCCTACCATGAGAGCACCCATTCCAGGACTTCCACCCAAGCTTTACTTGGCTGCAACAAACACAGCGTGTGGGGGCTTTGCTTGCTCAAGATGATCACAGCGGGGAAGAAAGTTCTATTTATTATGTAAGTAGGCAACTAAGAGGAGCTGAAATGAGATATCCAAACACCGAACTCTTATGCCTCGCTTTTGTCTATGCTGCGCAGCGCTTGCGACATTACTTCCTTGCTCACAAGCTACATCTCATAGTGAAGTCGGATCCCGTAAGATATTTGCTCACAAGACCGATGCTATCCGGACGTCTTGCATGTTGGTTGCTACAACTATCCGAGTTTGATATCACCTGCACCACCCCAAAAGCCATCAAAGGACAGGCCGTGATTGACATGCTGGCCTTATTTCCTGAAGTTGAAGAATCGACAATCTCTAAGGAAGTTCTGGGGGAGCTGCCAGAAATGGCTGCTGTAATCACAGAAGCAGAGCCATGGACCCTTTACTTCGATGGGTCTTCTACATTGAAGGGAGGAGGAGCAGGTGTAGTGCTTGTCAATCCCGAGGGGCAAGCTACGGCCCTCTCATTTAAGCTAAATTTCCCATGCACAAATAATACGGCGGAGTACGAAGCTTTTATTGCGGGAATGTCTACAGCAAGGGAAATGGGTGTTGAAAGAATTAAAATTATTGGAGACTCAAACCTGGTACTGAGTCAATTGCAAGGAAATTTCGCTGTGAAGGAGCCAGTATTGGCACCATATCGTACAGCTGCTGAAAGGCTTGTTCAGTCTTTCAAACAAGTCGTGTTGGAACATATCCCGGGGGTTACTAATGGATATGCCGATGCATTGGCCACTTTGGGATCCAAGCACTCATTTGTTGAAGAACAACCCAATATTGCAGTGATCAAGAGGGATACGCCGGTTATTGAAACAATGGTTCAAGAGGAGCAACTGGAAGAGGATGACTGGAGGAAGCCTGTGAAAGAAAAAATAGGCAAAGGAGGTGACATCAAAGAATTAAAAGATTACGCAATCATCTTTGGGGAACTGTACAGACGCCTTCCGGGAGATATTTTGACCCGCTGCATAGGGACGATAGAAGCACAGGTGAAGCTTCAGGAGGTACATGAGGTTACTTGCAATTTGGAGCCAATAATTAGCTTGTATCGGCGCCTGCAACGCAAGGGTTATTACTGGCCAGAAATGAAGAAACAAGCAGCTAAAATGCAAGCCAATTGTCCCAAGTGTGCAAAGATACCATCTACCGAGGAATCATTCACCATCTCGATTGCGGAAGATTGGAGGACTCCATACTTGGCATCCTTCATCAACGGAGTCTTGCCAACCAATCCCAAGCATGCACGCAAGCTCAAAAGGACCATGAAAAGATACTTCATAGACGGGTCAACTCTCTACCGCAAGGGGTTTAATGGGGAACCATTAAAATGCCTGGGAAAGTCAGAAGCACAGCAAGTCATGCAAGAGATTCATGCTGGAGAATGTGGTGAGCACCAAGGAATGAAGAGACTTTACCGGCAGCTGTTGAGTGTTGGATATTATTGGCCTACAATGAAGAATGATGCTTACAACTTTGTGAAGAGGTGCCACACATGCCAAGTTCATGCCAACTTAAGTCACAAGCCTCCCACGCTGCTGCAGGACATGCGCACTCCTTGGCCTTTTCATACTTGGGGGCTTGACTTGATCGGGACTATCCATCCACCATCTGATGGCTACATTTGGATCCTCACAGCCACCGAATACTTCACGAAGTGGGTAGAGGCAATACCTCTTCGAAAGGCCACGGGGGCTGCAATTGCCAACTTCATCCGCGAATATATCGTATGTAGATTTGGGATCCCGTATAAGATTGTCACCGACAATGGCACCTCGTTTGTCAATAAGCAAGTAAGCTCAACGCTTAGTGGTTATGGCATCAAGCATCGCCGCTCTACACCCTATTACCCATAAGGAAATGGTCAAGCGGAAGCCACGAACAAAACTTTGTTGAGAATCCTAAGTAAAATGGTCTATGAGTATGAAGGAGGTTGGAGTGTTCACCTGCCGGATGCTTTATGAGCTTACCGCACCTCCCCAAGAAGTGCCACAGGTTTCTCACCTTATTCACTTGTGTATGGGTCCAATGCCATTTCACCAGTAGAGATTACCGTTCCCATTGCCAGAATAGCAGCTGTTAACGACCTCGAATGGGATACAAAGGCATGCTCGGAATGGCGCTTGCTGGACCTTGAAGCTTTGGATGAAAAAAGAGCGGAAGCCGAAAAGAGGACAGCGCTGTACCACAGAACCGTAGCTCAAGCCTATAACAGAACAGTCAAGCCTCTCGCCTTCAAGCAAGGAGACCTCGTGCTAAAAGTCGTAGAGCACGTGAGAAGACAAGTGTCGGGACCTTCCAAGTTTGCACCGCAATGGGAAGGCCCGTTTGCAGTCAAAGAAGTTTACAGCAGCGGCTATTATCGCTTGGTCTCCGTCAAGGAAGGCACGCTGGTGGACCCCGTCAATGGAAAGTGCCTCAAGCTCTACTACTGCTAAGTTAACTTTATGCCTAGTACTTTTATATTTCCCTATGTCAAAAAAAAATAAACTCCTTCTGTCCTATTTTCATGTTTTGAAAAAAGACACTTTTGTATGATGCACCATTATGATAGCAAGGGCTTTGCAATGAAAATGAAGGAATATTTTGAAAAAAAATACATTGTGTCTCCAAAAGTTTTATTGTTATTTACACTTTCTCAAGATTTCTCTATACATAAAATAAAAATAAAAAATAAAAAATAAAAGAAAACATGCCACTTAGTAGTAAGACATGCCGGGCAAAGTTACTTAGATGGGGTCCCCAAGCATCACGCTTAAGCAAAAAATATAATAGCAGGAGGTGCATTGTGAAGAGACATGCAATTTTGGGGTACTGGAACGACGCAATATAACATCAGGAGGCTCTGCAAAGCCTAAATAGAAAGCATGCGCATATTAGCCTGACTCTTTAGGCAAGGTAGAAAGCTATTTTGTCAAGCTTAGAATCTAGATAAGCCATGCAAAAGGAACTTTCGAAAATGTTGCTTCTAAAAAAAAATTGGCAGCATATACCCTGTTTTCAATGATATCCAACCTGTTAGAAAACTTCAAGCAATCCACAAAGACAACTCTTGCCAACAAGGCAAAGCATATATATATATATATATATATATATGAGACATGCAACACGTCCCAAGCATTCGGAAATTTATACAAACTTCAGTAGTTTAATATCTACTTAAAAAGGCATAATGACGTAGTCGTTAGAGTTTCAAAAACAAAAATGCTACAAACGAAACAAAACCAAACTACACATGCTGGAAGTTCATGCGTCCTTGAGTCGCAAAGAAGGTGGAGTCATGCACCAAGTCAACCGGTTACCAAACCAAGGAGAGACAATCTGCAAAAAAAAAAAAAGAAAAAAAAAGAAGGGAGAATGTGTGTCAAAAAAAAATAGCTGCTGCTGGAATACGAACGTGATAAAAGAAAAAGGAGATGATGAATGGGCTGAATACCTGGAAGCTATGGAGAGTGTTCGAAAAGCACAAAGGAGGCCCCAGAAGATAACCTGACCGTTGCCTCCGTCACGCACTCAGCAATATCAGCAAAAATACCCTTAGCAAGAAGGAGGGCATGCATCTCTCGGCGCTGGTTCTCCAATTCCTGCTGTTTAAGATTCAAGGCATCTGCGGTAGCTTTTACTTCGTCGGAATCATGCGATGATTGCATACCATAAATAGCTCGCGCTCCAAAGACGGCACGTGCTAAGTTCTTCACAAGCTTGAGAAGAAATTCCACACGAAAACCTAAAATCATAGCCTCACATATTGCATCTCGCTAACAGAGTAGTTTGTGATCTGTGATATCAAGGAGCTGCATGGTATCCATCCCGTGGAGTACTAAGCCAAGGGCTCGGAGAGCAGTGCATCTTGAGAAGGAGGAAGTGACATCTATAGCTCCCATCAGACTTCCATACTTGTCCATGAACCTTTTTAAGGCTTCAACCGTCTCTGGGTATACGAGGGCATCTTGAAATGTTGCATAACTGTCAAACTTATGGCAAAGGGGGAGAAGCTCATCAACGGATCTAAGAATAGTAACACCACCATCAAAAAAGGCTCTGAATGCCATGTAGGAATTCTCCCAATCTTGCCAAGACATGCCTTTCTCGGGAGAATGCCCTTCGGAGGAACCTGCGATAAAGACATCACCATCCTTATGATTAATATCAAAAAGTTTTAGTGAAAGGTTGAGCTGCTAGAAGTGGCAGAGAGTTACCGGCAGCTATGACGGGTGTACTTAGGATTGGAGAGGTAGAGGGTGGAGCTGCTGGAAGTGGCGGAGAGGTACCAGCAGCTAGGACAGGTGTGCTCGGGACCGAAGAAGTAGAAGGTGGAGCTGCTGGAAGTGGTGGAGAGGTGCCGGCAGCTATGACAGGTGTGCTCGGGATTGGAGAAATAGGAGGAGGAATTGTTGGAAGTGGCGGAGAGGCATCGGCAACCATGTCAGAAGTGGGATAAGAAGGAGGCTGCACTGCCGGAAGGCTCAGGACAACATCGACGACAGCGGTGGGAGAAGCAAAACCAGCCTCCAGTGAGGCACCTGCCGTGTCCTCAATAAAGGGCACAACCTGCAGAAAAACAAGAGTATAAACTATAGAACACAACGGGCAGTATGCAATGTCAAATATGACAAGTGAGACAAGCAAGAAAGTTTTTGATACCAATCCAATATCAACACGCTGCTCATGATCACCAGTTAAAGTAGGAAGCGCATCTGAGGCATCGGGCTCATCCAAGTTAGTGTCAAAGTCCGGATATGTGTCTTCATCATGACCATAATATTGGTCTTCATCAAGGTCCTCATCTGTGCCACTTGTATTGTGGGTACTCTCTTGCTCACGGGTGCTAATCCTGGTTTCCATAGCCCTATTCCCATCACTACCGTCGTCACTATTATCATCAACCGTTACCACCACTTTGGGTCCCGAGTCTTCACCTCTATTCTTGCGGGTGTTAGCAAACCGTGTTTCAAGAATGCGCATGCTTCGACGCTTCGGGGTTACAGAGATGTCCGTACCCTTGCCTTTATTTTGGGAGGTACCTATAAAATAAAATAAGAGGTATGCTTATATTTATATATATATATAAAGTAGGGAAACAAAAGAGAGCAAACAAATCGCAAGACTTACTGCGAGGAGACGAAGTCTTGGGTGCTACTTGCTTGTTGCTGCCAGAAGCTACAAGCTGCTGCTGTGGTGGAGGCTCGGGCAAGGCAATTTTTCTTGAGCTAAGAGGACCACTCGCTGCTACCTTAGGGATAAATCTTTTTTGTCCCTTCACAGCTGGTTCTTTCTCAGCGCTACAGCTCTCCTCTCGTTTCCGTTTCCCATGTGCAGCACTTTTCCCAGTGCTGTGAGAACCCGATTTTTCTAACTTTTGCTTCAGTTTTGAAAAATCACCAACAATCTCTCCGCTCTTGGAAATAAAAGGCATATTTTGTTTCTCACTCAAGGAGATGGCTTTCTCCTCCGACACTAAGCAAGCATGACGAACAATGGTGGGAAGTAATGGATCGCAATGGGCAGCGTGGAACCGGTTGAATGCAGCAAAGCAGCGATTCCAGTAGCTTTGGTAAGCTTTCGAGAGACCACAGCACATCCCTTGTTGGCCAAAGCAAGGGCAAAAGGTCTGCCATCTCCCGGTACATGGTCCTCAGTCCAAAAGATTCTATGTAGTGAAGAGGACTCCCTATGGATAGGACTGAGAGGCACACCTTGATTAAATCCAAATTGCCACCTGACTCGGTAAGGTGAATAGTGCACAGAAACTTCAAGGTGATTATCGCTCAGTGTAGGCAAAGGATGGCACGCAACGCTTAACAATGCTTCCCTTCGTAATTGACGACCTTGTATTGTCGTTATTGGGGCACCAATTAGATCATGGGAGTCGGCATAGAAGGGCATGCATTCAAACCCTCTAGTCGAACACAGTAGGAGCGGAAAATAAATCTGTCAACATCATCCAGCAGCTCTAGGAAATTTTGGCCCTTCTTTTGCATCCGTCGTGACCATCTGCAAATCAAAGGCAGACCCTCCGGTGTATAGGAACCATCATCAGAACCAACAAGTGACCTAGCCTTCGGATAGGGAAATGGTGATACCTCTATTCCTTGAAAGCGCTCCCATAAAAAGACTCTTGCAGGAAACTAGAATTCAGAAAAGTCTCCACAGCCATGGTTCCGGCCGCCCCTTTTTCAAAAATCTGAACTTGGTCCAGCAAACAGTACAGATGTCCCAGAAACATGGGGGCTAGAGGAAGCACGCCGCCATGTGTTATCGCCAACGCCAAAGGGAATACCCTCTCGTGCAAACAATCTTGAGAGAAATCACAGAAAATAAATCTTCCAAGCCACAATGATACAAAGGCAGCAAGGCGACACGGCTCATCTCTGTCACTATTCCCAAAAAATTGAATCCAATTGCTGAATCTTAGAGAAGTGCTAGGAGAAGTCGGAGCACCCTTCCGTAAAGTCTCAAGCTTCAGCTTGTCTTCTGGGGTCAAAGCAATGTGGAAAGGGTCTTGACTGCCGCAAAGTGGGAGCCGGAAAATATTGGCTACATCCTCGAGTGTGGGAACAAACTCTCCCCAGGAGCAGATGAAGGTGTGTGTCTCGGTACTCCATCGCCTAACCACATGTCGGAGCATCTTGGCTTCAATATGAATTTCGCAAGCTTTAGAAATAAAAATAGCATCCAACACTCCTGCTCGGCTCAAAATGTCACAAGTAGAAGGGTCCCTTAGTTCACGGTCAACCCATTCGGACCAACCCTTGCTAGTGCCACACGGATACTAGAAGAATAAAGGGACTGCTGGAAATATGCCCCTCTTTTTAATCTATCATCTATGGAATAGAGATGATCCCTAAGGATGGATGATGGATTCATGGAGGTCATGATAACTCTTGGTGAAATACCTGTGCATAGAAATATGAAAAGAAGCCAAATAGAATTAATACGGGTAAGGTGCGTATCAAGCATGGTTAGATGAGTTCATCCAAGCAAACATGCAATTTAAAAGAAAATGCAAGCTCGTGGCAAATAAAAGCCTCACTCCGTAATCAACAAGCAAGATGAGCAAGTCCCCTCTCAAAATAAATATATATATATATAAGTAAATATTCAACCGGGCAGTACAAAACATGCACTCTGTCAAGTATTGTTCTCAAGCAACACACGCAAAAATCCACAATTGATAAGGCATGCGTTCTCAAAGAAAGAAAGCCTAGGCCAAGCATCAGTCTACACATATTCTAAAAATACCCAAAGTCGAACAGAATTGGTTACCAAAAGTCAAGACAAAAATCCAGATTAGAAGATTGAGAAATTCAAAGGTTCCAGCAGCAGAATTATCCGGAGTTTCTAGCACCTATCCTCACCTACGTGTACACCTGCACAAAAATAAACAGAGGGAAAAGCATGTCATGCCAAAAAATTACCTTTTTCATGTACCAAAGAAGAGTCCGTGCAAAACAAAGTCAGAAGGAAAAAAGGGAAAGGAACCCAAATCAATTGTTTCTTCCCACAGAAAAAAGGGGGGGGGGGGGGGGGGGGGGGGTACCTTTCCCGCAGCCCTAATGGAGCAAAAGGAAATCTTAGGGGTCTGGAGTAAGCATTCCTTTGCTAGCACCCACGCTAAAAGCATCCACGCTGCTGCAAAGACAAAAAAAGGCAAAAAGGGATTTTGACGCTTGAAAAAGGGAAATACCCATGGGTATGAGGAGCCCAACCGAATTTCACCAAATAAATCTGAGGGGAAAGCAAGAGAAGGCATACCTCATTGAAAATTCCAAGGGCAAAGGCAAAATTCGCACAAGAAAAAGACCTTTCCAGCAATAGTGAGCGGGCTCCTTCAGAACGAGGATGAGACGACGGAGTTGGGTCTGACCTAGGATTTCTTCTTGGCGGCTGGAGGAGAATAATCTTGGTCTGACTTTGCTCTCTCACTCGGTCCGAGTTCGTGGAGAAGCAAGAAAGAACAAAGAAAAACTGAAGAAGTTTTGGGCTGGTGCGTGAAAAAGAGAAGGGATTCTAGAAAGATATGTCTGGTGCGAGAAAAGAGAAACAAAAGGAAAAAGAAATAATAATAATAATAAAAGGAAGAAAGAAGAGAGGAAGGCAGTTGGCGTTGGGAAACTACAAATAACCACCGGGACTAATCATGGCACGCCGTCATTTTGTACGCGGGAAAAGGAAGAGTTCCATGCAAACACAAATTCGATTTTTTGGGTTGGGTTTTAATTATTCGGCCCATTCCAGTACTTGTTCATCGCCCTCATAATTAAGGGGGCTAATGTTAAGGCCCAAAAAATCCACGGATTGGGCCCGAGTAATTACCGGCCCAATGCAATATTTCATGAGGAAAATCCACCACGCGCAATTCACACGCCATGCAAAATAAATAAATTGTCATGCTAGGACCCGTAATAAAATATGATCAACCCATGCTAAAATTAGAACAATCTTTCTCAAGGGCGATAAATCAGAGTACGACAAGCAACATGCCAAGTCCGAAATTATTATCTCAACCACGCTACAAGCCTAAGTGGGCCCAAGCCACTCAAAAAATCCGGGGCTTGCTCGAATGGGTTGTGGCATGGATGGTCATAAATCAACATGAGGCTCATTGATGAGCCGAGAAATGGAAAGTTTCGGGTTGCTTGGGAGCCTCGAGACTCAAGCCCATTTTTCGGGCCCAAATATGTGAGTAAGCACAAGGGAGAAAGATTAGCCCAAAAGCCCAAATAAGCCAACCAAAATAAAGCCCAAATCAAAAGACCCAATATTTGATAAAAGCCCATTTGCTTAGGAAATTACCCTAGCCCATATAAAACCCTAAAGCCACAACAGCTTCAGCTCATTTGGAGAAAATAGGGAGCCACGTGAGAAAGGTTGGCAGCTCCAGCAGGCAAAGCTACTGGGAGCAAGTTCCAAGTCAGGGACGCCCAAAAAACCAACGAATGTTATCCTGCATACTGTCAAAAGCATCCCTTGGACCAGTGGGCATCTTCACCTCCTTTACTTCATTAAGATTTGGTTAAAACAAAGGAAAAGAAAGAAGAAAAGGCAGCAACCAAGAATGGAAGCCCTCACTGAGCAACTGCAGAAAAGGAGGACGTTGAGCTTCCAAACTTCCTGAATTTATGCAAATAGACAGAGATGATTTTTGCCAAGATAGGGAAATCAGAGAAGAGGAGAAGAAAGGAAGGAAAAACTTAGCCAAAATAGGAAGAAACCATTAGGGTTTCTTGGAGAAAACCCATTCCCAGCAGCTATAAATTGAGCATTCCCCTATTCAACAACACAACAACCTTCAGAGAGCAAGCTTCCTCTCTAATATGCAAAAACCCAATTCGTGCACTGTTCATCTTCTTCTCCAATCTGTTTTTCTGGCAACTACCAGAAGAATTTAGCCTTTCTCTTCAAATCCTTCATAAAACACCACATTCCTTACTTAAACACTCTCTTTTCTCACAAACCAAGTCTGATCTCTCTCTTAATGTTAAACTCATGTTGGTTTTGCTCCCATGCCACATGCCATTCGTGCTAAGCCAAGGAAACCACCTGTAAGCATGCCCCAGCCACTGTATTTTCAATTGGTGAAGATAACCAAAAATATTTCCTAAGTTTTTACTAACTTTCGAGATATTTTTGGGCTTAATTTCTGAACCCAAGGAAAGGGAATAATTTCCTCATTCTACCTTTACAGCAGCCCGGTCCATTAGCTGCAGGAGGAAAAAGGCCCCTACACCATGTATATGAGCTAGGTGGTCGGCTATTACTGCGCACTTACCAAAGAGAACAGACAATGAGGTCAAGAACTACTAGTGGTCGGCTATTACTGCGCCTCTACCCAAGCCGCGACCGAAGAATCCAGGGATGTGGGGGCAATGTTTGTGCCTAATAAAACACGACCGTGAGAAGAGGCCACCTCTCGGCCTTGACGCCTATTCATTGAGTGGAACGGCCGCGTTTTGTCAAAGTGCCTTGCACTCCTAAAGAAGCACGAGGTAAATACTAAGGCAGGGTCGTCTTGGCCTCTCGACCATAGCCTCATGGGCCGAGGCCGAGGATCATGTAACACACGGCCGAAGATATTATGGTCAGAAAGTCACATGGCTTCTGGGCCCCACACCCCATTTAATGAAGTAGTGCCTCTGTCCGTTGCAGCAAATCCACTAGGGCATGAAGCATTTAATGCATGAGAGCAGAAGGGAAGTGATTGAAGTCAGGGTTTGGTAAATCAGAGTGGTTAGGTACAAACATTCTTGCAAATGTTCTTGCAACTGGCGGTCTTTTCACCAACCACTAAACCAGAACATTTAATGCGTTCCCACGGCCAGAGATGCAGAGCCCTCGAGCAGGGCGGTGGCCGAGATTTGCCGAGATTTATGGGGGTCACACCACCATGCTTCACGATCCCAAATGCTGATCAAACCCAGCCATGCTTGCCCTGATTAGACCTCACCATGCAGGTCTTGTCAAACCTCGATTGTCCCTCCAGGACCCCTACTATAAATAACAAGCTCAAGATCACGCTCAAGAGGTCCAACACCAAAACCAAAAGCCTCCCACGGAGCAACTTATTTTTCTATCACGCACTTTCAATATCTTTACATGCGTTCCTAGGAGTAGTGGTAGATTGTAAGAGACATCCATTCATCAATATATCATACGACCCTTTATTCTTCAAGGCGCCGGAGCATCATCCTTGTTATCACCTCACTCACCCCATATATCATACGACCGTCGCTCCTCGAGCAACGCGCCGGAGCACCGTCCAAAAATCCACCATCTACACCACCATTAAACGGCCTTGTAGCTCAGGTCGTGAACCTAACGGCCGAGACCAGTTCCTTTCTCGGCCACAATCGTTTGATTAGAAGCCCAGACCAAACAGGCGCAACACTCTAGACATCTTCTACCCAAACACTCCACCGAACTCGACGCACGGTAGACCGTGCTGGCACGCCCGCGCATAAGCCGCACCGCATCCAAAAGTAGGACTCGCGTGTTCGCGCACATCCCCTCGGCCCGGATCACCAGGCCGCGAGATTTGCGACGCCAACATATAATAAGGACTTTGGGCCAACTGATCAATTATTTGGACAAAACGCACCACAATGCCTCGACATATTGAGAGCCTCGGAAATCATCTTAATGTCAAATTACTCAAAAGCTACATGCGACCAAGATCATGTTAATTCATTTGGTAATCGTCTTGCTGGTGATTTCAAGCCTCCGATAATATCTACAATATCAAACAATGGATCATCATTGATGGATTGTTTCGTTCATGAACCAGTAGGGCAATGTTTTTATGAAAATTATGGCACTAGTATCACTAAACCATTCACGGCAATCAACATTTTATCCACCTTTTTAGCCCATATCGTAAGCTTGATTACCGTGTCATTTGCCTCATTTATCTGAGTCAACAAATTCTTGTTGGAGGCTTGGAAAACCAAGTTGTTTTCCTTGAGCACATTCACTTGGTTTGAAATGTCATTTTTAATGACAATCAATGAATCCCTTTCACTCTCTAAGGTCTCAACATTTTCACTCAATTCATTATTTGCTTCTTTAAAAGTGCAAGTAAGAATTTCCAGGTTCTTTACCTTCCTTTCAAGTAAGAGATTTCTTTCCTGAAGCTTGGAAGTTTCAATAAAAAGGACATCATACTTTTCACACAAACCCAGGTATGACTGGTCATCATGTTCCTTATATAACTGGTCATCATGTTCCTTGTATGACTGGTCATCTTGTTCCCTATATGACTGGTCATCCTGCCTATCATCTCCAAACACAGATTAATTTCCTGAATCAGATTTTCCTTCCTTAACTACATGAACTCTAGCAAGGCTAGAGTTATGAATAGAACCAACAATGGAAAAATTATTTGCCTCTTCATAAGATGAAGTGATATAGTTATTGGAATCATCACTATCATTATCACTCCATTGTGCACTAATTGACTCTTCTCTCCCATTAGACTCTGTCATGTGGTTATTTGCACATTCCACATCAATGTGACCAACACCACCACATAGATAGAACTTTACAAGACCCTTCAAACTTTTGTCATCCCTAAAGCCATAAGAATCCAAAAAATTCATCTCCTTAAAAACATTGTCTTGAGACACACATGTAGACGAACTAGGAAGATTTTGACAATTCCAAGTAACTTTGGTTTTATCTTTGACAACCCTTCTATATTTCTTAACAAACAAGGCAAGCTCATCATGAATGCAAGGAGCAATTTGATCCATTTTTATGTTTGCACACCTAATACGAATTAGCACCCAAAGGATCTCTCTATTTATGTTAAGAGCTGGTGCTCTAATACCAATTGAAATTGGTACTTAGGTGACGATGGGTAAATTTAAAAGATATTCAACCAAGAACGCAACAAACTTTACACACTCTAGATCTTGACCAAATACTATTATGACTAGTTAACTGTCAGATATGAATTATACCAAACAATAACATACACAGAGCATACCAAGATGTACCTGCAAGCCTAGAGAATTATTAATGGCAACCTAGGCACTCAGAAGGACCTATCAATCTAGGCATCCCCTGTGCTAGTGTGGGGGCTTTTTCGTTCCGGCAGCTACTACGGGCCAGGGCTGCCGTAAAGAGCAAAATGGATGAAATTGCCCCTTGAGCCTGAGTTCGAAGATCAAGCCTCAAGAATGCTTTGAAAGGACATAGAAGCCTTGGGAAACACCTTGGTTTCCTTCACCAACAAAAATAACGACAACTTACAGATAAATTTTCTAGCTTGGCATGGGAGCAAAATTGTCATGAGTTTAGCACTGAAGAGAAAACTAAGTGTTCCTAGGGGAAAAATGGGGTATTAAGGTTGGAGAGAGGATTTTGTAGAGAGGTTTGGTTGAGCATGAGGAAAAAGAGAGAAAAAGGTGGCTTGAGTGTTTTTCCGGCAGCTTGACAGAGACTCTGTCAAGTGTCAGAACAGCTTTCCAAGAGGGAAAACTAAGGGAAAAGGATGAGCTGAGCACGAAATTGATGGGTTTTGGGAGTAAGAGAGGAAGCTTGCTCTCTGATGTGATTGATGCTTGTTGGGTAGAAGAGGCCCCCTTTTATAGCCGCTGGAAGCTGACATTTTCCAAGAAACCCTAATGTTTTCTATCTAATTTGGCCAAGTCTTTCCCTTCCTTTCTCCCCTCATCCCTTCAATCATCCTATTTTGGTGAAATTTCCTCTGCCCATTTGCATAAAATCAGGGATTTTGGCTGCTCAAAGCCTTTTCCCGCAGCTGCCTCAAAACTCCCATTTTCAGCTATTTCCTTCCTTTCCTTTCTTCCTTTTTTATTGCTAGGTCTAATGAGGGAAAGAGAATGGGTATGCATGTTGGTTCAAAGGGTGATCTACACTCCAATATCCCTTGGTCATTTGGAAGTTTTTGTGTGAAACTTGTTCCTCCCATGTACTGGAGCTTCCTAGTAGCTTTGCAACTCTTCTATTGCAATTGGCCAAATTGATTTATTGAGTAAGTGGGCTTTCTTTATCAAATATTTGGGCTTTTTGGTTGAGTCAATAGGCTATTTTGGTTGGGCTATTTTTCTTTGGAGTGATGGGCTATTCTTTTCTCTCTTGTGCTTACCCACATGTTTGGGCCTATGAAATGGGCTTGAGTCCCAAGGCTCCCAAGCAACCCAGGACTTCCATTTCTCGGCCCATCAATGGGCCTTATGACAATTTATTACCATCCATACCACAACCCACTCAAGCAAGCCCCAGGCATCTTGCGTGGCTTGGGCCCACTTAAGCTTGTAGCGTGGCATGATGCTTATTTGCTTGGCGTGGCATGTGTGCAAAGCGTATATGACGAACTTTCGCGTGCTCAAATTGGGTTTCTTCTTGATAAGGTATCGCATTGGGCCGAGAATTTATTTGCGCCGAACCGTGGATTTTTTGGGCCTCAACAACTAGCAACAGCTGTGGTGAAAGTGTGTGAAGATAGCATAATCAAGCAAATACCAAACAGCAGAAACAGATGACTAGTCAACTGCAAGAATGCAAACCTAGAATCATGCGATGACTAGTCAACTATCAAGAACACAAACCCAGAAAATTTACAGAGATGGAAACCATAAATTGTTCACCCAGAAACCCACCATTGGGAAAAACTGGGGGGCATCAACCGACCAGGCAATCCACTAAGCAAAAAGATTATTACAAAGAACACTAGCAAGCTCAAGAAATTCCTACGTCTATTAGGAAGATGAGCTTTACCTCCTTTGTGCAATCTTCTTCTCCAACTTAGCAAAACCAGCAACTTATGTCTTCATGGCAATGGCAGCTCCTTCTTCAGCTCTTTCATACCATGGCACCAGCTGGCTAGCTCCAACTCAAGCAAGAATGAAATTTGGATTCAAAGGGAGAATGGCCAATTTCTTCAAGAAACCATACTATTGAAGAAATCAATCTTGAATCTAACATAGATATATATATGAGAGTGTTTGATCTAGCAGGATGAGGTTTTCATATTTCAAATGCAGTTTTCAAAAAGAAACATTTTGGAAAACTCAAAGATGAAAAATATGAAGGTTACAATTGAGGAAGAAGAGAAAGTTTACAGAGAAACTTTCCAAAACTTGCCTACAAAAGTGATAGCTACCAAATGAGGAATGCATGCATTTTTACACAAAAATTCCTAGGTTAGAATCGTACAAGGCAATAGAGGATTTTGCAAAATAGGACAAAAAAGTGGGTAGGATCCAGCTGGAAATCCTACAGAGCAAGGATGACTAGTCATACGAGAAACAAATGACTAGTCATCATTTTATGAAATCAATTTACTGCAATGTGATGCAATGCACAATTTACCTTTGTCAATTTGCTTGAAACTCCATAGGATAGTTGTTAGTTAAGAACACCTAGAGAAGCTATTCTTAATCTAAACTTGAGCTTGATAAAAACAATAGAAATACTATTACAAAACTGTTAAGGGAAGCCAAAAGAAAAACTCAAAATGCATGCATTAACAATGGTGCACCCGTTCATACATACTATAGCCAGTTGTAGGCCTTGACCTTCAGTTTGATCAAGTTCGGGGGGAAATACTGCATAAAGATCTGAAATTGGACCTTGATAGCTATTGTGAATTTTAGACAACTTGAAAATTGGAGATTATAAATATTAGTCTAAACACAAATTATACTCGCAAGTGCACAATGTCAATCGTAATATAGTATGGAAAATACGAGATTATCCCATGAGGATTGAGTTCAACTTCCAATTAGTCTAACCTAATTTACTTCACAAAATACTTTAACAACTCTAATTATATAAATAAGAAATTAAACACGTAGCATACTCACGTAAACACGAAAGGGGTTTGTGAAAGAATGAGATTTAATTACCAACGAAATTAAAAGACAAAACAAGTAGAAAGTCACGAAACACAAGAATGAGAAATTCAAATTGACAGAAGCACTGGAACAATGAATTCACCACTAGTAATCCGATCTAGCCTCTTATTCACCTACCTATTAACTAACCATTTGATGTTGCCGCTTAGTTTTCCTTTTTCATGAATTACCTATGGTATTTAGGCTAACTCGTATATTCCTACATGCAATTCGCCTATGGTATTTAGGTCAAATATCAACACATAGAAACTCATTAAGATCAGTGAAAACCTCGAACAAACATGTAAACCCTAGGAGTATGGTATTTACCATAGATACAAATCCTAATCACAAGAAGCAAGCCTCAAATTAAGTATGGTATTTACTCTAATTTGCATCCAATTAACTCAATTAAAAGTCTAGATGGTGATCAAGCATCAAGATAATCAACCAAGTTATTAAGCACAGTAATTAAGAATTCAACATCAAACGGCAATCATTAGATAGGTAAAATAAGAAAACTAGATTATCATACTAGGGCTAAATCATAGCAAAAGAAAATGAGTTACACATAATCATAGAATTCAACATAAACAAAAACATAAGGAAGAAACAATAAAACTTGGCCAATTGCGGTACTCTTCTGGTGTCTCCAATTTCTCCTAGTCTTTGCGTGTCTAACCCCCCAAAGGAGTTGTTTCTCATGCTTAAATAAAACACCACAGGTCTATTCCTACCCTAGCTGAGCTTTTACAGCAGCCCAAAAATAAAGAAAAATCTAATTAAAACATAAATCCAAAATGGGTAAGTAATTGACTCCTCTTCCTACTTGGACTGGGATAACACATCAGTTCTTTTGCATGCACGTTTGGGGTTGTTTCTCCTCCAATAAAATTTGGGAAAAATATGTAATTTGTAGATCTTTGTCTTATCTTTCCAGCCATATATCGCATGCCTTGAGAAAAAATCAAGAAAGTCTTCAAATAGTCATTCTTCCACAGCAGCACAGTTTTGATGAGATTGCACCTTATGCTAACTTAACTTCAAAGACTGCTCCGAAAATTCTACAAAAATTCCACAATCATCTTCAAGATCTTAGCTTTCATCTCCAACTGGTCTTGTACTAAAACTCCACCAAAAAGTCGTATTTCCATTGAAAACCATTTACTTGCTCCAGAAAGCTGAAAATTGAGAAAATAAAGTAATAAGTCCTTTTTAAACCAAATTCTCCCACAAAAAACTAAGTATAAAGAGTACTAAATGTGTAAATTTATGGACTTATCAATAGCACTTTTGCTTATGTTCGTAGAAACGCTCAACAAAGAATGTCCATGAATGGTGCTCAAGAAACATCTTCCATGGTGGCTCAACGTCAAAAAGGTCGCAGACTTCTACATGTGGATCTTCTCATAATAGAGATCTCATCAAGAGAAGAAGCGCACCCACTGTAGAGGATACAAACATACATGTGATTGCTGTTACGAGTTGATTAGGTACTGTGATTGGTGGGACCACTCTAAAGCTCCTCGAAAGAATATGGGCAAATCACTCCACACATCTTTAAAAACAAATCTTTTAAGTCATGTTGTTTTGGCTACACCGGCTCTTACACTTGCCTCTATAGCCACAACATGTACTAAAGGTTATGTTTTAAATACTTCATCTAGAAAACACACATGAGTAATTGACTGAGGAGCGACTGACCATATAACATTCAATCCTAGATAAATTACCTCTCACACACCATATCCTCAATCGGTGGTGTCTAATGCTAATGGTACCCCATCCCCTGGGAAGGTTCTCTATCTCTCTGACTCACCCAATTTGGATTATGTGTTGATTGTTCCGTTCTTGAACAGTAATATATTATATGTTGCCTGCACTACTACGACTTTGGACTGTACTGTAACCTTTTGGCCAACTCATTGCGTTTTCCAAGATATCCTCAGCAGCAAGACAATTGGTTGTGGTACTAGGAGGGGCAAATTCTACTACTTGGACTTAATGTCAGACAATGAAAGAAAAGTTAGTCAAGCTTTCAAGATGGGTGGAGACAGTGCTGAGAAACAAACAGATGAAGTATGGTTTAGGCATAGGGGCTTCGGACATGCTTCGTGTGGTTATTTATAGAAGGATAATTTTTAGAATTAACCACCCACTTAAAACTAACTTTACATATCGCAAGAGGACTTTTTTTAATTTATCATGAATGATACATGAACTTTTCAAAAGTCGTCATTTGAGTTCTAAAACTATCAAATCAATTACTAGGGTCATTAATCTTTTGGTCCACATATCAATTTGTTCCCTCTCATTGCATTACTTCAAGATTTTCAATAAAATTGGTTACGTGATAGTATGTGACAAACTTTTTTTTAACACACACATGCACAAGACTGAAATAAGTGATAAGCCTATAATTTATATATGTTTTATGCCTCATTTACTTATTTATTTGTTAATTTCCTTGGGTTAAATTGGTTGTTTAATTGGTTTTGTGAGATTTGTGAAGGAACTATGGAAATAGGAGAAAGTGTGGTAAAAATGGCAAGAAGATGAAGATTGGAGATTAATCAAGTCAAACAAGGAGAAATAAAGAAGACCCTATTTTAGAAGGAATCCTACTTTTATAACAATTGTAATTATACCTTAGATAGGATTTCTAGGAGTCTTATAAATAGGAAGTTTAGGTCATTGTTCAAAGGACCACCGATCACCCATCATCACCCATATTCATACTCATAGCCTAAATATCCAAAGGAGAATACGAAGAAAGCTTGCGCAACCTTGGCATTCTACTTGGAGAATTTGGTGCCTTTCATGTCTCACTACTACAAAAATTGAAATAGATGACTGTAATCCACCGTCGTGTATTTGGTTTTTCAACCGTCGTGAAATCGACTGACATCTTTTGATGCATAAAACCACGACGGTAAATCCCCGTCATCTATTATTTGTAAAGATGACGCTTTTGCTAAACACCGTCGTCTATTGTATGTAAATAGACGACGCTTTTACTCAAAACCGTCGTCTATTTACATATAATAGACGACGGTTTTTAGTAAAAGCGTCGTCTATTTGATGTAAAGACGACGGTTTTTATGAAAAAACTGTCATCTATTTGAAGTAAAGGCGACGGTTCTTTTTAAAGAACTATGTTTTATTATATCCAAAGATGTCGGTATTTGTTAAAAACCGTCATTGATTCTATTACATACACACTTCCTACCTATAATTGGAAATAACGGAGCTCAACATTAAAAATATCAGTCACAATAAAATAATTCATTGCATTAAAAAAATATCAACATTCTTCCACCAAATTCATAAGCTATCCAAATTTGAACAAATTCAAATCCAAGTCTAGACATACATCTCTCTAAAAAACAAACCTAGATGACTCTACAACCCAGTCTAGATAGGTCAATTGATCCAAAAACATAAAAATAAGATTCACCACAGTTGAATGACTTCAAACTTCTGCTCTTCTGGTGGAACCTTCAAAAGCAGGCATATCATCCATCTGGTTGCAACTTCAACTCTTTTACCAACTGTTTACCAAACTACATGATTCATCTGACCTGCACCATGAAGTCATGAATTAAAAAATGAAAAGAAATGGCAGCAAAAATGTAAAGCAACTTACAATGAGACATTGTGGTGCAATTGTTCATAAGATTTCCGCTATTTCTCATATGAAGAGACATTTGGCATTTTCATGCTCCATTTGGCAAAGTGACTAAAAGTATCACGAAAATGCATTAATTACAATCAAAACCAGTATTCCACTATTGAAATAAAGAAACATATATCATTAGCAAGAAAATAAATTAGAAGCTCTGTCCAACATAGATAAAGCACACATATAAGGTGTAAAATCAACATCTAACCCTCTAGACCCAGAAAGAAAGATAGAAATGTAAAACTATCTTAAGCTAGGCCACTTAACTCTTACAGGATGCTCGGATTGAAGTAATTCTGCTACTGCACCATAATATGTTTGAAATGCTTGTTGTGAAGAATTTTTTATCACCTGCAGCTAAATTATCACAAGTCACCTGTAGCTAAATTATCACAAGTCCACTGCTAAATGAAAAAACATCAAATATAAAAGTCCAGCTTCAATAAATTTTTACCCTTTCAATTCCACTTTGGAATTTGACTCAAAATAGTAAAGGGATAAATATAGGCATGCGAATTAAATGGCTTAATATATTAAACAAACAAAATATGGCTACAAATACCACACAAAGCAGTAGATAAAAAAATTGCAATAATCAATGCAAGAATCAAAAAGTCAGAGAGCATAAGCTCACCAATAAGACTAAAGAAAAAGGCAGTATGAAGATGAAAACCAAACAGCCAGAGATCCAAGATTTCTTACCAGAGGAGCTCTGTCAAGTTAAGTGAAATGATCAGTCACAATAAAATGAGCAAGTAACCCATATTAATAGCATCATTGAGCAAATATCATTCAGACTTCAGAGTACTAGAGACTTCAAATGAGATAAATACCAAACAAAAACAAACCAAGAAACAAAAACCATAGAATTCTATAACCAGAATAGGAAAGGCAGTGGACCCATAATGTTAAAATCTTAAAGCATTTCATCATTTTCTATGAAAAACATACAAATTCTGAAAATTGGATAAGAAAGTAAGACATGCCCACTAAAGAAAATAACAAATCAATAAATTCCAATATAATAGTGAGCATATATAACATACCTTCCCTTCTTCTGAACAATGCAGAAGCTTTTAGAACCAAACCCAAGGACCCTTCTACTATAGCCCCAGTTTGTAATGGAATTGCAAGGGGTTTTTTCAAAACTACAGTTACTATTCAAGTTAACCCCGAGACTGCAAGAAGCCATAGCCACAACCATTTTAAGCGCAACTTAAAAATTAACAAACGAAAAATCAGAGATTCAGAAAATTAACAATGAAATTCCAAAATAATTAAAGCAAACAACAAAAACAAAAAGTATTTTGGACCTGATGATGTTGTCGGTCCTCAAACGAATCTAGTGAGGGATGGGTCTGTTTTGCCTCATCTTTTTCGTCAGCTTCTTCTTGATTACGAAGGCCTTGTGGGACGGCTGTGCATATTCATAAAAAACCCAAATGAGAAACTCACTTAAATCCCACGAAATTAGCACAATACATGAACAAACATATATATATATATATATAAAGACCGATTTCCATAAGTCTTTCTGGATCTAGTCGCTGAGTTTGATGAGCGAATTGAGTGCCTGAGAGCGAGATCTTCTTTGAAGAAAGTGAAGGTCGAGATCTTCACCGCATCCAAACATCTCTTGATTCTCAGATCCAGAACCTCCCTCTCCATCTTGTGGATCTGTGAGCTAGAGAAAGAGACAACAAGAAAGAGAGCGCCGGCAAGAGAGAGCCGTCGAGAGAGCCAGAGTGAAGATAGCTAGAGAGTTAGCGCGATATTGAAACCAAGATGGCGACCTCAGTGGCCTGGACGGCGAGATCTGTGACCTGGATGGCTCGATCTATGACCCGGATGGCGAGCTCGTAACCAAGATGGCGCAATGGAGATGGTGTTTGAGAGAGGGAGAGAGGGTTTTCTGAAAGGGTCGTGAGAGTGAGTGTTTGAGAAAGAGGAGAGAGAGAGAGAGAGAGCTGTACGTGAAAAGTTAGAACTTAAATGAAATTTTTGTCCAGCGCGTTTTAAAACACGACGGTATTAAAAATGAATGGTCGTAATTTGTATTTGCGCCTTTTAAAGCACGACAATTCCTTTTGGAACCGTCGTAGATTTTCTTAGTTTTTCAAAACACGGCGTTTTTTAGTTTTACGGTCGTCTATTACGGGTCGTGTTTTTCCATAATTGTAGTAGTGTCTTCATCAACCATCATGATTCTCAATAAGTCCTTCATGAACTAATTCCTTTTACTAGGGCTACGATGTAGCCTAGCTATGAATACTCAAATTCTTTTATATTGTTAATTTTATTTATCTATACATGTTGAGTGCTTGTTACCGTTCTTAATGCTTTCAATTAATTGGTCACTAATTGCATGATTGGAAGAATTAGGTTGAGACCGGAAGGAGATTCCAAGTAAATAGCTTCTTGTAACAAGTACCACAAATTACATAGCCGACTCGGAAGACTAGGTTATGGTTTGTGTAATCTTTATTGTTTTCCACAAATCTTAATGGGTTCTTAGCTATATAAATCCATAACTAGGAATAGAGTGGGTTGATGGTTGATCAGTGCATAATTACATATCTTTTTGTACCCTTCTAACTTATGATTTGGTTATGTTTTTGAGTTAAACTTGTGCTTTTAAAAAAGTTTGTGTATGTTTCAGTGTAATAAGGATGAGACTCATTACATGCATTTTGAAGACAAGTTAGCTCAAAACAGTGTCTGCAGATCAGTCACATTCACGGATTAACCTGTACTTGCTCAAGAAGAACCAGATAATGAGCCATACATCATTGGAAAGATACAGAAGCCTAGTTTCCGTAAAATTTTACGGTTCATGATTTGGAGTCTTCTAGAGGAAGTTATCCATGATTCAGCAGCTCAAGGTCAAAATTCGGCAGCATCTGCGTTATTGGGCCAAAATGACATTTGAAGGTCTTTCCTATTTTTCCTTGAGTTGGGCTGCATATTCTTGGAAAGATAAGACAAAGGGCTTGAAGATCCATATTTTTCCAGGATTTTTTGGAGTGAATAACAAGCCCAAAATCGCCCCACAAGCTGACTGCAATGCAATGTCATGCATGACTATCTAGTGGGATTTGTTGGTGAAGTGCACTAGCCAAAAGAATGAGTTTCTAATTACAAGCACTGTCTAGTGGGAGTTGTTGGTGAAGTGCACTAGCCAAAAGAATGAGTTTCTAATTACAAGTGCTATCTAGTGGGAGTTGTTGGTGAAGAGCACTGGCCAAAAGAATGAGTTTCTAATTACAAGTGCTATTGGCATAAACCATATTCAATTCAAATATTCCCCTTCCATTCTCCCTATAAATAGCACTCCAATTCTAAAGACAACATCATTCAACAATCCATCAATTCACTTCATCCATTACTCATACACATTCAGATAGAGAGAGAGAGAGAGAGAGAGAGCTAGTTGCAAAGGAGCAAAGCTTGGAGCTGTCTTGGGAATTCCTTGCTGCCATCATCTAGTTCTTTTCTTCTCTTTATCCTATCTTATGTATTTCCATTCTATGTTGTTTTTCAATTATTAAATATGAGTAACTGAATTTCTTCTTAGTTAGAGGTGAATTCGAAGCCATGGACATATGTTTTATATGAATTGATCACTTCCAGTTATGATTTCGTAAAGTATGAATGTGATTTACTTTTCTGTTTTATTCAAGACTTATTCTTGCATGTTTATTAAGGATGCATACTTAATTTGCATGCAGGGATTTGATGCTAGAATATGAGGGAATTTCACCTAATCGTTATGAACTTATATTCACAAGTAGTAAAAGTCACTAGTCATGATTGTGTTAAGTAAATTCCTGGCAGGAGTATCATGCTTTTCATAGTTACAAATGCTTTGTCAAAGCTTATGATTTTCATAGAACTTAATGATCTTTGATATGTATCTCTATCATGATGTTCATATAGGGAACTTGATAAGAATAATTTGATTGAGTCGCTGAGTCCAATTCAATGAACTTAGGAAAATCTGAGAGTTAATTAGTGCAGTTCACAATTAATTTGGAGCTTTGACATTCATACTTTATAGAAAGAGTAACTGGAGATCAATTTGTATGCATATGTTCCATGTGTGGAGAAGAATCCTCTAGCTATCCCTTAATCCATATTTCATTCAAAACTTATTATTTGCTGCTGTCAATTTTACTTTGGTATAAATCATCCAACTCTCCCCCCAATCATTGTTCCCTTAACTTAGTTCTAGTTTAATAAATTTAATTTGTGTTGATTAGCATCCCTCCTAATCCCCGGAATAGAACGATCCCTACTTACTCGTACTACGATTGCATGATTTATAGGGTTTAATTTGTGCGTTAGTTATTTCTCACGCCAAATTTTGGCGCCGTTGCCGGGGATTAGGAAAATTGCTAATCTTCCGTGCGTTTTCGTTGTTCTTGTGTTTCTGATTTTATTTTGTTTTATTTTCTTTGTTTTAGGTACAAGTGTATGACTCGAAGTTCACACCGTGTTCATGCGCACATATTGGACTTTGACGACGATCTCGAACGAACTTTGAGAAGGAAGAGGAAACAGCCAGAACTCAGTCCCCCCTAGTTCTAGTTCCGAACCCGAATCTGAAGCAGAAACGGACTTGGAAGAGGAACAAGACATGGCTGTAGACAATAGATCAATCAAGGAACTTTCAGCCTCTGAATTGGACAATGCAGTCCCTCTTTGCATTCAATACCCCAGGGCTACTGCAGGCAAGACCGATGTGTTTGAATTGAAGTCAAGTTTGCTACATTACATTCCCAGATACCATGGGCTGTCCATGGAAGATCCAAACAAGCATTTGAAGGAATTTGAAGTAGTATGTTCAAGTATGACACCCATTAACGTGGATGGAAATATTTTGAAGATGAAAGCCTTTCCATTTTCTCTTATGGACAAGGCTAAGGATTGGCTCTATAAACTAGCACCTGGAACTGTTACTTCTTGGGAAAGTATGAAGAAAGCATTCTTGGAGAAATTCTTCCCAACTTCAAGAATCATTGTTTTGAGGAAGAAAATTAGTGGAATTCAACAAGGCCCGGGAGAATCCTTTCCAGTGTACTATGAGCGTTTTAAGACGTTAGTTGCATCATGCCCACAACATCAAATGAAGGAAGAGCTTTTAATTCAATATTTCTATGAAGGGCTACTTCCACTAGAGAGACAAATGCTTGATGCTTCAGCAGGAGGTGCTTTGGTTGACAAAACACCAGTTGCTGCAAAGATCTTAATAGCAAACCGAGCTTTGAATGCACAACAATATGAAGGAGTTGGAGGGAGAGATCATGCACAGCCAAGTCAAGTTAATGAGGTAAGTGCTATTTCAGAACTTCAATCTCAAATGGCTAATCTCTCTACTCTTATTTCGCAGGTTGTTGAAGGATCCAAGGTGCAAAGTACAGCCACTTGTAGTGTGTGCTCTATGCATGGACACCACACTGATCAATGTCCTCAATTAATAGCGAATGGGGGATGGGAAAATGCCTACAATCCTACAATCCAGGCTGGAGAGATCATCCAAATTTTAAGTGGAGGGAGCCTCAACAAACTCAACAACAAGGCGGATATAGACAGCCACTTCCAGGGTTCTATCAAAGGCCATTCGCATCACCACAACCTCAACCACAAACTGCCCAATCAAATTCAGGTTCAACAATGGATAATGATCAAATGCTTAAAGTACTAACTTCTTTGACTCAGGGTTTACAGAATCAAGCCAAAGAGATGAGCGAAGTGAAGAAGCAAATTGGGCAGATGGCGGAATTCATGGGACAGTTTAGAGAAGAAGGCAAACTACCTAGCTCAACCATTGTCAATCCAAAAGGAGGTTTTGAAACGGCTAAAGCTATCATCTTGAGGAGTGGTAAAGAGATTGGAACCAATCCCAAAATGTCCAAACAAAGCCCAACAGAGAACGAAAAGTTGCTTTTCAAAGAAAAGGAGGAGGACAAAGCCACGGCAAGGGATGAACAACCATTGCCGCAATCCCCCAAAGCTCCTACACAGCCAAACTTAGGTAAGGTTGTTCCAAATTCAACTCATTCTAACCCTATCCCACCAAATGTGTCTTTCCCTCGCAGGTTTATGCAATCTAAGAAAGAAGAGAATGAAAAAGACATCTTAGATACTTTTAGGAAGGTACAAGTAAATATCCCACTTCTTGACGCAATAAAGCAAGTTCCAAAGTATGCTAAATTCTTGAAAGAGCTTTGTACAACAAGGAGGAGGAATTCGAACAAAGAAGTGGTAAGGGTAAGTGAGAATGTTTCTGCAGTTTTGCAACGAAAACTGCCACCTAAATGCAAAGATCCAGGTAGTTTCACAATCCCTTGTGTTATTGGTAACACCAAGTTTGAACATGCCATGTTAGATTTAGGTGCTTCCATTAATGTCATGCCATACTCTATTTATGCATCTATGAACTTAGGGGAGCTTAAAAATGATGGAGTTATAATTCAATTAGCCGATCGTTCTAATGCATATCCGAAAGGAGTTTTGGAAGATGTTTTGGTGCAGGTTAACCACTTGATATTTCCAGCAGATTTTTATGTGCTTGAGATGGAGGATTCGGCCCATTCTACACCATTGCCAATCTTACTTAGACGACCTTTCATGAAAACAGCCCAAACCAATATCGATGTGTTCAAAGGGACGTTGACAATGGAATTTGATGGCGATATCATTGATTTCAATATTTCTGAAGCTATGAGGTACCCTATGGATGATCACTTGTGTTTCTTTGTTGATGCATTTGATTCTTTGGCGTAGGAAAATCTCAAACCCCTAGATAGGGATGCCCTTGAAACCACCATTGTTCAAGGAATTGAACTCATCAAAAATGGGGCCGAACCTAATCATGAAGAAATCTGCAAGATAGTGGCTGCCCTTGAGTCATTGCCACAATATGTTGGTAAGCCTCCAATCCCAATTCCAATTCTTTGTGATTCTGTTCATAATCTGAAAAGGAAAAGGAAAGCAACAAGAAAGCGATGGAAATGGAAGACAAGCTTGGTAAACTCTCTTGCATTGCATGCGGTGCCGATTGAGTCCAAACCTCCCCATTCACTATAACAAGTTGGATGTCCGGCTGAAGACATAAAACTTAGCGCTTCTTGGGAGGCAACCCATGTGTTGAAGAATAAGGTGCTTGGTAGCGGTCGACCTAATCTCTTCAAAGTGGAGTTTTTCTAAACTCTAACCTTTGGTTATGTCTTTTCCTTATCTTCTTTCCTTGCATTTATTAGGGATTGACAATTTTGTTAGGTTTTGTGGTAGAGTTAAGTTGTGTGAGCTTTGTTTTGCTTAGTATAATTTTGTTCAATGTCTTGCAAGCCTATGAAAAAAAAAATATATATATATATTTTTCATATGAGTTGACTTCTGGTAACTCCAATGAGCACCTCTGTTAATATAGTGTCTAGGAGTTCTTTAGGCGACACCTTCGGTGTCTAAGAAGTTTGGGTTTTAAGCGGGACCATTGTGACCTCTCCAAACTTCCCGGATCCCCTGGCTGTGTTTTCTGAGGTTCTCAACTGGTAATCCATGAGTCACTTGTATATTCGTGTGTTTTATTCAAAATAAATAAATAAATAATAATAATAATAATAATATAATAATAATAATAATAATAATAATAATAATAATTTATAAATAAATAAATAAATAAAACCTTCTCTTTCTCTGAAACACTACATTAACCCTAACTCTCCATCTTTCATTTGATCTAGCCGCCCGCTAACCCCTAAAACCAAACCTTCTCTTCCCAAGCCTTCTCCAAATTATTGCTTATTGTAGGGCTCGTCAACGGAGAAACTCAAGGATGCCGTCGGTGGAAAGCTCAAGGAGGAGGAGTCCGAATTGAGCATGGTGAAGGTGCCTAGCCCAATGGTTTTGTTGAACTCACTGCCAGCTATCCCACCAGAAGATCCTTTGGGAGAAGACACCAATATGCAACTGGTGTTTGAGGTGATTGAGGTGTTCGTACTTGTGTTTGCCCTGGAACCCTCAGAAGTTTTCATAGATGCTTATCTGTCGCATAGAGATATGCTGATAGAGGCAATTGAAGACATGGTTCCAAATTGAGATCTGGATTGTGGATTGGAAGAGATGCAGCTTGCGGCGCTGGCACAGTGTCTAGATACTTGGAGGGTATATCTGCTAGATAGGAGGTTTGTGGCAAGAACTGCTGTGTTAAGCAGTCACATGTATTGTACAGGTAACATTCGAGACGAGTTTGGCATTTACTTAAGTGTGCTTGACGAGTTTCACTTCCAATTAGTGTACATGACCACATGACTCCGAGACTTCGTGGAGCAGATGGAGGAGTTGATGATAGATGGAGCCCAATATGATTCTTCTGTTTCAGACCCTTCGGAAAGTGAGTCGGATTGAAAGATGAACCGTCCTAATCGCTTCAAAGGGGAGTTTTTCTAAACTCTAACATTTGGTTATGTCTTTTCCTTCTCTTCTTTCCTTGCATTTATGAGGCATTGCATGTTCTTACGTTCTAAACATTGAGGGCAATGTTTCATTTAAGTTTAGGGGGGAAGGATTTGGTTATGTTGTTTTACTGTCAAATTTTAAATTTTTTTTTTTTTTTTATGTTTAGCGTCTAAAAACGCAGGATTTTGTGTGTTGTTTCATTATCCTTCCAAACACCTATGATAAGACTTGGATTTAATACTAATATGATTTATCAGAAATTGAGAGTCATTTTTTAAGGACTTTGTATGGTTCTGAGTTAACTTTGTCTTGCATGCCACCCTTGCACTTATTGAGCACTTTGTCAAGTTAGTCCAATTTCTTGTTACTTAGAGACGTTATACAATTCTACTTATCTCATGATCTTGATTTTGTACTCTAGAACTTATTTGAATATCTCTTGAGACATTTTGTTGCCATACAATGCTTAGGAAGTGATTTAGGCCATGTTTAAACCGTTTGAGCTTTTCTAACCATCCCTCTACATTTATTCATCCCTAGTCAACCCATTTGAGCCTGCATTAAGCCTTTTCTTTGTGTGAACCATTCCTACCATAATGAACCTCTGTTTTCTTATTCTTACTTATTCTATGAGCAATTAAAGTTATCTTCAAAAGAGAGTTATAAAGAATGCAAGGTTTTTGGAACAAAAGTGAATCATTAGTGCCATTACCCAAGTGTTGAAAAGAAATAAGTTTGGGGGTATTGGTAACTAATCAAAAGAGGTAATGAAGTGTGACCAATGTAGTCACGGCCCTAGGGTGTTATAAAAGAGAAGAGCATGGTGATCTAGGGTAAAGAGCCACAAAATTAGGCCAAATAAACACATTTGAAGGTGCTGAAATTATGTTGAAAATCTGCTCATGTATGTGTTCCTTGCTTGTTACAAAGTTCAAAAATCTCTTATGCTCTTACCTGTGCTTTAATTGTGCTAAAAATATTGTATATCTCATATCCCTTCTTTCATTCTACCACTACCCTGAACCTCATTACTACCCTTGTAAAGTCCTTTTGATCCTTGGTGTTGCATGGTATTACTGTGGAGAGCAGATTGGATAATAAGCTTATGGTGTTCATAATTATTGATTTTGCTCTAAGTGTGTGCGCATATACTTATTTGAGTGGCAGGGGTTGTTCTGATTTGGCATTCACACACTACACTTAAGGGTGTCATTGTGAGCTTTGCTTTCTCGTGAATCATGTGTGGAACTTAGATTGTGATTGTTGTGTTTCTTTGGAACCATATACGTTGGTGATTCTTTGAGGATATTGTTTGGAAGGCTAGTTGCTTATTTCCTGTTTCCTAAGTTGTAGTTTTATTTTGTTTTGCTCGAGGACTAGCTGATCGGTGCATAATTACATATCTTTTTGTACCCTTCTAACTTATGATTTGGTTATGTTTTTGAGTTAAACTTGTGCTTTTAATAAAGTTTGTGTATGTTTCAGTGTAATAAGGATGAGACTCATTACATGCATTTTGAAGACAAGTTAGCTCAAAACAGTGTCTGCAGATCAGTCACATTCACGGATTAACCTGTACTTGCTCAAGAAGAACCAGATAATGAGCCATACATCATTGGAAAGATACGGAAGTCTAGTTTCCGTAGCATTTTACGGTTCATGATTTGGAGTCTTCTAGAGGAAGTTATCCACGATTTAGCAGCAAAAGGTCAAAATTCGGCAGCATCTGCGTTACTGGGCCAAAAATGACATTTGAAGATCTTTCCTATTTTTCCTTGAGTTGGGCTGCATATGCTTGGAAAGATAAGACAAAGGGCTTGAAGATCCATATTTTTCCAGAATTTTTTGGAGTGAATAACAAGCCCAAAATCGGCCCACAAGCTAACTATGTCATGCATGACTATCTAGTGGGATTTGTTGGTGAAGTGCACTAGCCAAAAGAATGAGTTTCTAATTACAATGGGATTTGTTGGTGAAGTGCACTAGCCAAAAGAATGAGTTTCTAATTACAATGGGATTTGTTGGTGAAATGCACTAGCCAAAAGAATGAGTTTCTAATTACAAGTGCTATTGGCATAAACCATATTCAATTCAAATATTCCCCTTTCATTCTCCCTATAAATAGCACTCCAATTCTAAACACAAATCATTCACAATTCATCTCATTCACTTCATCCTTCCACAAACACTCCATTCATCCCCAAAACACCAAAAATAGCTCCAACAAGCCTCCATTCCAATTCCCTACGAATTTCCTCTTTCTTTTCGATTACCACTCACCCAAACTCATCCCAAATCACCTCTTTAGTTGCCATACTCTAGATGTGAGGAAACTCTTGGAGCAGCATTAGACGTGGAGAAGCACTTGGAGAAGCCTTTGACACCACAAACAACTTCATAAATGGGTTTTTCTACTCTTATTGCATTCATTATGTCTTCTCATTTATGTTTAAGTTTCATTTCCATTATGAGTAGCTAAATTCATAACTAGGGCTTCGATGTAACCTAACATGAATATTCTGGGTTTATAAGTTAAAGTTTTGAGTTTCAAGTTTGATTCATGATTCATGTTCTTATTCATTATGCTTATCAGTTAATATGCTTGTTTGGATGATTGATCACCAGTAGAACTTGTTTATTAGCTATCTTGGTTTAAATCAAAAGTAGACACCATGCTTTGATTCGAATTGAACTATGAATAAGAAAAGTATGTATGGACATTCGACAACAGGGATTAGATACATGCTTGGTTGTTTAAATTGTTCTTCTATGCTTAATGGGTTCCTAATGCTTAATTTAGGTTAGACAGCAAATGATCAAGTTAGGGAATTAGGAACACAAGGTTAGGACCAGACACCATGGCCTAATCATACTTTAGCTAGAATCAATCTTTGAATCCGAATTAGACTTGTCACTTAACTAATTTATAACCAGAATTGAATTGTTATGGTGAATCGAATGCCCTAGTCTCCCAATCTATTTTCCAACCTACAAACATACTCTTTGTTACATTTGCTCACTTTGCTTTTGTTTAAAACTTCGTTTTGCCTCATTTGTTCAACAATTACAATCACTCTTGCTTTAAATTCTATTTTAGACTTAATCTCCTACTTTCTTGAATTTGGTAATCTAAGTACATAACTAATATTAATTTCTCAGTCCTCGTGGGTACGACCTCGTACTTGTCTTGCTATACTACTAATTGGCCCGTACAATTGCGAGTTAACGTTTTTAACGAACAAATTTTGGTGCCGTTGCCGGGGACTGAACGAAAGTTCTTCCCTGGTTATGTGCCCAAGGTTACCCTATTCTTTTAGTAGTACTAATTAACTCAAGTTATTTTCTGTTTCAGGTTGTTTATGTCTAAAAATCCCTTCCTTGAACAAGTGAGGTCTTCGTTCCAACGTTCGAGATCTTTGAACGCAGGGCCATCTTTGCAACCAAACCGGGTGATCTCTGAAAGAGAGTTGGAAACTGCAAAAGAGCAAGTCATTGCCACATTTGAAGGTCTTGCTATCCACACTGACCTCCCAGGTTCTTCACCTTCAAATTCGGAATCAAGTTCAGACCAAGAAGAAGAAGAAGAGATGGCTGCCAATGAGTTCATGGGAGACCTTGATATCCCAACAATTCCAGCATCCCTTTCAAGCATCTTGCTGCCCACCTCAGCCCGAAACTATGAGCTTAAATCTTCTTATCTTAATATGCTGCCTTCCTTTTATGGTTTACCTAATGAAGATCCATTAACTCATATAAAGGATATTTTTAATGTTGTGAGCTCTTTTCCCTTGACAGGTGTGACGGAAGATCAACTTCGAATGAGAGTGTTTCCTTACACTTTGAAAGATAAGGCGAAATATTGGTTGAATTCTTTGAAGCCTGGTACACTCACGACTTGGGGAGCCATTCAAAAGAAGTTCTTGGAGAAATACTTCTCCACGCAAAAAACCGACATGCTTAGGGACAATCTTCCTATTTGCACAACAAGATGATGAGTCGTTTTGTGAAGCATGGGAGAGATTCAATGGGCTGCTCAATCAATGTCCTCATCATGGGATTCCATTGAAGCTTCAGATGCGTATGTTTTATAAAGGACTAACCCCCTCTAGTCATAATATTGTCACTAATTTTGCAGGTGGTTCTTATAAGACTAAACTCCAGAAGAAACATATGAACTCTTTGAGGGGATAGCAATGGAGACCCAACACATCGATACAAGAGGTAAACGTATTGCTGGTGGTTCTAATGATTCTTCCAGTGTGCAGATTTCCAAATTGGAACAAAAGCTAGATGCCCTCCTTGCATTGAACTCAAGAAACCCTTCAAAGGAAGTGTGTAACATCTGTGAAACTCATGATCATCCTACCATTTCTTGTCCCTTTGGGACAGCATATCCAGAATTTGTGCAAGAGCAAGCTAAGTTGGTAAATTCCTACAACCGAGGTCCAATAAATGATCCATATTCTCAAAGTTATAATCCAGGTTGGAGAATCATCCAAACTTTTCATGGAGGAATACACAGAATCAAGCAAATCCCCCTTCACTCCAAAGGCCACAACAATCATCATCATTGGAGGATATAGTGAAGCAAATGGCAATCAACCAATCCAATTTCCAGCAAACTACACAAGCTGCCATCTCCAAGTTGGAAGTCCAATTAGGCCAGATAGCAACGGAAATAGCTCAAAGAGAGCCTGGGAAATGGCCAAGCCAAACCGTGATCAATCCAAAAAACCAAGAAGCCAAGGCCGTTCATGTGCTCAGATCAGGTACGATTGTTGATAACAAAGTTGGTTCTAATCTATCAAATGATGTTGTGATTGTAGAGGATAAAGATGAAGAGGAAACCACAGCTATGGAAGAAGAACAACTCAAAACGTCCCAATCTGCTCCTAAGGCCAAATCTGATTCTCAGGAACCCAATCCATTTCAATTGCATAAAAGAGATGACAAATTTGTGCCATCACATCTTCATCAAGATAGATACATCCCACCTCCTCCATATATTCCACCGATTCCATTTCCAGGCCGTTTGAAGAAAGCAAATCAAGATAAGGCGTTTAAAGAGATTTATGATATTTTGAGTAAAGTTAATATCAATTTGCCCTTGCTTGATGTTGTTAAACAGATCCCTGCATATGGAAAGTTCATCAAGCACTTGATAACTCACAAGCTCAATTTTGCTCCAAGTGAAGAAGTAAAGCTCAACAAAAATGTGAGTGCTGTGTTGCAAAGGAAGCTTCCACCAAAACTAGAAGATCCTGGCAGCTTTGACATTCCCATTAACATCGGAGATAAGAAGGTTGGAAGAGCCATGTTGGACTTGGGAGCAAGCATCAATGTAATGCCATATTCAGTTTATCAGGAGCTTGGTTTAGAAGGGATGAAGAAAACGTCAATCCGTCTTGAACTAGCTGATCATTCTATCAAATATCCAAAAGGTATTGTTGAAGATATTTTAGTTCAAGTTAATACACTCATTCTTCCGGCTGATTTTGTAGTGATGGATATGGAGGATAACCCATATGGAGACCGTGTTGATCCCATTCTCCTCGGACGACCATTTATGGCCACTGCAGACACAATCATCAAAGTGAAAGATGGCACCCTCTCCATGACTGTTTTGGGTGAAACTGTTGAATTTAAAGTGTTTGATGCTCTCTCTCAACCTTCTATCACTCATGATACTTGTTTTTCAATTGATGTTGTGGATCATGAGATTTCTTCTAAAATTGTGCAGAAAAAGTCTAATGATGCTCTAGAAGCGGTTCTAACACAAGAAGAGGAAGATCTTTATGAATCAGAGTTCCAAGAAGTGATGGCTGCCTTAGAAGTGTTTCAGCCATATCCACCATCCTTTAGGCCACCACTCGAGCCTCTTGGACCATCCTCCACAAAATTGGAGCCATCCATTATCACCCCACCAAAGCTAGAACTTAAACCTCTACCCAATCATCTTAAGTATACTTATTTGGGTGCTAATGAAACTCTCCCTGTTATAATTGCTGCAGGTCTCACCTTACATGAAGAGGACAGCTTAATTGAAGTTCTAAGAGAGCATAAAACAGCCATTGGATGGACCATAGCAGACATCAAAGGAATTAGTCCAAGCATGTGCATGCACCGAATTTTAATGGAAGAAGACAGCAAACCATCTCGTGATGCACAAAGGAGGCTAAATCCCAACATGAAAGAGGTGGTTAGGGCTGAAGTTTTAAAGCTACTTGATGTAGGAATCATCTACCCAATTTCAGATTCTAAGTGGGTGAGTCCTGTGCAAGTTGTTCCAAAGAAGTCTGGAATCACTGTTGTAAAGAATGAGAAGAATGAGCTAGTTCCAACACGAACTATCACCGGGTGGAGAGTTTGCATTGATTACAGGAAGTTGAACACATCCACGAGAAAAGATCATTTTCCCTTGCCTTTCATTGATCAAATGCTTGACCGTTTATCTGGCCATGCTTACTACTGTTTTCTTGATGGATTTTCAGGTTATAATCAAATTCCCATTGCTCCGGAAGACCAGGAGAAAACCACATTCACATGCCCATTTGGTACGTTTGCTTATAGAAGGATGCCATTTGGTTTGTGCAATGCTCCAGCAACTTTCCAAAGATGCATGATGGCAATCTTTTCTGATATGGTGGAACGATTCATGGAGGTATTTATGGATGATTTTTCAGTTTTTGGTTCATCTTTTGATGATTGTCTTCACCACTTGTCTCTAGTGCTTAAAAGATGTCAGCAAACAAATCTGATTTTGAATTGGGAGAAGTGTCACTTCATGGTAAGACAAGGAATTGTGCTAGGCCATGTTATTTCAAGCAAGGGAATTGAAGTGGACAAAGCCAAGATAAATATCATCTCAAATCTACCACCCCCTTCCTCTGTTAAAGGAGTTAGAAGCTTTCTGGGCCATGCCGGATTCTATAGAAGGTTCATCAAAAAATTTTCAAGCATTTCAAGACCATTGTGTAATCTTCTTGCTAAGGATGCTGTTTTTGAGTTTGACGAACCTTGCATGGAAGCTTTTACGACCTTGAAGAAAGAGCTAACTTCAGCCCCTATTATCATAGCTCCAGATTGGTCTTTACCATTTGAAATAATGTGTGATGCCTCTGACTTTGCTATTGGTGCAGTTTTAGGTCAAAAGAAGAACAAGCTTCCCCATGTGATTCATTATGCGAGCCGGACCTTGAATGATGCCCAACTCAATTACTCCACAACAGAGAAGGAGTTGCTTGCTGTGGTTTTTGCTTTAGAAAAATTTCGTTCTTACCTTGTTGGTTCTAAAGTAATTGTTTATTCTGACCATGCTGCTCTTAGATACTTGCTCACTAAGAAGGATGCCAAACCACGCTTGATCAGATGGATTCTCTTGCTGCAAGAGTTCGATTTGGAGATTCGAGACAAGAAGGGATGTGAAAATGTGGTGGCTGACCATTTGAGCAGAATTGTGGTTGAAGACCAAGGAGAAGCTGTATTACCATTGAATGAGACTTTTCCAGATGAACAACTATATGTTGTCCAAGTCAAAGAGCCATGGTATGCTGATTTTGTTAATTATCTTGCTTGTGGTGTTCTTAGAAATGATCTAACTTATCAGGACAAGAAGAAGTTCTTCTCCATGGTGAAACATTATGTCTGGGATGAACCTTTCTTATTCAAGCATTGCCCAGATCAACTCATTAGAAGATGTGTTCCAGAAGAAGAACAAGAAAGCATCCTTAGGCACAGCCACGAATTGGCTTGTGGAGGCCACTTTGGAGCTAAGAAAACAGCACTTAAAATTTTGCAATCAGGTTTCTTTTGGCCTACTCTATTCAAAGATGCATTTAATTTTTGTGTTAAGTGTGATAGGTGTCAAAGGATGGGAAACATAAGCCGCAGGAACGAAATGCCATTGAAGAACATACTCTTTGTGGAACTCTTCGATGTATGGGGTATTGATTTCATGGGACCATTCCCATCTTCCTTTGGTTATACCTACATACTTGTTGCTGTTGATTATGTGTCTAAGTGGGTGGAAGCCATAGCCACCAAAACCAATGATCATAAGGTGGTGCTGAAGTTCTTGAGGGACAATATTTTCACAAGGTTTGGTACTCCAAGGGCTGTCATTAGTGATGGAGGCAGCCACTTCTGCAACAAGCCATTTGAAGCACTCATGAAGAAGTACAACATCACCCACCGTGTCTCTACACCATATCATCCTCAAACTTCTGGTCAAGTAGAAATAAGCAACAGAGAAATTAAGCAGATCCTAGAGAATGGTGAATAGTACAAGGAAAGATTGGGCTGCCAAGCTCAATGATGCATTATGGGCTTATAGGACTGCATATAAGACTCCCATCGGAATGAGCCCTTATCGTCTTGTATTTGGGAAAGCCTGTCACTTGCCAATGGAGCTTGAACACAATGCTTTTTGGGCCATCAAGAAGTTGAATTTTGATCTAGAAGGCCGGCCATGTTAGAAAGTTTCAGCTCAATGAATTGGAAGAAATTAGACATGAGTCCTATGAGAATGCAAAGCTTTACAAAGAACGTACCAAGAGTTACCATGACAGGAACATTCAACGGAAAGAGTTCAGCAAAGGTATGTTAGTTCTTTTGTTTAACTCACGTTTGCGTCTCTTTCCAGGAAAATTGAAGTCTAGGTGGCTTGGCCCATTCACTGTGGTTAATGTTTCTCCCTATGGAGCTGTGGAGATTCAAAACCCTAAAGATGGCTCAACTTTCAAAGTAAATGGACAACGTTTAAAGCCATTCCATGAGGGAGTGTCAGTTGGAACTCAAACTGGTCATGTGGTGGATCATCTTCCCTTCGTACAATCAAGTTAGCTAATGGCAAATGTCTTGCCAAGACATTAACTAAGGCGCTTCTTGGGAGGCAACCCATGTGTTGAAGAATAAGGTGCTTGGTAGCGGTCGACCTAATTGCATCAAGAGGGAGTTTCTCTAATCCTTTGTCTTAAATTTTCCCCTTATTATTTACATGTTCTCACTCATCTTTGTTATGCTTTAACATTGAGGACAATGTTCAATTTGAGTTTGGGGGTAGGGATTGACAATTTTGTTAGGTTTTGTGGTGGAGTTAAGTTGTGTGAGCCTTGTTTTGCTTAGTATAATTTTGTTCAATGTCTTGCAAGCTTATGAAAAAAAAAAAAAAAAAATTTTTCATATGAGTTGACTTATGGTAACTCCAATGAGCATCTCTGTTAATACAGTGTCTAGGAGTTCTATAGGCGACACCTTGGGTGTCTAAGAAGTTTGGGTTTTAAGCGGGACCATTGTGACCTCTCCAAACTTCCCTTATCCCCTGGCTGTGTTTTCTGAGGTTCTTAACTGGTAATCCATGAGTCACTTGTATATTCGTGTGTTTTATTAAAAAAAAAAAAAAGAAATATATATATAATAATAATAATTAAAAAAAAAAAATAAAAAATAAAAAATAAAAATAAAAATAAAAACCTTCTATTTCTTTTTCTTATTATTTGAAATTTATTTATTTATTTATTATTTATTTATTTTTATATTAGTTTTTTTTATTTAAATACTAATTTTTGTAAATGTTTATTAGTGGCTGGATTTTAAGTTATTGTGGACTGCCAAACACTGAAACACTACCCACATTAACCCTAAAATTAATTCTCCATCTTTCATTTTATCTAGCCGCCCGCTTACCCCTGAACATCTCAACTTCCTCTTCCTCCCGAACCAAACCTTCTCCAAATTGTTGCTTATTGTAGATCTCGTCAATGGAGAAACTCCAGGAGGCCATCGGTGGAAAGCTCAAGGAGGAGGAATCCGAATTGAGCATGGTGAAGGTGCCTAGCCCAATGGTTTTGTTGAGCTCACTGCCAGCTATCCCACCAGAAGATCCTAAGGGAAAGGACACCATTATGCAACGGGTGTTTGAGGTGATTGAGGTGCTCGTGGTTGTGTTTGCCATGGATCCCTCAGAAGTTACCATAGATGCCTTTCTGTTTCATAGAGGTAGGGTGATAGAGGAAATTAAAGACATGATTCCAAATTGGGATCTGGATTGTGGATTAGAAGAGATGCAACTTGCGGGGCTGGCACATTGTTTAGATACTTGGAGGGTATATTTGCTAGATAGGAGGTTTGTGGCAAGAACTGTTGTGTTGAGCAGTCATATGTATTGTACAGGTAACATCCGAGTTGAGTTTGATATTTACTTAAGTGTGCTTAACGAGTTTGACTTCCAGTTAGGGTATATGACCACAAGGCTCCGAGACTTCGTGGAGCAGATGGATGAGTTGATGATAGATGGAGCCTTATGATTCGTCTGTTTCAGACCCTTCGGAAAGTGAGTCAGAAGAAGAGCATGGGTGAGCTCAGCCATCGATAGCATTTTGAGAAATGCTATGTTTGAAGGATGAACCATGCAGTGCCAGGTTACCCTTAACCCCTGTTTTCTGTTTTCTTATATGCTTTCACATTGGGGACAATGTCCAATTCAGGTCTGGGGGTATTAATGGAGGTTTTCAATTTTTTTTGTTCATTTGTGTTTTCAATTTTCAATTTTTGTTATTTGATTTGTGTTTTCAATTTTTGTTCACTTGATTTGTGTTTTCAATTTTTGTTCACTTGTATTTCAAATGTCATACAACCAATGTTATGGAGCTGCCATTGAGATTTTCATATCAAACATTTTACACTTCACAAAGCTTTTGCTCTTAGAATTCTGGTGGCTAAAGTGATTCTTGAAAGAATAGTGGAGACTACCCTAGTGAGCTATTTCGAGCCTAATTGCCTTCTTGAGAGGGTTTAAAGTGTTTCTATTCTCTCATCTCTACTTATTTTCTTCAATTCACTCTAAATGATCTCATTGTTCCATTTTGATTGAATACTAAGGATGATTCTCTTTGCAGATATCAGGTGCATGCGTTCACTCATGAATGAACTCATTGAAGTGATGCTAGGCTATGTGTGTATAACCATTCTTTGTGCTTTCTTTTCACCCTACCCATTTGTGTGTTCCATCAGCTCTGTTGCAGCCAAACACTTCAAGCCATTTTCTTCTATCACCCTCATGATTCCCCTAACTTTGTATCTCAATCTGAGATATTTAACTTATTATAGCCATACCTTATAAAGCTTATAAATATACCAAGGTGTGCCAAGTTAAAGTTTGAAGCAAGAAAGTTGCTGCCACATGCCTAAATGTAAATTGGTGTGAATCTGTGCAAGTTTCAAAAAAAAAAAAAAAAAAAAAAAAGATCAAGTCAGCAAATAAGAAAAATAAAGAGAAAGTGTTTCGATTTGATCTAAATGTGAAATATAAGGTCTATGCCAGATGATGCTATGAAGTTGCAGCCATACCATTCTAAATCAATGACACCTTGCAGGTCAATGAAGAATGCAACCTTGGTATGTTCTTAAGTTAATTGTATTCCTTCCAATTCTTCCATTCCCTTAACCTTAGCCTTTCATTGCAACCTTGTGAAAGACCTAGCTGATCTTTGAGGATGTATTCATGGGTGTTGGTATGTATGTGTGTATCTCTATTCTTAGTATTTGATTCCCTTCATGAGATCTAACCAAATATTGTGCTTCTATTTCATATACTCATTATACTTGTTTGAGAGAATAAAACCATAGGTTCTGAGTGATTGAGTGCTATATGTGAGAATTAGAGTTGAAGCATGTTCTTCCTTCAAGATTTGAGTATGTTTACTTTGAAGCCGTGTGCCTTTGAGCTATAGCTTCCACTTTACACAGTTATTGATCATCTATCTTGGCAACTCTATGGTGTTGGAGGTATGACTAAAGTTTTCTTTCATTTTCATTAGTTGTTTTCAAAGTTAGTTTTCTAACCTTTTGTTTTGTAGAGTCAGTAAAGCGTTTGTGGGTATCGTTTGTTAAACCCTCAGGAGACACAACTCCTCCTACTAGGGATGCCTAGAGGTTTAAAGGCTTGTTGCATGCGCTCAATGCAATCGAGTTACCTACGAAAGTGGTCTAATAAACTTCTCGTTTTGTTTTTATCTTTGTTTTTTTTTTGTTTTACTCGAGGACTAGTAAAATCTAGGTTTGGGGGTATTTGATCGGTGCATAATTACATATCTTTTTGTACCCTTCTAACTTATGATTTGGTTATGTTTTTGAGTTAAACTTGTGCTTTTAATAAAGTTTGTGTATGTTTCAGTGTAATAAGGATGAGACTCATTACATGCATTTTGAAGACAAGTTAGCTCAAAACAGTGTCTGCAGATCAGTCACATTCACGGATTAACCTGTACTTGCTCAAGAAGAACCAGATAATGAGCCATACATCATTGGAAAGATACGGAAGTCTAGTTTCCGTAGCATTTTACGGTTCATGATTTGGAGTCTTCTAGAGGAAGTTATCCACGATTTAGCAGCTCAAGGTCAAAATTCGGCAGCATCTGCGTTACTGGGCCAAAAATGACATTTGAAGGTCTTTCCTATTTTTCCTTGAGTTGGGCTGCATATGCTTGGAAAGATAAGACAAAGGGCTTGAAGATCCATATTTTTCCAGAATTTTTTGGAGTGAATAACAAGCCCAAAATCGGCCCACAAGCTGACTATGTCATGCATGACTATCTAGTGGGATTTGTTGGTGAAGTGCAATAGCCAAAAGAATGAGTTTCTAATTACAATGAGATTTGTTGGTGAAGTGCACTAGCCAAAAGAATGAGTTTCTAATTACAATGGGATTTGTTGGTGAAGTGCACTAGCCAAAAGAATGAGTTTCTAATTACAATGGGATTTGTTGGTGAAATGCACTAGCCAAAAGAATGAGTTTCTAATTACAAGTGCTATTGGCATAAACCATATTCAATTCAAATATTCCCCTTTCATTCTCCCTATAAATAGCACTCCAATTCTAAACACAAATCATTCACAATTCATCTCATTCACTTCATCCTTCCACAAACACTCCATTCATCCCCAAAACACCAAAAATAGCTCCAACAAGCCTCCATTCCAATTCCCTACGAATTTCCTCTTTCTTTTCGATTACCACTCACCCAAACTCATCCCAAATCACCTCTTTAGTTGCCATACTCTAGATGTGAGGAAACTCTTGGAGCAGCATTAGATGTGGAGAAGCACTTGGAGAAGCCTTGGACACCACAAACAACTTCATAAATGGGTTTTTCTACTCTTGTTGCATTCATTATGTCTTCTCATTTATGTTTAAGTTTCATTTCCATTATGAGTAGCTAAATTCATAACTAGGGCTTCGATGTAACCTAACATGAATATTCTGGGTTTATAAGTTAAAGTTTTGAGTTTCAAGTTTGATTCATGATTCATGTTCTTATTCATTATGCTTATCAGTTAATATGCTTGTTTGGATGATTGATCACCAGTAGAACTTGTTTATTAGCTATCTTGGTTTAAATCAAAAGTAGACACCATGGTTTAAATCAAAAGTAGACACCATGCTTTGTTTAAAACTTCGTTTTGCCTCATTTGTTCAACAATTACAATCACTCTTGCTTTAAATTCTATTTTAGACTTAATCTCCTACTTTCTTGAATTTGGTAATCTAAGTACATAACTAATATTAATTTCTCAGTTCTCGTGGGTACGACCTCGTACTTGTCTTGCTATACTACTAATTGGCCCGTACAATTGCGAGTTAACGTTTTTAACGAACACTAGCAAAATCTAAGTTTGGGGGTATTTGATAAGTGCATAATTACATATCTTTTTGTACCCTTCTAACTTATGATTTGGTTATGTTTTTGAGTTAAACTTGTGCTTTTAAAAAAGCTTGTGTATGTTTCAGTGTAATAAGGATGAGACTCATTACATGCATTTTGAAGACAAGTTAGCTCAAAACAGTGTCTGCAGATCAGTCACATTCACGGATTAACCTGTGTTTGTACCATATCTGACCGCCCACTCACGTCCTAACACGTGGAACGCACTCAGGCCAAGCAGACCAGCCCAACTGGTCATACTGAAAGTCCGCTCAGCATGATGCACCGATTCTTGGACCAAGTACGCACCGATGCTCGTCAAGCGACGCACAGTCGATATCCCCGCTGACCTTTGGTATGACCTGCCGACAGTCTACATGTCGCTTCACACCGATTCTGACAGATCACATCAGAATTCCTGCCATAACCTGTCAGAATCGCGTGTCAACCTCCGAGAGCACTCCCACGAGTCCCACATCGAAACTAAGTACTAAAAGCTTCCCAATTGCTTCCTATAAATAGAACCCCTTGGCCCAGCCAAGTGGTAAGACTTTCTAACTTGACTAAGTACTTACACTGTCAGTGGAACTGCTCTTAAGTACTAACTTTGGCATCGGAGTGCCTTCGGCAGGTACCACACCGGTATCCCCTCTTCAGCTGAAGATCGGTCCCCGCTCACACCTTTGGCTGTCACGAGTGAAGGCCACTAACGCACTTGTAATTAAAAACTCAGCTTTTGGCTAGTGCACTTCACCAACAACTCCCACACTTCACCAACAACTCCCACTAGATAGCTTTTGTAATTAGAAACCCATTCTTTTGGCTAGTGCTCTTCACCAACAACTCCCATTAGATAGCACTTGTAATTAGAAACTCATTCTTTTGGCTAGTGCACTTCACCAACAACTCCCACTAGATAGTGCACTTCATCATACATATGTCATGCATGACTATGCATTGTACTCTTCTTTTGGGCTTGTTTTGGGCTTGTTAATACATTCATAAAATTCTGGAAAAATATGGATCTTCAAGCCCTTTGTCTTATCTTTCCAAGCATATGCAGCCCAACTCAAGGAAAAATTGGGAAGACCTTCAAATGTCATTTGTGGCCCAGTAACGCAGATGCTGCCGAATCTTGACCTTGAGCTACTAAATCATGTATAACTTCCTCTAGAAGACTCAGAATCATGAACAGTAAAATGGTATGGAAACTAGACTTCCGTATCTTTCCAATGATGTATGGCTCATTATATGGTTCTTCTTGAGAAAGTACAGGTTAATCCGTGAAATTGAATGATCTGCAGACACCGTTTTGGGCTAATTTGTCTCCAAAATGCATTAAATGAGTCTCAAGCTTATTACACTGAAACAAACACAAAACTTATTAAAAGTACAAGTTTAACTCAAAAACATAATCAAATAATAAGTTAGAATGGTACAAAAAGATATGTAATTATGCACCGATCAAAGACTTCGTTGCCCCTTTGTCTGAGTTAGCGAGAATTAGGCCCAAAGTAGCCTGAAGGAGAAGCAAGTCCCAGGGGAGTACTTTGTTCTTCTTCCAATGGCTACGTGTTTTGTGCTGATGTTTTCGGCAACTTGACGAAAAGTTGAAAATGGTGTATTGATGTTGTACAGGCTTGGCATGAGAGTTTGCTTAGTGAATCAAGGTATTACTAGGTTTGGCATGAGAGCTCGAAGTGTGGGAGCTAAAGACCCACAAGTTTAGCAAATGAGAATGCATGTGCTTGGCTTGGTGTTAAATATGCTTGAGTTTGGGTGTTGATAATCTGTTGTTTGTGACTATGGCTATGGGGATTTGAGAGTTTTAAGAGAAGGAGGATGAGAGAAAAAGCTTGAGGTTTGAAGGCCATGGTGTTTATAGCTTGAAAGGAAGAAAAAAGCTTGGAGTTATGCTTGGTGAGGCTTTATGGAGAAGATGATGGATTTCAAGGGTGAGAAAGTAAAAGGCATGGTTGTGATGGCTGAGGAATGACTGTGAAGGCTACTGGAATTTGCAACAGCTAAGGAAAGGTGAGTTCTCATGGTTGCTGAGAAGCTTGCAGCAACCAAGAGGGGTTGATGGCTGCTGGGATGCTTGCAGTAGCCGAGTGAGGAGTGTTGGCTGAAGAAAAATTAGTCCCTTTTGCTTGAGCCATGAATGCCAATTTATAGAGGGTGAGGGTTTTCCTTTTTTCCGATAGGTAAAGGGAGGTGATGGAACCAGCATATTTCCAGTAGTTAAAAGGGAGCACTGGGGCATACTATTTTCCAACATGTAAAGCTAGGTACCATAAACTAATTATTTCCTATGGGTAAAAGGAAGCACTAGAAACTGCTTGTTTCCAGTGAGTAATAGAAAGTGCTGGAAAATGCTTGTTTCCAATGGGTAAAGCTAGGTATTTAGAAAATGACTATTTCCTATAGATAAAAGGAAGTGCTTGAAAAATGTCTCATTTGCTCACCCACATTGGAGAACTCTAAGTAATGGGCTTGGACTTTGGTGCTCCCAAGTAGATAGCCCAAAGTCTCCATTATCCAAGAGCTTATATGGGCCTTGTGGACCTCCATAACCTTCCACACCACAATCCCTCATGCAAGCCCCATAAACCACATGACTTGGGTTCATGTGAGCTTGATAGGTGATCGGCATGAGAAAAATGTATTATTAGTTTGGCATGGCATGTACGCTATTGCTATATTTATTTAATGAATTTAATCCCAAAATACATTTGGATTAACGCATGACTGAAAATATATGTTATATTGCGCTTTAAATGTCTTTGGGCTTCTCGTGGCTTTTTTGGGCCTCAACATTAGCCCCCTTGAATATTGGGGCTATGAAGTGGCAGGGAGATGGGCCAAATAATCAATTTCACCCAAAATAATTGGTAGTGGCATGGCATGGCTGGTTCTTCAATATGCATGAAATATCCATGCTTGCTTGCTTGACCGTAGTTGTTTTGTTTTTCTTGGCATGAAGATTAGCATGGTTTGGGCAACTATTAGCTTGGTCATATATATATATATATATATATATATATAGATGAGCAACTCAAGAATAACCAATTAAGAGTCTTTGAGATCACAGCTAGGTCTTTTCCGGGAAGGTTGGAGGGGTCACAATGGTCCTGCTTAAAACCCAACCTTCTTAGACACCAAGGGTGTCGCCTTGAAGAACTTTCCTAGACACTGTAATATTTGAATTTACTTACTGGGGTTACCAAAAGTTGGCTTATTTTGCGGCATGACATAGGAGATAAGGCTTGGTTGAATTTTAACCCAAAATAAGTTAGCTTGCATGATTGATGTGCTTGAGTGACTAGTGATGCTTGATTTTTGACGTGTATATTTAGTATTGGCGTGTATGCTTGATGTTAGCATGTATTCTTGGTATTGGCTTGGATGCTTGGCATTGGCGTGTACATTTAGTATTGGCATGTATGCTTGATGTTAACATGTATTCTTGGTATTGGCTTGGATGCTTGGCATTGGCGTGTACGCTTGTCATTGGTTTGTGTGCTTGGTATTGGCTAAAGTGACATGGTTTAATATAGCTTTAGAAGATGAAAAATATAGAGGAAGTTGCATAAAACTTTGAGCATGATAGTGTATGCGGTAGCTTGAAAGCGGTATAGGTGTTGCCAAATAAACTTTGCAATATGGAGGCCTTAAGTCATTTGGACTAGATCTTAGTTTTGGAGTCCACTGCGTTGCCTCCCAGTACTTCGATCTGGGGCTTCTCTTTCAAATTTGGTGGCATGATGGTTCTCTCTTCCGACAGCATGACTATAGGGCTTATGTTATCCTCCAAAAGCATTTCATACAACGCATCATTATCTTCCATGTTTTGCTTGGCTTGAATCTTGGTTACTGCAAGCATATTTTGGTTGTTGTGTTGCATAATGACTTTACTCTTTTTCTTGATAGCTTGACATCACTTCAAAATTTTTGATTACTTGGTAAAAGAAACTTCATCTTGACAGCGTTTAGGTTCTTTCGATACCTTCGTAGTATTTTCCTTCTATTTGCCATGAACTGAGACGTTTTCCTTCTTGAGTAAAGAATAGTAGTAAAGAATAGTGCTTGGATTTCTTGAATAAGGCTTGATGATGATTGATTATGGAATTGTGGCAATTGAGACATCCCAATGGCCTTTTGGTTTGACTCCTAAACTTAGTCATTAGAATTATCAGGGCATAGAAAGTGCTTGAGGTGCTGGAGCATATCACTTATGACGACTTAAGTATTGTTTGTTACAGCTGTTGTAAGCATGTTTTAGGAACCAAAAGCTTGGGCTTGGATATTGAAGCTTGAGCTTTGCATGTGGTTACTGCAACAAATGTGTTGGGTTACAACAGCTTGAGTTTTTGCAAGTGGTGGCAAACTTGGAGGTCATAGTGACATAATTGGAATTTCTAGGAGATTTTGGTCTTGGAATAGTGGCTTTGGTAATAATGGATTTTTAAGCTCATTTGGGGTTTTGGAATTGTTGCTAGTGGTGACTGCAATAAATTCCTTCTCAGCCCCCAAGTGTACCATAATCATTATAATAAGATTTGATTGGCAAAAGTTGCAAAAACTCTTGCAATGTGGCCTTCTGAGTATTTGTTTTGGTCATTACATGGCATGATGAATTTAGGATATCCCTTTGTTGCAACGGAGACAATTTGGCATGACAGCATGGCTTCTTCTATGTGCTTCCAGCGGCTAGAAATGCCAAATTCTCACTTTTATGATGATTGTGTTGCTTGAAAAGCTTGATCTTGTGATATCTGGTTTGGTTTGCTTGAAATGATTGCATCCAGTGAAATGCTTGAGTTGCATGGTTTTGGAGATGGATTGTTTCTTCGTGGCATGATTTCTCTTGAGACCACCTCCTACGGCACTTGACTTTGTTTATTAGAGCATAGCATGAGCAGCATCAAGGAATGGATAAATTGAATATTGGATCTCTGCATCTCTGCATACAATTTTATCATTGTCCTGGCTTGGCGTCACTGAGCATGTTGAGATGTTGATGGGTACAGGAACATAGGGTCCCATGCTCCTTAAGGCTTGAGGCGTTGAGGAATGTACTCATCATCTTGGGAAGAATAAAGTGCTTGATAGATATATGATTTCTGCATGACCAAAGCAAATGGTGGTTAAAATAATACAGGTGTTTCAGCTTGCAAATGAGTGTAATTAATATTTGTTGATTTTAAATGGCTGTCATCCAACATCATTAAATAACGAATGAATCCCACATCAATATTAAAACCAACATAGGTAGCTCTCAGTAATATGCAAGCATGTGATGCTTTGGCAATTATTAAAACATGTGATGATGCTCGTGCTTTTGGCCTAGCATTTGTCTTCCTATCAAAGTGAAAGACAAGAAACAAAGGAAGCTGAATAACCCAACTTTACTATGTTGGTATTGGCCTAAACCATGATATATATAAGAAAGGAAATTTATCAGTTGTTGGCTGCGCAAATCTCTCGGCCTGATTCTCCGGGCCGAGGGGACGTGCGGTTTGTGCGAGGGCGTGCCAGCACGGTCTACCGTGCGTCGAGTTCGGTGGAGTGTTTGGGTAGAAGGTGTTTGGAGTGTTGCACCTGTTTGGTCTGGACTTCTAATCAAACGATTATGGCCGAGAAAGGAACTGGTCTCGGCCGTCAGGTTCACGGCCTAAGCTACAAGGCTGTTAGTGGTGGTGTAGGTGGTGGATTTTGGGCGGTGCTCCGGCGCGTTGCTCGTAGAGCGACGGTCGTATGATATATGGGGTGAGTGAGGCGATAACAAGGATGATGCTCCAGCGCCTTGAGAAATCAAGGGTCGTATGATATATTGATGAATGGATGTTTCTTACAATCTATCACTACTCCTAAGAAAGCATGTAAAGATATTGAAAGTACATGACAGAAAAATAAGTTGCTCCGTGGGAGGCTTTTGGTTTTTGGTGTTGGACCTTTTGCATGTGGTCTTGAGCTTGGTTTTTATAGTGGGAGCCCTGGAGAGACAATCGAGGCTTGACAAGACCTGCATGGTGGAGTCTAATCAGGGCAACCATGGCTGGGTCTGATCAGCATTTGGGATTGTGAAGCATGGTGGTGTGACCCCCATAAATCTCGGCAGATCTCGGCCATCACCCAGATCGAGGGCTCTGCACCTCTGGCCGTGGGAATGCATTAAATGCTCTGGTTTAGTGGTTGGTGAAGAGACTACCAATTGCAAGAACATTTGCAAGAATGTTTGTACCTAACCACTCTGATTTACCAAATCCTGATTTCAATCACTTCCCTTCTGCCCTCATGCATTAAATGCTTCATGCCCTAGTAGATTTGCTGCGACGGACAGAAGCACTACTTCATTAAATGGGGCGTGGGACCCAGAAGCCATGTGACTTTCTGACCATAATATCTTCGGCCGTGCCCTGCGTGTTCCTCGGCCTCGGCCCGCGAGGCTATTTGAGAGGCCGAGAAAACCTTGCCTTGGCATTTTTCCTTCGTTGTAGGGAAACAGGGAACAACGAAACGTCACCGTTTCTTTGAGCCCATGAGAAAAAGGCCACGGCCGAGAGGAGGATTCTTCGGCCATAAAGGCCATGATTTATTTAGGCACAAACATCAGTACATGTTTATATTTGAATAGATGACATGCTCATACTGCTTTTACAAGTATGGCATATGGCATGATAATACATATTTTATTGTGAACTCTAAAAAGATAGGAAAGGAAAAAAAATTGATTTTTTTATCTTTTTTGTTGGCCTCCAATAGAGAGCATGTGGATTGTGGAACCGACATTGGCATAGAAAATCAGGGCATCCTGTGGGCAGTGCCAAAGATGGAGGCGATGCAAGCAATGTTCCGGAGAGGACTTGTTCAATTTTGAGTTGAAGAGCATGCGTAATTTTGTGCAAGATATGGCTATATTGTTCCGGAGTTAGCCAAGTCTCCTCTATTGGCCAGAGAAGATGCTGCATACAGACATCATTCTCTCAAATTGGGTTTGGTTAATGATGCTGCGTTTTGGGCTACAAGATTTATGAAAAATTGTATTATTAGGTAACAACTTTTAATATTTTAGTATTATATATCAACACTATAATAGCAACTTTGGTAAATGTGATGATGCCTTGGGATGATAGCTTTGGCATATAAAATATAGTCATGCTTTATTAGGATGCTAGCCTTTAGGCAGACATCAGATGGTATAATGCATAGATAGAGTAATAAAGTGATGTGACTATTTGACTCACAAGATAATGATACAATATAATAATGTAAGTGGTAAGTAAAATAATGATAGTGGATTAATAAATAATAAGAAAATGATGCAAGCTGGTGCACCATATAATGCATCAGAGTATAATAATAATAACTAATCAATCAATCTTTTTGACTTGGGCAGACCAACCCATGTGCTTTTGTCTATGCTTAAGATAATTCAATGAAACATGAATTTTATGAATATATTAAAACAATAAACAAATATATATGCTATATTGAGATTAATGAGACAAAAAAAACTTATCTTGGTGAAGCCATTTGCAGAGATGAGGCTGAGAGCTTTGAGCAAGTGTTCCTTCTAACTTTCTCATCGTATTTACACAACTCTTAGAGAGGTGAGGGCTACTATGAAGGTGATTTAAGCCGATGGCCAGATTTGCTGATGATGTTTCATGGTGGAGAGGTGAACGGCAGGGCTAACCTCAGTCTGTGAATGGATGTTAAGCTCAACCTTCTTCTGCTTAAGTTTTTTATTTCTCTACTCTGCTTCGTATGCTCTGTTTCTCTCAAGTTTGAAAACTTTTTTCTTTGAGTTTGCATTAAATTTGCTTGGCATAAAGCCCCCAAGTCATTTGGATTTGGGGACGGTTGAGGAGTTTTCTTTGTTGTCTCCGGTACCTCAGTGGCACGAATGCTCGATTTGCCTCAACCCTAGGGGCCCTTCCACAAGATTTCATTTAGCTTGAGAAAATAGATCTTTGGTATATTGCATCGACATGACTTAAATCTTGTGTGGAGAAGCAGCTGTAAGAATAACAGCCTAGTCCCCAGCAAAGTCGCCGTTTATGTTGGGGTCTTTTTTGTCCGAAGACCGAAGGCTCATCCAGGTTTTGTCGGTTCTTGGATCGCCATGAATGAAGACTTCGTTGCCCCTTTGTCTGAGTTAGTGAGAACTAGGCCCAAAGTATCCTGAGGGAGAAACAAGTCCCAGGAAAGTACTTTGTTCTTATTCCAGCGGCTGCGTGTTCTGTGTTGATGTTTTCGGCAGCTTGATGAAAAGTTGAAAATGGTGTATTGATGTTGCACAGGCTTGGCATGAGAGTTTGCTTGGTGAATCAAGGTACTACTAGGCTTGGCATGAGAGCTTGAACTGTGGGAGCTAAAGACCCACAAGTTTAGCAAATGAGAATGCATGTGCTTAGCTTGATGTTAGATATGCTTGAGTTTGGGTGTTGATAATTTGTTCTTTGTGACTATGGCTATGGGGATTTGAGAGTTTCAAGAGAAGGAGGATGAGAGAAAAAGCTTGAGGTTTGAAGGCCATGGTGTTTATAGCTTGAAAGGAAGAAAAAAGCTTGGAGTTATGCTTGGTGAGGCTTTATGGAGAAGATGATGGATTTCAAGGGTGAGAAAGTAAAAGGCATGGTTGTGATGGCTGAGGAATGACTGTGAAGGCTACTGGAATTTGCAACAGCTAAGGAAAGGTGAGTTCTCATGGTTGTTGAGAAGCTTGCAGCAACCAAGAGGGGTTGATGGCTGCTGGGATGCTTGCAGCAACCGAATAAGGAGTGTTGGTTGAAGAAAAATTGGTCCCCTTTGCTGGAGCCATGAATGCCAATTTATAGAGGGTGAGGATTTTCCTTTATTTCCGATAGGTAAAGGGAGGTGCTGGAACCAGCATATTTCCAGTGGTTAAAAGGGAGCACTAGGGCATACTATTTTCCAGCATGTAAAGCTAGGTACCATAAACTGATTATTTCCTATGAGTAAAAGAAAGCACTGGAAACTGCTTGTTTCCAGTGGGTAATAGGAAGTGCTAGAAAAGGCTTGTTTCCAATGGGTAAAGTTAGGTATTTGGAAAATGACTATTTCCTATAGGTAAAAGGAAGTGCTTGAAAAATATCTCATTTGCTGGATAACTCTAAGTAATGGGCTTGGACTTTGGTGCTCCCAAGTAGCTAGCCCAAAGTCTCCATTATCCAAGAGCTTCCGTGAGCCTTGTGGACCTTCATAACCTTCCACACCACAATCCCTCATGCAAGCCCCAACCACATGACTTGGGTTCATGTGAGCTTGATAGGTGATCGGCATGAGAAAAATGTATTATTAGTTTGGCATGGCATGTACGCTATTTCTATATTTATTTAATGAATTAAATCCCAAAATACAGTTTGAATTAACACATGACCGACAATATATGTTATATTGCGCTTTAAATGTCTTTGGGCTTCCCGTGACTTTTTTGGGCCTCAACAGCCTCACCTAAGGGCCATATATAAGGCCCTCACTATAGAATGACTTGGTTTTTCTTATCCACTCACAATTTTCTTTTTTAGGGATTTTGCGGCAACCTAAATTTGTTCCAAAGTTCTCATTTTGTCCTTAAGTTGAAATAAAAGTTTTCATTAAGGATTTTATGTTAAAAATTAATTCAATACTTCAAATTTTAGACTTTTTTTTTTTTTTAGAAAATTTGAGACATTGAATCGCATGATCACTGTCATCATACCACATGACCACCATCATCACCTTCACCCACAATCACCACCACCACCACCATTGATGGTGGTCATAATGTTTTGGAGCCCTGGGTCAACCACCAAAATGTTGGCATATTTTACCCTTTGTATATATTTATGTGAATTTTTTTTCCGATAATTTAAAAAAAAAATTATATGAACTCAAAGTCATAATTATAACCTAAAAAAAGAAACAAACAATATGTAATTCACATAACAACTTTATAAAATGCATCAAAACATCACTTAAATATCATTGATTTTGCATTTTTTTATGTAAAATATCAATTAACTTTACATAATCAAATTTTTCTACCATGTCTTTTTTTCCTTTTTTTATTTTTTGCCGAAACCTCAACTGATATATGCTATGCTATAGGAACTCTTAAACAGATCATCCTTGTATTTTATTTCTTACCTTATTCAACTAGGTTAACTTTTTTTATTGTCATTCAACTAGGTTAATTGATTTAAGCTATAAGTTTAATAATGGGCCATTTACTAAATTTCTTTGTTTTAGTTTTATGGTGAATAATCGGGATTTTATTATTATTATTATTTTACAATACTTGGGTCTAACATAATATTAATATAGTACAATTTCTTTAAAGTAACATACATGTGTATATATAGAGGTTTATACAAATTGAGGACCCTTGGAGGCCCTAAGCAGCCGCCTTGTCCACCGTTATCGCATGACCACCATCATCACCTTCACCCACAATCTCCACCACCACCACCATCACCTTCACCCACAATCACCACCACAACCATTATCGGCCCTATACCCAACCACCACCACCATTATAGCCCCTACTCGACCACCACATTACCACCAGTATACCACCACCACCATCATTAATACAGATGACACCAGCATGAATTCTGACATTCCTATTTAAATTTCATTATGTTTTTATTTGAGTTAACTTCCAAACAAAAATTATTTATAAATTTTAGAACTTTAAATCTCATTCGTTTAAATTCTTAATCCATCAAAGAAGAAAAAATTAGTATTCTTAAATTTATCATCCAAACTCAGACTTTTTCAACTCTTGTAATTGTTCTTGTCGTGTTGCCCACCACCATTATTCAATAAGTTGAACGTTTGTCTTTAAAAATCTTGGCAGAAAATCATTTCTTTTTCAAAACGGGCATCTCACAACGCTCCCATGCCATGCCTCTGTCCCTGTCCATTTCCAGCTGGCGGACAAAGACAAATAGGATCATGCTTTCAAATCCATTGATGAAGAGCTGAAACTCCACAACGCTCCCATGCCACCAACACACAGTAGGATCTGTTTCATTAATTTAGGGTGTACATAAAAAACGTTAATGAACAGGACTGCATATATACAGTTTTGGGTAGAAAATAATGACGAATACTGAAATGTTCACCAGAAGAAATTGAATGGTAATTAAGAAATGATTTTAACAAGAACTGAAATATACCCCCACTGCTTTTTTTTTTTTTAATAATTAAATGTGCATTTACCAGGCCAAATCCCCTACGACATAGCCCAGTTTTTTTGTACTAGTTACACTTCCTAGTAGTAAAATCCTATCACTATTCTCTCAACTAGGCCAAAGAAACAATATTGCCTTTCACTAGAAGAAAAAGATAACAATATTGATCATCCTACCAAAAAAGATAACAATATTACTTTACCACAGACTCTAAACCCTAAATCCGAGCAGATAATTTATCTGTGCGAATCTTACGTTACCCTTCCTTTTTTATTTTTCTTTCTCCATGACTGACAAAAGAATGGCTGATTCCTAACTACTCGTTTGGAGTGGCCAGCCATCGTTGTGAAGAAAAGAAAGCACATGCAAATTGCAATGCCTAGGTAAAGGAATTAGCAGAAACATTTGGCCAGCTTCATTGAGAGAAATTATTCGGTGAAACCGGGTAGAAGTGCTAAAAGGAAACCCAATCCCGGGTATTTTCTAGCAGACGGTACCTAGTGTGGTGGTGGCGTAGTCAGAAATTTTGTTATGGGAGTGATTTTTTGTTTTTGAATTTTGATAATCATGTTGTAAATTTGGATGGAAATTATTTGAAAACTCCGATAGACAAATGGTAAACTCAAAAATAAAGTCTCATGTAAGCTACCAAAAAGTTGAAAGGAAAGTTTATAATGGCTCATTTGTGAGTGATTCTGGAGAGGCCAATAATCACTTTTATGAAAAATCACTTCTCCAAATAATCACTTTAAATGATTTTAAGTGATTTTATGGATAAGCGTATAGGAGGTGCGTCTCCTTAGAATAACTTAAAATCACTTTTAGTGATTTTTTGGAAAAGCATGTGGAAAATGCTTCTTCCCAAAAGTGTATCCAGAATCAAGCCCAATGTAAATGGTGGAATCATTGATAGAATATTTTAGGGAAAAACTTGGCTCCTTAAATTTACTATTTCTATTATTATTATTATTTTATAAGAATATTTTTAACACAAATTCTTAAAATCCAAGTCTTTTTCACCTGTTTTTCTCTTTTTTCGGTAGACAAAACATGTCTTACAATCATGTTTGTGACTTTTGTTTATTACAGTGCGTTTGGATGAGGAAATTTAAAAGTACAAAGGATTTCATAAATGACAGAATTTAAAATGACGGAAATTAATGTTCTAGAATTTGTAAAATTTCTTGTTTGGGTGACTGATTTAAAACACGGAATTTAACCTTTAATTGTAAGTTATCTTTTTTTAAAACTCAATCTCTCTTGGGACTTTAGAAATGACGACTTTTAGATAGAATTTAAACTTGGGATTTATGATCTCCAAATTCCATGTTTTTTTCCACGCGGAATTTCTAAATTTCTATGTTTTTTTATCCAAACACCGGAATTGGTTCATGTCAATTTAGAAATTATGAGTTTTGTCAAAATCCCAAGTTTATTTCCCTCATCCAAACGCACTCAATATAATATATTATCAAGTTTCAATTGAGTTAACTCACTTAATTAAGGTTTGTTAAACTTTCTCTCTTTTTTTTTTATTGTTTTCTCTCTACCTATGGTTTGTTTGGGTTTGTGAAATTTTTTATTGTGTTCACTCCACTTGTAGTTTTTGGGTTTGTGAAATTTTGATTATTCTCCCTATTGAGTTTAATGGCGTTTATGTGTACTTTTCAAATTCAAATTCAAATTATAGCCCCATGTATTAGGTGAGTTTCACTCTAGAGCTCTCTAGGCGTTGCTAGGGTTCTACTAAGCGAGGCGAGATACGTGCAGACTTGAGGTTCAGACGACCTTCTTTCTATGTTTACGGATATTATCTTAGGAGGATGGGGGGACTTTATCGGAGGCAAGGTTCCTTTTTTCACTTGCGGTTGAGAAAGTAGGATACCTCGGTAGACCAACGACTACTACGCTTCGTTTGGTGTAGAGTACTCACCTAATCCTCTAAGACAGTATTGTTTTTTTTTTTTTTTTTTTTGGTACTTGTTCCTCATTAATAAAACATTATCGTTGTTGTGTCAAAAAAAAAAACATTATTGTAAATATATTTGATTTTTGGCACTTTTCATTACTTTGGCATGTATTATGAGTTCAATTTCTTTCTTTTATATATATTTTTGTGAGAGAACCCAATACATAAAATCTTGGCTCAACCACTATCAATCCCTAAATCTACATATATTTGCTCATGATTATCTTCATTTTCAAACTATCATACATCACAATGAGTGAATGGAGATTAGTTTTGTTGTTGGGCTTTGGCCCCAATAAAATGATACAAATATACGAATGCAGATGGAAAATTATATTCATGAAGGAAATAAATAAGCGAATGATGCCTCCGTTTGTACTTTTTGAGTGGGAGTATTTTTGCTCACCACATTAATCAAAGGTGTATACTCACCACCATTCTTAAAGTTTGATGAAAATTAAAAAATAAAAATAAATAAAGTCTATTAATTCTACTAATCAAACCAATAGAGAATTACATATATGAAAATTCATAAAATAAAATTAAAAATACACCAACACAGATTAACAATTACAACAACAGGATAGACAATTACATACTAAGCAAGAAAAATCACAAAGGATGAACAAATACGTACTTGAAGTAGATCAATTTAGCGAATATCTCTAAACTTTTTCCCTTCCCGTAATCTGCACATAAATTCAATAGAAAGAGAGTCATAATAGGGATAGTTATAAAGTTAAAAGGCGAACCTTGTGGAATGGGTTGGCCTAGTCTTGGAAGGAAACGTGGTATTGTTCTTTTTTGGCTGCAGGCCCACCCCTTTCTGCATTTGGAGCTTCCTTACAGCAATGCATATAGTTATGTTTTTTATAATAACACCTCAGTGGGGACCTGGGACTGCACTGGTCCAATGTGCCCCCACCCCTGGTCCTGCATGCAAGTTGAATACTATAAAGAAGTTGCATATGCATGCAGATGGATTTCATACTAATGGAGTCTCCAGTTTCCTTTCACGATACTAATAGTAATTAACTAAAAAATTAAATATGATTACAAGGAAAGAAAAAGAAACATGTAAATTGCAAAATAGCTGATGATGAAGAAGAAATTTTAATGCGGATTCTGGAAATCCGAATGGAAATATTGAAGAGAAGAGTGAGAGAGGGAGAGATACAGAGTGTGGGGAAGAGGAGAGAGGAGAGAGAGAAGAGTCGGGGTAGGGGGAGGAAAGAAATTACAAAAACGTGCGTAGCTTTTAATTGGCAATACGTTATTATATAGAAAATTTGATATAAGTCCAATTCTTATGACATAATTTGGGGGTAATCCACACATTTGTTGTTAGTAATTCAAGTCATCTGACTTTTGTGCCATGTAGGATTACTTACCTTTTTTTAATTTCTAAGGTTTATATTTTATTTTCTTAATTTTTAATTTATGTTGTGCTTCCAATTTTGCCCCTAAGATAGAAATTAGGTAACCTAAAAGACAGCAAAATATCAAAAATCGCGTTAAACAATCCTCACACACCAAGAATAGAAAGAATCGCAAAAATCATATCTTCCACAATCAATTATGGAGAATGTTTTTGTTGGATATTTATTGGAGAATTTTTGCTCATATATAAACAGACTTAATCTGTTCATTTGCACGTTGTCCAACAGTTATACTCTCACTCTTGTTTTGGATCTCCTCTTTATATTTCCACTCTTAACAAACAATTCAAAGAGATGAAGAGTCCTCCCTCCAACAAACCATAACAGAAAGGGAACCCACAGTTTTTGATAATCCAAAAACTTGACATACCTGAGTGAGAGAATTTACCAGGGATGCAGAAACTTCAATTGACACCACAGTTTCTGATAATCCAAAAACATTTGGTGAAACCTTCTACTTTCCGTTTGTATATAATGGCAATGGTTGTAAATAAATTAAAATTTGTGGCCACACTATTTGCTTAGGTGGCTGCATGAGTGGGCTTTGGGACTGGAATAAATAAGTAACAATTACTGTCCTGCTGCAACGTATTCTTCAAATTGGACCCATATCTAAAAGCCCCATTATTATATTATTTATGGATGTAGGTCACTTGTTTTCAGAATAAAAGTTTCAAGGAGAGCAGGCTTTTCAGAGAAAGAAGAAGACATTCAATTTTAATACATATTATTCTTAGAGAAACAAATAGAGTTGAATTTAAGATATAAATGTAATAATATTATGAATTATTTTTCTCTAAAATGTAATTTAAACTGAACAGGCCGTGTCCTTATTCCGCAACGGCTCAAATATACATGCTGTGCCATGTCGGCCCAATCCATGTGTCAAGTGATTAGTATATATTAAAAGGAATTTTTTACATTCTTTTGGGAAAAAAGAAAAATAGAAAAATAGAAAAAAGAGTAATGTTTGTATGAGAAACAGTCTGGGATTTCCACCAATTAAAGAGTTCTGATATATCCGTCAGGTTTCACCAACACAAAATTAAGAAAGTAAATTCTGAGTCTTAAATTAAATACAGGTTTACAGTGCACGGTGGTACGTTCCTTGATGGAGCAGAAGCACGGCTGTCGTATGCATTAGAGATTGATGGTCCAGACAATTTATTTGAATAATGAATTACAGCGGTAAAAAGACGTGTCATATGATGAGTATAAAATAGTGATCATTCTCGGTTGCAGCGATCAAATTCTTTCAGTCTCAATCTTCTCTCACTAGTACCTATCTTCTCACTCTCAATCTTCTCTCACTAGTACACGCATTGAATTGAAGTAGTATTCTCAATCTTCTCACTCTCAAATCTTCTCTCAATCTTCTCACTAGTACACACATTGAATTAGTATTCTCAATCTTAATCTTCTCACAATCTTCTCACTAGTACACGCATTGAGTTGAAGTAGTACTTTCAATCTTCTTGTGCTTTCAATCTTATCACTCTCAATCTTCTCACTAGTACATTGAAGCACCTTTTTTCTTTTAGACAGACATGGGAAAGTCTACTCACTGCGTTGCGTCGTCCGGCATGAAGAAAGGTCCATGGACTCCGGCAGAGGACCAAAAGCTCTTAGCTTACGTTCAAAAACATGGTCATGGAAATTGGCAATCCTTGCCTCAGAGAGCTGGTCAATTTCTATAACTAACTCTTCTTTCATTGCTTTCCAATCAATCACAATTTCTCAGCCTGTTTTGGGTAACATATATTTCTTTTTACTGGAGTTTTTGGTAACATATTTGTTAGCTCATATTTGGACACAGTGCATAAATATTTTTTGGCCAAGCCTGGGTTTATAAGGAGTTAGGCTACTCCTTCCATTGCCAATTGGTTTTGGGGTGGAACCTCAACTTCCTTCATTGTATCAGAGCGGGTTGCCCATATGTGAAAGCCCAACAGTCACACGTGCTCCACGTCACCCAAAGTGTGTTGTCCACATGTTAGGCTTGAAAATTCACCACACGTGTGGGGGCGTGTGAGAATGTGAAGGTAAAGAATCCCACATTGGAAAGTTGAGAAACCTAGCAAAGATTTATAAGAAGTTGAGCTACTCCCCCATTGCCAATTGATTTTGGGGTGAACCTTAACTTCCTTCAACCCCTACCCTTAGCTGTGACCCACCCCCAACCCCATCATAACGTAAAACTAGATATTCTTCAATATACAGCTTTGTTCATCAATCGATTTTTAATAACTTGGAGATAGCTATAGATTTTACCCTTCCCAACTTCAAGTTCTATTTCTCAAAAACACCATCAAATAAGCCATAATAAGTGAAAATAAAATTAAAATAGGAGTAGTTCTTGGTGGGTGGGCTGGGTTGGAGAGATTTTTTTTTTCTTTTTTTTTTTGTTGCAGACTAGGGTTTTTTGTAACTTGGTCTGTTTTAAAAATAAATAAATAAAACATATATAATGATAATAGGTCTTCAAAGATGCGGGAAGAGCTGCAGGCTAAGATGGAGAAACTACCTACGACCTGATATTAAGAGGGGAAATTTCAGTTTGCAGGAAGACCAAACCATCATTCAACTTCATGCTCTTTTAGGCAACAGGTAAGTACATCACATGCAATATTTTGATTTATACGCATATATGCATTTTAGATAGTACTCTCATGTCTCATCCCAAGTAATCTATAATCAAGAATATAATATCGATTGAGTACCAGGTATATGAGAAATTTGAACTGTACCAAACAATCTCTATATGCATATGTGTACACTTTTTTAATTATGATACCGATATTATGTTCCATGTATATGAGCTAGGTGGTCAGCTATTACTGCGCACTTACCAAAGAGAACAGACAATGAGGTCAAGAACTACTGGCACTCTCGTCTCAAGAAACGACTGGCCTTGAAAGGCTATGACCCTGTAACCCACAAGCATAAGAATACCATCTTTTGCTTCGCCAATGGTTCAACTGATGACCCAAAGACCGGCTCAAACCTCAACCACATAGCTCAGTGGGAAAGTGTCAGGCTTCAAGCAGAAGCCATATATGTGAGAGATTCAGAATTACACAAACAAGCTTATCATCCTTATAACAATAATGATATTTTTGCGACCTCATCAATATTATCATGTTATAATAAGGACTTTGGGCCGACTGATCAATTATTTGGACAAAACGCACCACAATGCCTCGACATATTGAGAGCCTCGGAAATCATCTTAATGTCAAATTACTCAAAAGCTACATGCGGCCAAGATCATGTTAATTCATTTGGTAATCGTCTTGCTGGTGATTTCGAGCCTCTGATAATATCTGCAATATCAAACAATGGATCATCATTGATGGATTGTTTCGTTCATGAACCAGTAGGGCAATCTTTTGATGAAAATTATGGCACTAGTATCACTGAACCATTTGCACCAGTCCACCACAATATGGGGTTTAAAAATAATGGGGCATGTTTGGAGGACTTTGGACTTTGGGAAATAATCATGGAAGGGAAAAAAGATTGTCCAATATCCGGAATTAGCATGTAGTACTAGGTATTGTAAATTGGTACTCAATACCACTATTGGATCTATGTTGTACTATTAAAAATTGCATCCGTAAACGGATCGATATCTTTGGTAACAAACAATAAAATTTGATTTCTCTCTTATCTTTATGTGATAGTAGTATATGGTTAAATATGTTGACATGAGTTAACCTAATAAATCACTGAGCTTTATGTGCTTGTAGTATATGTGGTTAAATAATTAATTCACTCGTGTTATAATTCGTATATATTTATTAAATATTATATTCTAAAGTATAATTTGTCACTTATCCAAGTTAGGGTCTGACCAAAATAGACCCATACAACTAAAATACTCTAGACAATAACCCACCTATTTTATTACATTTAAATAAAACCCAATTTTGAATTGGATGCCAAAGTGTGTTCATAAATTATGACATATTTATAAATCATATTATGAATTTAAAGGGGAAAACCCAAATTTACTATCCAAATTATATTATGAATTAGTGCGTAACATCAATGATACTCTTACACTAAGCCACAAAATGATAAACTTGATTGGTAGCCTATTCCATTTTCTCTTGCCAGTGCACTCGGCCTCTACACTTGAGTTAGGTAGCAGTTGCCCTTTGAAATAACAAGAAAACTTAGAAACAAAAAATATTACCTGAAGGCAATTAGGCTTCTAGATATATTTATTTATTAATGATGTGATGATCGTATTACAGTTTTCCAATATAAGTGATATTCTACTTTAATTCAATCTAAATGATGGGAAAGGGAATTCGAACTCGAGTGCAGAATAAAGAGCACATCCACTTTAACCAACTTGACTAAGTCCATGTTTGTATACTAAGTTTTCTTGAAGGTGGGCTGGAGTTTGGTCATCAAAAGATATTTCACATGTGTTTGCTTTCCATGCACGGCAGACGACTCCTTTTAAAGCGATTGAGACTTGTGATAGGCATTTAATATCTGATACAAGTTTTCCTAGTTGTTGAGGCAGACCCCAACACTAGTTGCCTAACTTCTCTACTTTTGAGGTCTAAGAGAAAACCTAAAATTTTTCTACTTTTTGCAATAATTTGGAACACGTTTCAGAGACATTTAAAAGACAATTGAGAGTTGAACGACTAAAATAATTTTTTTAAATAAGTTCAAGGACCACATAATATGGACAAGAAAAACTAATTGCTAAAAGTTTTAAATAAAACTTCCCTTGCCAGGTAATGGTATCCAAGGACCACATAATCTGGACAATTGGGAGAACAATTTCCCTTGCCAGGTAATGATATCCAAACCCAATAGTAACACAAGGACAACTACCCTTCCAATCTCTCTCTCTCTCTCTCTGCCCTCCAAATTCCGAAATTATGGACAGCTGTCGTTTTGCTATTTGTTTGGCATACCATGGAACTGGTACCCTTGTTCCAGGGAAGTCTTTCCCACAAAAGACTCGCGCATTGTGCAGCCAACAGTCAAACTCTCACTGTAAGAAGAAGAAAAAAAGACGATAATTGTAGGACCTTTTGTGAAAGAAAAAGAGAGAGGGAGATAACAAGATGAGAGAGGTGACTAAGTGAGGAAGATCATAGGTAATAATAAAATGGTTTAAATAAAAATTAAAACCAGTTTTAAAAAACACTCGGCTTCTTTTTTTAGGTTTTTACAAATAAGCCTATTTTAGCATGACATATTATACAAATACCCATATAAAACTTATTTAGAGATAAAAACTCAAAATTAGCCACTTATCATTTTCTAATTAGCTCATAGAAAATTTTAACACACTAAGATCCAATAAATAAAAAAGATAAGTTTTATCGAAAGTAGCCAAAATTTGCCCCCTACTTTCATAAATGTAAGTTTTTATAAAAACTTTCAAAGATAGCAGAAAACTCAGTTAAATAGACTACAATACCCTCAAAACTAAAAACTCACACAAAACCTACGAATCAAAGTTACACCCAACAAGAAAAAAAACTGAGCTCGAAACCATTGAATTTTGCAGCCATGGCGAGCACCAAAGGTCTAAGGATTATGACAGAGAGGTTGAGCTATTTAGATTTACTACTTTTTTATGTATGTGGGATGTCATTTATGAGTAGTGATATGTATTGACAATCCTAATTGCTAGTGGATATACTTCCACTGGTATCACTGTAAGAAAAAAAAAAAGCCACACCCAACAAGAAGACCATGTTGGATCAAAACAAAAAGATGGCTTATTTGGGGTCAGCGTTTGAGACCATGTTGGACCATCATGTCGCACATGATGTAAATTTGATATTACCATATCTCTTTTTTATTTGGCGAAAAAAATATATATATTCTGGAGTATCATCTCTAATTTTGAGTTAACCTCCCAATTACTTTTTAGCTTTTTAGGTTTACGTGGGTTTTAGTTTTGAGGGCATTCAACTCTATTTGACTAAATTTTTGGCTATTTTTGAAAGTTTTTGTAAAAACTAATATTTATGAAAATATATGGTAAATTTTGGTTAAGTATAAGATAACACAAAATCTTACACCCTAAATAATCGATTATGTCAATAAATAACGTGACTCGTCGAAAAATTGTCATTAAATTAAAACTTTTTTTTAAAAAAAAGTAATAGAAATGAAATTTTCTCAATGCGTCTCCATTCTCAGCATGATGTCTAGAGAGCAACTATCCAATTAACCTCAATAACATTAGAGATGAAAAAAAAATAAATAAATAAAGAAAATGATGGGAAAGTACACAAAAACCACACAGACCATGAGGAAACCAATGCAAAGACAACTTTTTTCAACGAGTCATAACCATTGCATTAATGTTCACACCTACAATTTACAAAGACGGTTGAACACGTGCAATTTATACTTTTTACTTTGAAAAACAATGAAAAGGAGAAAAAGCAGAGCATGAGAATTGTGGAAAAATTGTGTACACACAGCAAAAACATAATTATATTACAATCTGCCCTGCCATTTCCTCTCTCTCTCCTTCACTCACTCTCTTGCAAACCGGGAGAAGCACATAGATTCGATCAATATTCCCTGCAAGAACCCGCATCTGCAAATCCATTCGTTTCTGCTACCAAGTAATGTGGTCAGTCATATTCTTTTCTGCTGTGTTTTGCCTGCTTATAGATTTTCACACTGTCAGCAAAGAAAACCCATCAATTATCAACAGTGATTCTCATACTTTTGTAGTTTGTTTGTTGTGAATTTTGTTGCTGTATTTGCTTTTCCTTTACATGCATAAGATATAGTTTGTGGTAGAAAAATTTTCTTCCTTGTTTGCTGTTTCACTCCATCTGACTGAACTCTATGAAATTAGACTACTTTGTGTTCATACCTCTTATAGGTTGAATCATTTTTCAACTTAAGGTTGATCTTTCTTTGCTTTTTTTTTTCTTTTCTTTTTTTGGTGTTAGGTGTATCAGTTCCCAGCAGTTCAATCTTAGCCATAGCCATACAGCTTAACACACAGAAATTTCCAGGGTCTCTGTTTTTCCCTTGTTTTAATATGGTTTTTCACATTAATTTACCCCAAGCCCTGAAATTGTGGTAAAGAACAATATTTCTGGACCCAATTTAGGCAAGTCCAGGGAATTGGTGAAGTTAATTATGGCTTTGTTCCAATTGAGAACCTTGTGTTTATGTCTCCTCCTCGTGTTCAAAACCTGCATAGCCGGCCAACAACATAAAGATCGGATTTATCCTGGGTTCCAGGCATCTCAGATGGATTGGAGTGATAATGGGGGGCTGTTCCTGCTATCCAACAACTCAGCTTTCGCCTTAGGATTCTACCAAGCCCTTGATGTCAAGTTGTATTTACTTGTAGTCATTCACTTGGGCACTTCTAAAGTGGTCTGGACTGCTAATAGAGGCTTACTGATTTCAAATTCTGATAAGTTTGCCTTTGACAAAAATGGGAACGCCTACTTGAGAAGCAGTAACGATTTGGTTTGGTCTACAAACACAACAGGAGAAGTAGTTTCAGCCATGCAGTTGCAGGATTCAGGAAACTTGGTATTGCTTGGTGACAAAGGAAGCATTCTTTGGCAGAGTTTTAGCCATCCTACTGACACTCTTTTACCTGGCCAGGAGTTCTCAGAAGGAATGAAGCTCAAAAGTTTTCGCAATCGCAATAACGTGTCTCATTATCTTGAAATTCAGTCAGGGGAGCTGGTCTTATATGCAGGATATCAAATTCCACAAATCTATTGGTCCATGGCAGATGACAGCAGGAAAAGCAATAACAATGTCAGTGGCAAGATTCATTCTCTGTCTCTTGTGTCCAATTCATGGAATTTCTATGGTGCAAATGGATCCTTACTTTGGCAATTTGTCTTCTCTGACAATAAGGATCCAAATGCCTTCTGGGCTGCTGTTTTAGGATCTGATGGTATAATATCGTTCTATAATTTTCAAAAGGGAAAGTCTGTTGCTGCTGAAGCAACCAAGATCCCACAAAGTTCATGCAGCACTCCTGAGCCTTGTGACCCTTACTATGTGTGCTATTTTGAGAATTGGTGCCAATGCCCTTCACTTCTCACCTCACGCTTTAATTGCAAACCTCAAGCACTCCCAACCTGTAATACCTCCAAAAGTTCAGTAGAGCTCTTATACGTTGGTGAGAAGCTTGATTACTTTGCACTTGGTTTTAGCACACCCTCTCTGAAATCCAATCTGAGTTCCTGCAAAGAAGCTTGCCTTGGTGATTGTTCTTGCCTTGTGCTGTTCTTCGAAAACAGTTCTGGACATTGTTTTCTGTTTGACCGGGTAGGGAGTTTTGAACGCTCCGCTGCAAATTCTACTGGATACATCTCTTTTATGAAGGCCTTGAGGGATGGAGTAAGCCCTGTAAAGGAAGGCAAGGGAAATAAAAGCAAGCGCATTTTGTTGCTCATGGTCATTTCGGTTGCAACAATCTTGGTTATTGTTGGTCTAGTTTATGTAGGATTTTGGTACTACCGCAGGATGAGACTATTGGAATATTCCCAAGAAATCTTGGAAGAGGATAAGTTCTTGGACAGTCTTTCTGGAATGCCAATTCGCTTCACTTACGGCGATCTTAGCAGAGCAACTAAAAATTTCTCCAACAAAATTGGCCAAGGAGGGTTTGGTTCAGTCTACCTAGGTGTGCTTCCGGATGGCATCCAACTGGCTGTGAAAAAATTGGAGGGCGTTGGCCAGGGGAAGAAAGAGTTTAGAGCTGAAGTCACTATTATTGGGAAAATTCGTCATGTCCATCTGGTCAAGCTCAGAGGTTTCTGTGCAGAAGGGCCTTACAGACTTCTTGTTTATGAGTACATGGGTAAAGGGTCTTTAGATAAATGGATATTCAAGAACAACAAAAAGGATGAATCGTTAGATTGGAATACAAGATTCAGTATTGCCTTGGGGACAGCAAAGGGGTTGGCTTATCTCCATGAAGAGTGTGAAGAAAAGATTGTCCATTGTGATATAAAACCTGAAAATGTTCTTCTTGATGACAATTTTGTTGCCAAAGTTTCAGATTTTGGTTTGTCCAAGCTAATGAACCGGGAGGAAAGCGGTGTACATACGACGCTGAGGGGCACAAGAGGGTACCTTGCACCAGAATGGATCACCAATTATGCCATATCCGAGAAGAGTGATGTATACAGTTATGGGATGGTCTTGCTTGAGATCATTGGTGGAAAGAGGAATTTTGATCCAGGGGACAGTTCCGCGAAAGGCCACTTTCCTTCTTATGCCTTTAAGCTGGTGGAAGAGGGAAATATGAAACAGTTCCTTGATCCAAATCTAGATGTTGATGAAAATGATGAAAGAGTTTTAAGTGCAATTAAAGTTGCATTATGGTGTATTCAAGATGAGATGCAACTAAGACCCCCAATGACTAAAGTTGTCCAAATGCTTGAAGGTCTTTGTACTTTACCCCCACCGCCGATATCCCCCTCTGTGTCAGGCCCTCATTTTAGTTTCTTACAATGGAGCAGCAAAGACGCTACTTCGTCATCAGGACTCAGTAATTACAACAGTGATATACTCATGTCAGACATTCGGCTTTCAGGGCCAAGATGATAGAAGAAAATTTTATGACTGGTGATGTAAGGGGTTTTATGCTTTCCAGGATGAAAGGTAGTGTGTCAGGTTAAGCATTATTGATTGACCTAAAAAAAAAAGCTTATGTATTATTGACAGTTAAGGCCTTTATATAGCTGCTCATCAAGTTTTTAATTTTGAAGTTTCATGACATCTGATTTTGTTATGGTTTTTGTTATGAATCTCAAAAACATGACTCTTCATTATATGCTATGGCTAGTAGTTTTGATCCTATAGCAGCTCCAAAGTGATATTTTAATGCTTCTTCAAGCTGGTTCATTCACATCTCCGAAGGAGTGATCCTTGTATGCTTGATCTAGCCTCCACAGATTCTAAGCTAGAAAAACATTGGGGTTTCTTTGTCCCAAATATCCAAAATCAACACAAAACTGAAACTATCAACTAGTCGAATGCCCGTTTATCAGTCTTGCCACACATTTCACAGAGAGGTGAAGCTTATAATAAGGTTGATTATGAAGATCTGCATATTTTGGGATCAAGGATATTGCAGCAGAATTCAAACTCTTTTATTTTGTTTTTCTTTATAATAAAAAATGGCAACATGAAAAGTATCAATGCTGCCTCATTTTAGATACCTTAAACATCCAAGAGTCAAACTATATGGAGAACACGGCAAAGAGGCGCATATAAGTTCCTAATCCAGGAAAAACTGAATTTAGAAAAGAACGATGAATTTAGAAAAACTATATGGTCCTCAAATTTATACTCGATTTATATTTTAGTCCCTCAATTAAATTATTCATTTAAATGGTCCATCGACTCTAATATTATTCGCTCCATTGGTCCTACCGTTACGTTCTGTCAATATTTCTATTAAATATGAGAGCAAATTAGTCATTATTTACCTTAAAATTAGGTTAAATCTAACAGAAAATTAGACGGTAGGACCACTGGAGCGAATAATATAGAGTTGATGGACCATTTGAACGAATAATTTAGTTGATGGACCAAAATGTAAATCATATATAAGTTTGAGGACCATTTGAGTAATTTACCCAATATATTATGGAATTTAAAAAACTATGCAACATTTTGAAACAAATCAGTTGTCTTTTTTTTTTTTTTCCTTGTAATGTTCGCCAAAATTAGGAAGGGGGATAAGGATTTTCATACATATAATGCCAATATGTCATAGGGATTCAACCCTATTCGCAAACTTATCAGGGCATGTTTACGTATCAGTAATGGGAATGAGAGGAAAGGGAATGATTTCCATTCCTGACTTCTCCTGCGTTTACTTGCAATCATGAATGAAAAAATAAGTGGGCCCCACCTCAAAATCCGTAATCACATTCCCTCAAAACTAGGAATCAGATCAACTAGGGGGGAGTAGTCGATACGATTCTCATTCCTGTTTTCTCTTAATAATTTCCAAAAATACCCTTATCACTTTACCATAATTCTAAAATTAATTTGGATTCTGATTCATGCAAATTAGTAAACAATAACAATGGGAATCAATCCCATTCCATTGCTAATTCCATATGTTTAGTAAACAGCTTAATGAGAATGATTCTTCCCATACCGATTCAGTAGTTCTCCGATTCCTAAATTCTTTGATTCCTTAGTTTCTCCATTACTGATACGTAAACATGCCCTCAGTTGTCATCAAGCAAATTGTTGGATCTTTGTGATAATCTAGCAAATTGTTGCACGGTAATGATATTTGTGATAATCTAAAGAATTGCTTAGGCCACAAAATGGCAAAAATTTCATCATGAAGAAAATCAAAACCACCAAAGACTGCAGAGCACCACTGAGGTTTAGGTCATATTCGTAATAACCTATATAGTTTTTTTACTTCTTTACCCACAAGAGGCACCAACCAACTACCATTCAATGATTCAATGGTTCATTTATTGATATCATCTACTGTATACGTAGAATCTATAACTTCCATATTTATTAGATATGTAATCAATAATAAAATTAGTAGATGTTATAAAAGGGATCCCGAGTTTCTGCATTTAGAGATAGCGTATTTATCCGCATTTCATAAAATCTAGACCATTTAACTAATCCAATGTTTGTAGGTATGCCACATCAACTACAATAAATTTGTTTTCCTTTTTTCTCTAAAACTGACGGTGTTACTTTTATCGTCCTCTCCTTGAACTGTTCTTTACTTCTTCTCTATCAACTCTTTTGACTTATCTTCCTTCCCTCATGTCTTCCACACCCATTTCTTTGTGTTACGATATTTTTCCAATCAGTTTAATATGAATGGATTTTAGCTAGTAATATTTTTCATTGTGATTTGTGAAGAAGCCTCTTAATAGACAGAATATACTGCATCAACCAAAATTTTATGAGAACGTTTGGCCATTCTCCAATGAGTATTTAAGTTAAGGGTTAGTTATATATTTCTAATCTCGGTAGTTGGATTGCATCTAAGAGACTACCAACACATTTAATGAATGCAGATGCAATCCAACAGCCAAGATTAGAAGTATGTAACTAATCCTTAACATAAAAGACTTATTGTAGAATCTCCCGAGAAAGTTTACTTTAAAAGTCATGAAAAAAACACAAAGCTATTGCAAGTTGCAAATCTACTTCAATCGATAGATTTTAAATTTCAATTACACTACTGAAATTGATTGCAAGTCATCAGCCGAAATTGATCAGGAAAATACCCCATTGATTGTTGCACTACCCATCGCCAGCAAACTATGGAATATGTGAGGAAGAAAGTACAATTTGCCAAATTAACAATTCATCACACCGCGACTTGGGATTGAACACATGACACATTAAAGTAGAAGAAGAAGCCAAAAGAAAAAAAAAACAAAGAAGAAAGATCAGGTTACAAATAGTGAGAGAAAGAAGCAAGAGAGCGGTAGGCTGAACGGACGATAGAGATGGAGGGATTTTTTTTTTCTTCCCTTTTGTCAAAGGAACTAACAACGTCAGTTTTTTAAAAGGAAACAAATCTATTGTAGCTGATGTGGCATAGCTATAAGCATTAGATTAGTTGAATGGTCCAAATTTTATGAAATGCGGGTTAATGTACCAACTCTAAATGTAGAGACTCGGAATTTTGGATGGAGATCCTCTTCTTGAATTTTATCTACTAGAATTTACTTGTTTTTTGTCCTGCACACGCCACCTCACTAAAATTCAATCTAAGAGATATAAGAAGTAGAGAGAAAATCTAAACATATCATATGCTTTGCAAAGGTTTTTTCTTATCTTTTGACCAACATAGTGTTGGAGAACAATCAGTATAAAACCAAATAACAGAATAATAACAAATCGAAATATGTTTTATATATATATATATAAAGTACTGCTTTTTTTTTTTTTAATCAAAGAGAGATAACTTCATTGCAATAACAATGTCAAAGTACAAGAAGAAGACTGGACTTTAGTGATGTAACAAGTGTCGCCTCATTAAAACCTTGCCTTTAAAAACCCCCAAATGGAGGAAAATCCGGTCAAGGAAAAAGAGTACCATTACATCACATCCAGTATAAAATTAAATGAAGTAAATAATTTGTCATGAGTCTTAGAAGAGCAATAGGATTTCCAAAAAACCCAATAACCCTGTAAAAATAACAATCTGGAGAGTAGACAGGGACATCAAAATGACCTGCAGACGACCCAATTAAATGAACTTGCTAATTTGACTGCCACATAAACAATAAGCCACCACTTAAACCAACTCTAACCACAGAAAATGAGCCATAATATAAAGTACTGTTAAACGAACCCTAAAATTAACTGAGTATACCCTATGATCTAAGTACACCCTAATATTTAAATTAAAATGTAAAATTAACTAAGTACACCCTATTTAATTACCAAAAATACCCCAGATACACCATAATCCACTCTATCACACGACAGCAAACTTATTCGAATCTGGTAACAACATTCATCAAGGTCAAGTGGCATACTAAATTATTCAGATATCATGGCTAAGAAGCTTTGATTCAAAGGTAGTAGAAAGCCCCTTGTTTTCAATTTTTTAGAATTTCCATACACAATTCAAAAGCATTGCATTCATTGGTTAAAAAACTTAAAGATTCTTGTCTGTTATTGATGGTTATGACGATCTAAGGTTTAGAATGCATGATGTTGTACGAGATGTTGTTGTCCGAATTGCATCTAGAGATCAACATGTCTTATCAAGAGCTTATACAGAGTTCGATGAAAGTCCAAGTAAAGACTGCTCTCTAATCTCTCTCCAAAGATGTACTATCCCCAAGCTTCCCGATGTACCTTGGGAATGCCCAGAACTGCCTCCATTTCGTCAATCCCTAACAAATCTTCAAACTTTGTGTTTAGATCAGTGCGTGTTGGACATAGCTCTAGTTGGACAGCTAACAAACTTGAAAATTCTTAGCCTTATACACTCCCAAATTGAATTGGGTTTCTTCAATTTTTTAGAATTTACATACACGATTACCGAATTTCAATTTCAATTCCAAGTGAACACGTATGAACTCGCTTGCTATTTTAATATTTTTTATTATCAAATAAAAGGAAATAACAGAGTTTTTGGAGTAGGGTTTTTCGTTTATGTTTTATTAGAGTTGAATGTAGTGAGTAGGGTGTACTTATTAAAATTACATTTGTTTCATAACTCAAAATATTCTTTTTGGTCATTTTACATTAGGATAAATTAGTAATTCAATAAATAGTTTGATAGTAGGGTGTACTCAGTTAATTTTAGGGTTCGTTTAGTAGCACTCTATATATATATAATCAAATCAATACAACAGTAGAATAAATTTACAAAACACTGACTTGGATTGATGATAGAGTCCTGCAAAGTTGCAGTGTCCTTTAGACAGTATTTTCTCCTCTATCTTTGTGCTTGTAGTTCGATAAGAGTCTATCCACCAGAATTAAACTATCACAAATCAAAGCCTAAGCACTATTGCTTTGATTTCTGGCGAACAATAATATGATCTCTCAGAAAGTGCTTATGTGTGAGAATGATAATGTTGTTCAAAAATTGTTTTTTCTGGTTTGGATGAATTGTCAATATATAGAGATCTGACACCTCTTCATCCAATAATTACATTAACTGTTTAACATATTTAAATTTCAGATAATGATTTTATCTTAAAAATGAATTTCTAATTAACAAAAAATAAAATGTTAATTAAATCAATAAGACAAGTGTATTTTGCCTATACAAACTCTAACACATAGTAGATATTTCCCATGTGGAGACAAGAAAAAATGGCCAACCGAATAATGGGCCAAAGTGTTGAGAGAGAGAAAGAGAGAAAGAGAGAGAGAGAGAGAGAGAGAGTAGAATGCAAGATAGAAAAAGGTCCAAACTTTTCCTAACCGTGCAACCACCAAATGTAGTATAGCTAAATGATGACTTTATTCATTTGTGTCTGTGCCATACCCAATAATTGCTAGATATCACATCAAAAAACAGAGTATAAATGCAATAAGAAATAAATCAACCAATGAGGAGGAATGACAACAACCAACAATCACCAACAGAAGAAAGACAAAGCTGTATTTATCAAGAGACCCACTTAACATAATATATGAAAAACTATACAAACCACAAAGAAAGAATGTACCTGGAAACCCGCAGAAAGAGAAATAGATTTTATTTTGGTGCTCACAACACTTATGACTTTGATATTTTATTAGGTCTTGGTCTCCCTCCACATCTTTTCTTCTATTTTTTTCCCTTTCCATCTTTTCCATTTCTATTATTATTTTGAGGTGAAGAGATGATCAGAGTTCCATTTAGTCAAAATCCAACAGCTCAAGTATTGAAAACATATCAGAAAGATTACTCGCACAGCATGAGCACTGAGAAGGATGACCAGATATTTTTGTTGTCCTCATATGATGATGATTTTTTTTTTCTGTGCAAAATTACAAAAGCAGTTCTTCCACTTGTTCTTACTTCCAATAAAATTCATGTAATATTGTAAACCTACCAAACAAGAGTAAATACCACTTGGTTTTCAATTGAGTTCCAGTCTGCTCAAGGAGAAGGATGAAAAGACAAATGAGAAGCCCCCAAAAAGGAGAAAAAACTTAGTTGCAACGGGATAGTAAAATAATGCTATTCCCATTTCACGGAAGTCTTTCTTCCCCAAAAGAAAAGGGGTTGTTCCTTTTTCTTTTAAACAAATAGAGCACTATTTTGCTATTCCGGTTTCATGGAAGTCTTTCTCCCCAAAAAGAGAAGGGGTTGTTCTTTTTTCTTTGAAACATATAGAGCAGCTTAGTAATAAATCAGAGGGATTAGCATAGAAGAAATATTTCACAGGGGCTTACAGATTATACATAGACCTTATCTTTTCTCTAATCACATAGACCTTTATTTCAATGATACAGAAGGAGGTCCAAAGAGTCTGCCTAGTCTTCTCTTATTGGAACAGAGCATATTAAAAGAGAGAAAAACTCTGGAACATGACCACCACAACATAATATATATGTATGGTATAAGAAACAGAAGGTAGCAATCATATATATATATATATATATATATATATAAGCTATTATGTTATTTCAACTATGTTACAAAAGTCACAGCTAATTTATGTTATTTATCCTAGAAGACAGAGAGTTGTCTAAGAGGCTGCAGTTAAGGGAGAATGGTGAGGAGCTCCATGGAAGAAATTGGACGAAGATGTGTGGCTGCGCTCGGTTTCATGTTTAACCCCTTGATTTTCTTCATCTTCTTCTTCTTCTTCTTCTTCAGCATCCCAAAGGAATTCAGCATATGAAGCCATGACAAAACTGCAAAAGGAGAGGAGTTGAAACATTAGTTCAAACAATAACAAACACCAATAAGAAAATCCCTAACCGAGAAACAACAGAACAAGAGATCTCCTAGAATCCAAAACAACCCTGCATATGTGATTATAAGTTACAGAACCCCCCGATAGATATTCCATTACAAGTCAAAACATGTTGATTCATATGAAATTTACTCAAAATATCTTCATCTATGGACATAAAAATTTGACCAAATGGAGCATGTTCTTAGCCACTCTTAAGAAAACAACCTCAGAAGATACTGCACTTTAACCAAGATTATAAACAGTAGGAACTTCAAAAGATCGAACTTCGATTCATTCAGCCTAATTATGTTGTTTGTGATTAAAAGAAAAAGAAAATAATCAAAGAAGAGCATATGTTAGAACACTATCCCAAAAATTTATTCAGAGCTGTAAACCATGCTGTATAAGTTAGCCAATAACTATTTGATCAAACAGGAGTAATATAAGCTAAAGAAGAAAAAGGAACTAAATTCGATAAACCGCATATGAACAAGAAGCTTTGATCAAAACAGGAACTTGTTTCTTACCAGTCGTCTGGGGATGTTTTAACAGCTTGATCATGGTAATTCTCAGCTCGTTCAGCATCCTTCTGTGTTTTCCATATTATACCAGCATATAGTGATAAGACATTGGCATCATTCGGGTTCGCCAAAATCGCTCTTCCACAGTACTCCTCTGCTTTAGCATAATCTCCTCGGACCTATTCCCATTATTGTTAGTCAAACTCCAAATTGATCAAAGATCAAATCTTCACGAAATGTATATACACTTACACATTGATATATATATACACATAACATATTGAATGAAAAAGACATTTGATCATTTACTTCTTCTTGATTGTTAATCTAACCAACCATGTAGTTTCTCAGACAGAAAGCATAGCAATCTCCAAATAGTTATAGAATAACCCATTAATTAACATGGCAATCTCCATTCTTATGATCAGTTTTCTCAGAAACCAAAGAGGAACCCATAATCCAAGAAAGTGGGAAGCTAGCTAGCTAGCTGTGCTTTATTTTTATAACCACTTACCTCTTTTAGAAACTTTGCATAGTTCCCAAGTAAGAGGCCATTTCCCGGGTCAGCTTGAATCATCTTCTGATAATAAGCATCTGTGCTCCCACTCCCATGATTGTTACTCTCAAAGAAACCAGACCCCCCTCCATCTCCACCGTCCGATCCTTTCCCACTACCACTACCGCCACATATCTTACCACCATTACTTCCCGCACCACCACCCAAAACTAGTGTCTGCAAACCATCGTCTTCTTTCCCCACAGCAGAGTCTTCATCATCCATGAGCTTCGCACCCAAACCAGAGCTTGAGAACAACCTTTGGGTCGCAGATGAAGATATTGATCTGGATTTTAGCTCTTCTTCTTGTTCTTCAACATTTTTGGCCTTGGTTTTAGATTTCTTTCCAAGGCTTAGAGGTATGGGGTTCTTCTTTTTGGGCTTAGGTTGGCTTGGGATGTCTGCTTCTAACAAGACTTGGGTGGTTGTTTTCTTTGTTGGGTCGATTGAAGGTGAGTGAAAAGAAGATGATGATGATGATAAGGAAACTGACCTGGTTCTAGTGAGGAGTGGCTCTGGCTCTGGTGAGGAGTCTTTTGAGTGGGAAAGCCATGAGTTCAAGATCGGAGCTGAGGAGCTTCTAAGAAGCATGCTTACGGCTTAACAAAGGTACAACTAAAAAAGGTTCTTCAGATATATTATATATAAAGGAAAGTAAAGAAGTGCGGACTGCAGAAATGGTGGGACGAGGAGAGGAGAGAGAGAGAGAGAGAGAGAGGGAAAACCTCACTCCCTTGGAACAGTAAACTGCTAAAGCACCTTTAAAAAGAATAAATATTCTCCACCACCATTGTTTTCATCATCACAAAAAAATAAAAATAAAAAGTTTTATTTACAAAGGCAATTTCCTCTTCTTGGAGATACCTATCATGTTTATGTTGTTAGACAATACGATATTTTTTCGAGAAAAAAGAAAAGAAAAGAAAATACGGATATTTTCTTGTCAAATAGTATACATTGAACATTTAGACAATAATTCATCAAGAAGGTATATAGTTTAAGTTAACAACATGACAATATGACATATTAGATTGTCTAATAAGACGATATTTTACAATTGGCTTTAACTAAAACCTTATGTGCAAGTGTAATGAGCAATTGAGCAAATTGGGTATCAAGTGGTAGGCGCGACAAAGATACAGCCGCTGCTGCACTTGTTGATGATTCATGAATCATGATATTGTGGTGTGGTGTCTTCACCGTATAAGCCCACGGGCAATGGCCAAGTACATGTTGGAAGTTTGAAAGCAAATGTCCCACATTGGAGAAACCAAAAAGTTTCACATGCTTTATAAGCATGAAACCTTAACATCAATTAAATAAGATGGTGGGCTGATGGGCTTGATTGTGAAGGCCATCTTGGTTGGCTTGCTTGATTAATAATAATATTTAAATAATCAAGACTTGGGCCTTGGGCCTCTTGGGGTCTCTGAAAAAATAAAAGAAATACACCCAGCCCGAAAATAAAATAAATATTTTTTATTTTTATTTTCGGATTTCTTTTAGCAGTAGTTTAATTCAAACCAAAAAGACTTATCTTTTTGTTTGAATTTGAACAGGTATAACTGATACTAACTGCTATTTTGAAGAGGTGCAATTCTATTATAAAACCACAAGTCCTAGGCCATAAGATGTACTCATTTTCTGAACTATTTTTATATTGTTTAAAACTACATACTGTATTGGAGAGAAGCACACCAACGTTCGCCAGAATTCAAGGATCCGGTGCTGGACCTTTGAATTATAGATAGTTGAATCCTGGGAGATAGACGCCTGTTGAACTTCAAGCACAGAGAAGAGGCGAATTTCTGTCTTTAGGACATTGCGAATACGCAAGCCTCTATCTTCAGCAAAAGTCAGTGTTCTGTACTTTTTTATATCTGCATATTTTTATAGTTCCTATATTCTGTTGTTACTATCTACTTAGAATTTTGTATTAATCTAGTGATCCTATAATATAAGACATTTACAGTTTTTTCCTAACAATCTAAAGACAGAATCACTATGGGAGAATCTATAAGTGGCGTGAAGATGACTGATATGGTCAATCTCAATGGCGTCAAAACTCATGTTAAGGAACCAGAGAAGTTCAAAGGGGTGGATTTCAAACGCTGGCAACAAAAAATGCTATTTTACTTGACAACACTGAATTTGGCTCATGTAGTCAAAGAGGAAGTTCCTGTGGCAACAGAGAATCCGATCCCTGCAGCCAAATTAAATGCTATTGATGCTTGGAAACATTCTGAGTTTCTCTGCAGGAATTACATTCTCAGTTCATTGGATGATACCTTGTATGACGTTTATTCTTCATACAAGACTGCCAAGGAATTGTGGGAGTCTCTCGAAAAGAAGTACAGAACAGAAGTTGCTGGTACTAAGAAATTTGTCATTGGGAAATTTCTGAATTACAAAATGATAGACTCCAAGTCAGTGGTTAATCAAGTGGAAGAACTCCAGATCATTATGCATGAGTTGCATAATGAAAATATGATCATGAACGAGAACTTTCAAGTAGGTTCAATCATAGAGAAGTTGCCTCCTTCCTGGAATGATTTCAAGATCTATCTGAAACACAAGAAATCTGACATGACCCTGGATGATTTGGTTCTGAAACTAAGAGTTGAACAGGATCACAGAGTTAATGCGAAAGTGGATAGTGTTTCCTCTGAAGCCAAAGCCAACATTGTTGAAGGCAAAGCCTCTGCTGGAAAGCCAAAACATAATTCCCAGAAAAACAAAGGCAAGTCCTATTCCAACAAACTAGCACCAAACAGCAAGAACTTTAAAATCAAGGGGAGTTGCTGGGTGTGTGGAAAAATTGGACACAAGGCACAGGATTGTCGCCACAAGAAAGATGGAGCTTCTGCCAAATCTGCCAATAATCAAGCAAATGTAACTGAAGATGTATTGGCTGCTGTAGTATCTGAAACCAATATGGTTTTAGATACAAAAGATTGGTGGATCGATACTGGTGCAACTAAGCACATATGTGGCGACAAGAGCATGTTCTCTACATACCAAGAAATTTCTGGTGGAGAACAACTCTACATGGGAAATTCCTCAACAGCTGCCATTGCTGGAAAAGGAAAGGTGTTGCTGAAATTTACCTCTGGGAAGGAACTGACCCTTCTAGATGTACTTCATGTCCCTGATATTAGGAAGAACTTAGTGTCTGGTCCATTGCTTAGCAATAAGGGCTTTAAACTAGTGTTCGAATCAGACAAGTTTGTTCTTACTAAAGGGGGAATGTTTGTGGGAAAGGGTTATTTGGCTGAGGGTTTGTTCAAACTCAATGTATTAGCTACAAATGCTATCAATAAAATAAATAAGGCTTCTGTTTATATTGTTGAGTCTTGTGATATTTGGCATGCTAGATTAGGACATGTTAACTTTCGTTGTTTAGATAGAATGATCAATTTAGGGTTGCTGCCAAACTTTAAAATTGATCACAACAATAAATGTGAAATATGCACAGAATCAAAATTTGCAAGGCAAAGTTTCAAATCTGTTTTTGGAAGGTCTAATGAGTTGCTGGGTTTGATTCATTCAGACCTTTGTGATTTTAAATCAACACCAACTCATGGAGGAAAGAATTATTATATTACTTTCATTGATGATTGCAGTAAATTTTGTATGTCTATTTGATAAATAGCAAGGATGAGGCTTTGAATATGTTTAAGACATATAAAGCTGAAGTTGAAAATCAATTAGAGAGAAAAATTAAAGCTCTAAGATCTGATAGAGGAGGAGAGTACGAGTCTATAGCCTTCTCTGAATTTTGTGCTCAACATGGAATAGTTCATCAAACAACGGCTCCATATACACCGCAACAAAACGGTGTTGCAGAAAGGAAAAATCGAACTTTCAAGGACATGATTAACTCCATGTTGAATAGTTCAGGGCTTCCACACAATCTGTGGGGTAAAGCCTTACTTACTGCAAACACAATCTTGAACAAAATTCCACATAAGAAGACTAATAAGTCTCCTTATGAAGTGTGGAAAGGTAGAATTCCTACATATAAAACCCTCAAAGTGTGGGGTTGCCTTGCAAAAGTTCAAGTACCTTTGCCAAAACGAGTTAAACTTGGACCAAAAACAGTAGATTGTGTATTCATTGGTTTTGCGAATAACAGTGCAGCCTATAGATTCTTGGTAGTTAAATCTGAAATTTCTGATATCCATGTCAATACTATCATAGAATCTGTAGATGCAGAATTTTTTGAGCATATTTATCCCTACAAAGAAAATAGGTCCTGTCCAAATAGAAAGAGGTCACTTGAACAAAATCAAAGTGACATTCCTTCTTCTTCAGGGGTTCATGAAAATGAAATGGAACCAAGAAGAGGAAGTAGAACCAAAATCCCAAGAAATTTTGGACCTGATTTTCTAACCTTCTTGTCAGAAGCTGAACCACAAACGTACAAGGAAGCAATGGCTTCAAGTGAGGCTTCCCTTTGGAAAGAAGCAATTAAAAGTGAGATGGATTCCATTTTACAGAATAATACCTGGAAATTGGTTGACTTACCACCTGGTAATAAACCAATTGGTCATAAATGGATATTCAAAAAGAAATTGAAGGCTGATGGTTCTATAGACAAGTATAAGGCACGTCTAGTAGCAAAAGGCTATAAACAAAAAGAAGGGCTGGATTACTTTGATACATACTCACCTGTATCAAGAATCTCATCTATAAGAATATTAATTTCTATAGCAGCCATATTAAACTGGAAATACATCAAATGGATGTTAAAACGGCCTTTTTGAATGGAGAATTAGATGAAGAAGTCTATATGGAACAGCCAGAAGGGTTTGTGGTTAAAGGACAAAGGACAAGAAAAGAAAGTGTGCAAATTAATTAGGTCTTTGTATGGACTTAAACAAGCACCAAAAATGTGGCATGAAAAATTTGATCATGTTATGTTGTCAAATGGTTTTAAGATCAATGAGAGTGACAAATGTGTATATGTGAAGAGTCTCAAGGACTCGTGTGTCATAGTATGTTTATACGTTGATGACATGCTCATAATGGGTACTAACAAAGATATCATTAATTCCACAAAGAAAATGTTATGTTCAAGTTTTGACATGAAGGACTTGGGACTTGCAGATGTCATACTTGGAATTAGAGTTCAAAGAACCAAACAAGGTTATTTTTTGACTCAGTCACATTATGCAGAAAAGTACTTAGAAAATTTGGTCACTTTGATGATCCAACCGTTGTGACCCCTTTTGATCCATCAGTTCATCTAGCTAAAAATAATGGAGATGCAGTATCTCAGCTAGAATATTCACAAGTGATTGGAAGCTTAATGTATATGATGAATAGTACAAGGCCTGATTTAGCATATGCAGTTAGCAGGCTTAGTAGATATACTAGCAACCCGTCTGATGATCATTGGAAGGCTTTAATTAGAGTGCTACAATTTATAAAAGGCACAATAAATTATGGATTGCATTACACGAGTTATCCACCAGTTTTAGAAGGATATAGTGATGCAAATTGGATTTCTGGTGAAAGTGAAACAAAATCCACTAGTGGCTATGTTTTTGTGTGTGGAGGGGCAGCAGTAGCTTGGAAATCAACCAAGCAAACGTGTATAGCACGATCAACTATGGAATCTGAATTCATAGCTCTGGACAAGGCTGCTGAAGAAGCAGAATGGCTTCGAAACTTCATGGAAGATATACCGTTATTGCCTAAACCAATAACTGCAGTATGTATTCATTGTGATAATATGGCAGCTATTGCAAGAGCCAAAAATAAGATATACAATGGCACATCAAGGCATATAAGGCGAAGACATAGCACAGTTAGACAGTTGCTCAAAGATGGAATAATCTCATTAGATTATGTAAAGTCAAAGGAAAACATAGCTGATCCTTTGACAAAAGGCCTACCTAGAGAGCAAATTAAATATGCGTCGAGGGGAATGGGTTTAATGTCAATATCACAATGAGCTAACCTGATGGAACCCTAACCTAGCTGATTGGAGATCCCATGGTCTAGGTTCAATAGGCAAACTGGTTGGGAAAGGCTCAAGGTATGAACACACTAATTACTCATTCCTATGACTAAAGTGTGTTGTCTGCAGAAGTTTTTAGGGTATGTTTTGTACAAAACATTTAATGACGTTAATATTTTGATATTCAAAAGAAGTATGGCAGAATACTTTTAATTAACGTTACCTATATAGGAGTAAATGTGGGGTCGCATTTATGAGAATTACATGACTACATTCTCTAAAGCTCCTATGAAACCGGGATTTGTTCAGGACCAAAATGAACACAACCGCATGAACTTAAGTGTGTATAGATTCAATGCATGTGTGGCGTATTGTCTCGGTTTACTACAAAACAATGAACAGTTCAAGGTTGAGAATTCCACTGATTCATTAAGTAGATCCGATACGTCTACACTAGGGAAAGTTCAAGTCCAAAAGACACTTATCCTGATGTGTATTTTATCCAAATTCTTCTCCAGGTTTTGAGTCTGCATGGATTATTTTAAAACACATTTGCATTTCAAATGTGGGGTATTGTTGGAAATTTGAAAGCAAATGTCCCACATTGGAGAAACCAAAAAGTTTCACATGCTTTATAAGCATGAAACCTTAACATCAATTAAATAAGATGGTGGGCTGATGGGCTTGATTGTGAAGGCCATCTTGGTTGGCTTGCTTGATTAATAATAATATTTAAATAATCAAGACTTGGGCCTTGGGCCTTGGGCCTCTTGGGGTCTCTGAAAAAATAAAAGAAATACACCCAGCCCGAAAATAAAATAAATATTTTTTATTTTTATTTTCGGATTTCTTTTAGCAGTAGTTTAATTCAAACCAAAAAGACTTATCTTTTTGTTTGAATTTGAACAGGTATAACTGATACTAACTGCTATTTTGAAGAGGTGCAATTCTATTATAAAACCACAAGTCCTAGGCCATAAGACGTACTCATTTTCTGAACTATTTTTATATTGTTTAAAACTACATACTGTATTGGAGAGAAGCACACCAACGTTCGCCAGAATTCAAGGATCCGGTGCTGGACCTTTGAATTATAGATAGTTGAATCCTGGGAGATAGACGCCTGTTGAACTTCAAGCACAGAGAAGAGGCGAATTTCTGTCTTTAGGACATTGCGAATACGCAAGCCTCTATCTTCAGCAAAAGTCAGTGTTCTGTACTTTTTTATATCTGCATATTTTTATAGTTCCTATATTCTGTTGTTACTATCTACTTAGAATTTTGTATTATTCTAGTGATCCTATAATATAAGACATTTACAGTTTTTTCCTAACAGTACACTAATTCGACCTCTGCCTAACCAACATGTTGACTACAACTTCACGTGGTAGGACTCACCACTGCCGTTTTATTCGATTCCTTTTCTGCTTTACGATTGGTGTATGATTGGACGGTCCATATTTCGCTTTCGGAAGTGACCAAAATGATGTCGTTTTAGCTTTCCTTTTTTCCCTCTTTTCCTCGTGTTGCGGTACTTGTGCAATTGCATGGATTGATCATTGATGCATGCACCTTCTTAGTTGAAATTGAAAGAAAGAGAGAAAAATGGACATGACTGTGCGGAGATTTTTGAAGTTCATTAGATGAATCTAATGATTAGCATTCTTTTAAATGCGTGTGAATGCACCAATGCTAAATATAGAGACTCGGGATCCCTGTATTATTATTGAAGTTATACAAGGACTTTATCAAGACCTGCAAGTTAATCGAATCCAACATGTCCAAGCAGAAGCAGACTTCGTTGCAGATACCTTAGCAATAATAATAATAAAGTTCTTGTATTATTAGTGAGAAAGGCAAATCAACATCAACACCTACAATCACATGGCGCTTTTAGCTTGTTCTGGAGACAATGGCAAGCACTAAGCCAACCTAATTGAGTTTGGTTGATGATAAGCCAGAATGTAACCCAAGAATCATTCAACATATAAAACACCACGTGAAAAACCAAAAAGAAAAGAGAAACATAAGTGTACTAACCAACTCAACCATTCCAGTACCTCGAGGCAGACTGCGCAACAGCAATTTCATCAATAATTTTTACTACTTAAAGTGCAGGATACAATCAAGGGTCGAACTCTAACTCTGCATGTGTTGCCGCCGTTTGGGTGAGGACCATGAGGTGCCACCCGAACGTTCTCTGGGGACTATGTGATTGATACATGTCACATTCTGCACATTGCATTTCCATTTTCGGCCTAACCTCATGACAAATTATGTATGTACTATATATCATGCACAAATAGGACATGACTCACAGACAAGAAGCACAAGCACATCAATGCATTTCCCTCGCCTATTTAGAGCTCTAGAACCTTCACAAAAATAATGAGCTTCCCCGATGCAGTTTCTGCTTTCCTATTGCAGTTCTCTCTACCAATTTCGACAGTAACTTTCCAGTGTAACTCTATTGTCAAAGTTAATTCAAGAAACCTAAAAGGCTTGGCTACATTTGACTTGGTATATAATCTAAACCACACATCTCATCCCTAAGTTCTTGGTATACGATTGCATTTGATAGAAACTCAAAACGGATCTACTAAAATTTCCCGAAATTGCTTTCATGTGCATTAGGGGTTGGCCTGCCTAAAATAATGTACCTTCGGTGTGCTAGTTAAAACTCACATACAAGCCCATTGAGGACAAGAAAATCAAGAGCCGCTGCTTATTCATCGTTTGATAATTACAGCATTTGAAACTAAATTTTGTGTATGTCATCTAGCCCACTAGTACTTATCACAAGAAGTTGCTCCTCTTTTAATGTATAGGCTACTACTACCCATCCAGTCTATCATTATATACAAAAATGCTTACTGGGTCATTTTCTAAATCGTGAGCCCTTGTTTGGTCGACTCCTTTCATCCCATACAGAAGCCCAGAAGAAAAGAGACATCCAAAAAAGAACAGCAAAAAAGATCTGCACTTTGTCCTGAAACTTGGAGAAAGATGCTACAAGACCTGTTTCAACAAAAAGGCAAAGGAGGCCAGTGAGAGACTTTGGGTCAGCATTTTAGACAAATTGCACCTAAGCAAGGAAAAAACAGTGTCACAAGATTCTGACAAGCTTGAATAACTATAACATATGTGATAGACAAGTAGTTCTATGACCAGATGTGAGCATGTATAAGCTTTGCAAAAGTGAACATGTAAAAGTATGCAAACAACATTACAAATTAGATATACATTTGTTCGGAGAAGAAAGAGAAGGCAAGAGTGGAGGTGTGGGAGTGAGTTTCCATCAACCAAGTATTTCATAATTTACAACCAATTGATTTACTTATCGCAACATATATACATCACCCAAATTCTCTACCTAGTTGCATTTATTTTCATTCAAAGCATAACTCACTTGTTGGCTCTCTTTTGTGACCTTATCTTGTTCTGCCATCAGTGGCCTTATATACAAATGAAACCTCCATTCTTTCAATAATCAGTACACGTACAATTCCATTTCTATCATTACTTTTTTTTTTTTATAAATTATAACTGATCGCAATAACTTATAACCTAAACTACCATGCAGCTCAATCAAAAAGTATTTGAAAAAAATAGGCCCTGGACCCAAACCACAGATCCTTAACTCAAGCCTCAGATCCAGAAACCCAAATTCAAATTGTGAACCCAAAACCCAGACCTTTTAAAGATCCAAAACCCAGACAAACCAAACACAACAGATGCGAGATTCATTCAGCTATTTTTTTCTCAAACAGAATGGTATCAAAGCTGCAGCCCAACGGCAACTTTGAGTCACTCTTTGCGTCAATTTTCTTGAAGATTCTCAGTCTTTGTTCCCAAACAAACATGTCTTCCACTCAAACTTCAACTATTGCTACCACGAACTTTGAGACATGGAGATAACAGATGGAGTACTGGTAAAGTATTTGACCAAAGAGTAGCTGAATGAATCTGTCATTAATTAGGATTACAGCAATAGAATCATTATTACAATAGCTTACAATCAGTTTCATCACCACAACTAATCTCAAATGAATTTAGCCCTATACCTTATAATAATATTACAACGTACTTTAGTGACTCACTATAACCAACCTTAGGAAGCTAAGATTGATGCACTAAACCTTATGCTATCTATCCCTGGGACTCCTTACTCCGGATCAAACCGGCTCTATGAATTCAGAATCTAATTTTCATCAGTATAAATAGGTTAGCCAAACAAGAATACAAGCCCCAAGACTTATATCTCATCTGTACAATCTAACATGTTGTAAAATGTTATCGATTTATAGAAAAGATGGAAATGATGGTTGATAAGTGTAGGAATGTTAGTTTCAGCTTAAGGAATGATGCACTTTTACTACTCTAAACATCAAATAACACGCCAGGTACCATAAAAGTTGAACTTTTGCCAGTTGCAATATACAAGCACAGAACCCAGCTCAACAACCACAGCACAACACATAAAAAGCAAATATCAATACCAGAAATTTCATTCATTCTCTAATATATATATTAACAATAACAAAATTGAACATCTTACTCTCAAAATTAACCCTAAGACCCCAATTACAATTCCAAATTTCAAATCTAGCAGCTCAATTCCATGGAAACGAAACTATCGGGTCTTAATTCTACGAATTATAAGAACAATATGAGTATGAGCAATACCTGTGAGGCTAGTGGAGTCAGATTCTGGGGGAGGCAGAGGCGGCCCGGAATTGGCGGCAAAGCAACGGCCGGGACTAGAAGGAAGAGCGACATATGGACGGCGGGGATGAAGCGGGAAGGGGGAGGCGCGATTGGCGGAGGCAGGAGGGGTGAAGTGATGGCGTGTGCAGGGGATTGAGAAGGAGAGGAGGAAGAGAGAGTTTGGGAGGGGGAGTGGTAATGGCTTATATGGTGTTGAGGGAAGGAGAGTTGCTGCCACTGCCATTTTTGGGTATGGGAATTTTGTTTGGTGTGAATTTGGAGCCAACTTGGAGTTTATATAGGTGGCAGAGGCCTAGTTGGGGCTTCGTCACTATTGGGCTCAATTTCATTCTAAGTTTCAAACTTGGCCCCAAAATAAAAAATAATTATAACTCTTTTTTCCTTTGGTTTAGGCATCTCCCTCCTTGTAGATTACAGTAGTTTAGAATATTGTTTTTGTGTGACTTAAAAAACTAGTTTCTTGTCAACATCAGTGTCATGTTATCAAATGATAAATTTTCACACACACATTAGTAAAAACGAAAAAATGACTATTTGAATCAATGTTTTTTTTTATCGAAAACATTGTGCCTATATGTTTATTTTGTTTTATTTAGATAACTACGATTTTCAATTTGGTTGATTTTACGTAGATGATAGTTGAAAAAAAATTCTAAAAATTAGACATTTAAATTATAAAATAACATCGTGAGATGGACCCGGACGAGTAATTTGTGTCATATTAAATAATGGTGTGTGTTTAATACTTGGTCTATATCAAAAATACAAACTATACCAATACTAAAGTGTACCATGATCTTGCTTACAAAACTTAACATTTGATCATTTACATATACATGGGCCAAACTTGAGTAATTAATACTTTGATGATGTTCCCAGTTTCAAGTACTGTGACATTTCAAAGTGTATGAATGTAGACAAAATGCTTACTTTTGAAGTGTTGTCTTTTCCATTGTGCACTGTACACTGGTTGCTTTTATGAATTTTCATCAGCTGCTTAAAGCATGACATCTCACTGTTTTGGTACAAATAGTTAGGTGCATACATCTGAACCCTTTATTTTGGTAAAAAAGACTGTTAATATGGATATGACATACATGACATCAACACAGTGATGTACTGTTTTGTTAGTGCATGCAAACATCAGTTGCACAAGAATTCATGAAAACAGAAAAGAAAAAAAAAAAAAGAAAGAGGAAGCCTGTGAAACAAAGCAGCAGCTGATACTGATAGATAGAAATTAATATATAATTAATCGGTATCTACAAACACATAACAGGTGCACAATGCACATCTAAATGATTGATTTCTAAACTTCTTCTTTTTTCTTTTTTTTTTTCTTTTTTTTTGAAGTCTTATCTCTTCAGAGCACACCATGCATGAGCTAGAGAGATCGGACCTTGACAACTTAGGAAGAACAGAAGGTTCACCTAATAATAAGTATATATATGCTAGTTTCTATAAAGGGACTAGTGAAGAATAAGAGATCTCAAGGTTGAAATAGCTTATTTCCACATCTGCATTTCCATGAGAGCAAATAATAGCTGTCATCTTCTTCTCCATGAGATGACAAGCTGAAGCGCTTTGTTTTGTGAACTGGGATGACCAGAGTAGCAATGCAAGGCCTGCAATTCAAGCACTTGTTTTGACATCCAGGAGGCCTTGAACCCAAAACCATTTTGCTTTGCCTGAATTCATCATCATCACTCTCACTGTTGTTGCTTGAATGCAGAGAATACACTGGCAATGTTCAAAGCAGAACCAAAACACAACATGAAAAATGAAGAATGCTAGCTACTTAATCAAAAGCCATAACTCAAATAATCTAAGTCTTGGTACTATCTAAATAATAAAAAACAGAAAACAGAACAAGAATTTTAATTAGAGAGGTTGATTTTGAGGACAGTCAATGAATAAAACACAACCAATTTGAAGAACCCAATTTGTATTTTCAACTTTTAATGAGATCAGAAAGCTCTAAACACAAACAATTGAAAACCCCAATTTGTATTTTTCAACTTTCAATGAGAACAGCAGGCTCTAAACAGTCTTTTATTACAGTGGGGTGGTTTAGTTTAGTTTTTTTTACCTGATTTGGGAAGCAGAATTGTGAGCAAAAAGATGGAAGCCACAGTGATTATTGCAACTTTGAGGCCATGTACATGGTAGCTTCTGCTTGCAGGAGCCATCAGATGATCAGTCTTTGAAGGATGATGATGCTTCTGATGTTTGTTACAGTGAAGAAAGGGGGATGATGCTGTGCAAGAAGCACAGGAGAAGAGAGGATTGGTGGTTGACTGAGGAAGAGGCTCAATTAATGGAAGCTATTTATATTATTTTAGACATGGTGGAAACAAATGCTGTTTCTTTTCCACACTACATTTCTCTGTAGCCCATGTCTTGCATGCACCAATAAAAAGACTTTGATTTTGTAGAAAATGTAATTTTTTTTGGTCATTTTGGGGACTGTTACCCCTGACACAAGGTTTTTAGTGAAAGACTGAAGCGACTATTTGACGATCTTGGGATAGCAACTTGGTTAATCGATTGTCCGGTAAGTGGAAACACTCATCCACCAAATTACCCTTAATTAGCTTTTTTTTTTTTTTTTTTCTTCTTTTTTTGCATATCTGAATTTTAAATTTTGATGCATAAATATTTATCCACCAAAAAATAAAAATTAAAAAAAAAAATTCTTGGTCATTCTGAGTCATAGAAGCCTTTTTTAGAGAAACACCGGTTATGTGCTTCTTTAAAAAGCTCTCCTAAGTGCTTTTTTAAAAAGCACTTGCATTTCTTTATTGGTTTTTTATTCTGCAAGGACCTATTTCCAGAATTATTACAAAATATTCGATGGAGCAAAAATGCTAGCTAGCTGCATTCAATTATGGTATGGAATAATAGAAATAGTCCAAACACTTCCTTCAGTCAGTGGTTGTCTCTTTCTGTTTGGTGATTGAAAAAGCTGATTGGATTGCCCAATTTTTTACCATTTGTGGGTACGAGGGGAGAAGAGAAAACAAAGTAGAAGATGCGTGTTTTGGATAACAACACTCAACAGTAATATCTTATGAAGTTTTATATGCACACATCATATATATGTCACCAAAAAAAGTATATACACATCATATACAAATCCGTATATACAAGTATATATATACATATATATATAGTTTTTAATTATTATATATCTCGATTATGTATGAAATTTACAAATCTTTTTTTATGAAGAAAAAGAAGAGGATGCAACATGAGGACTTCTCAAAAAATTTACACATTTTTTAACCTTTAATGCATACAAATTGTACCACGATGTCTTGATGTTCATCTCTCATTAGCTAGATGTTTCACTTCTATACGAGCAAGCAAAGAATCGTCATATTGATGACATCTTTGTCAAACATAAAACCAATGACTCACCCATAGTTAATATTGGAAAATGAAGTTGAAAACGAGAATGAGGATAACATATCTAATGGATGACTGAGATTAAAATTCATGAGCTAATCCTTAACATCGCTAAGCGACCTTTAAACTAAGATTATAAACTTTTTTTTTCAATACTAAGGAAAACCCTGCAATCCAGAACCTTTAGTAAACTCAAATACATATGTAAATTATATGTATTAGGAAAATTCAGATGATTTTGCGTTGGTTTCTTAAAGAAGCAAGTTGAAAATATATCAAACAAATCAAATCACCAAAAGAGAAAGTGCTTTAAAGGACTGTTTTAGAGCAGCGTATAGGAGAATCCAAGTAATAACTGATCACTGCAATAGACAACGTGCAAGCTATAACTGACCTTGTAAACCCTCCAGATGCACACTCTGGTAAAAGCAAACACCAAACAGTTCCAAGATTTTTCACCAAAAAAAGTAGACACCAAACAGTTCTTAAGATTTAAGAAAGCTGGAGGACCTGAGGTTTTTCGTTGCCTTTTTACAGCTTTTAGACTTTACTTACACAACAAGAAGAAGGAAAATTAACTGCCTCTTGGGAAACCTGCAATATTTAACCTTTTCTTTCTTCTATTTCAACCTTCTCACTTTTCCAAAGAACTTGTTTGAAAAACTTTGCCATCTTCTCTTATCCCCAAAACCTATAAAAATAAGAAAAAAGAAAGAGAAGAAGAAGCAACCGTGTGAGTGTGAGAAAAAAACACCTCTATTCAATTTAGAAAATCCTTGCTCTTATGGCCTCAAGTTAAAAGAACGTTCCGAAAAAACAAATTTTTTTTAGGGCATTTCCTATCGAGAGGGATAATAGTATACTAAACTCACATATACTCGAACGCTAATATAATGATGAATTGGTAGTTAATTTCACTGGTTTTCGATCAGCAAAATATATATAATTAAAGCTTTTTTCCCTTGCAGGGTTTGCAGCGTTGCAGCTACTACATATATGCAAAAGGACATTGTTCAAAACACCCATGAAAATGGTAAAGAAAGTGAATTGTTATTCTTGGTCAATTTTCCATAAATGGCAGTCTTACATGAATTGTACAAAGCACCAATTCGGGGCACATAATAGGTCTCCTTTCTCTCAGAGTTGGCCCCAAATGATCGGCGCGATTCTAGCTACTCAAACAAATCTACCACTTTCTCCTTTTTGCTATAAGCTCTTCACTCTTGTATTGTGCCCACATTTTGCACATATAAATAAATATATATGGCATGATTCATGAAGGAGAAGACTCAAACATTGACAATATCGGGTGAGAGTAACTACTACTATATAATCCTTTCTCTATCAATAAGATACTAGACTCGTCCACTACTATACGATGCATAGAGAAAACTCATATGTACTTGTTATGTACAATGAATTTTTCTATATTTTAACATTACGTGACATCTCTCACATCGCATTAAAGAGATTCATGAACATCCAGTTCATATAACCGGAATAGCCAAATTTTTCTTGTGACACACAACAGTAGAGATTGTAATAACATCCTATATGTTAGGACTACATAAGCTAAAAATTATGAAAGATGAACAAATAGAACACAATCATGTCAGTTTGGGACCAAAATATTTAGAGCAAAGTTTAGGGCTTTTACTATGATGTAATTGTCTTTCTATTCTCGTGGTATCCTTGACTTCGGATGTTTGTAATCCTACATTGAACATAAAATTCAAGATTATAAAATCAAATTATCTAGAAGATAGAAAGAAAAAGTAAATGTAAATAAAATGATTTATGCTTCTGTAACAAAAAAAAAAAAAAATTTACCCTAAAAGGTCAAAAGTAAGGAAGACAAGACAGATGCTATGTCTTTTCACATGTAGTTGTACTTTGATACTATTCAAATCACATGCATAACGTCATTCGGGTTACTTTCTTTCATCTTTTTCTTTCTTTCATTTTCTTTTTTGCGTTTTAATTTGAACAAGAAAAAGTGGCTTTTGTCAAAGATTTTAAATTGGACCAGGAGACTATTACATTTCCAATTAAAGAAATTCTATTTCATTTACTCTTCCAAGGGTGATGTTCGCGTACAGAGTTGACACTCTTGGGCACCAGAGGATCGATTGTGTGTTCTTGATGAAGCAAAAAGCTCTTTTGCAACAGCTGCTCAGTATCAATTTCGGCCTCCCACTTGTAACAGTGCGGCCTCTGTCAAAGCTTTCAAATTTTGCTCTTGATTGTATTGGTGGTTTTTGTTTTACTTGGGGGTATTATTATTATGTTGGGTTATTTATTCAAATGGTCTTTAAATTTATACCCGAGTTGCATTTTAGTCCTTTAACTAAATTATTTGTTCAAATGGTATAACCAACTCGTTATTAATCGGTGCATTGGTTCTATTGTTATATTCTATCAACATTACAATCAAATATATGAATAAAATAGTCCGGTTAAATAAAATGGAGACTTTGGAAAAGGCCAAAGGAGAGAAATTTTTTAAAAGAAGCCAAAATGGACAAAATTGCCCTTATTTATTTTTGGATTTCCTAAGAAATCATTTACATTTATATGTCTTTGGTTTGAAAGTTGAGAGGGTTTTATGTCTTTTTTGAAAAAAAAAATTGGCTTTTTCCAAAAGTGAAAGTTTTTTTGTGACTAAAACCTAAATTTACTTAAATATATAAAATAGTAAATAATTAAATACTAAAAATCAAAAGAAAAAAATAACCTATCTCCCTCTCCCACCTCCCAGGCCCAACGCCCCATCTCCTCCCCATATCCCACCCTCCCTCCCCGTCCCCTATTCCTTTGTCCCTCTATCTTCCTCTATTTCTACCTTCAAACTTTTATTAGGGCTGCAAGGCTCTTGGTTTGTTCACAGAGAGAGACATAGAGAAAGAGAGCTCTCACCTCCTCACTTTGAAGGTGTGAAACAAAGATAGCAGACGGCATGAGTCTTTGGCTTTTTCCCCCACAAATAAAGAAAATTTTGTATTAATTTTTTATCATATATTTTTATTTTTTTAGTTGTCAAAAGTCTTATTTATCCCCACAAATGTAACATGTGCTCACATGACTAAATTTAACAAAAAATATAACGGTATGACCAATGTACCGATTAATAAAGAGTTGATAGACTATTTGAACGAATAATTTAGATGAGAGACCAAAATGCAACTCGGGTATAAGTTTAAGGACCATTTAAATAAATAACCCTTATTATGTTTTTCCTTGACCATCACTTTAGATCATTTGTATGTTGTATATTAAATATATAAGATGTAGCAATAGCTTGAGAGAAATCGAAACTCTATTTCGCTTTAAAGTATTTGAGCTACAAACTCCTTACACCTTAATGTTATTTTAATTATAGCTAACATTATTTCACCCCTCGAGTTTTGAAGTGATTTTCAATATGTGTCACGAGGTTTCAATTTCATCAATTTACACCCTAAATGTTATTAAAAGTGACGGGTTAATCGTTTTATTAGTCCCCCAACTAGTCCCACCGTTACTTCTGAAAAAATTGACAGAAGTAACGGTGGGACTAGTTGTCCAAACGAAACTAAAGTTAAAGGACCACAGGTACCATTTTGGAAATTGAGGTACTCAAATGCAAATTCGGTCTAAGTTGGGGGACTAATAAAATGATTAACCCAAGGAAGATAATAAAACCAATTGAAAAGACCCATCTACCCTTAAATTTAACGAAAAAATTGACAAAAGTAACGGTAGGATAGTTGTCCAAACAAAACTAAAGTTAAAGGACCACAAGTACCATTTTAGAAATTGAGGTACTCAAATGCAAATTCGGTCCAAGTTAAGGGACTAATAAAACGATTAACCCTAAAAGTGACCAATTTACATCCTCCGTTAAGTTGACCGCCAGATCAAACATAATAGATGACGTGAATATGGTGGGACCTAACTCTTGAATTGGCTGACCAGTCCCCTTACAAAAACCTTAAAATCAATTACATAAAGTAATAAAATTCTCTCTCTCTCTCTCTCTCTCTCTCTCTCTCTCTCCTAGGTCAGAAATGGTCAACCCGAACACGACCCGTTTATAAACGGGTTGACACGACCCAACCCATATAACCCGTCACCTGTTCATTTTTTTTAATAATAAATCAATAATTTTAACAGTTCAGTAAAACTTCCCCAAAATACAACCTAAGTAAATAATTCAATACAAATACATATTCATCAGTTCAAGTTCAACTCCAAAATGAATAGAAAACTTCAAGTTCAACTCCAAATTGAACAAAAAAGTTAAAACCAAGTTACAAAAGTGAAATAATTACAACACAAAATACAAATAAAAACCAACTTAATAATAATCAGTCTTCATATTTCATTCAACCACATCAACTATGTCCACCAACAGTCACTGTATTAGAGCACTCTGCAAAATCTGTAACATTTATTTCCATCTTGCTAATATCCTCAGTCAATTCTTCTAGGTTGGGTGCTAAAGTACAATTTTCTACAAATCAAATATAAGGATTAAGGTGATGTTGAAAATAAACAGATTCAAGAAATAAGAATTAACCACATTCATCATAACTTCTCCAACTCCACCTTTAGCACTTTCGGATACACCTTCACAAGCATCCATTCCACCTATATGAAACATAATAATTTCATATTAAAAAGTAATAATAATCAAGCAGAATCTATGCAACAAAACAACAACAAATAGAACTAAAACAACAACAAAACAACAAAACAACGAATAGAACTAAAAAAGTCCAATACCATAAATAAATTAGAAATAGAACAACAAAACAACACTCTCTATTGTCTGCCAATAGATTAGTTTCTCTTTAAGAGCATTTCCAGCAGTAGCCTCTTGCCATGGCAAGGGCAGCCCTAGGGCAGTCACTATTCACGTGAATAGTGGCTGCCTTAGCACAAAATCCATCATAGTGTTTCCAGCAATGTAACCCTTGCCATGGCAAATACTATTCATTTTTTTGTTTTTTTTCACAACTTTGTTTACTTAAACAATTAATTTGGATAATATTTTCGGATACGAATTTTTTTTTCAGAGAGTTATTACATTAAAACTGAAAAAAAAAAAAAATCGAAAATTAACTGCGAAACTTTGAATGCAGTTTTGGAAGGCCAAACGACCTCAGAATGCCAAAATCCATCATATGTCATGGCATAGCCATGAGTTTGACTCGTGGTGTCGTTCCCTTTCCGAAATGGTATTTTGCATCCAAATCGGAGCTCGGACGACAAATCTGCAAATTCCAACTACGTCCTTTTTCTTGCTCAACCGCGATAAAATCTACTATTTGTTCTACATCAGATTTTCGGTTTCAAATTTCAGATACATTTCAAAATTCAAATTTCAGATAAATTCAACATGTCAAATTTCAGATACATTTCAAATTTCAAATTCCAGATAAATTTCAAATTTCAAATTTCATGTGAATTTCAAATTTCAGATAAGATTTTCACCCTCTAAAATTGCGCCACGTGTCATCTCTATCTTCCTAAATTTTTCTATAAAAGCAGAGGCTCAGCTCAGCTTCATTTCATCTTCATTTCATCTTCATTTCTTCTATAAAAGCAGAGGCTCTACATTTCTTCTCATATTTTAGATTTCAGTTCTCAGATTTTAGATTTAATTCTCCATTCTCAATGTCAGACAACATGGAAGAGGTTTTGGAGAGGTAAGAGCGAGAAAGGCGAGCAAGAATGCGTAGAAGAGCTGCAAGCAAAAGGGCACAGAGAGATCTAAATGACCAAATTGGTGTGGCCGTTGCTATGATGGAGGAAGAAAACCAGAGCCGCAGTGGTTCACGAGAAGGCCGGGCGAATGTGGACAGACATAGACATTCTCGGGGTAAGAATCTGATGGAAGATTATTTTATCCCACAATCTCTGTACTCTGATGTTCATTTTCGAGCAAGATATAAAATGCAACCCCATTTGTTCAATAAAGTCATGCATGATATTTGCAATTATGATGACTACTTTGTTCAAAAGAAAAATTGTGCTGGATATTTGGGGCTTCTTCCCGAGCAAAAGTTCACTGCTGTGCTACGAATGTTGGCGTATGGGTCAGCTGCTGATCAGGTGGATGAGATTTCCAGGATGGGGAAGTCCACTGTTTTTGAGAGCTTGGTGCGATTTTGTGATGCAGTGGAAACTCTGTACACCAGGGACTACCTGCGCAGACCTACGCCCAGGGACCTGCAACGACTTCTACAAAAAGCTGAGTCTCGTGGATTTCCTGGGATGATTGGTAGTATTGACTGCATGCACTGGCAATGGAAAAATTGTCCAACTGCTTGGCAAGGGGATTATGGCAATCGGAAAGGGCAGAAAAGCATCATCCTCGAAGCGGTTGCTGGTTTTGATATCTGGGTTTGGCACGCCTTCTTTGGAGTTGCCGGCTCTCAAAATGATTTGAACGTCCTGGGTCAATCCCCAGTGTTCAATGATGTTCTGAGAGGTGAAGGCCCAACCATCACATATCAAATTAATAATACCGTCTACCAGAACGGGTATTATCTAGCTGATGGTATCTACCCGAGGTGGACAACATTTGCGAAATCAATTCCACATCCCCGATCCCATAAGGAAAATTTTTTTGCTGCCCATCAAGAGGGGTATAGAAAAGATGTGGAGAGGTGCTTTGGTATCCTTCAAGCCCGGTGGGCAATTATCAGGGGAGCGGCGCGTCTATTTGATGAGGAGGTGCTTCGGAGTATAATGATGACTTGTATCATCCTCCACAACATGATTGTGGAAGATGAGTATGATTATGATGCTGATGAAGTGTATGAACCCGATCCCATGAACACAGTCGTGCTCTTGTTGTTTCATATCCATTTCAATTCTCATGAGTTGCAATTTTGAAAGCTCCTCCAAATATTTAGATGAATTCTTGGTAGAATTACTCACTCTCTTCGCCTTCGCCGCCTTCCTCCCAATAGGCCTTGGCTCTTTTTCGATAGGTGAGTCTTGACTCATCGGGGAATCCATAGGTGTATCCGATGTCGGTGTCTCATGGAGTGGCATCTCGTTCAACACTATCATTGGACCCGTTGGAATAATTTGGAATCTCTTACAATTCTTCACCACCTCCCAACATAGAGTATGGTTGAAACTTTTTTTCCCTTGCCCAGTAGCACCAAAAAACATTTGTGCTTGCATAATCTATACAAAAAAAAAAAAAAAAAAGGAAAGGCAAGAAACTTTAAAAAATATTGGCAATGCAACAAGTACGAAAAAAAAATAATGGAATTACAAGAAAGATTACAAAATATTGGCAATGCAACAAGTACCAAAAAAAAAATAATGGAATTACAAGAAAGATTAAAAAATATTGGCAATGCAACAAGTATAAAAAAAAATGGAAATACAAGAAACTAAAAAAAATATTGGCAATGCAACAAGTATAAAAAAGAATGGAAATACAAGAAACTAAAAAAAGTATTGGCAATGCAACAAGTATTAAAAAAAATAATGAAAAGGCAAGAAACTTTAACCATTTATTAAAAATGCACAACAAAATATAAATATTGCAAGAAACATTCATATTCATATTTGAAATACAAGAAATATTAACATAATATATAAATTGCAAGAAACATTTAAATAACAATTAATATGACATATAAATTAATAAAACAAATAATTACAAATAATTTACCTCACTGCTAAGGTTTTCCCCACTTCTATGGTTGTTCATCGCTTTTGTCAAGGCATCTCTCCATTTTCCCAGCTCTTTATTAAGAATTTTCCACCTACTAGATAATGTCATCTCCGTACGGGTCGAACCAATTACCTTTTCACAAAATTCCTGATGAATTTTTTTCCACATATGACATAATTTGATCTCATTGCCCGTTACGGGACAATGATTAACTTGGAGCCAAACCTCACACTAGCTAATATCTTCCGTCATGCTCCATGCCCCTCCTTCACTAGAAGAACCCATAATATGATAGAGAAAAAAACAACTTGAAAGTGAAAAAAAATTGAGTACAAAGTGAAAAATAATAGAAGGAGAAGAAAATGTATGAGGAGTTGGTGTTAAAAGTGAAGAGTATTGGTTGGTATTTATAGAAAAAACATTCAGTAATTTTTTGGTATTTTTAAAAAAAATTTCCGATTTTTTTTCAATTTTTTATTGGGCAAAAAATTTCTGGCCGTTGGATTGCTGGAAAAAAAGGATCGGAGAGCCCAGAAGCGTCCACGTGGCAGAGAGCCGTTGGGAGTTGCTTTTTCGATTTTTTTATTCGCGGAAAAAGGCCTGCCGTTGGATCTGTTGAAGAAGGTGATCGCATGGCCCAGAATCAGCCACGTGGAATCCTACCGTTGGCCTTGCACTGTAGCGGCGCGTCAATTTTTTTTTAAATCTGGCGCGTGCATTGCACGCGCCAACGTTAAAAAAATTTGAACTGGCGCGCTGACGTCATCCTGACGTCAGCGTGATGACGTCAGCCAAAACGAGTTTTGGCACAGGGGCTGGACTTCCCCGCGGGCTGGCCCGGGCAAAATTTTTTGGGTGGGGCCCACACCTTGCCCTGGCTATTTTTTGTTGCTGGAAACCCATTTTTCCCCCAGCCCGCCCCCCAGCTTGCTTGCTGGAAATGCTTAACAACCCCAAAAAAATCAGAAAACCACCAATCTAAGGGCCCGTTTGACAAATAAAAAATTATATTATTTTTCTTCTTTCTTCCTCTCCCCGATTTCAGTCTTCTCTCTCTCTCTCTCTCTCTCTCTCTCTCTCTCTCTCTTCCTTCTTCTTTCTCTGTTGCTTTTCTTCCTTTTGTTATCTTTTTTCTTAAGGCCACGGGGGAGAAATAACAGAGGGGATGGGGGGGGAGTGAATGGGTCTGTGTCTGTGGGTTTTTTTTTGTTATCTTTTTCTTCAATTTTTTTTCCTGGAAATTCTAAGACAACCCAAACAAAATAATCAAACGAAAACTGGAAAAGGAATTCCGTCATATGCAAACTAAGCACAGGAAAAAGAACCAACCTTTGAATCTGATCTGGGTATCGAGACCAACCCTCTTGTTATTTGTTGAGAGGTAGACGAGAGAGAGTCGAGAAGTAGACGGAGATGAAACCAAAGAGATGAGGCTTAGATTGGACTTGGAGAGGAGAGAACTGGTTTGGTGAGCACTGAGCAGACTGAGGCTCAGCGGCTGTGTGAAAATGTCATTTGTATCAGAGCGTATGTGAGTGAGAGGCTAGGGTTATGAACTTATGAATATATATATATATATATATGCGTGTTAATTTTTTTTTCCAGAGGGTATTAAATTATTAATAAGTATTCTGCTAGGGTTTTAAAGTTTGCAAATAAAACGGGTTAACGGGTTGGATGCGGGTTGACACGACCCATTTAATAAACGGGTTACACATGTATTATAACGGGTTGACGGGTTGACCCGAAACCCACCCGTTTATTAAACGGGTCAGAGCGGGTTGACCCAAAATTGACCTGTTTTTTAATCGTGCGGGTTGAACCCGCTAATTTCTCGTGCGGATTTCGAGTCGTGTATCGGGTCGTGTCGGAAATTGCCACCCCTACTGTCTCCCCCCTTTTCTCCTCCACCACGATGGTGCCTTTATCGGCTTCTGGAACCACGACCACCATGACGGCTGAAGCCAGAGCTGTGGCGGGGACGCCCAGCTTGTCTTGGAGGAAGTCGATGAGGATGCGATCCTCTTCGAGGGTGAGGCTGGAGATGTCAGGGCCGAGCTTCTCGAACTTCTCAGGGGCTGCGACGGCCGCTAAAGGACGGGGCTGGGGGCTTCTCGATCTTATTATTTCAGCTTGCCTCTCTTTATATTAAAGATTTATGTTAGTTGGTAGAACCAAAAACTAGATTAATGGTAGTTGTGATGTTGAAGCTAAAGAGGAGGAAGTCATTGTTGTGGCGTGGATTTGAGTTTTGGGTCTAGGGTGGTGTTTGAGGTGGAGAGAGAGAGAGAGAGAGGTTGTTTGGGAGGAGAAACTATAGAATAGTACTGTATCACCATGTCAGCTAGTGATACTCTCACTCAAAATTTGTCATGTGTATAATTTGTTTACAACTGGATTTACCACTTATTTGTATCTTTAAAAATAAAATTAAAAAGATTTTTATAAAAAAAAAACATAAAAAGAAAAAGGAAAATTCCGTAGCAACCAGCAAGCTGAATGACGAAGGCCCTTCCCCCAACTTACTGCCATGGAAATCTATCACTGCCAAATTCCTCAAACACTTATTGGCTTATTGGCCTCCGTATGAAGCCTATATATTCTTCAATACCATAAACCCACCTCCTTTTAGATCCTCAATCTATTTCATTAAACCCTACATTGAGAGAGAGAGAGAGAAAGAGAGAATATCAACCATGGGAATTATTAGGTCTACTAATGATGATTCTCTAGCCTCCTTCTAATGTTTAAGGTTGTGTTGAGAAATTGTAAGGTAAAGATATATGAAAGATGGGGAAAAAAAGGGAGATGAGCGACAACCATGACAGGCTGTGGGGGTTAGGGGACTTGTCGGTGAGGATTGGGGCTGCTTTTTTTTTTTGTTCCTTCCAGTTTTTTTGTTTTGTTTTTGTTTTTTGTTTTTTTCAAGTTGAAAATGTAAAAATAAAATTTTAAATCCAGCTGGATAAAGAGTTTTAATTTTTTATTATAAAAATAAGACACATGGCAAAATTTGAGTGGGAGTATCACCAGCTGACGTGGTGATACGGTACCATTCTATAATTTCTTGTTTGGGGGGCCAATGGTGATATGGCTGGATAGGTTTTTGTTTTAAATTAATTTTATTAGTTTATGTAATTGATTTTCAGTTTTTTTTTAAAAGGAGATTGGTCAACCAATTCATGATGTGGGTCTTATAATATCCACGTCATCTATTCACATCATCAATTAGCATTTGATCAGACAGTCAACTTAATAGAAGGTGTAAATTGATCATTTTAAATATTATTAGGGTGTAAATTAATGAAATTAAAACCTCATACCCCATATTGAAAATCACTTCAAAACTTGAGAGAGTGAAGCCCTTTTAACTACGAACAAACGAATCAAAAGGGATTTTCTTTTCAATGACAAAAATCTCATCATTTGACCTCGGACCAATATTAAACTACAAGGACAAAAATGGGGATAAACTACATGGACCCATTAATGTATTTGACCTTAAAATAACTGAAAAGTTACGAAGTGAGTCAAGTGAGCTCTCCTCCTAAAGCATGGCATGTTTAGTAGAGGAAGACTATAAATTAGATTACTATCATTTGTCCGAAAAAAAGAAATTGTCTTTTTGTGTTGTCGTCAAAGGGAGAGGGATTTTTCTCATAAACATATCCACCGTTGTGTAACATAACATAACACATTGGTGTTGCGTCGCTAAGTGCCGGTGGATTTCGAACCTGAAACTACTGATCTACAAATCAAGACTATTTTACTCAAACACTATTATCGATGAATTTCAAATATAAAATCACTGATCTACAAATCAAGACCATTTTACACTAAACTAAACTCCGTTGGCATAAATTGCCTTCATTTTGAGGCTTCCGACAAATAGCCCAAAAATCACATGCCAAGAGGCCCAAAAAAATATAGTTTAGCCCAGTCAGCTAGCTTGACCAATCTACACATTTGCATAATTCTTCCTCACAAATTTGTATTTGTTATAAAATATAAATGTTATGAAAAAGCAAATCGAAAAGAAATGCAACACAATTTTTTTTATTCATCTCTCATATTTAAGCATTAGATTTCATTCACATGGAAAGATCAACATCCATCTCAACATGAATAAATACATACATAAACACACATTATATATAAATATATAGAGCCTCAAAAGATCGATCAGATTCCCATCATTGTACGTTCACCTCCTTCACATCCTTCTTTGGCTTCTCAGTTCTAGGAATGGTGATGGTCAGAACCCCATCCTTCATCTCTGCCTTTATATCATCAACTTTGGCATCATCAGGCAGCTGGAGGGTGGCGTCATAGTAGCCATATCTCCAACCCTCCGATCCTTCTTCCTCCTCTTCTTTGTACTCTCCTTTGATTTCCAAAAACCCATCATGAACAATGATCTTCACATCCTCCTTCGCAAGCCCTGGCACATCATACTGCAGTTTGTAGCTGTCACTTTTCTCTTTGACACGCCCGGAGAGTGACCATGGTGAAATGTTGAGGTTGTCAAGCAGCCTGTTTATGTTCTCTGTTGCTTGCACCAGTGCATTTCCAAGGCCCGAGGGAAAGAATTCTAAGAAGAAAAGAATGTTTTAGCAAATTAATTCTCGCTTTGAGCTTTGCTTTTTCAATAGTTTTAGTTAGAGTCACATTTGGGTCAAACTGAAAGTCGTGTCAAACTGTAAATTTGAATCACACGTTTATCTACAAATTAAATAAGAGGGAAAATAATCGATGATTCAGATTTGTAGTCTGAAAACATAATATACTATACTTAAATTGTACACTTGAACCTAATTAAATCATTAGGTTTAAACATGATTAAACAAGAGTCTAAAATGATCAAAGATCTAGATTATAAGGGAATGAAAAAGTACCATAAAGGGCAGGAACGAAGTTTCTGTCGCTGTCCCTCCAAAGTCCCCTCCTACGTTGCCTTCTAGGGAACAACCTAGACCTTTTACCTTGAGAAACAGCAACATCTTTGTTCTCTGATTTCTCACCAGACACCTTCTCATTAGCTTCTGTACTAAATCCCTTCACAATCTCATTGCCAACTCTGCCTCTGCTCTCACCAACAGTCCTCTCATTAACACCATGCCCCAGCACAGAAGCAGCAGAAAAAGAAGCTGGAGAAAGCACCCTCCGGTGCAATTTCTTCAAAGCCAAACGAGCCAAAGCCATTTCACAAACTTGGTTTTTGAGTCTCAAGAATTAGGGTTGTGTGTTTTTGTTGTAGGGCTGGTTTGGTTTGGATGATGTTGATGGAGAAAGGAGGGCGGATGGCAGTGAATTTAGAGAGGGTTTGTGCGTTGGGTGCTTTTAGTTTTGGACAATTGTAGAAGGGTCTGAGAAGTTCTGGTAGTGTCCTAGGTACGAGAGCACACGTCAGCAATTGAAGGTTGGTGATGTTCTTGATCCTTCTCAAACATGCCAATGGATCCGATCAACTATGACCCACGAGGAATTTGTAGATTTTTCTTGAGGGAAATGCATCTAATGCCACGTCTTTTCACAATGTTTACTTTGGTTTCTTTTGACATGTCACATTTACAGATTATGTGGCATTTTTATCTATTTTTAATACAAACGATAATTTAAACTATTAAGAGGATTTCTCACACTATAAAGGTGTCACTATAAAAGTGTCATAAGAATTCGAACATAAGAACAATAGTTTGCAAGTCAAAGGTCTTTTCACTAGAAAATACCTCGTTAGCAATTATGTGGCATTTTTTTGTTTTCCACCAAATTGTGTAGCTTTCCAATCATCCATTAGAAAATTAGGAAAAAGTTACCAAATGTAGAAAACTAAGAAATTTAGGAGGGTGGATGTGGCCGCTGCTTTTCACAAAAATCTCACGCAATGGAGACAACCATGTGAAACCACATATGCAAACATACACAAAAGAAGATTTTCTTTTGGTTCATTAGTACAAACTACAAAGGCTCATAATATTGTACGCCATCAAGCATGTGGTAAATCCTGATATTCATCTGTTTCTAAATATATTTCATTTTCGGTAAGGGAACCTATTTTTACCGTAAAGCTTATGTTCACCGCACAAACTCAAAAGACAAAGCACAAAATGCGGCATGTCAAATTATCACTGTGATGAAATTTTGCAAATAGAAGTCGAGAATTTTGCAAAACCGCCCACCGTGAATGGTGGCAGAAGCCAATCCTATAAATCAGTTTGAATGCAGTACATGGGCACATCTAAAAGGCCCTGGGAGTTAAAATCCATGGAGAAGCAAGCAAAAAATGATGTTATAGTCAATGTACACGCCATGCTATCGCTTCCTAGTTGCTAGGAGGCAGTAAAAATGTCACAAATACTTGGATCAACTTCTGTAACTAGCCAACTTAAAAATCTCTAGTACCTCGGCTGCTCAATCGTACAACCCCTCTTGCTCCCAAACATCGACAAGAAAATCTACCATTTCCTGTTAATATCAAGAGCAGCAAATAATTAGATAGTCTGTTTCTAAGGATTACAACAGGCCTGCAGAGGAAGAGAGACTCACAGGGAGAGGAATAGGCTGAGGGAAAGGCTTGTTACTCCCAAGTAAACTTTCATACGACGCATTCCAACTGCAAAGGCAGAACGATTTAACCATGCTGAGACAATGAGTGCTGACAAAGTACAGAAAGGTACTCATGAATACTCATTGCCTACTTTACAGAGAATGAAGTATGCAGTCAAAACACAATTTCCGACTTACCATGTGCAATGAAACTCGGAATGAAGAAACACAACATCGAAATTCTAACATTTATTGTTTTCTAATATAACAAATAAATATATTGTGAGAAAAAATTTCTTTTTGTCGGAAGTGAAAGACAGGTTGTTTGTATTCAATTGTCTATCAATTACAACAAAAATAGTGGATACCATGTATTTGGTTACGCCTTAAAAGCTAAATAGTTCTTTCTGGCGGATCTAAACATAAAAGGTCCACTAATCTTGAGTAGATAAAGGACAAAAGAAGCAACTTACCTTAATTTGGGTTCTCGAATTTGCTTTGCCGGGCTCTCAGACTTTTTATTCCCTACCCAACGCTGCCTAGTCTGGTTCCAGAGAAGAAGACCTGCAGCAGAGATCCCAAGTAAGATAACTTTAACAAGGCTCCACACACACACACATTTGCAAGGCAAGAAGAGCAATGGAAGAGAAAGATACAAATATAACAAAATGAGTAGAACACAAAGTGATCTACGAGTCTTGAAATCATGGCAAATATATGAACTGTAAATTAAACCTTACAAGATCGTGTCTGCAAGGAGATCTAGTAGGCAAAAGTACGAAACAAATTGGGAAACGGGCTGTTAGTAACACAAATTTTGATTGACTCCACTAAAGGTAACTATACTGCCAATGCAGCTCAGTCTTTAGGAATATCCATGAGGAGTCTGAATATGACCCACCTGATGCCGAGTTGATAAACCCAGTTTCCAATTTAACCATCTCAGACATATGCACATGCAAATCCAACAAAGTTACTGAAACCTCAAATGGAACAAAGAACTTGCCATGATTTACAAACTCAGAAGGGGTGGTATTGCTGCCAGAGCCACCATGCGGATCAAGCGTCTGGTTTGTGCTGATTGATGACATGCTTCCTTGCGACTGAACTGCACTGTTGTCCATATCCCACGTGCTGGTGGTCCAGAAGTCCTCTGATATGCTTGGTTTATTTATTGTCCGACTTTCGTTTAATAATCCTTTTGGTGGCTCATTCACTGAATTTTTCAGTGTGGTCTTACCATGGCATGCTAGACAGCCACTGCTCTGTTACAAATCACATCTGATTCTGTTAGAAATCATGTATACTCGTATAATTTAACAATACCAACTAATACAAACTAAACATCAAATCCTATACAAAATCCTAGTCAAAGTCCAAGCAATAGTTTGGTAAAACCACCACCCTGAGAAAATTTCACCAATCACAACTACAATTTTTTCTTCGAAAAGATGAGAATCGCTATTGTCAATACAAAAGTAGTGTGACAAGTGAACCCTGAACAGAAAATTCCTTGAAAATAATTACAGAGGGGCTCAACATAAGCAGAAAACCACACAATGGCATCGCACTGACAGAATTCAGCTCCTGGTGTCAGCACAAGTTATGAGTACTCAGCTAAACTTCTTAATCAGGATATGCTTTAAATCCAAATCCCAAAATCCAGTTTAACGAAGACCATTACGAAACAGCCCTATTAATAATAATCAGAGGTATGCATTAAATTAACCTCCTAATTCCGAAAGAAATGTTGAACCTTCGTCGCTTGGCATCTGAGGAATGTTAGCCTCTGCTTAAGGGTACCTTACACAGAATTAAATCTAATTGAATTGACAATTTGATAGTTTTCTCTATCAAGTCCAACAGTATACAATTCCCAATTTATCCTGTTTACTTAACCATATACAATCATATTACTAGGCTAAGCTAAGTGGGTGAAATTCCTAGAAACTAAAATCCAAGTATAAACCCACAAATCCTATTTCCTATTCATAATTTCTCAACCCAACTATACAACCCATTTCCTCTTCTCCACCCAACAATCAAATCAATTATTGACACACAAAATTTAATCTAAATGAATTGACAATTTGATAGTTTTCTCTATCAAATCCAACAGTATACAATTCCCAATTTATCCTGTTTACCTAACCATATACAATCATATTACTAGGCTAAGCTAAGTGGGTGAAATTCCTAGAAACTAAAATCCAAGTATAAACCCACAAATCCTATTTCCTATTCATAATTTCTCAACCCAACTATACAACCCATTTCCTCTTCTCAACCCAACAATCAAATCAATTATTGACACACAAAGATAACGAATGAATAAAACCCACATAAAGTCAAAACCAGATATCTCATTCATCCACACAATCTAATGAAATTTCACAACCCAGAAAAGGAATCAGAAAACTTACCCCATGCATGCAATACAGGAAATACCCAGAAAGCAATACAGATCTACTGCGAGGATTTTCCCGGGAATGTAAAATCAATTCAGCAAAATCCGATGGAAAATTGATTACAGGAAAGAAAACCAGAGAGCCCTTCCTAAGAATCCAAAAAAAAAACAAGACAAATCGATCACAATTCAACCATGAAACTCAATAAAACAATAAAGAACAACAGAGAGAGAGAGAGAGAGAGAGAGAGAGAGAGAGAGAGAGGTAAAATCTTTGATGGCATAGAAACTGACCCGTGATAAAATGTTTCTTTCTGTTATATTACTCTCGCCCTCTCGCTCTCAATCCTGAAATCAAATTCCAAAGGCATCGACTTCCTGAAGCAACGCCCAGAAGAAGAGATGGCCCTTTGGATTCTTTGAACTTTGCTTCTTCTTCTTCTTCTCTGGCAAATGGCAATTATTGGGAAACTAAAGGGAAAGCTACGACTGAGATGGGAAGATTTATATAATGGGATTGGTTAGTGGTAAGCTTGGATTCTCACCATTTAATTATTTTGCGTGGGACTTTTACCTTACCTGTTTTTACATTTTAGACCCTAAATTTGGTCAGTTACCCTTTTGTTTTTTGGTCAATCAGTTTCCCTTTTTTTTTTTGGTCAATCAGTTTCCCTTTTGTTTTTTTGGTCAATCAGTTTCCCTTTTGTTTTCAGACAAAGAATTTTCTTAAAACCCAAAAAAGAAAAGAAAAAAGAAACAATCCATTTTCTTATAGGGATGAAAATTTAATAAATAGGAAATTACAGCTCCCTCCACAACATTTTTCCCTCAAATGTCCACAGTTGTTTGGTGCTTCTTGAATGGCTAAAAGCACTTGTAACAGTGTTTATCAGGAAAGTGTAGAAGCGCTTATGGTCATAAAAGCGCTTTTTCTTCAAGAAGCACTCCTAATTACTTTTTCAAGAAGCATATGAATTTTTTTTTTATTAATGAAAATTCAAGATGTTGATAATAAAAGCGCTTTTGTTATAAGCGCTTATGAGCAAAAATAGTTCCTAAAGAAGCCGTCTCAAACGAGACCTAAAGGGGCACCGGTGTGTTGCTAGCCAACGACTCTCCGACACTCAAATTAGTAATTTTTGGAAGTGGTGTTAGTAATGAAGGGTGAAAATGGTTGTTGGGGCAATCTTGGTAATCTTGTAAATGACATTAGAAGACTTAGGCTATCTCCAGCCATGGGCTATATCCCAGATATAGCCCTAAAATAGTGCAAAACCCATCTCCATCCATGGGCTAAACAAAATTTTGGCCAAATTTGGAGGACCACATTTGGCCATTTAGCCCTCCAATCAGGCCACATGTAGCCTAGCTTTGGCCTAGGCCAAATTTTTTGTGGGCCCCATGCATGTGCTTTTAAATGTTTTCAATTCATATTGTTTAAGAAAAAAAGTATTAGTCATGACCGTTGCAGGTCAGACCATTGAAAACCAATCCTTTTTTATTATTTTAAATGTGGTCACCTTTTTAAATGTCAATTCATGTAATTAAGAAAAAATTATAAAAAATTATTAGTCTTGACCATTGGAGGTTAGACCATTAAAACCCATCCTTTTTAAATAAAATAAAAATTACATGTGGTCACCTTTTTAAATGTTTTCAAGTATTATTTTAAAAAAATTATAATTAAATTAAACAATATATAGTTGTGGAATGTATGAGTATTGTATCATAGTTTTTCTCAAAATAATAAAATATGAAGGACCCTAAAATATAACCCTGCATGGCTAGAGATGGAAAAATTTAACCCTACACTATTCTTTAAAAAATTAATATTTTGGAGGGCTAAATTTTTAGCTGTAGACTACATTTAGCCCTATGACTGGAGATGGCCTTAGGACCTGTTTAGGAATGCTTCTGAGAGGGGTAAAAGTAATTTTCGACAACGAAAAGCGCTTCTGACAGCGTTTAGCATAAAAGTTTAGAAGTGCTTTTGAATTATAGAAGCGCTTTCTGAAAAAACACATGATATATCCTTCTTCAAGAAGCACTCATAAGTGCTTTTCCAAGAAGCATTTGGATTTCTTATGAAAATTTTACTATCTTTATGTACTTCTATTGTTTCCAATCTCGAAGTAGCTTGGGACTTGGTTCTCACATGATCTATGTTCAGCATTGGTCACTGATTCTTATAGATCATGTGGGTGGGATTCAAATGCATGGAGTTTTTATCAAAAATAGCAAAAATTTACCCCATACTTTCATAAGTGTCAGTTTTTATAAAACTTTCAAGAATAGCAAAAAACTCACCTAAAAATACTCAAATACCCTCAAAACTAAAACCCACAAAAACCTAAAAAAGCAAAACATGGAAACATGCAATCTCTGTTTTCATTTTATTTCAAACATAAAAACTCCCCTATGTTAGTATCTATTGTCTATGTCATTGGGCTTGAAGCTTTGGTAGTATCTGTTGTCGGCAGCCATGCTGATGTTATCACCCTTGGAGGCCACGCATAATTCTTCGTCAACCATATATGGACTTCAAAGTTGCTAATTAGATTCCAATATGAACTTCAACATTGCGGAGATGGATCAATAACTCTGTGAGTGCCTTGTTAAATATATAATACAAATATATGGCTTATTAGAGATAATTAAGTAAAGTAATTAGATAATGGAGATGAAGGAGATCATAGAACAAAAGCTTTGCTTCAACTCAATGTTGGGTGGATGTAGTACTCGTAGTACACTAGAACTCAATGCCACTTATAAATAATAATGGAGGGACTAGCTAGGAATCAAGTCATATTCATGGTTCAACTCCTCCAATGATATAACATGGCATTGAACCTTTGTTTTTATGTTTAAACTCAAATTGAAAACAGAGATTGCAGATTTTTCTTTTTAAGTTTTTGTGGGGTTTTACTTCTGAGGGCGTTTAAGTATTTTTTAGATGAGTTTTTTGCTATTTTTGAAAGTTTTTATTAAAACTGACATTTATGAAAGTATAGGTAAATTTTGGCTATTTTTTTTATAAAAACTCAAATGCATGTGGTATGTTCTCGCTCCTCTTATATTAAAAAGTATTTAAAAAAACAAAAGGGTTTCATAAAATAAAACAAAAACAAAAACAAAAGGGAGTGTAAGTGGAGAAAGGGGTAGTGGGAAAATCAACACCCATATTTTATGGTTTCCTATTAGCAATAACCCTCCTCTAGAGCAGCGTTCTCCATGTGTATCTTGTATTTACCTTTCATATTAATGCATAAGAATTGGAGACTTGGGATTTTGACTGGTGGGGCCACACATGAGTAGAATATAATAATAAATACATTACATTTATCTATCCAACCATGAGGTAGATCGGTCGCTATGTTGGTTAGAGCATCTACAATCATGCTCTCTATTTTTTAGAGAGCTACTAGGACTCATAAAACAATGCAGCATTAAATTATAGGGAGTACACTAGGAATCTTTTCTCTCTCCTCAGATTTAGGAGCTCCTAGAGGTCTCCTTATTTTAGGAGGTGGATAGGGAGTATGGTTGGAATTCTATTTTTCTAATTCCTCCCTAAAATTTGTCTAAGGAGGTGGTTTAGGGACTCATTGTGGAAGCTCTTATCCAATGGGTAATGCCATGCAGAATTTGAGCCAAACACTACCAAAATCATCAACTTAAGACCAATGACAAAACCTAGTAACAAACAACCTAAACAAATCAAATCAACATATAAAAATATAAACTATAGTGCAACACATAAAAATCAGCAGCCTAAAGAAATCAAAACAACAACTCAAATCAAAACGAAACATAATAAATAAATAAAATCAACAAAATAATACCAAAATTATAAACGAACAAGAGATTAAAGTACTCATACCTATACAACAAATTCTACAAAAATCCCTAACCAAATAGCACGTCAATTTCAAATCTGATAAGAAAAAGCTAAAGCAAAAACAAAAACTACATCAAAGAGTTGAAAAATCAACTTATAAAAACCGAAAAATAACTAGAAAATTCAAATAACAATTTGATCAAGAAAATACATACCTCAACAGCAGAAAAACTTAACTTTACGTCAAAACATGAAAACTGCAATAGAAGAAGAAGTTCGAAAACTGCACTGCAGTTTCTAGAAAAACCAAAAGTTCTCATATTTAAGTGGGATTTTCAATTAAAAAAATGTAATATTTCATGCTTCATTATTGAAATACAAACTATATTTCATAATATCATATATAATTATTAATGTTCATAAGATTCTACTTCCAATGCTAGGAAATAATAAAATAATTTAGCCAATTGTAATTAAATGAAAAATGCAACGTAGTGTTTGCCAAACTGCAACGTCATGTATGTAAAACTGAAATGCAGCACCTGTCTGAAAATTCACTGAACTATTTCTAACATAAGCAATCATAAACTGAATTCACACACAAACTTAGACCTCGAAATCAATAATGTAGTTCATGCCATAAACGTGAAATTAACAATTATATCTCCATTATAATTTGGTAGCCCAAAGTGTATTATTGAAGTGGTGGCAGTTTTTTGTCCACGTCTAAGTAGAATAGTAAAGAAAAAAATTCGAAAATAAACTCAGATTTGACAAAAAATACATACCTCCTAATCAATGCAAGCTTCAATTCAAAAACCAGAAGAAATCCAAAACTTTCAACAAATTTCAAACAACCGCACACTAAAAGAACCTGAAATCACACAAAAAATAGAACAGAAAAATCGCACTGATTTGCTGTATGAAATTGGAAGAAGAAATGGAAAAGAGAGGAATAGAGCTCGTGAAACACAAACCAAAAGCTAAATGAATGAAGAGCACGTTTACTTGGATCTGTTTTTAGCTATATTTCAACCTTTTCTCCGATGGCTTTTGACGATTGGATTTCTCGAGTCTACTTTCCATGCTTTGACCATTTCATTTGGCAGAGAAGAAAAGAAGAGATGCGGCTTTTGACGGATGTTCTTAGGTTCAGCAGATGCTCAGGCTTTAAAAGGATAAACCGATCCTTTCACCTAAAAAATTAAACTGGCCCAATAAGGCTGACTTGCTGTTTGGCCTTTAAGAGCAATCCTAACCGATGTGCCAAAAGTGCCACATAAACATTTAATGACTAGAAATATCATCTCACATCACTCCAACCGAATTATCAAATGTGATCTGAAATGAAGACTGAACTTCCAACCGTTACTTTTGACATCCCAAAAATAAGATGTTAAATGAATATTTTATTATTTTTAGAAGATAGTTGGCTGTTACTTTTGACCAAACCTAGCACGATGGCATCAAAGGACTGAATAATACACCTGGTATATGAACTCAACTAAATCTTGTCCCAACCGATTGCAATTATATGACTCATTTTGCTAAAACAGAGGGAATGGAGCTGCTAAGAGGGCAACAATAGAACCCGATTTGTTGGAAGAGAAGATTATAAAAAATCTTCTCAAAATTCCTTCCTTACAAACTAATCAGGAACCACAAGATTTAAAAGGCACCGTTTTATCTTTTGTTAATTTTTTTTTAAAACATGCAATGATTCTCTAAACATTCACATGATCTAAATGTTTTCTTCATTGTAAATAGGATGATCTGGAATATCTAGGGAAGGTGGTGGCTGTTGTGCGCAGCGGAAGCGGATTGCACATGGATGGTGGATATGAAACCGTTGAAACAACAAGAGCAAAATATGAAATACAGAAATCCAAACAACACAAGGATTTATACTGGTTCGGCCCGTGTGTAGCCTACGTCCAGTTCGAAGACAACGAGAAATTCCACTAGTATCCCAAAAGAGATTACAACCAAAGGAGATTAACCCTCTCACCTATCCTAGGAATTACAGAGTTTAACTCTCACAACCCAAATCCCAAATACACCCAAGTCACTCACACGTGCACATATACCAAAAAGGAGAACAAATAGTGCCACACCCAAAGATCAGTAGAGAAATGGATTTTTCTCTCACTGATCAGACAAGCAATCTGTCTTCAAATGTGTAGCCACAACAAAGAGGAGTGGCAACTCCAAAAAACTCCCTTGGTGCACGGCACACACAAAAGGAGAGAATATTAATTCTTCTCTCCCACCCAAACATTGCCGCACCCTCCAATTAGTTTTAAAAGCAAGTTGCCCACACCTTCTCCCTCTCCCTTGCACAAAAGGTGCGGCACTAAATGCCCACACTTCCTACCTACGGCTTGCTCCCTTTTATAAACCAAACATTGGCTCTTCAAACAAACCAATAGCCAAAAGGAAAAAAACCACAAAGATGAGCCATCATGAAGCCAACAATAACATCATTAAAGACAAATGATGATGTCTTAACAAACATCATCATGAGCCATCATTTGCTTTCCAAAAGCATGTTTTTTTCTTTTGACTATCTTTCCACCGAAAGCCACCTCTTTTCTTTTTAGCCAATATTCAACAATCTCCACCTTGGCTCAAAATTTACCAAGCCACAGTAGAACTTTGTATCGCTCATCTTCCTCTTACCAAATCAAGCTCAAGCACCTCTTGAACCTGCAACAAAAAATTGTGTGCTTTGGTCGAACTAGATGACCCCAACAGAAGAACCTCTTCAATGTCATCCTCATAACCAAGTCACACCAGCTGAATGTACATGCATAAACCGCATAAACCTTAAACGATTGAACCTCAAGCTTCTTCCGCTACAATACACGCATAACCCGGGCGACCAAGTAGCAGAACGAACAATTTCAGCTGCCATAAGAGGGAATAATCCTCCCGAAAGATAACCCCTTACAATCAAAACCCTCACTTGAAAATTTAATGATCAAAGGAAAAAACCCATGTAGCCATTAACAATGCTACCCAAAGTATATAGAGAAAATCAAAGCAACAAACTACACACTACCCACAAGGAACACCCACGAAAAACTCTTGAAACTCCACCGTGAAAGAAAATTTCAAAAAGTCACCAAAGACAAGCAAAAAAAAAAAAAAATCACACCCCAAGCACGGCACACCGGAATCGTCGATCATAGGAGGAACATAATAATTATCCTCCCTACGACATCCACAAAAGCACCTGCAAGAGGAATTATTAGACTCTTCTCTTTCCTTGATTTATGGGAAATCAAATCTCCAATGCCCGTCCTTGTGAAAAAGTTGTATTTGTCCTCCCGAACATTAGCCTTGGAACATGACTTTCCTCCATTACTGCTTGATCCTTATCATCCTATTTTCATATTCATGACCTACACATTCATGAAAAACAAGATAGTTTTGACTAAGTGTACCTTCCGCCATACCACTGAGTGTGCAATCGTTGTTTGGCATACAACCGATTGGAAATGATTTGGTCACATATGTATTCTCCACCATTTCAGCCATAGCCCAACATGTGTAGTCTCATCGGCAACCTCACGAAGAACACCGTCCGCTAACTGCAATCCATTCGCAGTGAGTGCCCGATTCAAGACCTCATCCTTCTCCATTGTTGGAACACCTTGCTGGCCATGCTTAGATACCCTTTAGCACCTTTTGAGCAGCCCCTGTTGCAATAACAAGGCTCTCATCTTCAACACCAAAGTCTGGAATTTTTCTCCCGTCAAAATAATTTCATATTTTCTCACGTCTCCTGGTTTCATCATCACGAACATAAAACTCCACCAGATCAAAAACTGGAGCTCTGATACCACTTGTTGTGCGCAGCGGAAGCGGATTGCACATGGATGGTGGATATGAAACCGTTGAAACAACAAGAGCAAAATATGAAATACAGAAATCCAAACAACACAAGGATTTATACTGGTTCGGCCCGTGTGTAGCCTACGTCCAGTTCGAAGACAACGAGAAATTCCACTAGTATCCCAAAAGAGATTACAACCAAAGGAGATTAACCCTCTCACCTATCCTAGGAATTACAGAGTTTAACTCTCACAACCCAAATCCCAAATACACCCAAGTCACTCACACGTGCACATATACCAAAAAGGAGAACAAATAGTGCCACACCCAAAGATTAGTAGAGAAATGGATTTTTCTCTCACTGATTAGACAAGCAATCTGTCTTCAAATGTGTAGCCATAACAAAGAGGAGTGGCAACTCCAAAAAACTCCCTTGGTGCACGGCACACACAAAAGGAGAGAATATTAATTCTTCTCTCCCACCCAAACATTGCCGCACCCTCCAATTAGTTTTAAAAGCAAGTTGCCCACACCTTCTCCCTCTCCCTTGCACAAAAGGTGCGGCACTAAATGCCCACACTTCCTACCTACGGCTTGCTCCCTTTTATAAGCCAAACATTGGCTCTTCAAACAAACCAATAGCCAAAAGGAAAAAAACCACAAAGATGAGCCATCATGAAGCCAACGATAACATCATTAAAGACAAATGATGATGTCTTAACAAACATCATCATGAGCCATCATTTGCTTTCCAAAAGCATGTTTTTTTCTTTTGACTATCTTTCCACCGAAAGCCACCTCTTTTCTTTTGAGCCAATATTCAACAGTGGCTGGTTCCATTGTGGCTGCAGCTGTTAAGTATGGAAGCATAGGTTTTCCTGAGATAACCAGACCCAACTCCTGTCATTGTAGCCGTTTTATTTTTGATCAAGCAAAGCCATGCATGCAGAGGGGCGAAGCTAGGATAGGAAAACCCTCGTGACAAGTTTCACTCACTTTCTTAGCCTTGTATTTCACCAATTTTGTGGAGCTGCTACAAGAATTCCAATGATTTCATCCACATCCATTTGAAAGAACTTCCTGTAACATCCATTTGGTCTACTTGAAAGAAAATTCAACTACCATGAAAAATCTTCAACTGCTGAGATAAGAAAATCCCATATGACATGAAAATCATTTATAAAAGCCAGTGCATTAGTGTAGCCAATTGACCATGAGCAATGTGTCAATCCTTTTGTGCTTGAGTTAGATTCCTCTCGTCATAGATTAGAGTAGTTTAGACTATCAAGAGTTTATGATTGAATTATTGGCTATACTGTACATATTATAGATATTTCAAATCAGAGTGATTTATATAACATCACAAAGATTATAATATAATATAACATCTCAATAGAGTTGATGATTGAATTATTGGGTATAATGTACATATTATTTGATATTTCAAATCAGAGTGATATATAACAACATCTCAACAGAGATCGTAATATAATATAACATCTCAACAGAGTTCATGATTGAATTATTGGCTATACATACATATTGGATATTATAATTATTTTCCCTACTGTGCAATTATGCTCTTCCAACAAGATTATCTTCAAAGTGTGAATTCAAATGAGACTTCTCTCTTTGCATGCCAGAAAATACCTTCAGGTGTTGACATAAGAAAATTAAAACCTTCTTCAACTTCAATAATTGTAGATAGAAAAGATATAATTTATGCACAACATTCATCATATAAGCAGTAGAGTACGTACCTGGAATTTGGAAATGGGGTCGTCAGCACAGATCTAGGCCTGGCCAGGTAGGGCCAGTCCTAGCCCGAGACAATTTTTGAGAAATTTTTTAATACCTACATAACCCAAAGAATTTCAAACCATTAAAAAATATATATATATCCTCTTAAAAAATATTTGCAAAATAAAAAAAATAAAAAATAAAAAAAATTCTCCAATGACTTTATATTTATCTTTACTTTACCCTCACTACATGTGAGTTTTTTCTAGAGTACTGCTATTTCCACCCACCTATCCTATTTTCCCGCCCACCTTATTTTCAAAATTTCAAAGACAAATTTACCCCTTTGTAAAATGATTTATAAGGACTTATAGTAAAAAGGATATTTTAGAAATAATTAAAGTGTAGGGTATTTTAATTTTTTTATTATCTCTTAATCACTAAACAATTACCCATAATTTTTTTTTCTATGTCCGACCCTCCGTCTTCCTCCTCCTCCCCTCACCCTTCTCTTCTCCTTGGAAATTCCATTATATCTGCAATTCTCATTGGCACCGCAAATCACATCAATACATTCATCATTCTCTCTCTACATCAATTCAAGTACTGTTGGATAATTCAAAAGGCTAATCCTATAGAAACCTTATACCTCTTGAGACCATCTAAAAAATCCAACTAAACTCTTCCTGCAAATATGAAAAAATCTTTTCTTTCATCGTCACAACAAATATCTCAATAACTTTCCTAGTTGAAGTCTTAAAACAAATCGGTTCATGATAGGTTTTATAATTATTAGTTATTGTATTTCAAACACCCAGAACAATATAATTATCTAAACCAATTATCTTCATATATAGATCTAGAAAATATAGAAGACGAGTGAGGCATGAATCATGATGCAGTAGTAGTGAGAAATCCGATACAACTGCTATGGTGAAGAGGGGGAACTGCCATGGGAGAATGAGTGAGCGAGATGGGTTTAGCAGCGCTAGTGAGAAATCTGGAGATAATGGAAATTTTGTGGGAAGAAGGTGGGGGAGGAGGAAGAAGATCGACGGAGATAGAAAGACTCTTTGGTATTTATTGCTTTAATTAGGATATAATAATAAATAAATTAAATTAAAAAAGACTTAGCTATATTAGATGAGTTGGCATACCACATAAGGTGGTTTATAAAGGGTATTTTAGGAATAATGGTGGGTGGAAAGATAGGATTGTCTTTTTTCAAATTTACATGATGTGTTGGAAGATAAGGTAGGTGGGGAAATAGTACATGGGGTGGAAATAACAACAGTCTTTTTTTATCATTAATTTGGTATTTGAATAAATAGACATGGAATTTCCCAAAGAAAAAACAAACATAAAGAGAAGAAGAAAATTTGTGATGATAAACGAATAATATAGATAGACATTAACAAAATGAAATCTTAATAGACATTACCAGAAGAAGAGGTGGAAGCGGCACTTGGCGTCTCATCATCATCAGTTTGGTAAACTCCGTCTTTTTGTACAAATTCTTCACCAACTTTGATGTTTGGGATGTGAGAAATCTTGAGCCACTCTCCTCTGCCTTTTCGGCAACCTTGTGCAACTGGTGGTGGTGTTGGAAAGTAGGGCTCATGGATGACCAACTCCTTCAATGGTGTATTTCGTAAGAAATTGGGCAGTGTTTTAAGCGAATGACAAGAAATAATTCTCAAGGAAGAAAGGCAGGGCATTATTGTAATTGTCTTATGAGAATCCTCTTCTTCACTCCACCCTGTCATTCCTTCCCACTCTTCCCACTTGGGCATATCATTGAATTCAAGTCTTTTCAAACTTGGGAATAAAATAAGTGGTGATGAGGATGTTTGCGTTTCTATTGTTCCATCTATTCCCAAAAACTCAACTCCTACCTTTTTCACGCTTTGCCATTCATATATCACTAGTACTTCAAGGGACTCCAATATCCCCAAAGGAGGCACAAGCTCAACTAAGTTGCAATATTTAAGGGTAAGGCTTCTCAATTTGTTTAACGACGTCATCCAATGGGGCCGGAGTGTGGTGCCATTGTAGAATCGGATAGATAAGGATTCCAGATTTGGATGTGGTTGTAAGGCATTCATTATTTCTTCCTCGATGTGCTGCGCTGTAAAAGCTCCGGGGAACTTGAATTCCAGACTGACAAGGCAATTTTTGTTCACCAAATGCGCTTTCTCGGCCTGCCTCGCGTCCTTGAGATCCTCCAGAAATTCTACACTGAAACTTCCACGAAGCTGGTCCATGTTTCTCAAATCACTTAACTCGAATAATGCTTCTTTGTTGTTATCAACGTCATCATCGCCATGGATGTAAACTTCATCTAGCGTTCGTAGACTTGTTAACCTTGCAATCCCCTTGGGCAATTTTAGACTACGACACCACCAAACGTGAAGATGCTGCAAGTTAATCAGCTTTCCCATGCCTTCAGGTAATCTTTCAAGTGTTCTGCACCAAATGAGTCTCAAGGTTTGCAGATTGATTAAATTACACACGGTGTCTGGCAATTTCATCAATTCATCATTATCAGACAAATCAAGATACCTCAAATGTACCAATTCTCCAATCTCATTTGGAACTTCTTTCAAGGAGTTACCACTTAGATTCAACGTTCTAAGGCATTTTACTTGTGAAATTAACTCTTGACCAAAACTAGTAATCTTTGAATCAAAAGTTGCAAGAGTCCGTAAATTCTTACAGTTGCACAAGGAACTCAGAATTAGTGGACCTTCGGGTGCAAACATTAATGTCAAATGACGAACCTTCTTATATCCATCAAACTCCATTATTCTCTTATTATTACCACCCTCAGCCTCCAAAACTAAGCATTCATTCTTAGTTAGAAATTGTAGAAAGTCATGCACAACATCATGCATCTTGCACCCTGTTATATTTCCAAGTTCATCTTCCTCAAATTCTTGAAAGAAAGAGCGCGTTACTAAGTTATTAAAGTATATTTCGCCTACTACTTCTTTTTCTTTGTTTTCAATTGAATTAAGATAATTTTGTGACATCCACAATTCAATCAACTCATCTTTAGCAATCTCATAATCTTTTGGGAAAATAACGCAATACAAAAGACAACGTTTGATTGCCGGGGCCAAATCATAATAACTTAGTAACAGTGGTTGGAAAACTTGTTCCTCAACCACATCTAACTTCCATATCTTACTATTCAAAACATCTTCCCATTCTTTCTTCGTTTTCTTATAGCGCATGAGACCACCCATTGTCTTTGCAAGAAGGGGCAGGCCCTTACACTTTTTGACAATTTCTTTACCAATAAATTCTAACACTTTAGACTCATTTTTTTCTCTATCAGCCAGTGCAATGTGATAGAACAATGCCCAACAATTTTCTTCACTCAACACCTCCAAATTGACCATATGATGTGCTCCCACCATCCTCGCAACTTCCTCTTTTCGTGTGGTCACCAATATTCTACTACCCACAGCCCCATTTTGTAAAGGTAGCTTTAATTGTTCCCACTTTCCATAGTCTTGGTTCCACACATCATCTAGGACAAGAAGGAATTTTTTCCCCTTAACAGACTCATGTATAATGGACTTTAGAGTTTGCAACTCATTTGACGTTGGGGTCTCTTTTGTCAGACCCTCAATGATGGCCTTGGCAATTTTGATCTCATCAAAAGGATCTGAGACACAAACCCATATTCTAGTGTGGAAATGAGCTTGAACCTTTTCATCATTATAGGCAAGTTGGGCAAGAGTTGTCTTGCCAATCCCTCCCATCCCTATAATAGGGATGACAAGGCAGGTCGCCCCTCCTTGACCACTGCCATTCACCAACTTTTCTACTACTTTGTCCTTTTCGTCGACTCGACCAAATGTCTTATCAACGAAAGAAGAACTTTTTTGTCGTTCAATTTGTTCAATTCCTCTTTTGGTGGATTGAAAGTTATACTTTTGTCTTTCACTAGCAATCAGAGCTAATCTTTCATTTAGTTCTTTTATCTTCACAGCAATGTCATGACAAAGAACTACTTGACGGCCAAAACAAAACCAAGGGGCAGGAATGCAGAAACATACCTTCTGGGTAGTACTAGTACTACCAGCATTACCAGCTTCTTGTTTCTGAATATGTTGCTTCAGGATTTCAGTACTCCACTTGTCCAACACGTCGTCCATCTCGTAAGATACATCCTTCAACCTCTCCAGCCATTGTCTCACGTCCACCTCCTTCACCTGCCTCTCCTCTGCATTCTCGAGCACAACTTCAATATCTTTGAAATTGCTGGTGAGTTTTGACACTTCTTTCTTAACACCCACAACTAGTCTGACCTCTTGTTGGATGATTGAGGCCAACTGTTCTAGGAGCACGGAAATGAGTGCTTCAGCCATTTGTTTGCTCTAGAAATGGATTTCTAGTGGAAGAAAAAAGAAAGGGAAATGGAAGAAATCTTTTTATGCAAATGATAAGAAGGTAGTGTTGGGAATTGTTGTAGGCATTCTCATTTCTCCCCAACTAGTTTTATAATGTTGAGGCTAATGAAGAATGCTTGTAAGTCAATTCAGGCATCACGACGACAACAAACACACACTTGCCAATCAACACGAATAGAATTTATCTCTTCCCTAACTTGCTTGTTTCTTCTCTTTTAATTCCTTACTTTTTCTTTCCCCTACCTTGTTCCCTTATTCTTTTCTTGTTTGCTTGATCGAAGCATCCTCCAAACAGCCTCTTATTCAAAAATTTTAAAAATTTGATGGCTTCTTTTCTCCTAAGTGAAGCTAAAATCAACAAGTTGTTTTTCCTTTTTTTCCCGATAAGCTAAAAACAAGTGAGGTCTAGGCTAGTTTTATAAGAACAAGACTGGAGAATGTTGCTAGAGTAAGCAAACATCATAATATTCATCAGTGGTAATTGGTAAATTGGATTTGATACGGCTATTAACCATTTGGGTGAATTTGACTTTGCATACTTTAAAATTCACTCATATGGTTAAGAACTTCTTTGACACGCATTCCATCAAGTATAAATGTGCTCTCCCCAGTATTTTCCTTTTCAGTATTCCATTTCATGATAGAGGGGCAAAAAGGAGAATTCAAGTTGTAAGAGCAAACCCAATGATTGGGGCTCTAAGAGCACTTCCATCGAGGCAAAAGGGGCCTTAGGCTCCAAAAACAACCCATACCAAGGAAAAATTGTCATGACAAGAAGTGGGCCTCATGAAATTGTGCAAACCCAAAGGCAAGACTTGCTTGGGCTGTTGCTTGGGCAAGCTAATGTTAGCGGTCAATTTACATACCAAAATAATTCAAAAAAAAAAAAATTCAAAAAATTCAATTTTTTTTTTTTATAAATACCCAGCCATATTCTTTACTTCTCACACCAAAATCCATACAAATTTCTCTCCTCATATCTCATGTAAATAGTGGTTGTCTTGGGTATGACAATGAGTGGGAATGCATTAAAAAAATTGATAGGACAAGCACTATTCATATGAATAGTAATTGCCCTTGCCTCCCTTTACCTTTTTTGCCATAACAAAAGGGTGGAAGTGCTCTAACAAAAAGTTTAAACTTTCCTACTGGAGATTGCAGCTACAGTCGCTCAGTGTGACGGTGGAAAGCAAAATCACAACATAATGAAAACAAAATCAAGGATATTAGAAAAATTAGTGATTAAGTTGTGATAACAAATGGTATGAAGTCATCAGTACTTTTCGGAGAAAGAACCCAATGGTAACGCATTGGTTATGCATGTACGTTTACAAAAAGCCTCACCAACTAAAAAAATGAGATATACAAGAACTAAAAAAATGAAATATTCATTGGCCCCTCTAACCTGCTTCAATGATATAAATCAGTAAATGCATGCATCAGGTGATTCTGTATAGAACAAATAAAACATCTGCTACTGCACATTCAATGTCTTCACATGCTGATGCTGGCAAGTTTGGGAAGGCGTTGGAAATTCTTGACGGCACGGCTCATCCAGTACCCTTTCTGGAAGAAGGAAGAAAATCTAGAGCTAAATTTGGTAAACACACCAGACTAGAGGTTGTCTCTCAGCCATTTTAGAGCACTGTTTGCAACGGACCTGCATATTCCAAAGACTTTTTTGGTCAATTGCTTTGCATATGATGAGTACATTAATTAATGAAGAGAAGATGATAAAAGTAACTAGATACACATCTGAAGAACAGAATACTCTACACATGAAAACAGACTCTATATATAATCTCGAGAGCTTAGAACAAAGTTTCACTGAAGTTTATAAAAAAATGAGTTTGGGACTCTCTTGAAATGTCTAAACCACAATGGATAGTGATTAGAGCTAAGGTAGTGTTTGGTTGCTCTCACCAAAAAGTTGATACAAAATTAATGGGTGCATGGCCAATAATCTGGTGAGAGATCACAGGCTTCTGCGGTCCTTATTGCCCAGGCATCAACTGAGGACCTACATCATCACCAACCCCACTATCTGCCTGCCACACGTCCATTAGATATTGCAAATTAAGCTCAGCGTTACCAGCCACTCCCTTTCTTTTAAGCAAAAAGTTGAACAAAAATTAAACAAAAAACAACGAGGAAGTGTTTTTTTTTATTAAAAAAATTAAAAAATTAACAAGCAAAATTTCATTAATAAAAGGGTAAATAGAGAAGATGTACAAGAATAACACACCTTAAAAGAAGATTCTTGCATACAATAAATTGGGAAAAATAAATTTAGCAAGATAGTGAGTAATAAATATTACGAAATCAAATCACAACTCAATCGGAATTGACAGATAAAGAATCAAGATGATTCTATTATGCACCAGTGCTACAAATTGGAAGTGGTGTTCGTTGAACAAAAATTATTCTCCAATACACTAGAGTTGGGTTGGTTTGGTCAACTTAGTTGGGCAGCTTAGGCTACTTGTAAAATCATCTCCATGGGGCCCCCCACGCCTCTGATTCAGTGGTCGAAAGAGCTCCCATGGGTTGCTTGTTGGCAGTCCTTTAAACTTGGAATTTTTCCTTTCTTTATTGATTGATTCACTTTCAAACTTGAGTTCGAACAAGTAAGTGGATGTGGTCCATTCTGAGTTTTGGATTCACACGGTTCATATTTTAACCTCAAGCCTATGAATGGGACTGATCGAGAGTACAATTATTAGTTCTTGTCAAACTCAAAACAAGTACTTCTGGTGATCGTTAGGTTTAAATTCTTGATTGGAGGGGACACGAAAGCTTCCCCTTGATCATATTGACGAGGAGTTGAATGACACTTGAGTTATATATTCTTTACGATGAGTGCAAAGGAACGGATATCTAACCAACAAATTTTTTTTTAATGAGCAAAAATTGAGGGATTTGAACACTCGGGACCTCATCAAAAAGAAGGGTGAGGGTGTCTAAGATAACATCAATATACAACCATTTTATTTTCTAAATAATAATTTTCATTTTTATCAATTGTTTAGAAAAGGATTAGTTCTTAAACAAGTGTATGTAACATGTTCTCTTGTGAAGAATCCCAAAATTCGAAGCAAATAAGAAGAAAAAATAAATAAAAGCCAATAATTTGTTGTAATAAACCAGAAACAAGAATTATACTAAGATTTCTAAATTTGATTGGTAGAAAATAGAGAGAGAGAAGAGAGAGACAAAAAAAAAAAAAAAAACCTTGCCCAAATTTACTTATTTAATTGGACAAAGTTCAAAGTATTTACAACCACATTTGGGAAGAACAAATTTACAACCACAGAAAACCAAGATTTTTCTTCTGTCAACCAAGATCCCAAGAAACACCAGAAATTTCCAGAGGTCAATGAGAACACTGCATCCTTTGCACACGGTTCTTGAGAATTCCATTGTACAAAGCAATTCGATTCTCAGGAATTTCGTTTCTGCAACTTCTTCTCTCAACTTTGCTCTGCTTTCTCATCACCATTTCCTCTCCACGGCCAATTGGCGGCTCCTCAACATTTTCAGCAAAATGCACTTTCTTTTTCTTCCTGTCCCTCTTCTTATCACCTAAAGAGAAAACAAACCAAGAATCATTAAATCTTTGCCACAATTCTTCAAGAAAGGAAAAAACCCCAGAAAAAGAAAGAATTAATAAGAGAAACAGAAACCCAAGTACCTGAACACAAGCAAGAACGCAAAGCAGTTTTCTTTGGATTTTGCTGGGAATTGTGGCTATCAGAAAGTTGGGTTGGTAGGAAAGTCTTCTGCCTAGAGAAAGCAAGGAAGACGAGAGTGCTTGAGACGGCCATGGCTGTGGCCAAGACCAGACCTTGAGAGCTCAGCATAGAAGACATGGTGGAACAACAAACACAAAAGAATTAGACAAGGAAAGGGAAGGAAGAGAGGGTTTCGGGCCACCGATCGAAGAGGATTTTTTTATGTTTGCTTTGTGCGTACAAGTTACAGACGGACATGAACAGGCGGTCGTGGTTGGCATATATATGGACTCGGTCTGTTTTGTTGGATAAAAATGAAAAAGGAGGGGAATTTATGATAAAATAAATAACTGGGAATTGTTGACGTGGAAACAATAAATTAATTTTGGTAGTTAGGTTGTGGGGGTTATTTCACAAGCTTGCTTGCGTTTAAATTAAATTAAAGTAAAATATCGTTTATATAAAAATAAAAAAGGAAATTTGCGCTGTTATCCAACCGTAACATCACCAAAATCTCCAATAATGGTGTTTTAGGTTTGAATGCTTAACCGCAAAAACAACACAGTTACTTAATACTTGTAATTTTCAGGTGATGATCTTGCTTTTTATCTTTTTTTGAAGACTTTATATTATATTCCCTAAAATAAAATTTGTGAATTTTTTTTTTTTTTTTAGTTAACAATAAAACAAACGTGAGCATCTGGAATTCTCTATTGCTTTCTGTATTTTCGAGGAAGGCAAAGGTAGAAGTGTTGGTTTTGGCTTTTAGTTTGGGTTGAGTGGTTTGGTTAACTGCGTTTTTCTAGACAAAATTAGAGAGAGGCCGAATGGGTCTTAGGGATGAAGTAAGCGGTCAACATTTGTTGGACTTGTAGTGTGGACAAGGTGTTTGAAGGAGTGCAAAATATTGTTTGAAAAGCCAATTAAAATATGTCATTGGAACAAGTTGTGGGGTTGGTTGATATGCTCTTCAAGCTTAAGCTTCCTCTATGGCTACCATGACCCCTTTCCCAAAGGATAGTCTATAACTAAGTAAACACAATGCCAGTGATGCGATAAGTTGTCATTTAAGTAGTTAAGAATAATTATTTATGTACTCAAAGTTCTGTTTTCAACATCTTTAGTCATTGAGTTTAGTGATAATAAATGACAACGGGCCATGGAATTAAAATTTTAAATTACCACTCTTATACAAGTGAGTTAACGACGAACCCATTGAGTAAACATGATTTCAATATGTACATACACTTCAACAAATAGTGGGACGAGCCCCATTTTGGGCCTCCAAACAGTTGATTAGGAGTATGAATCCAATTTTACCAACCCAAGTGAAATCAGTCTCCACTTTTGAAAATATCCTGAATTTAAATCTCACGAGCAAAATTAGATAAAAAAATGTCTCATGTTGACATAATTCTAGTGGCAGCTTCTTTCTCCTACCAAATTTTGTAGTTTGAAGGTTCAAATTTGATTGGCCACCACGTGTGAACACAGAGAATTGGAAGTCAATGATTTGGCCATGGTGACAAGTGTCCTGCAACGGAAGCACCACCGCAACAGTACGATTTTCATGGTCCAACCGAAACTCCGCGTGCTTTTGTTGCATTGCATGTACGATTTGTCGAGAGAACCTGGAAGAAGCCGTGTATTTGCAGTCCAATCTGATTATGACCTCAATTTTATTCTAGAACTTCTTTTTTCTTTCCCAAATTTTTTCTACAATCAAAAGAAATATTTACAAACGAGGTTACTGATAGATTCTTTTACAACAAAAAGTCCGAAAGTTATTTTTTTTTTTAAAATTTGGTGTGAGTTCGGAACGTTATAATTAGTTGATCACGGGCTCATTTAAGAGTGATTCTAAATAAAACAAAATCATTTTTAAGAAAAATCACTCTCCAGTGTCCGTTTAGCATTGATTATTTAGACTAAAAAGTGATTTTTGATAAACTTTTTGAAGTACACACGGTTTGATAAAGACGAGATAATTGTTTTTGGGATAAAATAGATGTCAGCGTCCTTGCATCCAGTTTGGCATTGCTGTGCTGTGAAAATAATCGCTGTCAGATTTGCTGTGAGAGAAATCAGCTGTGAGAGAAATCAGTTTGGCGTTTGGTAAAATTTTTGTTAAAAGTGTTGTTGGTATTAATTTTACGCATAATCAGAAAATGATTGCCGCATAATCATTAAACCCAGCGACTCTTCGAAACTGATTCCTAAATAATCAGAAAATGAAAGCACCTCATTAGCTGCTTTCCCTTATAGCTTTCTCTCACAGCAATTTTTAACAATAAGTGATTTTCTCACAGTTTACCAAACGGGTTGAGCTTCTCAAAATTTTTTAAAAATCACTTATTACCCCAAATAAGCAATGCCAAACTAGCACTTGATTTTGGAAAGCAGCTCAAGGGCTGATTTTATTTCAGCTTTCGCGGAAAGCTAAACAAGGGCCAATGGTGTTTAATGAATTTTAATGAAGTGCATATAATGTCCTTGTTAACTTTTCTAATTTACATCATATATCCCTCATCTTCTTCCAGCCCAGCACGTTTCAACTATCCCCCATCTTCTTCTCACAGAGGCCGTCTTATTCTTCTAACAACCTTTCAAAGGTGAAAACCCTCTCAAATCTCCTGGGAATATTTTGATCCTCCCATTTTCATTGACAAAGCATTATTGCACACAACAAATTGAAATCTTTGAATAATTTGATAGAGCAATGGAGGGTTTTTCGTCCCTAAGCTTCAAACAGTCAAAGAGAGGCATAAATCTCTCTATCTGCCACAAAGTCAAAGCGCAAGGTAGAGAGTGGATTATTTTTTGATCTTGTAGTCGGCGAGGGTGTGAGCATCATCGAGCTGCTTGCCAGCAAAGATCGGCCTCTGCTGGTTTGACAAAATACTCTCCTTGCATTGGATATTGACTTTGACATTGTTGACTGTGTGGGAGCTTTTCAGGGTGTTGATTGTCAAGATCAGGGTAGATCTGTGGGAGGGTGGGTCGGGCTGGAGAGAAACTCAGACATCACTTTTTGTTGTTTCCACATATCATTGTGTTATTGGCCGGAAATAGAGAAACAGTGTTATTCATGTAAGTTTTTTTGATCGGACTGGTAGGGAGAGGGGTGCAGGGAGGGTGGGTTAATTTTGTTTTACTTTTTTAACTTTTTTTTAGGGTGTCTCTCAACAAAAATATTTAATAAAAGATATGCATACTTGAAAGTGACAATGTTTTAGAAAAAAAAAAACAAAAGTAAGACTTTTTTTTACACTTGAATAAAAAAAATTATTTCAACGTCATATCTTTTTTAGTTATTATACATAGCTTACAACTGTTTTACACAAATATTTATCAAACACTCTTAAATTGATTTTTGCATCAAAATCACTTTTAATATAAAGTTTACCAAACGTCAAACTACTTTCATTGACAGTTGATTTCTCTTACGTCAAATCCGAAAGTAATTATTTTCAAAGCACAATAATCCCAAAATGACACTAATGATTCTAGGCAGAAGTGATTCTCCATAGACCATAAGCTAATTATTTGGAGAAGTGAGTCTCCATAGAAGTGATTTTTGGCCTATTCAAAATCACTCACAAATGAGCCATACAAAATGTTGTTATGGTGAATAGAAATTCTATTTTGTTTTCTAATAAAATTTTCCGATTAATTTTCTCACAGAAATTACTTGTCCCCTTAAATTGGAGTTTGATGCTTGTCGGCTGTGTAAATATTTTTTTAATTAGAAACTAGCCTCTCTGCACGCACTTCCTCACTTACGAAATTTTTTAATTTTATTTTAGAATTAAACTAGGTAATTGTGTTATATGATTAATTATCTGATATTTCTTATAATTTTAATTTTTTTTAATATGACAAAGTGTAAATTTATCATATTATCCTCATTTAATTAATAATTTTAATGTTTGCACTAACTCCTGACATTTTCTGTTATATTTTGCGACAGTACATGTCTCACAATAAAGTGGAACCCCTCGCATCAGTATATTTGTTTGGCTTTTGACCAAAAAAAGAAGTTGAAATGTTCCATTTGCAGGAATTAGAACAAAGATTTCTTACGGACACAGCAACAAAGGAATTGTTAAAAAAATGAAACTAACGCTGAGCATGAGCACATTATAAACTATAGGGCCAGATAAGAAAAGAAGAAAAAACCAAATAAGATACACACAAGAAAACATTGCTCATAGGTCACACAACAGCATTACCACATATCACTATAAAACCTGCTATGAACATCCTGCCATTAAAAACGTCTATGCAGGTTGTGACACAGATACACTTATTAATCCACTAACACAAATAGTAGTGTTAAAACAAAAACAACGTAAGAAGTTTTTACTTTGACAAAACCAAGTGAAAAAAAAAAAAAAAAAACTCTTTAAGTAGTAAGGATCGGAGGAAGGTAGTCAGACTTGGCACCTAGGACACGAGCTTTGGTGTCGGGGAAGAATTCACATCCTGGCAACTCGGTGACGGTTCCTTCACTGGAAATGCCAATTGGATATCGGAGCAGGTGACCAGGCAAGTCATGATTAAGAGATTCACTTGAATACAGATCCCAGTATTTGTCAGCAATCTGGTTCACCTTGGTAACACATTCAACGCTTTCTGGCTGGAGGAACTTCTCGTCGAGCATGCCAAGGTGCTCGTACCATAGTGCCATGCGGAAACCATGGATCTGACCACGTGCTGGCTCCCTGACTGACAGATGATATGGTTGGTAGGCTCCCATGGCGATTTCAGAGTCCCTAGCACCATCCATTGATCTCTGGTTGATGTTGGCAGATCCAATAATGATGTACTCATCGTCAACTGCAAAAACAAAAGGGTAAGTCAATTATGTGATTTGTAATATTCAAGATAGGGAGAGTAAAATCAGCGTTGTTCTATGAAATACAACACTACGGTAGAAAGTTTCACAGATTTCTTTATAACACACTATCTAATATTGTTATTGTACTGTATAATGATAAACGCCATAAAATTGAAGAAGCTTCCCGGTGTTTGAATTAGGATCAAGAAACAGGTAATGATAGCTACATTACCGACACTCAGAACAAGAACACAAAAAAACAAAAACAAAAATTGCACATCACTTCCTACTATAAATCGTCCCCATAACCACCACAAACCAAGATAAATGTTAGATAAATTCTGAAGTTTGAACCAAGCACAAAAGTGAGTTCAGTAGAGAGTTGGGCTTAGTTCATGTGAATGGAGATGTTGGATCAGGAGCAACGTTAATGCTATAATAAATCCAAAGCAAAGATGTGTCAAAAGTGAGTTACATAAAGTTTATAATGGTGCGACTTACCTATCATCATCTTGGTATGAACATAAATCATGAAGCGCCGGGCTTCCTGAGCTCTAATATAATCTGAATCTGGTTCTGGTCTCTCTGAGGGTTCATATTCTCCAGGCTTCTTCACCTCCCGGTTCCCAAGGCAGAAAAATGTCAAATAATTCCGAGGATCCTCCTCGATGCCTTGCTCTTTAAAACTGTTAAAAATATCTGCATACATCATATCCATAGTCCTCCTCTGCCAGTCTAATATTGCCTGAACAGATGCTGACTCTGGGATCCCCTCTGGCCACATTGGGACAACGACATAGACAGTAAACCTCTCTCCTTTTTGAATCTTGTCACAAATCTTAAGCGAAAGCTCCCTTGGAATTACATGCAAAGCGCCAATGTCCTCAGGCTTTATACCATCAGCTTCCCAGGCAAAAGAGCTACCAAGAAAGTACTGATTTTCAATATAAATGAAATTCTTTGCGCGTCGAATAGCATGGATATAAGCATCCTGAATGCTTCGGTCAATGATGTTATCCTTCCCACTAACAAGCCCAGCTCTGGCCGCATCTTCAGGTGTATCCGGGAAGCCAAAAGCAGCTCCTCCATCAATTGATCTGAATAACTGAACATTCCAAGTCTCATGGTCATCCGGATACATAACAGGAGAAGGGGGAATAATGACATTGTCTAGCTCTCTTAGCTGAACAAGTAGATCTTTACCACCTTGCTTTCTCCATCTCTGCTCGAAGTTAAACAAAACATCCCAAGCAATAGGCCCTTCTAGTCGAGAGTGAATATCATGCCAAGGTTCTCTCGGACCACCTTTTGTAATGGATGCACCAGTAAAATTTGGCTGATGGAAATCATCATGGTGTGCAGTATCCAATGTCCTGAAAATTGAATGGAAGGGGGTATCATATCTTCCATCACACAGATCAAGACCACCAACGAAACTCACAATTCTTCTCCTCTCTGATCCTCCATTTGGCATGTCATTGTCCACAACCACAATCTTCTGGTGATGAGTGAACATGGTAGAGATTTGTGCACCCTGAACAATGCTTCCACCACCATCAGGATTACGAGGGCATAAGACACAGTGCACATCAGTATTCTGGAAGAATTGTGCAGTTTCTTCATCATGGGTTGCCATGAGTCCATCTTTTTTTAATAAACCAACGGAGGTTCTGTCATCCCAAACAAGCACAAGAACCCTAACACCTTCACTTGCTTTTTTTTTAAGCAATTCACCGATGGTGATGTCACCACCAGGCTTTGGCCTCCTTGAGTCCCTTACCAAGGAAATTTCAGTATACACTGACCAGCCAGTAATGTAGATCAGGTGTTTTGCATTAGAAATTGCATCAAAGATATCTTCCCAGCATCTGTGGGGCTCATAAAACTTGCCTCCAGCAAGAGGAATTTTAGGAATAAATTTATCGGGGATATGAGCGTCTTGGTAAAGGTTAACCTTACATCCTTGTCTCTGTGAGAAAAAAGTAAATGGAACTCCAGGAAATTTAGGACTCCTAATACCCAGACCCCAACTGCGGTCCTTTGTAACATGGAAAAATTGTAGCTTTACATGTATCTTAGGATTTCCATGAACGGGTCTTTTCTTTTCGTCCAAAATCTCAGCCCACCTATCCACTTCTTCCCCCTCAACAAGATCGTCAACAGGTACATATGCTCTTCCAATTAACGACGCCCCAATAGGATTAGACTCTTTGACAGTAAATATAACATTTGCAGCAACATGGGCACAGTAAATGTGGAAAGACTCATACCACCTAGGATTAGAGGGTTCTTTCTCTATAACTCTGGTTCTACCAACCCTAGCCCTTTCCAGGTCAACGGTTGCATAAAGTCTACTAACTCCTTTGCCAATACCAACAGTCTCCTCAATTTTTCCAGTAATCTGCACGGTAAAATTTCATGAAAGAGATGTATGAAGGTTAGAACAAAAGATAACCTATGTTTCTAATTTATCATGATCTTGTGACAAAGAACATCCTACAAGTAACTTCAAAAGCTGTGGTTAGAAAGTTTACCAATAACAAAAGGAAAAAAAAGCAGAAAGACTGATAATAGTTTTGAGTTACTTATATAGGAGCATCTGCAACTCCCATGAAAGAAAATGAATACCAAACTGACCAGATTTGTTAAGCAACACATGTAAAATCCATGGAACGAAACAGACAAAATTGTCAACAACTATCATATGTGCCGCAAAGAATGTGGAAGGGGGTGAGCAAAAACATCTAGCCTTTGCCCCAGCCAGCTGCCCATCCCAATAGAATTCTAATTCACACTTCGCTGAAATGTATCATTCAAGTTACATCCACAACCAAGCTTCTCAGGCAATTATTGTTTACACTCAAGTTCTTTGGTGTTTTATCTAATAATAAAAATAAAAACCTCTTCATTGACCTCAAAACTTCAATTATTTTTCCTTATTTTTATTTATTTATAAATTTTATCTCCATCTGTGTGATTACATGAACAATGCTACCATACAGTCAACAGAAATGCCTACTTAAACAATATCACAAATGTCCTGGACTTCTATTTTATATCTAAATCCAAATGGACCCGGTTTTCTCATTTTTTTTCAGGAACACCATAGACAAAAAAACAAACTCTTTTTATGTACTGAAAGAAATTTAGTGAACCATTCCTGCAACTCGCATGCTCACTATACATTCCAATGACCAGAACATACACGCGAACACGCGCGCATACACAATTATATGGTCATAAAATTATACGATCACAGATTCACAAAAGATCTCAAATCACCATTATCAGCTCGGATCTAAACGATAAACAACAAATAAAAAAATTAAAATCATATAGCATATACCTTACGGAGGAGATTTCCACTACTACTATGCAGCTTATCAACCTCATAGATCGTAGCGTGAAGCGTTCCATGAAGCCATTGCTCCTGGGGCTCCGCCATTTCTCACCTACAGTCAATGATCAAACAAAAGAAACAAAACCCAATTCGTAATAAATCCCCGAACCACCAAATAACCATAAAAAGGGAAACTTCACTCAAAACTAACCAGAAACCGATCAGATCACACAGAAAGAAATGTACCCAACAAATTCTTTTTGACTATATTGCAATGAGAATTAACGTTGATCCAAATGAATAGTGATTGAGAATTCAATTATTAATCAGAGTAGGATGAGTTGGGAAGAACTCACTTTTGGTTTCAGAGAGAGAGAGAGAGAGAGATCTGAGAAAGTGAAAGCAGAGCAAAGAAGAACAGAGGTGTGATCCGGTATTGGCTCAACGCGTAGATATAAAAAAAAAAAGTTGGAAATTGATGCGCACTCTTCTTTACACCCTCAGAATGTTAAAAGTCCAAGACAGGGAAGAAATAGAGATCCGCTAAATTAGCTTTTAAGGCAACCCGTGTAGAAAGATGAATGGTTCTTCTCTTTCCTTTCCATGTCTCCATGATTAGCTTTGTATGCAAGTCCCTTGTCATTTTTTATATTGCAGTCATGCCCATTCACATTTTGGTTCTTTTTCTTTATTCACTCCAATTTCAGACTGAAGTAAATGATTTCATGAAAATATTGAGTCTTATGATAAAGTTTGATAACCTCAATAGAATAGAGCACTTTTTATTACATTTAAAATACAAGCCATAGTCCAACCAAAAAAATTACAAGCAATAATGTATGAAATTCAAATTTGGATGTGATGAGACGAGCTCACAATTCTAACCAACTCGTCTAACCCATGTATATCAATAAACTACTTTTTTTCAATGAAAAAAGAAAATCCAATGAAGAATATCAAAACAAATTTTTCCAACTACAATAAAAGAAAAATTAGAAAACCAAACACCAGTTTGTAAATAAATATATCTTATCTAAAACATTTCAGTTACAAATTATAAATTTGATTCTCTATGAGTGAGAAAAGTTAAATTTTTTTAATTATTTGGAGAGTATTTCAAAATAATTTTACTAATAAATTGCCGGCTTGGCCCATATTAGTTTATAATAAATTATTCCTGTCGATATTTTTATAACGTGGTATTAAATTGCATCTATGACTTCATCACCGCCCCATTCTTGGCCACGTGCATTCAGACTAGAGCAATCTATATTAATATATAAAATATACAAGTGTCAGAGAATATGACACATTTGGGAACATACCGAGTTATTGGATAATATTAGTATAGAGGCACAAGGAGGTGGAAATCCTTGAAGATGCAAGAAAGGTGCAACTCTGCTTAGTTTCTGGTGCACTCCATCTGTTCGACAAAAGGACTCCGCGAATTGACCCTGCCTTTGTTGTTGTGCGATGTGCGCTTCTCTTTTTCTTTTTCTTTTTTTCTTAAAAAATTCTGGCCAAAACAACGTCGTTTTAGACCAAAGGAAAAAATAATAGTGTCCTTATTATACACGGAGGAGAATAAACTAACCGCTACGTGGGGCCAAAGAGAAATACAGTGGGTTGATGAAGAAGAGTGAAGGGTGAGAAAGATAAGTGTGAGTAGGGTTTCGGAGGAGAGGGTTTTGCTTGCATTTTTTCTTTTCTATCATTTTCCTAGAAAATGGGGCAGAGAAAGTTGCACCCAAAAAATAAACACAGAAGAATGACAGGTCCACCTGAGAGGATGAAGTTGATGTCCTTATTGTACACCGAAGAGAGGAAAGTTAAGAAACTAAACCTCTCCTGCTGCTGTAAAAAGATCGATTGAGAGATTTTTTGGGTCCCCACCATACTAAGTCTTTTATTTTTTTATTTTTTTAAGAGAGAACTCCATCTAAATCTTTACAAAACATTTTAGCTAAATATAAAACAAGTCTTTATAAAACATCATATTCATATCCTTTTTTTAAAATAGAGAATTCCAAGTCTTTATAAAAATTTGTTCATCAATCAAGTTTTGTGCTTTTAAAAATTGCATCTCCGTTGAAAAATTCATGGGTCTGCCAGTGTACGCACACTATCACGGTAACATAAAGATTCGAAAATGAGATTATTTGTCTACATATCAAAGTCATTTTCCACCAGGCTAGACCTCGTTAGTACCAACTTTTTCTTAATCAAATGATATTGGGAGAAAATGTTGGAATAGGTTGAAAAAAACATGGTGGGTGACATAATTTTATCTTTTTCTTTTGGGGGTAGAGTATTAACCCTAGACTTCCTCTAAGAGCATCTCCAATGAGGGGTTGTATAATAAAGTGTATGTTAAATTTACACCTTTTGTGATCGGAATCACCCACAACGAGGACATGTAAATCATTTGCATCACAACCATGAGATGCAAATTTAGATGCACATGTACATCTTTTTTTACTTCCCTTAGAGCATCCATAGTGGAATGGTGTATTTTCGGGAGTGTAAAGCCACTTTTACACCCCCCCCTTTTACACCTCCGGGGGTTGTAAATGTGATTTTTGCTTCAATGGGGAATGGGTAAATCTAAAGATGTATAATTGATTTCTTTCCCCTTTTATGCTGTAAGTCCCACTTTTGTCCACTTTTTCTTACATTTTCTAATGTAGGTCCCACCTGCAAGAGATGTAAAAAAAGATGTATATGTGCATTTAAATTTGCATCTCATGGTGGTGATGCAAATTTACATTCGTTTATACCTCTCCATTGCAGGTGATTCCAATCATAAAAAGTGTATATTTAACATACACCTCATTATACACTCTCCCACTATGGATGCTCTTACAGGTGGGGCCTACATGAGAAAATATGAACAAAAGTGAGCAAAAAAGTTGCTGAATGAAACTCACTTGCCCAAGATGCCCAGCTACAATAGTTGCAGGACCAAAACTTCATATGTGGCCCTATGCCTATAGAATGTCATCTCCCCAACGACTACATTGCAAAATTAAATGATGTAATTCTTGTTTTTTTTTTTCAAAAACAGCCAATAGCTTTAACTTTTCAAAATGAAATTAGGTCCAACAGTTCAAATTAAATGTATTTTACAATCCAACGGTTCTTTTTAGATGAAATCATATCTTCTCAGAATTTAAATATTTTTAGGTCTATTTGTTTGAAAAAATAAAATGAACCTAACACACACAAAATTAATTTTATAAAGTTAACACAAAAACGAATTAAGACAAAAAAAAAAAAATCAATTATACATATTTAGATTTACATCTTCCCCACTGGAGCAAAAATCACATTTACAACCCGTGGATGTGTAAAGGGGTTGTAAAAGTGGCTTTACATCCCCGAAATTATATCCTTCCACTATGAATGCTCTAACAGAATAAATGTTTTTTACAAAATATTTTCATAATGCAAACTTACACAAAATTACACCACCATGATGCTGATAAAACCCTTTATTGCAAACATTATTTAGTTTGTTCTCACTTATTTATGGTGTTTGTGCTAAAATAGTCATTTTTTACAACTTTTATTCTATAATAGTCTATGTTTCATATAATGTCTCTTTGTTGTTCCTATAGTGCCTCTTTAATGTAAATGGACTATTTTAGAATAGAAGTTGTGAAACAGGGTGATTTTAGCCAATTTCACTTTATATTTTGTCTATAATTCATGAGAAAAAAATGTTGGAAATATCTCCTCATAGTCACTCATTTGGTACATAATTTTATCATTTGGCCCAAATCTTAGCACATATTACACACCAGTTTTTTCCTCTTTGATTTATTCTTGTCAGAAATAGAGCTTGCAGACAGAGGAAAAATGCTCGTCATATCGTAATTAGTTGGGAAGGTCTGATTGTGGGCCCTCTACATCATGGTATGTGTGGATAAGCATGGCCCACCTCGGAGTCCTCTCTAAAGTGCCCTTGCCACGTTTCTGTCGCTCTCACTTTCACATCCGGTTTGAGTTTGACTACAGACTACGCGGCTATTACGCGCTCTGCAGTCCGCACATAGTTTTTTATAAAAATTTTAAATAGTAATATTTCTATTCCAATTTGAATATTTTTTTTAAAAAGTATTTCTAATCCTAAACCCTAACCATCTTTTTAAACACAATTACAATTTCATCAAGTTTTTTTTTGGGGTTAGTCTATGTAATGAGAGGGAAAATTGAAATGAGTTAATATTAGAATAACTAACATCATTGATTGGATCTATATAAAATTTAAAAAATGTTCATATTAAATTAAATATGTGAGTATAATTTTTCAGTTTTGTGAACTGTCTCCCGTCCCAAAAACCGCACCAACAATTATTAAAGAGCTGAAAAAGAAGATAATATAGTATATTAGAGAGTTGAATGAAAACTTGAAAAAAAAAGTGTTTAACTATTGTTTGAATGACTTAATGATGTCATTGGAACGACATAACGTTTGAATATAGACACGACCAAACTTCAGAATTATATATTTTGTTATTTTATTGCTAGACTATGAATGTTGTCACAATTTAATCCTTTGATGCAATTTAGATGTGAAACGCAAATGTTCATGTCGTTTTCTTATTAAATGACATGACAATTACATGAAACTAAAAAATAAAACCTAGAACTTGAGAAACAAGAGGAATCCGCGGTGGGTTCCTCCACCCTCGCGGTGTACATATATTACCACCGACCCATCCAACCACTTAATCATTCCACTCCCTGTCCTAGCTATGTTGTCGTCTTTTTGTGGTCATTGTTGCAATCAATGGGCTTAAATAATTTTCCTTGTACATTTCATCTCTTTTAGCCATTTGTACATCAAATAAAATGTTTTACAATTTTGCTTAAACTCACAAATAGAGTGTACGAGGTTAAAAGAGGTGTGTTAAAATCACTTGTAATATTTTATGATCGGAAAAAAAAAATCGTAAATTGAAGAGGGATGTGACACCATAATTGTATCGCGAATCACTTTCTTACATCAAATACACATTCTATGTGTCGTTTTTCATAAATAAAAGAAGAAATTGAAAAACTTTTGATGACATTATTTTATATCTCATACATTTCAATTTTTTTCTGTGACAAATATGGACTTCAACTTTGCCCAAATTGAGCACCTTTCAAAGGTTGAACTGGAAATTGGAGTATAATGAATTTATGACATGTTTATTTATCAGGAATAGGTATTGAAATGATTCTAATTCCTGTTTTTCCTGTGCTTACTAACACATGAGTATTAGAATCATTACAATTCATGACTTTCCATTGTATTTACTAACACATAAGGAATAAAAGATTAAGTGGGTTCCACTTTAAAATTTGTAATAGAATGTCCTCAAATTAGGTAATGGAATCAACTAGAGGAAGTAGTTGATTTGATTCCAATACCTTGATTCTCTTATCCAAATTCCCCAATTCATCGCTTCTCCCATTCTTGATATGTAAACATGCTTAATAGAATCAGTTTGATTCATTTAAAAAAATTCATCACAGCGAAGTGAAGAAGACTGTAATGTTGGTAACCCAAAAGAAAAAGTTTGGGTTACCATGGGGATAGACAGTAAGACGTTATAGTAAACTCAACCAATCTTTTGCAAAGGGAAGCCCAAAACGATGTGTTGTCCGTGGCCCATATCAATCTTTTACTTCTTGTACGAAGCTTGAGCAATCAAAATCTAGCACAAGCTTTACTTGGGCCAATCATGTTTCTTCTCATTCTCAATTACAAGCAAACAAGCCCTCAAAATTAGGCATCCTATGGTAATGCTCAAAAGTCAAATTTTACTTTGGAAATTGACTTCATATGATGCGTCTAAAAGTAGATATGTTATAGATATGTTATAGATATGTTATAAATTTTCCTAATAAGTAGATATGTTATAGATATGTTATAGATAATTTGGTGTTTCTTTTGTGTTTTTCTTAGGTTAGCCTCACTCAACATCATTTGTGTTGGCCAGTTGACATGGAAAAGGGTGTGAAGATATCCAAGTCATAAAATAAACAAAGGGAGAAAAAGGATGTGCATGGAATCCAAGAAACATAAAGGCGATGGGTACTAAACTAAGTCATAAACTCCCTCACGAACTTGTCATGATATTTTACATGAATATCTCTCTCCTATATAAGCTGGAACCACCCCTTCAACTCCTCTCACCCCTTCAACTCTTCTCTCTCCTCTCTCTCTCTCTTTTCTACCGAAGCTGGTTTTCGGGTTCTCTTCCACATCACCACCACTCTCTGTAGGCTGAGTTATTGTTCATGGAGTGAGACCTGCTGTAATAAGAAGTGACGTAGGCAACTGAACCATGAGCTAATAGAATTATGAGAGTGAGGATTCAAAGTATGAGAGTGAGGGAAGTTGACACTTCCTCAGTCTCATACTTTGAATTCAAACTCATAATTCTATTAGCTCATGGTTCAGTTGTAGTTGATACAACGAATTTCTCTCCTATATAAGCTGGTACCACCCCTTCAACTCTTCTCTCTCTCTCTCTTCCACCGAAGCTGGTTTTTGGGTTCTCCTTAAGGCACGGCGGTGGCCAATATGATTCCCGGCTGCCAGGACATGCACGTGCTTTTCCACATCACCACCACTCTCTGTAGAGAGTTATTGTTCTTGGAGTGAGACCAGCTGTAATAAGAAGTGGCGTAGGCATCCACCGTCAAAGTGCCAACGGCAGCAACCAAGCCCAGTGAAGGGAAACAAAGAAGGTAAAAACACATTTCTCTGGTATGGAGTTGCAAAGAAACTACACCCAATCGAAGGTATTTCTTTTACACAAGATTCTTAGATTTAAGCTACATCATTTTATGCAAATTATAGAGAAAGAAAACACAAAACTTCAGAAAAAGAACTAATCAAATGGCCCAAAAAAGGAAATAAAAATTATAAGCATTAGCCTGCCTTGCCTACGCCCATATGGCAAACAAAGACATGCAGCCAGCCCCAAGAATAATAGATCATAAATTAGCCCCAAAGTGTTGGTTGAAAATGATGAATGAAATCTTTTTTCTTTTTTTTTTTTTTTCTTTTTTACAAAGAAAGTCTTCTGGTTCAAGTCCCATGCATTCAAAAAATTGATGGAAGGCCAAAGCAGCTACTAAAGGTCTTATGGTGGCCAGACTTCCAGAAACACCTAAGGAAATTCCTATGATGACGGAGTGGACAACAATCCCCAACTCCAAAACCTGCAACAAAATAAAAACAAAACAATAGTATTTCACCCCTAATTAACTAGTACTTAGTAAACAAAATAGTAAACAAAACATAATGGCTAAATTAATGTTACCTGAGAAATTACTCTATGCCTAAGTAGTTTAGTTGTAGTTGAAAAGTGTCAACTGCCCGCAACTGAACTATGAACATGAGCAAGAGTTGCGTGAGTATGGACAAGCTCTTGAAGTGGATGCTCTTCCACATCACCACCATGAGCATGAGCACTTCAAGTGGTGGTGATGTGGACGAGCATCAACTTCAAATGCTTGTCCATATTTAGGCAACTCATGTTCATGCTCATGGTTCAGTTGCTGTTGACACTTCAACTACAATTGAACTTCTGAGACATAGAGTAATTTCCCATGTAATATTAATTAAGCCATTATGTTTTGTTTACTAAGTACTAGTTAATTAGTGGTGAAGTACTGATTGTTTTGTTTTTATTTTGTTGCAAGTTTTGGAGTTGGAGATTGTTGTCCATTCTGTTATTATAGGAATTTCTTTAAGTGTTTCTGAAAGTCCGGACATCATAAAGCCTCTAGTAGCTGCCTTGTCCTTCAATCAGTTTTTTGAAGGCATAGGACTTGAACCAGAAGAGTTTATTTGTAAAAAAAAAAAAAGAAAAAAAAGAAAAACGATTTTCATCATCATTTTCAACCAACACTTTGGGGCTAATTCTCTTCTTCCTGGGGCTAGCTGCCTGTCTTTGTTAGTGATATGGGCTTAGGCAAGGCACCCTAATGTTCATAATTTTTCTTTTCTTTTTTGGGGCCATTTGTTTGGTGTTCTTTTTTTGAAGTTTTGTGGTTTCTTTCTCCATAATTTGCTCTCAGAATCTTGTGTTAAAGAAATACATTCGATTGATGGTGTAGTTTCTTTGCAACTCTATACCGGAGAAATGTGTTTTTTTTTTCCTTATATACAGTCCAACTTTCATCTGAACCATTAATCTAGTTGATTCCTCTCCCATGCATATGCATCAATGTCATGGTCCGTCAATTCTTTTCTATACAGAAATTATTCTAGTTGAGAAATGCTGAGGAAGTTTCCCTTTGAGAAAGGATTTTTGGATCTTTCAGTTATGTCTTTTGGTTTCCTTTGTTTCTCATATTTGATTATCACTTTAGGACAATCTCAAAGTCATTAAGAAGCTTGAAGGAGCACAACTCTTGATGAATAGTTGTGACTTACATGAAAGGTTACCTCATAATGAAATGAAGAGATGCAACCAAAGGAAAGCGGTGCTTTAAAGACTTTACATGCCAACTCAACTGCACTAGAATAGATACTTTATAAATAGAGGTTGTACATATGCATGAAAACATAACCTATATATATAACAAGAAAATACTCTCTCTACCATACCTCCATTGTTTTCTAGAGAAACTAAACCACTAGAAACTAATTTTTGCAGTTTCAATTTCTAATTCATCATTAGTGTGTTTGGGTTTGCCTTTGTCTTTGGGTGTGCAAGTATTAGTCAGGGCTTTTTTTTTTTCTTTGGTCGAAAGACAGTTACCTATGTGCCTTGAAACAATATTTTACCTACCATAACCCACAAGAACTATACAACAAAAGTCAAATTCAGATAGCAATAGGGTTAATTGGTGATTTGGCCCTGAACTTCTACTTAACTTTTGATTTACACATATTTTTTTTTTATAGAGAAAATTAAGGATATAAACTTCTTTTTTTCACCAATTTCCCTATTGCTGTCTAAATTCTCAACACTTAATCCAATTTGCCGTTAAATATGAGGGCAAATTGGTAATTTCAATGTTAAAGTAAAATAAAATAATTTGAAATTTGAAATAACAATGATAACAATAAAGTTGAAAAAAAAAACCCCTCGCCAGCCACCACTCTCTCTCTCTACAAGTCCTTCTTCCCCAAATCTCAGCCTCCTATGTCCTCCTCACAAATCACACCACCACACATTCTCTCTCCCTTGACTTCTCTCTCTGCCCTCACTGCAACCAAAGCTCTAACACATCCCATACAACAACCACCATATATTTGAACAAAAAAAATTCCAGATGCACATATTTGAACAAAAAAAAAGAAGAACAAATCTATTTGAGCAAAAACCGCACTAAGGGTGGGGGGGTTGTGGTGAGGTGGGTGACTTTGTGGGTGTCGGGGCTGAGCGAGAGATACAGTGAGGGAGAGAGTTGCGGGGAAGAGGAGAGAGAAAAGGAGGGGAAAAAAAGAATAAAAAGGGGGAAATGAGGAAAAAAGAGGGAGAGAGAATCGGGATGTGTGTTGTGAGTACTTTTTCAATTTTATTTATTTATTCTCACATAAAAGTTAACTAAGGATAACAATAGTACATATGTCAGTTTTCTAAAATAGTTTATCCTTTATTGCAACTGTATAGGTAAAATTGAAAAAGTGGAAATTCATTAAAATGATGGGTATAGGCAGTAAGAAATTGAGTGCAAAATATCCCCACTCAATCGTATGATTTATAAAAAAATAAAAAAAATAAAGATTTTGATTTGTCCCTAGGAAAGCTAGTTTATAGTAGTAAAATCTAGTCTTTCTCTTTTTAGGTCGAAAGTAGTAAAATCTTACTTGAAAGGCCTGGTTTTGGTTTGAGTCTAGGGTAAATTGCCCATGGGTTAAAAACCCATTATGATCTATGTACTGCGGATGCGATGCGATCAACTTAATTACACTCTTTGACTAGAAAGAAATTGGGTATGGCAAATTCTTTAACATTGGTTATGGGTTAAGCTACTTACCTAACGTTGCAGATCCTCCACCTCTCAACCTCAACCAACCCAAAAGGCATATTTTGGGCCATCATCAACCTCTCATAACTCAAAATTTCTTCTTCTAGTTGTAAGGACCAGTAAAATCTGTGGTTGGCAAATTGGTGCATAGCCTAACTTAGTAGACATGTGCTTTCTCAATGACTAATTGAGCTTATGCAGATTTTCGTGGTGCCTATGAACTTGCTTCAAAACGTCACTTTAATGTGTATCACGAACTAGTGTCTCCGTTTGGGTTAGGGGGGGTCCTCATTGATCTATAGCTGCGCTGTTGTTTTTGCTAATGTAATGTAATTATATATGTGTGCAATCAAATTCTTAATTACTACAACCACTACCTATATGTTTGGATTGGGAGTAATGTTATCTTACAAGATAGTTCGTTATATTATATTGTCGGATTGCTACACGATTCATTTTTGTTTGTATGTATAAGACAATGTTTGACCTAGTATATAACTCCTAGTACTGTATAGGTAGTGGTTGAATGCACTTGATTGCAATTACATTGTAGTTAGCATTCGAGGATGGGTCAAGCTTGGACCGGATTATTGGGATAGACATTATTTTATGTTGGGTTGAGTAGGATTTTGGTTTCAATCCCTCAGTCCAAGCTCATCCACATGAACTGAGCTTTTCCAGGCTATTAGGTCGGGTTGGGGCCGCTCATGAAAATCTCCTTTTTTTTATATTGAAAATGAAAATATAGTCAACTATATTCAGGCTTAATTTATTAATATGCAATTATATTGGATATCACGGGTTCGGGTTGGTCCTTTTTGGCCTGTAGATCACGGGAAATTTTCAATATACATAGGCCAAGTGAAATTATTCTTTAACTTACATCATTGCTTTTTATGACATGTGGTTGGCTGCAGTGAAAATATTCCACCTGTCCTACATCTATTGGATGGTACATCAGCCACGTGGTGTACCAAAAACACCCGAAAATTACTTGCAAATCATGGGTTAAATAATGATCCCTAATTGGGTAGAATTTGAAAAGAATAACAAGTTAGAGGCATTGTGCATAATGAGTTGAAGGAAAACATGTATTTTAATCCCTAAATATCCCTCCAAACCATGATGAACCCATAAAATCACCACCGTTGCTATGCAAAGGACGAAACTAAATTATTATTTTCCATTCAATGCAACTAGCAATAGGTAGGCAATCTCAAATGACAAATAATTTAGCTTTCTTACCTATACTATATAATTCAAAAAGATTCAGAAGAAAGATCCAAAAGTTGGCCGACTTTTTCCCTCAAGTGTAGAGTTGTTATGAACATATGAATTGATGGTTTACAATTAACTCATGACAATTATTGAGTGCCCACTTTGGTGTAAGGTACAAAGCCGCTTTCAAAGATATGTGGAGCTAGCTAACAGCTGCTTCTGTAATCTTCATCATGTAATAAAAACTACAATATATGCTTGCAAAATCTCCTAGAACCTAATAAAGTTGCAACTTATAATAGACTGATTCTTAGTTTTTTTGCACGTTAGCAACAAAATCTGCGATCAACATTCAATTTCTTTCTTATTTTTGGTACAAGTCGAGCTGTCCAAATGGGTCCCTCAAAAGCAAAAACTATGTCATATTTTTATTGAATTCACTCCTTAAGATAGGAGGACCATCCTTGTAAATTAAGAGCATGTTTAGAGCTGTCTGTGTAATAAATAAGTACTTTTGTTTATAAGTGGTTTAATTAGAAACGTTACAAACTTCTATTAAAAATCCTAGTACTTTTTGAAAAACCACTTAAAAGTGTTTTGTGAAAAAGAGAAAGCGTTTTTATAACCTATAAACACTTTAGTTAATTTTTTAGAAAATTTGACATAGATCCAAATTCTCATTTAAGAGTTGGACTTAATCTTTGGATTTTATGTCCAAGTACTCTGACTTGAATGCCACATAAGATTACATTACTTTTTAAATTTTTTGATGTAATCATATATATTTTTTCTTTTAAAATTTATGTTTCTATTCCAATTATGCCCCTATGATTTAAATTGGGAAAGACTAATTTATATCATAATAATTAGCTAATTAATACATCTATTGACTCTTATTGCAATTCATAAAGGGGTAAAAAATTAATTTTTGGCCAATAATTACTATATTTGACCTTTTAAATAATTATGATTTGAATTTATAAAATATTTGTATTTATTCTTACCTATTCATTTGAATTTTGAAAATCCTTTAAAAATAACCAAATTTTTTTTTTACCTATAAACGTGCTCTTTGGTGTAATGTTGATGTCATAATTTCTATGGGGTTTCTTTGTCTTTCTTATTCATCTTGTTAATCTTCTTCTTTCTTCTTACAATCCTGAGAGTTATTTATTTGATGGGTGAAAGTGAATAGCCTCATACATATTTTCATGACCTACAAATGAAGTAAATAAATCCAACCAAAGGCATATGATGTTTAATTACCTATGTTGTAGATACATAAGTTTACCCTATTGTGTAGGTAAGGTAACGTATGTATGTTTCTATGCTCTCGACTTGGTGGATCGTAGGTGTTTTAGTTTATGTACATGAGTAGGTAACAATTTTTATTTTTGTTTACTATATGGTAGAGGTATATTATATACTATTGTAGATAGATTATCCTATGGTGTATGTATATTGTCTTGTTGCCTATTGCATAGGTATATATGTGTTTTTTTTTCTTCGTATTTTCGATAATGTATAATACTATGTTATGTACCTTTTTTTTTATAGGTAACATACACTTTTATTTGTCTATTTTGTATCTGACTTATAGGTAGTCTTCTATTTTATATTCCTAACTTATAGGTAGTCTTCTAATTTATGTTCCTAACTTATAGGTAACACGATTTATCACTAAAAAAATTTCATGCTAATAATAACACTATTTACCTATATGTTAAGTACATAAATTCATGTGGGTCCTTGCTTTACTGTAATTGATTAAATTTTATTTTATTCATATATTAGGTAAATATTATAAAGGAAAGAATTCAAAATTTAAATCCAAAAAATTCAATTATAAGGAAAATAATGCATTAAATTTAGATTTCAATGTGTTTTCCTTATTTACCTCAAATGGTAAAATCGACAAACACAAAAAAAAAAGTCAAAGGACCTACATCTAAAACAAAAAATCATTTTGGACCTAAATCTAAGAACCCCTTTTACCGGTCAATGTTAAAATCTAAGAACCCCTTTTACCAATCAATGTTAAAAATGCTCTTGGTTGTTAAAAAAAAGGTTTTTGACCCTTTTACAAACAATGCTAAATATAATCCCCAAATCTCATTCTTATCCACGCTAGTATAGTGTCAGAATTAGTACTGAAACAAATCCAGTGGAAGAAGCCAAATTTGGTTTGACTTTGCTTCGGTTGGGATTGTACTTACTCTTTTCAGTTCGACCTCACAAAACAAAAACTAGAATCAACTAGCTTGTTTAGAGAAAAGAAAGAAAGAAGAAAAAAAGAAAAAGAAAAAGAAGAATTAAAAGTAGATGTTACTGTCTAGCTGTCCCTATGACGAGCTTATTATTTCATATTGAAAGCACAACTCCCACATTTTTTATGACACTGCTTCCATAAACTTCTCTCTCCCTCCCTCTCTCACTGCCTCCTCCCTCTGTTTCTCTCTCTCTCTCTCTCTCTCTCTCTCTTTGACAAAAATGGTACAATCAAAGAAGTTCAGAGGGGTCAGGCAACGCCACTGGGGCTCCTGGGTTTCTGAGATTCGTCATCCATTACTGTATTCTCTGCTTCTCTTCTCTTTTCCTACCAACATCCCTCCATTAATTCCATTGCTGTTTTCTCAACAAACTATTCACCCTATACTTCCATTCTTTAAGATCACAATTACATATATATATATATATATATATATACTTTACAGCTCCTTTTTCTTTATATTTTGCTTATAAAGCTTACATATATTTTTCTAGTTCTTGATTCTATGTGTTCTTCAATTGTGAAAAAAGAGTCCCATTATAGCATGGTGGTGTCTTAATTACTTGTTTAGCGTATGGTCTTAATTTTGTGTTTTGGTTATAGGAAAAGACATAAGTACCAATTTAGCTTATAGATTTAGTATGAGTGACAAAGTTTGTTAGTTAATTATTATGGGTAGGTGTTCTAATTAAGGGCCTAATTAGGAAATGTGAAAGAAGTGTCAATTCATTGATTTGATCCTTAGTTAGTATCATTAATTAAAATTTTCTTTTCTTTTCTTTAAATTTTTTAAAATTTATGCTAATGCAGGAAAAGAAGGGTATGGCTTGGGACATTTGAGACAGCTGAAGAGGCAGCAAGAGCATATGATGAGGCAGCTATTTTGATGAGTGGTCGAAATGCCAAAACAAACTTTCCAGTCCTCACAAATGAAGTGTCCAATGATCATAACAACAACAACTCTTCATCATCTTCTTCTTCCTCAGCACTTTCAGCAATCCTCAGTGCCAAGCTTCGCAAGTGCTGCAAGTCCCCATCTCCTTCCCTCACTTGCCTGAGGCTTGATACTGAGAATTCCCACATTGGAGTCTGGCAAAAGGGTGCAGGGCCGCGCTCTGATTCGAACTGGCTGATGATGGTTGAGCTGGACCAGAAGAGTTTGCAACCACCCCAGCCAGAAACTAGCACCTCTGCTTTGGACACAGAGGAAATGGCAGCAGGGCAGGATGGTGGGGATGATAGTATGAATGACGAGGAAAGGGTTGCATTGCAGATGATAGAGGAACTTCTGAACAGAAACTGATAAAATTGGTACTTCGGTGTAATATGCTATAGTCCAATCAACATCACATGGAGGTTGATAACCAAAGTGTATGAGGAATTTCCATGTGCTTAGTCTTGTCAATTGTTGCATTGGTATTGGTTTGGTTTGAAGTTAGGATTTGTTTATTTCGTCAATAACGCTATGACACGTGTGATAACATTTCCACGTGACATAATATTATTGATTGGGGATGATAAAACAATGCTATCCCCATTGCAACTAAGTTTTTCTCTTGCAACCCTCCATATAATATATATATATATATATTTATATATATATATATATGGTATCACTCTAGAAACTATTTGGTTGGTGTTAGAAATAAGAAGAAGAAAAAATGAGAGGTATAAAATTAGTGTTTTATGCAGTCGCGATATTTATTAAAATTAGGGTTTGCAAAGAGGATGTCATGATGTATGATAAATAAAAATTGATATTGATTGACTTGGTTTTGAGTTCTCCATCTCTCTGATCTGATCACTGATCAGCAAATATGTATTTGTTCTGTTGTGCATATAGATCTTTGTGAGGTCACGAATGAATTGCAATCCACAAATTAACATGTGATTTTATTTATTTATTTTTTAAAAAGCTCCAACATACATGGAAAGGTGATAAATGCTTGAAGCATATGCTAAAACTTCTTGTGGTTAATGTGGAAATAATATTATTAATGCTTGGCACGTGTTTAATTTAGAGCAACATCAACTAGAAAGTGATAGTTTGAGCTATAATTTTCCTTATTAACAGTCTTATTTTTTGATGAAACGAAAGATAACTTTTTTCTTTTCTTTTTTTATACAATGGAAAGGAATCGAATCTTAACTTTATTAGCATAAATTTCATGAACGAGTTATATGATGCATGTGATTTTTTATATAAATTCATATTGGTAGCAGCTGGTAGTTGGGTGCCACGCATAAGTCCTTCCAGCTCCAGACTGTGGGTCTACCTTGGTGCTAGTAATGAGAGCAGCCAATCTTCCCCTAAACTTTTATTCGTCCAAAAAAAAAAAGGTTATATGATGCATGTGATTTACAACACTCTAGCTTACTTACCATAAAGTCTTGTATCAGCTGAGGGACTGTGTAGACTTTTCTTACTACAGAAAAGAAAGAAACAAATTGCATCAAAAATAAATTTACCTTACCTATTTCGTATGGCACGAATTAGAAGGTGGGTTTTTTGGGATAATAATAGGATGGATTTTCTTTTCGGCTGTTATGTGTATTTTCCACAAGATGTGAAAAGAGTACGGCTAATTCTATTAAAACTCAAAATACCATTTCTCTATAACAATAAATATTCTCATTATTTGTGTTTTCAATTAACGAAAATACAATTTAATCAACTAATAATGCTTCGGGTTGATAGCCATGGCCCACATGGTGTGCCATTGCAAATTGCAATACAATGGTCGCCAGGCAGAGAGAAGTAGAAGGAAGAGGAGGGAAGAGAAGAGCTTTTGTTTTTTTTTGTTTTTGTTTTTAATGAATCGATCTTGTCAAGCACGTTTATAAATTAAACGAAGTGCATGAGGGAGAATGGCCTTTATTTAGATATGCTGCATGTTAAAATTTGAGCAAGGTATATATGAAATGTCTCCTCAATGTCATGTATTCAAGTAAAGCTTAGAAACAATTGTACCTTGTACTCTAAAATTAGACGTGTAAATATATTTAAAAAGATTAATAAAAGAAGTGCGAGATGACAAATTAGGCGTGTAAGTATATTATTTTTTAGATATATAAATAATTACTTTTAACTATTTGAGCTATAATTCCATTGTGCATTGTCAGATAATGATGTGAGTGTTGCATGTATATTTTCTCATATCAAATTAAAGTAATTAATGAAGCTCCAATCTTGTTGGCACTCTTTAAGGATACGCGCCTTTAGGGCTTTTCAGCATTTCAATGGAATTTGCTGGTGTTTGGAGTATCAAAATCCATGTGGTGGAGGTCCATTAGGTTCTAGGACCATGAAAGGGCTTAACCCATTTGCATCTTTAACAGGACCACGAAATTTAAAAACCAATTCATTAAGCCAGGAACAGCCAAACCAACAGCCAGCTGGTTGTTCATCGATCTTTCATCTACAGTTTGTAAGTACTGCCACTTAAATGTTGCTTAGCATTAGAGAGTGGAAGGCATTTGATTTTGCTAAGAGTTTAGGCAACTTTGTTTTTTTCGTAAGAAGTGGGCTTTGTTAGGGTTTAGTTTGCCTTTTTTTTTTCTTTAAAAAAAAAAAATTTTATTTGATACAAGAGATATTCTATTTTAATCTAATTTAAATTATGATGAGGGGAATTTGAACTCGGATGCAGAATGAGGAGCACATCCACTCTAGTCAACTTAACTAAGGCCATGTATGCTTAATTTGCCTTTAAAGCATTTCCACCCATTTGTCATGGTAAAAGGCACCGCAAGGGCTGTTACTATTCGCATGAATATTGCCTACCCTAGCAATTATTTGGTTGGTTTTCCACTTATTGTCATGGCAATCTAAGGGCAACCACTATTCACATGAGACATGAGGAAAGGAATTTGTATAGAATTTTAGTGTCGGAAGTGAAGAATATGGCTAGGTATTTATAAATAAAAAATTCCCTTTTTCTTTAATTTTTTTTAAATTTATATTGGTTGCTAACGTCACAATGACGTCAGCATTAAGTCATCTTGTCTCGGTAGCAGCCCAGGTTGGTGGAGCCCAACACTTGCCCTTGCCAGAATTGGGCACTGGAAACGGCATTGGAGCCTAGGGGGCCTCTTGTCCGGGCTAGCCCCTCCTGCTGGAAATGCTCTAACAAGGGGAATTATGTATGAAAAGCGGGAAAAAGCCGAAATTCATAGAGGATCAATTCATTCCATTTTTGAAAGGGCTAACTTCCAACTTTTTATTTAATTTTTTTGATGAACAACTAGCTAGTAATGGCAAAAGACCTAAAGCATAGTAGCTCAATGGATCCAAATCCACAGAGAGAGTTCTTGCTTAGAGAAGAATAGAAGAAGTCAGTACATGAATATACTCTCAATACAAAATCTCAAGGACCTATGAAAACATTGTAGCAAATAGCAACCTAAACAAAGAGTAGGCGTTAAATTATAAGCATGAAGAAAGCAAGCATAGCATGAGGCAATTTTGGTGGGCACTTGGAGCATGGAATTTTTTCACCTATTTGCAAGATCCTTCATTGTTGCACTTGCAGTAATCATCATAGTCCCGCATTATTCTGAAGCCTATCATGACGGTTGTGTGGGCTTTCTATACAATAATTTCTCGTTTATTATGACAATGGCTGGTGTTCACTCAAATCATTCTACAGGAACCACATATTGAACAAGAGGCTTAATTAACGTACAAGGTTTTTAGGGTGCATTTTAGATGCTAAATTATCTAAAGTCATTGTGGAGTTAGGTTGGCTACATACGAATAATTATTGATTAAAAAAAACTTTTGGGTTTTCAATAAGAAAGCTGTTATTGGCACTTCAAAAAAATTATCATCCAATCCTCCTAGATAACAAAATAAAGAGAAAATGCACCTAGAGAAGTACGTGATGACTTTTATGAAGTGTCATTAACCTAGAGGTGTTGGTTAGTAGGAAAGGGGTTTGAGAATGCAAAATCAATTATTATTGTTATTGTTTTTCATGTTTGGAAAATTTATCTTGACTTAAAGGACTGACTACCGAGGGAGAAAATGAAATCCTCCATCGAGCTCGGGTTCCATTTTCAATTCCTATTGGAAATCGATGCAAACATTAGTTATATTTTAAGTTTTTCTAATTACATATTGCTAATTTTGGGCTGTAATGTAAAGAGAATAAAGTGACGTTCTATGGTTATTTTCTCAGCATGATTAAATACGGGAAAAAGAGTCTTTCATTTTCCATCATCTGAGAAAGATAGGAGAATGATTTTCCATGAATTTCTTTCTGGAACCAAACGCCTTAAAAATCCCATAATTGTTCTTTACGATATATAGAACTTTCTGGTTATTTTGTCTCTAAAATTTAATTATATAATATATTTAGGCCATACTTATAATCTAAACAATTGTCCTTCATGAGAAATCAGGCCATACTTAGCTTTTTTATTATTACTAGCCCCTTGGCACATGCTAACGCATGTGCCAATTGGTTTTTTTATTTTATTTTTAAAATTAAGAAAATATAATATGGTAGTTATGTTCCATAAAAATAGGACCTATTATCTGATTTTGTTTTATTTTTTAATTTTTTTAATATGAAAAAATATGAATTTACCATATTATCCTCATTTAATTAATAATTTTAATTCTTAATATTTGAATTAACCAGAGTATTTTCTGGTATTTTGAATGTTTCACTATTCTCTACCTTTTATTTTATATATATAGATAAACTTATTACAAATTTATAAAAAAAACCCAAAATGGGTGTTGAAATTATAAAAAAATCCAAGTACTATTTAAACTTAGAAACACACCCAAAAAGTGTATTAAAATAGTATTTTTTGGGTGTAGTTTTTGGAGGTTTTGAATGTGTGTAATAATACTTTTTGGGTGTGTTTCTAAGTTTAAATAGTACTTGGGTTTTTTTATAATTTCAACACCCATTTTGAGTTTTTTTTATAAAAGCCCCTAAACTTATTCCTACTCAGTTTAGGCAAAAATAATGTGCTCAGGGTGTGGTCCAGTTCTAATTATATTTAAGATACTGATAAAGCCCATTCTAGAAAGGCAAGCTATCAGTAGGTTAGGCCCATAATGCCATCATTTATGTTCATATTTTCACACTAGAATTCAACGTCCTTTTGTTTTTGTTGGATTTTTTTTTTTGTAATTCGAATGCTGCTCTTAATATCACATCCTATAATGCATGTAATTTAGATAGTTGATATCATAAGGAGCTCGATTTTTTCGGGGGAATTTTTGACATACTAAACCTTATGAATTGATTTTTTTTTCTTTTCCGTTTTGTTATTATTGTTCACCCCGTTTTGTGTTTACTCCTGTGATGGAAGGGCAAAGTTCCCCACTGCCTTAAGAACCATTGACTGGTCAACAAGTCAGCTTTCTTTGGTGTGCGAGCGTGCCACTGCTAGCAATGAAAATTCTAGCAGACTTAATTTTTTAAAAAAAGATAACATGCGCCAAGTTATTGATTTCTAACACAAAGATTGTGATTTGGGTGAGGAATATCTCCCAAGTAAGTTCTTTTCTATGCCTCAGACTGGTGAGGACTTTCACAATTTATCTCAGTATAAAAACAGCTGTTCTGGCCAGAACGATTAAATAGAAATTGAAGTATTTTTAGGCAGAACTGCCTTTTACATAGCCATAAACGAACAAATAGATGCTGGAAAGGGAAAAGGACAGCTGGAACTCTATTTCTGCCTGGATGGAATACTCTGATCCGGGCTGGACTGGGAATATTTGGACTGGACTGAACTGTCAACAGCTTCAACTGCTATGCTTCAGCTTCAAATCGATACCAAAGTTCGAGTTTGGCAGAGCTTTAATCTACTTCAGGCCCTGGAAGGTCTTTTGTGGGGGCAGAACTGAAATTTCTTCAGTCTGGAATGGGCAGAAGTGGCTGATTCTGAGGATTACTCAGCTGGAACCGCACTGTGGTACCTGTTCTGCTTGATCAGGGCTCTTCCTGAATTTGTTGAGGTTTTCATATTTATGGAAACTCAAACTCTGCTTGTTTTGGCTTTTGCTGAACCAAATTTGTAACGAGAGAGATCTCGTTTTTGAATGACTTTAAGTCTGAACTTGGTATTTCTGATTTGTAGCTGGTATTCTTGTGGCTTGAGTGAACTGCTAGTTACTCCAGTTTGGAGATTCTCAGTGATCAAGTGATCATGATTGAGTTTTTGCCCTTGGCTGTTTCGATTGATATTTTTGTTTGATTGGTTGATTGTCCTTTAATCTGTTCACCCTCCCTTATATTTATAAGAGATGTTTTTCTGGAGTAGGGTGATTTCCTTTTAATAATGGGCGGCAAGAAACCCCTTTGATAAGATTTTTTTATTTTTCAAATGCAAAGAAAAGGGTTTTGTGGATTTCTGGCAGGTAAGTTTCAGTTGCCAGCTCTTATGATCACTCTTCTGCTCTCTTTGGAAGAGAGCTTAACCCCTTTCTTCATTTCCAACCATCCCTTTGTAAGAGCTAAAAAATGGTCAGTCTAATCTTTAGTTTCGAAACAACTTCCTGCTTTCCAGCTTTAACTCCCTCTGAATTTTTTGAGAACTGTTTATTCTTTTTGGGAGAAACAATTCTCTCTCTGATTGGAAAATATCTCTGAATATTCTCATAGAATAGATTTTTCAGAGTTTTTGTTGTTTCCAATTTTGTCAGCCACCGCCCTCTTCTAATCAACTCTGAGATAGTTGATTTTGTTGACTTTTCTCCTAAGTCTGAAGAATTTTCACGTGGGTTGCATGTGGTTTGGTTTCTTCAGTTTTGATGCTGGGCTTATTCCGTTTTTGAAGTCAAAAAACTGATTTTTCATCAGGGCCTGATTTTTGTCTTCCTGATTTTGATCGGCTTCAGGCTGGGCTTTTCTGGTCTTTGGGTTTCTTCTTTGTTGGGCTGGGTGTGTCAATTTTAGGCCCAAACAATGCCCCCTAAGTCTGAATCGTTTTAAAACGGTTTCAGACTTGAATGACATGGCCATTAAATTGGCACGTGCTAGCCTCCTCCACTACCCCTCGTCTGCCACGTTTTGCTATTTTTATGATTTAGACTTCGAGTGGTCAGTTACTTAGCTAGCTACTGGCTATTCATCGTCAGGTGTCGCATCGTCTTCCTCTTCCCACGATTTTTGAATTCTTTTTAAGAGCTTCAAAACCCGCGTTTTTGTTCATCCTGAAAAATCCTAGCTTTCAGACCTTGATTTTTGTTTCCAGAATTCCCACTCTTTCCTTTGAGTCGAAACTGCCTCTCTCATTACTTGCTTTGTTCCTATCTTGAAACTTCTGAAGATGTCTTCCCCTAAGATACGTGCCTCTGGTTCATCCTCCTCAGTTCCTCTGATTACCTCACTGGGGCTGGGGTTGATGATCACGCTATAGAGGTCAGGAGCAAACTCTACCCTTTTGCCAAGAAAAATCTTGACGAGAATGTCCTTCATCTTTTCGAGAATACGTTGGTCCTGGGACCGCATTGGTTTGGCTCTGTTCCTGCCGAGATGGCTGAATTATTCAAAAAGGATGCTGAGGCTCCCCTTTGTTTCGAGAGTTACCTTGCCCTGGCTTCCCATACCTGGGTCAGTAAGAACCTGAGTCGCTCTTTTCCTTCCAGCGAAGTGAGAAACAGTCCAGTCAAATGGGCATACTGGATTGACAGGCTTCTTCCCCGGTTTGGAGCTCACTGGAGGAGGGCTGGTATTTATGATGCCATACTTCTGTCCAAGCAATCCATCAACAGGGATGAGAATCTGCTTGCTGCTGCCTTATGTTTCTGGAATTCTGCCAGCAACACCTTTGATTTTCGCATAGGCCCTATGGCTCCAACCCTGCTGGATATGGCTCAAATCTTCGGGTTCAGGCCCCATGGGAGGCCTGTAGATGCAGTGGGTGACTACCATAGAAGAAAAAACCAGGAGAAGGTGTCCAAGCCATTTACTATTTCTCCAACTACAATCAACCAGAACTGTTCTTTCTCCAATTATTTGAGAAAGTTTAGTTCTGAGAAGGATAAGGATCAGCAGCACATGTTGTTCCTCCTGTATTGGCTGAATAGATTTGTCTTCCCAAATCGTTCCTCAGCAATTCTGCTCGAATACAGGCATCTGGCAGAAGCTTTGCACAATCACACGGATGTCGGGCTGGGTCCTACAGTTCTGGCTCATCTGTTCAAGAATCTGCACACTGTTACTTTGGAGAATCCACTGAACCTGGCTGCTCCTGGCGCATTTTGGATAATTCAGATCTGGCTGCAGGTCTACTTTCCAGAACTAAGGTTCCCAGACATAGTTCTGCCTGAAGATCAAGTCATGGCAGCTCCTTTGATGTTAGCAGAAGTGCCCAAGCGTCCTATTGAAGAGTATCTTATGTTTTTCAGGCACTGTACCAAGAGGTCTGCTGCTCAGTGGCAGGTGGTTCTGAGAAGAACATATCCCTGGTTCCAGGCTGGACATAGATTATTTGAGAAGGAGCCAGAAGAGGAAGCAGCCAGAACAGACTTTAGGAAGAAATTCCTGAGTATTACTTTGCCGAGGGATCTACCTCATGGGGGAGGAAAGCCTCCAAATTATCATTTGGGGGCAGAAGTCTATCATCCTAACTTCTGTGCGCGGCAACTTGGCTGTCCTCAGCTTATTCCCCTCAAATCCTATAGGAGTTGTAATCGGGGCACTTCCTGGAGAGATGCAGATGACCTGGAGGTGCACAAGAATGCTAGATGTGCAGTTAATAAGATAAACAATAGTGCAGATGCTCTCTATCCCTCATGGGAACCAAACTCCTGTAGTTCTGCCGAGTTCGATGCCTGGTGGAAAGCTAGGTTCCATGGTCTACCTGCCTCAAGCACTGCACTTGAGGTGCTCTTTAAGGAATGGGATGGCTGGACCATTCATACTGGAGAGGCTCATAAATCTATGGTGCAGACCATCAAGGATGTTAATGCTCAAGTTATAGAAGGTAGTGTCTTACTTGTGCCTGTTCTGTCCATCCTATTTTGTATTAATGATGTTTAACACATTGTTCTGCCTACCACAGATGTCTCCATGACACAGAACATTGGTGGACAGTCTGTCCAGGCTGGCGAAGTAATTGGTAACTCTTCTATCTTACTTGTTTTTCTTTTCTTTCCTCTTGATTGGGATTCTGACCTGTTTGTTTCCTGTGCAGTTACTTCTGTTATTGCAGCCGGAGATCTGGAGCTGCCTTCTGGAGAAGAAGAAGAAGAAGAAGAAGAAGAAGAAGAAGAAGAAGAAGGAGATCAGGCAGAACAGACTGCTGTTAAGGCCACTTCTCCTGTTAGAAGAAAGAGAAAAGAAACTGCCCAACCTGTGTCCCCAGGTATATTTTGGCAGTTCTTCATAATTTTGTTCTGTCATCATTTTCTTAAAACTCTTCATATGTTTATTGCAGTTGGGAGTCCTTCTCCTCCCCTTACTAAGTCAAAAAGACTTAGAAAGAAGATTGTAGAAGAATATGTAGCCCCGGAGGCAACTACAACAGTCCCTACTTCCACTTCTGGCACAGATGATGAGCTCAGGGAAGCTTTTGAAGAGGTGGAAAAAGACAAAATGCTGGAGGAATTAGAAAAGGTAGGAGATGAACCTCCAGAAAAATCAAAGACAGTGGAAGAAGAGGTGAGCCTTTGGTCAACAGATCTGTTTCTGTCCTTCTTCTTTACAATTTCTAACTTCTGTCCCTGCGTCTGTTTGTCTGCTTGCCTGCAGGAAGAAATTCCTGCTGAAGTGATTGCAGAGAGCATCGCTTTGGCTCAGAAACAACAAGAGAAGGAAAAGGCAGAGCTAACTAGCTCAGAACTGGCCCTGTTTGAGAATCCAGAGGCAGAACAGTCAACGGCTACTGCAGCAACCGAGGAGCAAGCAGAGCAATCTGCATCCGGGCCTGTAGAGCAGGCAGAACCACCTATTCTAATTCCAGAAACTGTAGTGAATATGGCTACAGCTGCTCCTGAAGTGGTGGTAATTTCCTTTCAGTTCTGGTCATATTTTCTGCAACCTTCTCCCACTTCTGCTTCTTTAACTGTTTTCACTGCTTTTCAGGTAGAAGTGCCCAGGTCTGCTAGTGTTCTGGCTGTGGTGACCAGTCCCCTGAAGCCTCCAATTGTTGCTGTAAGTGTCCACTGCATTTCTTGTTTTCTTCTTCCTTTTTCTGTCTGGTTCTGACTTGTGTTTCATTCCACAGATGCCTATTCATTCCCTTGCAGGTTCATCTACTACGGCCTCTTTTTCTGATCCAGAACTAGCGGAGTTTGAGGCCATGGACTTGGATGCACAACTGGACAAATTGGAGAAACTAAGCTCCCCTCCAGGCAAGGCAAAATCCAGGGCAGTGGAGGAGGCTATGGAGAGATTGAAAATCTGGCAGTCTAGTGTGCTGGAGCTGGATGAGGACAGGGAAGCTTTTGACCAGCTGATGAGGGATCTGGACCTCCTGCACAGGCAGAATATGGCCCCGAGACCCATTCTGGAGATGAGCCTTGGACTGGCAAGAGATGTGCTCAATCTCTATGATTGTTATGAAGATCTCAAGCCTACTTTCAAGACCTCTGAGTTCTGCAAGGCCACTCATGAAGCCAACTTGGCTGATTTTGCATAGCAGAAGGCAGAACTGGATCAAATGGTGGTAGGATACAAAGAAGCCAAGGCTACTGCAGACAAGCTGGAGGAACAGATTGCAGAGCTTCAGAAGCAGCTGGCAGAATGCAGGGAAGTGCAGAACAGGCTCGGGGCTGGGCTGAGCACTAAGACTAAGGCCACCTTTCTTGTGCAGAACATGGTTGCAGCTTCTAGGCCAGCCCTGGAGATTGCAGAGGCTTCAATCCACCAGGGGGTGCTGCTTCAAAAGGAGCTCTCTATTAAGAAGACAAATCTGCAGGAAACTCTCAAGAAATTAGGATTTTAGTTTTGTTTTTTATTTTCTCATTTTCATTTTTATGAACAATTTTGCCATGGGAAAGTCCCATGGTTTATTTAAATAAAGTTTGTTTTTGTTGCACTTCTAGTTTTGTTTTTTAAAACTTCAAATGATGGAAAGAACAACATCAGAAGTGGAAGAACAAAAAGAACAAACTTCTGACTAATTTCAGAACAAAATAACTTTAGACAGAATTAAAATGACTAGAATCAAAATAACTTTAAACAGAATAACTAGAATGAAAATACTTTAAAAAGAATAACTAGAATGAAAATAACTTTAAACAGAATAACTAGTATGAAAATAACTTTAAACAGAATGACTAGTTTTCTTCTAGAATGGTCTCATCTCTATCCCCGGATCCGTTTGCATAGCTTGTGAATCCCACATGGTTGGATAAAATTTCTTTAACCATTTGCCGTTGATTGGGGCAGCATGAATTTCTCCATCCTTATCCTGTAACCTGTATGCCCCTATTCCAAGGATCTCATTGACTATGAAAGGGCCTTCCCATGTGGGTGACCACTTTCCATATCCAGCTACATGTGTTCCAAGGGGCAGAACTGCCTTCCAGACTATCTCTCCCTCTTCAAAACTCTTGTTCCTGACTCTTTTATTATAGGCCCTTGACACAGCTTGCTTTCCTGCCAAGAGTTTATTGAGGGTGTCAATTCTGCTTGCATCCAATCCTTCCAGTTCTAGCAGCATGGCTTGAGAGTAGTTTTCTCCTACCAGATCATGCTGGTGGGCAATTCTGAGGGACTGGACAGCTATTTCCATAGGCAGAATTGCATCATGACCATAGGTTAATGCATAGGGGGTCATGCCAGTTGCTTCTCTTTTTGAAGTTCTATATGCCCACAGAGTTTCTGATAGCTTCTCATGCCATTGTTTTGGATTTTTCTCAAGCATTTTTCTGATAATGTTGATAATCACCTTGTTGCTTGATTCTGCCTGTCCATTAGCTTGGCATAATAAGGAGTGGATTGAAGCAACTTGAATTTGAATGCTTCTGCCATATCCAGCATGTCTCTAGATATGAAAGAAGATCCCCTGTCGGTTGTGATTGATTCTGGGATGCCAAATCTCTGTATAATCTGTTCCTCTATGAAGGTAATGATTTCTTGAGATGTAGTAGATTTAACGGGTTTGGCTTCCACCCACTTGGTGAAGTAGTCTGTAGCAACAATGATGAAACAGTGCTGCTGGTTGCTGGCTGGATAGATTTTGCCAATGAGGTCCATTGCCCATCCTCTGAAAGGCCATGGTTTTACCACTGGATTCATGGGGACTGAAGGAGCCTGCTGGATTGTGCCATGTCTTTGACAAGACTCGCATCCCTTGGAATAGTTAATGCAATCTTTCATCATGGTTGGCCAGAAGTAGCCATATCTCCTAATTAACCAGCACATTTTTCTTCCACCTTGGTGAGCTCTACAAATTCCTTCATGAGTCTCTCCCATGACTTTCATGTATTCTTTCTTTCCGAGGCACCTTAAAAGTACCTCATCCTTACTTTTTCGGACCAAATCTTCATACCACATAAGGTAGTTCAAAGCCATGATTCTGACTTTTTTCTCAGAGGGCAGGGTTGGATATCGTAAGTAAGTTATGATAGGACTTCTCCAATCATCTTCACTGATTATAGCAGAATTGATATCTATTTCCATCCCCCTGGTCAGAACAGATGGTAGGCTTTTCTTCCCTACCTTGATGATTCTTTGTACACAATCTTCAGGTATCTGTACCCCTGTTGCCAACTGAGCCAGTTCATTGGCTGCAAAGTTTTCCTCTCTTGGGATGTGTTCCCAAGTAGCTTCTCTGAATTCTGTCAGAAGATTTCTGGCTGCCACCAAGTAGACAGCTAGAGAGGGACTTAGGCATTTGTATTCCCCAGCAATTTGTTTCAAGACAAGCATAGAATCTCCTAGGATTTCCACAGATTGGATTCCTAGTTCTACCAACATTTCTAAACCAATGATCAAAGCCTCATATTCTGCCCTATTGTTGGTGCATTGGAAATCTAATTGGAAAGAATAGCAATGTCTGATTCCCAGTGGTTCTTCCAGAACAATCCCTGCCCCAGAAGTTATGTCAGTTTTTGATCCACCAAAATATAGCTTCCAAGGCGTGAGATGAACTGAATAGATAGGATTGTTGAGGCAAATATGAGCTCTGGTCAACAGATTTGCATTGGCTATGTCCAGAGAGTCCATGTTCTCAATCTCCTCCCCAGGATGATCTGCTAGGAAGTCTGCCACAGCCTGTCCTTTGACAGCCTTCTGAGGAACATATCTGAAGGCGAATTCTGTCAGGGCCAAAGTCCATTTTCCTATTCTGCCTCTCAACATTGGCCTAGTTAGCATGTATTTAATCAGATCTGTCTTGGCAATGATGTAGATGGTGTATGGCAGCATGTAGTGTCTGAGTTTTACAGCAGTGAAGTATAAGGCTAGGCAAAGTCTCTCAATTGCAGAATACTTTCTTTCCACTTCTGTCAGAGTTCTGCTTAGGTAGTAGATTGCCTGTTCCTTTCCTTCCTTATTATCTTGAACCAACAGACTCCCTATGGATACTTCTGATGCAGATATATAGAGCTTGAGTGGCCTGCCTCTCTTAGGTGGGGACAGAACTGGTGGATTTGAAAGGTAACGTTTGATTTCTTCAAAAGCATGTTGGTGCTGTTCTTCCCACTTGAAAGTCTGCTCCTGCTTCAACCTTAACAAAGAAGAGAAAGGCTGGATTTTTCCTGCAGAATTGGATATGAATCTTCTTAGAAAATTAATTTTTCCCAAAAGGCTCTGCAATTCTTTCTTATTCCTAGGCGGTAGAGCTTCTATGATGGATTTTGCTTTGTTCTTGTCGATTTCTATGCCTCTTTGGTGGACCAAGAATCCTAGGAAATTTCCTGCCTGAACTCCAAAAACACACTTCTTTGGGTTCATCTTCAGTTTGTGCTGTCTCATTCTTAGGAATGCCCTTTTCAGGTTTGATATGTGATTTCCCTCCTCTGGGGATTTAATCACCACATCATCAATGTAAACTTCCAAAGAATGTCCTATCATATCATGGAAAACAGAATTCATTGCCCTTTGATAAGTAGCTCCTGCATTTCTTAAGCCAAAAGGCATTACAGTGTATTCAAAAGCACCTATGTGTCCTGGGCACATGAAGGCTGTCTTGTGTATGTCTTCTTCTGCCACCATGATCTGGTTGTATCCTGCATTGCCATCCATAAAAGACAGCATTTGGTTGTGGGCAGCTCCATCTACTAGCATATCTGCCATAGGCATAGGGTATTCATCCTTGGGAGAAGCTTCATTCAAATTTCTGTAGTCAACACAGATTCTGACAGCCCCAGTTTTTCTTTTCAGAACTGGCACAATATTGGCTAGCCAATCAGCATAGATGGCTGGTCTGATGAATCCTGCTTTGAGCAGTCTTTCTATTTCTTCTTTGACCTTCAGTTCTGTGTCCATAGACATTCTTCTTCTGGCCTGTTTGACTGGAAGGTAACCCTCTTTGATAGGCAACTTATGTTCCACTAGTTCCCTGTCCAGTCCTGGCATTTCATGATAATGCCAAGCAAAACAGTCTCTGAACTCTTGCAAAAGTGCAATGAGTTCACTCTTAATTGGTTCTTTCAACAGTGCACTAATAAAAGTAGGTCTTGGATCCTCTTCTGTCCCTAAATTTATTTCTTGTAAAGGATCTTCCACTTCTGGCAGAGAGTCATCCAAAGCTGCTGGCGCAAAATCTAATACTTCCTCCTGTAACTCCTCTTCCTCCTGGTCTTCCGTGCTTTCATGAGTGAATTCTGCCATGTTGATGGCTGGATCCTGCATGAAGAGCTTTCTTTCCTCCCAGTATACCAACAATCTTTTTGTAATGGATCGGATTGTTGCAGCTCGATCCTTTTCTTGTCGGTTGGGACTAAACATCAGAGTTCTGAAGTTTAAGCACAAAAGGTCTATTCCAGTCCTCCAGGGAACTAGCTAGACCATCTTCAATGAGTCTTTGGGCCGTGACACCGTGGGGGCGGCCGTTCTGGTTGACTCCAAGGAAAGTGAAAGGACCAAGGTCATCATGATAGTACCTTGCCTCAAAACACATGGCAGAAGGCAGAAATGGCCGTGGATCGGCCTCTACTATCTCCATGTAACCTTCTTCATTCCACAAAGCTAATTGCTGATGGAGAGTGGAAGGGACACATAAGCTCTGGTGAATCCAGTCTCTACCAAGCAGTGCATTGTAAGTGGTGGAAGTAGTGTCTACCACAAAGAATGCAATCTTCAGCTCTTTGCTTCCAACTATAACATCCACGTCAAGATCCATGGTTTTGGTGATGCCCCCTGCGAAGTTGGTGACAGTTAAGCGTGTTGGGATCAAATCCTTCTCTGTTCTGCCCATTTTGCTCAGCATTCTGTGAGGCAGAAGATTAATGGCTGCACCTCCATCTACCATGACTTTGGGAACAGGAACTCCCCCAAAATTTGCAGTTATGAACAAAGGCCTGAGGTGGTTTGCCATCTCCTTGGTTGGTTTGGAGAAGCAAAGCTGGTTTGTGGCTGATTTGTCGGCAGTTCTGCCTGCTTTAGGGCTGTCTGCTTGCTGTTCTGATGTTTCTTCTGCTTCTGCTAACCTGCATTCGAAACTTTCCTGGGAGAAAACATCTCCTTCCAGAGTGCTTTCTTGCCCTTCTGCAGCCCAGAATTTTTCTGACAGAATAAACACCATGTTGATGCCTAGGTCACCTTGTAACAGGCCTTCCAATTCTGCACCAAAAGTCTTAGTTTCTGCATCCAATTCCCCTTCATATTCCATCTGTTCTTCTCCGAATTCTTCTGTCCAGTCTTCCTGTCCTTCCATTCCAAGGAGTGCATTCTGGTCATCTGTAGATGGCTCATAATCTAGCTGTTCTTCTTCATATTCGTCAGTCCAGTCTTCTGTCCTCTATTGGAATAGGTTCAGTTTCTCCTTCTTCTTGTGAGGCTTGAAGCTGTTTGTCTGAAATGGGTGAGATGGATACGAGGCTTATCTGGGGATTTTGTTTTTAACATCTTTTGTGAGTGAAAGACTGCTTGTTCTGCCTGGGGATGGTTCTCAGGCTCCTTCCCTTTTCTGGCAGAATTGGTCTCTGGAAGTACCTGCGCAATGTTTTCGTTATTGAGGAATGTGCAGTACTGTCTTTGGATCCTCCTTTTCTGGGTTCTGGTTAATTCCATTGTTGGCCTGCCACTCTTTCCGACAGCATACCACCTTCCTTCTATGATAGCAGCCAAGGGTTTATCATTTCCAGGCATCTTGATAGATATTTCCTTCTTGGATTGTTCTGTCATCCTCCTGTTGTGCTGGGCTGGTCTGGGATACTTTCCCTGCCTGGCTCTATCTCGGGATGAGGTTCCAATTCTGTCAAAGACACTTGGCATGGGCTGACTTTGTCTGTTCAGAACCACTTCTAGCTCAGCTTCACACTTGCACTTGCTGCAGATCACCATTCCAGCTGAGATAGTTGCTTTTGGCCTCTCATTGGTTTCCCTTGAAACCATTCTGCCTCTGCTGGAACTAGTTTCTGTAGTTGGCCTGGTTCTCTTCTGTTCTGGCCAGTTTAGGTTCACCATGTTAACCTGTGGTTGAGGAAAGGGATTTGTTGTTACTGTAGGAGATTTCTCCGCAGTTTCACCTTCCTGCTGTTATTCCTTCCTGTATAACATCTCTGAAAACACAGCTGTTGGTAGAATGGTTCCAAGAGTTGTGCCACCTGCAATACTGCCTGCCCTTGATTTCTTCTGGCTTGGGCATCCTGTGGGGTGTTTCTATTGCCTTTTGTAGCAACATCTCATCAAATAAAGCATCCACCTTGGTCAGATCAAAAGAATAGACCTTGTTCTGTATTGGTTTGTTTGGAACAAACCCTCCTGTGAAAGGTGGCGGCTTCTGATCCTTTGGTGGCTTGGTAAGAGCTTTGCAGCTGATGGGGTGTTTTAATTTTGCCATTTCTGCTACTGCAACCTCTCATTCCTCCGAGCATTCTGCTTCCTCTTCTGATTCTATCTGAACCAGTGTATTGGTGATTTGTAATACGTTCCCTTGGAAGAATTTCTCTTCTGTTGTTCTTCCCTAAGCAGTTCCTCATACTTGGATGCTTTGTCTGCCAGTTCTGCCAGATCTCCAAACAATATCCCATCAAATCTCTTCCTTAGAGATATTTTGAGGGCAGCCTGAGCCATCTGGATGAAATGTCTCTCTTCCATAGGGATTCTGCACTTCATCTTGAGTTTCCTGAATCTGGCTATGAAATCTTGAGCAGGTTCATCCTCACTCTGTTTGAGGGCAGCAAGGTCACTGATGGTGATTTCTGGCTGAATCCTGTAGTAGTAGTCGTGGAAAACACTCATCTGTTCCCAAGTTTGGACAGAATTTGGTGGCAGACTGGTGTACCAAGTGAAGGCCTGTCCAGAGAGAGAATTTCCGAAAAGTCTCAATTTCAACAGAGGATTATTCTCAATAGCTATGCACTGGACAGAGAATCTGCCTATGTGCTCAACTGATGAGGCGTGGGGGTCCTCTCCATTAAACAAGGTGAAGTTGGGTACTTTGAAACCGGGGGGTAGAGGTATTTGATCGATATAAACTGGATATGGTTTCCTATAGGTAGGCCTTTCTCCTCTTCTGGCTTCAGGCTCCATCATTTCCCTGATCATTCTTTGCAGTGCCCCTACATCATTTAGGGCATTGATAGGGTAGAGGTTTCGTCCCTGTTCTGGCTGGGCGTAATCAACCATTGGTTCTGCTCTGTATGGCCTGGGCAGAACTTCCTCCCTGTGTCCTTCCTGTTCCTCCAAACCTGGATTATTCCTCCAGTTTGCCCCTGGCCTGTTTCTATCATTGTTGGCAAAAAGGTTGTTACCCCTTCCGCCTCTTCTGCCTCTTGCAGGTGGAGGGAATGGATTGGGATCTATTCTTCTGGGTCTATAAGGTAGTACTGCTGGTGGCTCGGGCAGAAGTGCCAAAGGTTGATCCTGTGGAATGTGCTGAGGTTCTGGCTGGTTCTGCTGCATCTGAACTGGTGCAGGGCCTTCTGGTCGAATTGGGGCCTCATGCTCCTGGACGGGAAAGGCTTCTCCCCTCTGTCCAGCTTGATTTTCTCCATGCCCTGGTATTCCAGCAATCTGTGCAATGAGAGGGTTTTCCTGGTATGGCCATACTAATCCTGGTGGGGGCCATGAGGTAGGTCTAGCTGGGACTACAGCATCTGGATTTGGAATTCTGGCCACAGCAGCCTCACGGTCCTTCCTGAACTGCCTGTTAACTTGCCATTGCATCATGGCAGTTATGTTGTTCAGAGTTTCTTGGCTTCTCTGTGTTGTGATTTCTTGTCGTAGCACAGATTCCTGTACTTGGTTTATTCTCCTGGAACCAGTTCTGGATGGTCTGCTTCCTGTACTGCCATGGGCTGAGTGCCTAGCATCACTCTCTTCCGATTCTAGACCTTCCCTGAGAGCTACCTGGTTTATCTCCATAGCGTGGCTCGGGTTCTGGCTAGAACTTCCAATATTCATAAACCTGGAAAGAATTCTGTCAGAATATGTATACTGAGAAGTCCCACTGGGCGTGCCAAATTGTTCACCCCGTTTTGTGTTTACTCCTGTGATGGAAGGGCAAAGTTCCCCACTGCCTTGAGAACCATTGACTGGTCAACAAGTCAGCTTTCTTTGGTGTGCGAGCGTGCCACTGCTAGCAATGAAAATTCTAGCAGACTTAATTTTAAAAAAAAGATAACTTGCGCCCCAAGTTACTTGATTTTCTAAACAAACGATTGTTAATTTGGGTGAGGAATATCTCCCAAGTAAGTTCTTTTCTATGCCTCAGACTGGTGAGGACTTTCACAATTTATCTCAGTATAAAAACAGCTGTTCTGGCCAGAACGATTAAATAGAAATTGAAGTTTTTAGGCAGAACTGCCTTTTACATAGCCATAAACGAACAAATAGATGCTGGAAAGGGAAAAGGACAGCTGGAACTCCATTTCTGCCTGGATGGAATACTCTGATCCGGGCTGGACTGGGAATATTTGGACTGGACTGAACTGTCAACAGCTTCAACTGCTAAGCTTCAGCTTCAAATCGATACCAAAGTTCGAGTTTGGCAGAGCTTTAATCTACTTCAGGCCCTGGAAGGTCTTTTGTGGGGGCAGAACTGAAATTTCTTCAGTCTGGAATAGGCAGAAGTGGCTGATTCTGAGGATTACTCAGCTGGAACCGCACTGTGGTACCTGTTCTGCTTGATCAGGGCTCTTCCTGAATTTGTTGAGGTTTTCATATTTATGGAAACTCAAACTCTGCTTATTTTGGCTTTTGCTGAACCAAATTTGTAACGAGAGAGATCTCGTTTTTGAATGACTTTAAGTCTGAACTTTGGTATTTCTGATTTGTAGCTGGTATTCTTGTGGCTTGAGTGAACTGCTAGTTACTCCAGTTTGGAGATTCTCAGTGATCAAGTGATCATGATTGAGTTTTTGCCCTTGGCTGTTTCGATTGATATTTTTGTTTGATTGGTTGATTGTCCTTTAATCTGTTCATCCTCCCTTATATTTATAAGAGATGTTTTTCTGGAGTAGGGTGATTTCCTTTTAATAATGGGCGGCAAGAAACCCCCTTTGATAAGATTTTTTTATTTTTCAAATGCAAAGAAAAGGGTTTTGTGGATTTCTGGCAGGTAAGTTTCAGTTGCCAGCTCTTATGATCACTCTTCTGCTCTCTTTGGAAGAGAGCTTAACCCCTTTCTTCATTTCCAACCATCCCTTTGTAAGAGCTAAAAAATAGTCAGTCTAATCTTTAGTTTCGAAACAACTTCCTGCTTTCCAGCTTTAACTCCCTCTGAATTTTTTTTGAGAACTGTTTATTCTTTTTGGGAGAAACAATTCTCTCTCTGATTGGAAAATATCTCTGAATATTCTCATAGAATAGATTTTTCAGAGTTTTTGTTGTTTCCAATTTTGTCAGCCACCGCCCTCTTCTAATCAACTCTGAGATAGTTGATTTTGTTGACTTTTCTCCTAAGTCTGAAGAATTTTCACGTGGGTTGCATGTGGTTTGGTTTCTTCAGTTTTGATGCTGGGCTTATTCCGTTTTTGAAGTCAAAAAACTGATTTTCATTAGGGCCTGATTTTTGTCTTCCTGATTTTGATCGGCTTCGGGCTGGGCTTTTCTGGTCTTTGGGTTTCTTCTTTGTTGGGCTGGGTGTGTCAATTTTAGGCCCAAACAATTATCATACCTCAATGGCAATTGATCTAAAACATGAACTGTTTATTCATCACGTAACGTTAGGTGAACCTCATTCTTTTTTAATAAGTAATATACTGAAATTTGTACTCCCATATCATTTAGTGAATATGTTATAGGGGTGGCATTTTAGACAGAAAAACTGAAAAACCGCAAAAATCAACTGACAATTTATCGCAATGGAACCGCAATCGTGGAAAATCGAACCGCATTTGCGGTATGAAGAACCGAATCGCATTTGCAGTTGCGGTTACCGTATTTGATTTTCAAAACTTGTGGTTACCGCAAACCGCGACTATATTTTAAAAAAAAATATATTGCATTTTGTAGATAGCATTGGTGCTCAAACAACACATCGGGGTCCTTCAAATCCACTCACCACCACCAACACTTGAGTTTGTAACTTTAATTTGTAACATTGGTGCATTGCATTTTCTTTTAGCTTGTAACTTTAATTAACTTTGAATTGGATTTTTCCTTTGAGTTGTAACTTTAATTCATTTTACATTGCATTTTCCTTTTGGTTTGTAACTTTAAAGGATTTGGAATTGAAATGCTTGAGAAATTGAGGTTGTGAATGATTGAGAAGTTTAACTTTAATTGGAATGCTTGGAATTGTAACTTTAATTTTCTTTAGGTTGTGAATGTTTGAGAAGTTGAGGAGGTTGTGAATTTATATATGCTTGAGAAGTTGTGGTTGTGAATTTATATTTTGGTTTAAAATATGCTTGAAATCAAAAGGCTTCAAAAGAAGCATCAAAATTAGGCCTAAAATGTGGAAGATTGGATTTTTATAACACAAAAAGAACATGCAGTTTTAAAACCGCTAATTCATGGTAACCGACCGCTTTTTGCAGTTTTAAAAATCACCATACCGCAACTAGTCGGTCGGTTTGTGGTTCTTGGATGGGAAGGAAGAAGAAAAGAGAAAGGAGGAGGAGAAAAATGAAAAAGAAAAGGACGGTGTCAGCTGAAAAAAATAGGAAGAATAAAAAATAAAAGAGATAAAGTGTTGTGCAACGTGTGTGTAGATGTAGCAAGACTTTTTGTGCATGCAATAGTAGATTGATGTAAGTGAAATAGTGTTTTGGTGGGTGAAATGTTTTCACCTCCAATTCTTCCGCAAAGCATTAACTGCTTTGCTCTTGTTACTTTCCCTATAAAAGGGATCCTTAGCTGAAGAAGAAGATACATCTATCCAAAGAGAAAATAGAGAGAGAGAAAAGAGAGTGAAAGATCTAAGAGTTAGAAGAATTTTATCTGAGGGAGAAAGTTCTATTAGTGTATATCACAAGAGCAAATACCATTCCACCCCAATAATCATTGGTACTTTTATACTATCTATTTTATAACACGTTATCAGCACAATAGTCTCTCTCATTTACCTCTAAATTTTTCCAGCAAAACACTATGTGGTTATTTCTCCGTCTCCTCCCTGTCATATATCTACTCTCACGTTACTACTACGACGACATGCAAACTTTCTTTTTTGTATGCTCGCAATTTTTATGTTGTTTTATTCATGTTTGTTTAATTTATTTTTTCGTACTATAATTTGGAATGACGCAGTTTTATCCCCCATCCTATTCTTTTATGGTGGTGTAGTTTCATTGCCCATCACGTTGTGACATATATTATCGTAATAAAAATGGTGATGTGATTTTAAAACTCATCTTTTTATATCTTGAATAGTGGTGTAGTTATATTGCTCACAATGTGATAACTTATATAATGAGAAAGTGTTGGTTCTACCGCCCTCCCAATAGTAATATATATTTATTTATCAATAATTTTCCCATTACATATTTATTATAGAATGGGAAAATTACTTATGGATGTCATTACCACATATCTGTAAGGAGAATTTGATACACATATATACATGAAAGTTCCGGAAGGACTTAAGTTGCCTAAAGTAGCGACCAATAAACCATGAGGCATGTTCTCAATTAAGTTGAGACAATCATTGTATGGGTTAAAGCAATATAGATGAATGTGATACAATCGCCTCAGTAAGTATTTACTTAAGGAAGGATACACAAATGATTCTATATGCTCATGTGTGTTTATTAAGAAATCAAAGTATGGGTTTGCAATAGTGGTAGTATATGTCGATGACATGAATATAGTCGGAACTCTTGAAGAGCTCTAAAAGATTGTTGATTATCTCACATCAGAGGCGGAGGCACGTGGGGACCAGTGCAATCATTGGCCCCCACTGCAATTTTATTATTAAAAAAAAAATAGTACTAGTATGCAGGAGTCTGGCTACATATTTACAAGTCATATGGACCAAAGAAGATTTCAGCCAAAGAAGTTAAGCTATAGTGGCGTGGTCCAGCAACAAAGTAGATTTCAACCAAAAGTATATTTCAACGAGGGCCCTATTGACCAGCCAAATATCCTAAAATCATACACTACCAATTCCTAAAAGGATTAGAATTATTATTTTTATTATTATATATTGCCTTCTTGTATAAATCAATAAACCTAAGCCTTTTTCTCTTTTCTTGTTTATGACCAGACCAACCAGCTGCTTGTGAGTTTTTTTTCTTCTCAAATTCTAATTATATTATCAAGTTTTTTTTTTCCTATTGATTTTAATGTTTATTTCAATTTATGTGCAGATTACCAAAGGGAAAGGCTTTGGAGATATTTGGTAAATCGCTATTCAACTCCAAGTATGCATATATCTATCCCTTGTAATTTTTGAAGATAAACAACAACAACAACAACAATAAAAAGGAAAAATAAAATGTAAAAAACACGTGGCGCTACCGAAGAGTGACACTTGTCGGAAGCACTGACAGTGCACCACTAAACCATTGTCACGTATCATTTTCTTCAATTTATTATTGTTTTTCGATGTTTAAACATTCATAATAAATTCATATAAACTCAAAAAAAAAAAAAAAAAGTTAACCGAAATATCCTACGAACTTCTGGTGACATTTTCATCATCTCTTAAGCTTCAAAATATAATTCTGAATTATAAAATAAATCCAAAAATTTTCAAACTCAATTATGTGAGAGTAAATTGAAGAACATTCACTTTCCTCCAAATGTTAATTTTCAATTTACCTAAGTGATTTTGATTTTAGCACTTCGTAGTCAAAGATGTTGTCCTAAGGAATTTTTATCAATTTTTAGTGTATTTTTCTGATTTTTTAAAATCAATGTTTGTGAATGTTTTAAGATATACAACAACAAAAAATTGGTCAAGTGGCGCAGTCGTAGGACATCAGGTGTCAGTGATACAGTGTGCACACTTGTCAGCAGCTGACACACATGTTAATCGTTTAATCTAATATGAATTTTTCTGTCAATTAATTTTAAACATTCATAGTAATTCCTTGTGACATTCTCTTCACTTTAAAGCTTCAAAAATCTTATATTTATTTATAAAAAATTAAAAGTGAGTTTCTATAACATAACACTCTTGCTTCTTTGATCCAATTATTATTATGAACTCAAATATGTGGAATCATAATTTTAGACCCGTAAAATCAAAGGGTTTGTCATGAGGAGTGTGTAGCGTTTTTCAGTATATTTTTCTGATTTTTGTATAATTTGTTAATTAAATTTTTTAGACAAACAACAAAAAAAGGTACGAAAAAGAACACATGGCGTTGTAGCTGGACGACACGCGTCACTAACACAATGTAAACTATGTATGTGTTATGTATGTGTTGGACAAAGCCCCTATGGAGGGACTACAGAGGCACTATAGAGGGTTCGTCATGGATTCAATAGGAAGACATTATTATAATTAGTCTGATCTTTTAATAGAGAATGCCAAATATTGATACGCAGCATGACTGGAAGTCTTCGATTTTCATGTTATATACATGAAAAAGGAAAAGAAAATTCATTAAATTATGTCACCTACAAATGATACTAGCACAGAAGTTTCCAAGTTTGACGAAGATTGATTCGTTGCATGTTCAAGGGTAGATGGAAATCATGTTAGAGACACAGAGAAGTGTGGAGCTTGTGTTGTCCCATGTATTAGTTTCCATTTACATCATGGCCTTCAATACAGAGAAAATAATCATAAATTTGGGCAACAAGAGATACCTATATATTACTTGTTAGTGATACTAAAGTTAAACAAAAACCATACACCTTTATTAGCAAAACCCATGGCCAAATAAATACCAAATATCTGTACATTCATGCATCTCTATTAAATTAAATACAAGTTTTAAAAAATTAACACATATTTGCTTACCAAAGTTAAGAGGTCAGCAAGAGTTGCACTAGGTGTCAGAATCTCTTCAAATCGATCAAGTCTCAAATCTCTCATTTGCATCACTGAAATCCAAGCAACTGAAGTTAACCATGTCATCTTTGAAATGAAATTGGTATACCAGATAGTTCAAAGATGCCTAAAAGGTTAAATACAAACCTTAAGAGAATCAAATATTTACAATATCCCATATGTTTTCCACACTATGATAAGGTTGTTTTAAACGTCAATTAAGCAGCGTTAAGGGCTATTTTCTTGTAGAATTTCAGTAATCAAAATGAAATAAAGAAAATTCAGGAGAATGTCAAAAACTGAAACTAAAAGTTAATAATGAGTACCATTAACAGAAGTATAAGTTTTGATTCGACTTCACACATGAGATGCACTAAACTTAAAATTTCCTCTCCATGTAGCTTGTGCTGCTCCTAATTAATCTATAATATTTTCCCATAACAAACTTTCAATGGGAGAAGACTGCAACATACATATTTATTCTTTTTATTTTATTTTTACATACATATTTTTTCTTGTATTAGGTAGACAAGGGAATAGTCATGGGATAACCAAGGGAGCTCATAGTACAATCAATTGCAGGTACATCATGCTACGACAACTTTATCAACGCTTGGTAGATTAAAGAGTCAACAAGACTTTAACACACTTTGTTAATCTGCTCAACCATTCAGGACCATATCTCATTTTCATCACTCAATTTGTGGATCTCTAGTGCTGTTATTATGTAGTTCCAAAATGGTTGGTATGGATTTGATTTGATTTGTGGGAATTTGGTCGAGGTAAGCAATGATTCAAATTTGGTTGTAGTTGAATCAAGTATGATGCTAGATTGCGTATGTATTCTTAACGGAATCAAACCGACGTAGTTAAAAAAAGATTGATTTAATTTGAGTGGTTTTGTACCACTTGGCTTCAATTTAATAATTTGGGAATTAATGGGTATTTTAGATTTGAGCCCATTAATCTATAATTTGCGGACTTGATTTTGCACCAATTGTTTGCCGATTGGATTCTTAATGGACAAGTTTGTTGAACTTGAGACTTGCAACAGAGACCATAGCCCAACTTAAGAGCAATACAGAGCCAATATAGCACAAGAAAGAGGCGATACAGAGACTTGATATTCCCACTATAATGCGAAATGCCCCACACGCATTATAACACTGCTAGAATTCAGATAAAAATTCGCAACATTACTTCTGCGTTTGATCCCCACGACTCTATCGTAGACAAGAGTATATCAGTATCCAGTTAGGAAGGAAGGCATTTCTTTGATGTGCAACTTTCGCGTGCCTAATTTTGTGTTGAAACAGAACCCCTCACGAACTTGTCATGATATTTTACATGAATATCATCTCCCTATATAAGGTGGTACTACTACCAACCCTTCAACTCTTCCCTCACTCCTACTTTGAAAGTTGAATTTCAAACTAATACTTCTATCAGATCAACTCTTTCCTCCGTCTCGTAATTCTATTAGATCTTCTCCGACTTTTTGACAATGAACAAACCAATTATCTTCGCGTCCTTATGCCTTCTAATAATTCCCATGGTGGTTTTCGCCGACTGCTCCGGTGAGGCTGAGGCTACTGAAGCTGGGCAGGGGCACAAACCCCAGGCCCTAAAATTAAAAGTCGCAGCCATTGCATCCGTACTGTTTGCCGGCGCAATGGGTGTTGGCATTCCCGTTATTGGGAAGGCCATACCTTGTCTAAATCCGGGCAGCAGCCTGTTTTCAATAATCAAGGCGTTTGCAGCCGGTGTCATATTGGCCACCGGCTTCATTCATGTCCTTCCCGATGCCTTCGACAACTTGACGTCTCCATGCCTCAGGTAACTGCTTTCTCTCTCTTTTGTTAGTAGACCAGCCACTAATTATGCATCTTAATTGATTCCTATAGTTCAATTAAACTCTGGATGACGTTAATTGACGGGATTTTTTTCATGTTCTTATTTTTTGTAGGCGAATTTCAAGTCTCGAGCAACTGCAGTCATGGCACTGTTCTTCTCCATTACAACTCCTATTGGAGTTGCAATTGGGATTGGAATATCGAACATATATACAGAAAACAGCCCGACAGCCCTGTGGTTGAAGGCGTTTCAAACGCAGCTTCAGCGGGTATTTTAATTTACATGTCGCTGGTCGATATGCTTGCGGCCGAGTTTAAGAACTCAAAGCTGCAGAGTAATTTAAGGCTTCTGGCTTGGGCCAATATATCAGTTCTTCTTGGGGCGGGGTGCATCTCATTATTAGCCATATGGGCTTAGGCATAGTCTCCTCCATATAGCCGAGAAATATGTATTTTCTTTTTTGCCTTATATAATGGAAATTTCCAGAAAAGCTAATCGTGGGTTCTTCTTTCTATTGGAACAAGAGATATTTAGTTATATACCCATTTTTAGCACTAAAATTATAAATAAACCCTATACTATTTAATTTCTATAAAAAAATCCAAAAAATGACAACTAACTCTATTGAATTTAATTTTGATTATTAAATTACTTTGATGCCCTATTGAGTGTTTTGGGCTTTTTTTTATGAGGTTTTGGGATTGGGTTTGTTTTAAGAAATTAATGACAGTTTTGTAATTTAAAAGAACTTAAAAGCCTTTTTGTTATGTTGTAAATGAGCTTTGGGTGTATTTCTAAAGTCCATTTCATATAGGGTTTTTTTTATATATATAATTTGGGTTCCTATATTGGGTATAATAGTGAATCTCTCTAGTTTTAATTTCCTCTAATATCTCTTGATCCAGCAGAAAATATTGCATTTCTATGCCACACATACATTAAAACAAATAATGAAAAATCTAATTATCTAACTTTAAGAAACTCTTGGTAATTTTTTTTTTTTTGGATGGGGAGACTCTTTAATGAAAGAAAAATCAGACTTAAAAGAACTTTTTCTATCTCACACGCCCTTTGTAGGCATTTGATGAGAAAAATAGATGAATGACATTCAATATCCATTTTTTGAGGTTGTGGAATAAACGTGATTGGTTTTTTTTTTTTTTTTTTTAAAGTATAAGCAATATTAGAAACTACATGAGAGGAGATCTCTCTCTCTCTCACACAATAAATGTGATTATTTTGTTAGGTAGATGGTGTCTCATAGAATTAGTCAAAAGTCTTGTCCGTTGTTTGAAGTGATGAGGCTGAACTTATTAAAATGGACAATAATCCCACATATTGTGTCTTATAAGTCACACATATAAGAGTGGGATTCATAAATTCGTATGACACGACACTCTTACACTCTGCATATTATGTTGGCAGAGCATAAAAAACAATTCCCTTCATTCTATAAAACAAACAAAAAAGCCATATCTAATAATTTTATTACACGAACATAGTAAATAATTAATACAAACAAATCTCAAAAGGAAAATGAATATATCTATTAATTTAATGCGATGCGTGCGGCGATTAAACTCAAAAGAATAAGTAACAGTTATGAACCCTAACCCAACAGAGAGAAGAAATAGGTGTGAGAGAGAAAGAGGGCGCACCAACTACCTGCCTTTATTTTCCACCATTGCATTTCCTCTATTTTCACAAAGATAAAATTATATGTTATTTTAATGAACAGTAACTGCAACTATTTGGCGTACACTTGCGTACCGAAGAAAGATCGCAAACCTATACCTCCTGCAATTATATACAAGTCACAGGAGATAAGTTTGAACACTACCTTAGAAAAATTCAACAAAAGAAAAGAAGTAACTTTACAGGATTTGCAAATGGAAGTAAAACTAGTCAAAAAGGAAATAATAGAGTTAAGGCAAATAAGTCACAAATTACAAGCTGAAAACATAGTGATAAAAAACAAGATTTGATTAATTTAATGGAAAAAGAAAACTCTGAATCTAAGGGGTGTATTGAATTAAGATTTTAATGGATTATTTTGAAGCTTAAAAGTACAACGGTATTCAATTATGATTTTTAAATAATCAATAAAAGTTTGGTGGTATTCAATTATGATTTTTAAATAATCAATGCAAGTCTGGTGGTATTCAATTAGGACTTTTAAAAGATAAGAAAAAGTACCGTGGTATTCAAAAACTTATTGATTTTAATGTATTTCATTAAATTGTGTATTTTGTGAGATTTTTGAGTGTGTAATACAAACAACAAATCACATAAGAAATACCACCCTCCTATGCCTTATTCTTATATATGCTCTCATACGTTTTTTTTCCCATTATTTTTTTATGCTTTCTACTGTGCAAAAAGATATAAATATAAAAACAAAAAACAAAAAAATCTTCAGCTAGTGGGCTCGTGTGTCTCGATTGGTTTCCCCTCCTACCTGATTAGCGGTGGCATTGGTCCCGTGATCTTGAGGTTGTGGCTGAAGCTGAGTGGTGGGTACTTTGGCTTGGACTTGATTTTTAATTATTTATATATATATATTTTTTATTCTTTAGTGATCTTGGGTGGTATTGCTGGAACTTTTGTGGTTCTTGGAGTTGACAAGCTAGCTATGTGGATTTGCTTTTCATTGTAGTTGCAGTTTTATGTTGTATTATTTTGCTTGTGAGAGTTAATGGTAGTTTTGCATTTGTAGTTGAGTGCTCATGTGAGTGGTGTTCTTGCATGTTATGTCTAGGCTCTCATTATCTTTAATGTATTCATTCTGGTCATGTGTGGTTATGTTGGGAGTTACATTGTTGATGTCAGTGTACTTCCCTTGAACTAACATTTGACGGTTATTGTGCCACTATCTTTGTATTAACCCAAAAAATTGAGTATATGTATCCTAAAAATTGGGCAAATTCCTTCAAGTTATGTACAGGTGAATGATGATGAGTGATAGAGTTGAAGCTTGTATATAAATATAAGTAAAATCATATAATTACAATCTATCAAAATCATAAGTAAAATCCTGTAATTACAAATCATGTAATTGCAATATATTAAAATCATGAGTAAAATCATATAATTTCAATCTATTAAAATTCGGTAACCGTGAATTTTTCCCCAAACTGCAAACTGACCGACTATTTGCGGTAAGGTGATTTTTGAAACTGCAAACCGATCGCTTTTTTCGGTTTACCGCATGGCGGTAAACTGCAAAAATCGGTCGGTTACCGTGAATTAACGATTTAAACTGATTTGAATATTTTGGGCCTAAATTAGACAATTTTAGATCTTTTTGTGTCATAAAAATTCAATCTTCCATATTTTTAAGCTTAGGTTTGATGCTTCTTTTGAAGCTTTTTGAATTCAAGCATACTTTAAGCAAAAAATATAAATTCACAACCTTAACTTCTCAAGCATATATAAATTTACAACCTAAAGAAATAAATTCACAACCTCAACTTCTCAAGCATATATAAATTCACAACCTCAACCTCAACTTCTCAAGCATTCACAACCTAAAGAAAAATCCAATTCAAAGTTAACTCAAGTGTAGGTGGTGGTGAGTAGATTTTATTATAAGAAGAAGCCATTCTTTATGAGTTGGAGTGGAAGTTGTGTTTCGGGTGTATCGGTTTGTGTTTGGGGAATTAATGGCATTATGTGTGTTAGAGTGACTAGACTCCATCTATAACACAACACAACATAAAAGCATATTAATAAAAGATTAAACTCAACCAAATTAAAACACAACATCTACTAAAATGCAATTAAAAAAAATATATATTTGCGGTAACCGCGAGTTGCCAAAATCACATACCGTAACCGCAACCGCAATTGCGGTTCGGTTTCTAAAACCGCAATTTTCAATTGGTTTTTAGCTATTGCGGTTCCAATGCGGTATAATATCGGTTGGTTTTTGCGGTTTTTTGATTTTTGGGTCTAAAATGCCACCCCTAATTAAAATCATGAGTAAAATCATATAATTACAAATCCGGCTAAAATCCATTACATTAAAATCATGTAATTACAATCTGTTAAAATTTCAATTGAATACACCCCCTAAGAGTTAATCAGAAAGCCCAAAAAATTCATATGGTGAACCCTCCAATAATGATCAAACTATATATATATATATATATATTTAAAAATCTAGAAGGAAAAAAAAATAAAAAAATCAGCCTATTGGCCCAAGGGGAAAGGCTAAACAGAGAAGCCGAAATTACAAAACCAAAAGGCCACAGCCCAGAAATACCCAAAAAAAAAAAAAAAAAAGGCACCGAGGCAACAAGGGAACAACCAAATAATAATAAGAAATAAAAATAAATAATAAGAACCCAGCTCAAAGATCTGCGTAGAAGGAGCAGAAGACCCCGAAAGCCAGCCAAAGAAAACGATACCAACTCCCACCAAAACCAGCAACAGTAACGTTCCAATTCTGCAATATAGTCAGACTCAGATTGGTTTTGGAAAGCTTTGAATTGTATAGAAAATTTGACCTTTTTCAAACAAGTTTATCGCATAATTGATAATTGGTGGTTTACACTGATCCTACCTATTTACTACTCAATTCTGCAAGCGAGCTATGATACTTGCAGTCTTGTTCGCCAACTCGGAAGGCAACATCCTAGTTGAACGGTAAGTGCGGATCTACATCTTCCGTTCTTTATTCAAAATGGTTTGAAATTTCTCCAACGTCATGAACTTGTAACTTTTGATTCTGTTTGTGGTGTTTTTGACCGAAAGTTATTAATTTTGGTATACCCTTTTGTGGGTTTAGTTAATCTAGCTTGGAAATCTTACGACTTGGATCTGAATTGTGTTTTGGGTATTTCATTTCTGTATAGTTTGTCTTTTACTTTGTTTATGGTTTGAATCGGGTGGACTTTGTTTTTCTTCGATGGTTTTTTATTTTTCTTGAAATGGTTTAATGGGGAATCGCTGACGTTTAAATGGATAGCTTTCTGTTGTACAATATCCTATCAGATTAAGAAGTGAAAAGGATAGTTAACAATATACAACGATTCATGTATAGCATGGTGTGAAAATTATACAGCATTTGCTATAAAAGACCTCATCTTTCTGCTTCGTTCCATATTGTATATGCAATTGCTGTATGGAATATATGGAGTACGAAAGAGCACTCTTGAGTTAATTGCTTTGACATTTTTGTGCATTTATGTTTCCTATATTTGAAGCATTGACTCCAGGTTTCTATGCTCATTGCAGTTTCAATGGAGTTCCTGCTGAGGAACGGCTGCATTGGCGATCTTTCCTAGTCAAACTAGGGGCAGAAAATCTTAGGGGTGTGAAAAATGAAGAGCTCCTTGTTGCTTGCCACAAGTATGTATACTTTTCTCTTTTTTCGTCCTGCACATTTAATGCTTAATGTCTATGTTGAGATTGCCTTAGTTGTTCTAGTGTTATCACATACCTTGGGGATTGGATCCAAGAATTGAGCTGGAGCCTAAAATTTCCTCCAATGAGAATATAATGCTGGGGTATAATAAAACATATAAAAGTTTTGAAATTTCTTTTGTCAAGGAAAGCTTTTTGGAATTAAGTCTTCAGCAAAGAACTCCCTTTTGCATTAAAGTTGTGACCTTCACAGAAATAATGCTATTCCTATTTTTAAATTAATTATAAAAAAAATGTGACTCAGAATCTGGTATCAGTTTACATTATTTGACTTGCATTGATGTATTATCAGGTCAGTTTACATTGTTTACACTGTGCTTGGGGATGTCAGCATCTATGTTGTGGGCAAGGATGAGTATGATGAACTAGCCTGTAAGTATTCATCACTCAGTTCAAGAATATGATGCTAGTTTATAGAAGGGGCAGGATGAAACTGTCAATCGAAAGCTAAAATTGCACTTCACTCTTGTTTGAGATTAGAGTTCTGAACCAGCAGTTTTCACATCCTTTTGATACCTTTTCAATCAGTAGTTTAGTTAGTTGCAACTAAGGTGAAAAGCTTTTCCCTTTTGCATGTGTAATTTTTGCATGCTTTCCAAAATAGATTCATGTTGTCAAATATCTTTATGATAGCAAGGTTCTCACCTATTACAGCCGGCCAGTGCTATAGTAGGAAAATTTATGCCATTGCTCTAAAGAAACAAGTAAAAAACAACTGCTATCTCTTTCCACACATCACTGAGTCACTGACTCTGCTTTAGTGCTTGGTGCAATTGGCCAAAGCTAGCACTTTTTTGAATGGAAAATTGACACCATCACTTACAGTAAACAAATTCAAAATGATACTCTCTTTGTGGTGCTTACTATGATTGGCCAAATTGTAATAATTTCTTTTGGATGGGAGAGGTGTGCCGTGCTTGATTTTTCTGGTTTTGCTTCTCTAACCTGGATGGATTCTTGCTAGTGTCAGAGGTGATCTTTGTGATAACATCAGCTGTGAAGGATGTATGTGGGAAGCCTCCAACTGAGCGCCTTTTCCTGGATAAGTATGGAAGAATTTGCTTGTGTCTGGATGAAATTGTTTGGAAGGTGAGGTGATGAATAAGTTTTAAATAATTAAAGCATTGTATTAAAAAAAAAAACAAAAATTGTTGTTGTTTGTTCATCCTTCACCAAACATCCAACAAGTTAAATCATTTAGTATGGAATTCCTTTGATGGCTGCATCTTACAGCAACCATCCCAACAGCACAATGAAAATCATGTGGTAGAAGTTGTCCATAGTAGTCAGACCAACACCACTTTGGTATTATTTTAGTGGCAGGGTGGTGGAGGCTCACAATCATCTGAGACTAAATGTTAAATCACAGTTCCCGATTAGAATGGGAAATATGGAAATTTTCAACTTTCCTTTATAATTACATTACAAGCAAGCCTTACCTTTCTTTTAGTTTCGTTTTATTATTTGGGTTGATAGGTTGTTAGAAAGCTTTGCTTCTTATCCATTGTTTCATCTTCACATACTGACTTCATGTTACATGGCAATTCTATATTGCTGCCTAACATTTTGCTTTATAATGTTGAATTTTATCTTCTTTGACATCTGTTTTCCTATACTTTGCAGGGGTTGCTGGAGAATACGGAAAAAGACAGAATCAAGAGACTAATAAGGTTAAAGCCTCCTACTGAGTTTTAAATCAAGCTTCCAAGTGAGCGTTGAACCAAAAGCTTCTTGTTGTAACAGCGGCACTGCTGAATTCATGCCCAGTATGTTGTCCAGGCGTTGTGACAGCCATTATGTTTTCAAACTTCTAGTTCTTGCATTTTCGGTGGGGAGAAGATAATAGGAAAATAGTAAATACTCGCATTTTTCAATATTCTGAACATAATGTTAAGTCAGTTCCTTGTTTTGAAATATGTTATACTACCTGCCTAAGAATATAATAAAGCTATTTTAGGAACTCTCTAAAAAATTTCAACTCCAATCATACTCCCTAATTTGGATAGTCATAACTCTTTTTTGATTGGTCCATCTCTATTAAAAAATAAAATAAAAAATAGTTAGCATTAAATAAATGTTTGAAATACTCATTAAATAAAACAGCATTAAATTATAGGAAGCCATTAGGAGTCTTTTATCTCTTCTCAGATTTAGGAGCTCTACGATTCCTCCCTAAAATTTGTCTAAGAAGGTGATTTAGGGAGCATATTGTGGATGCTCTAATGTAGCTATAGTAGGCTTTTGCAGCGGAAGCCAAGATGGTTCTTGTGGCAGTTTGTTGACCATATGTTTATGTTTCGCAGCTTTAAGCAATTGCTTGTTATTTAACTTTATGTAAACTGTTTCCAAAATTCTTAATTCCATATCATTGCAGATTTAATGAGCGATCATCAATTTATGTTTTGCAGCCAACTTTTTCTCAATAACTTGGGCTGAGGTTCGAACTTCAGAACTTTTTCATTATTTTGAAGAAAAATGCCATTAAACTAAGTGTGTGTTGGTAATAAAACTTAGAAATTAGATATTTTATACCAAAAGTTTAATAATCAGATGTTTACTCCTTAAAATATTTGTAGTCTATAAAATAACCCTGGTTCCTGGCAAGCCATACATTTGGCACTACATTGAGGCAGATTGTATAAAATAAAGGTCCTTAGCAGTTGAGCAACACATTGAGGCACCATTAAGGTTTCTAATTGAAAAGTGGCTACAAAAATAAGAGAATATTTTGCAAAAGTATATTCCTAATGACACTGATCATATGGATAGAAACAATTTTTCATGACCTTGAGCAATTTTTTGGGAGTTACCTTATGCTCTCGGATGCTTCAGGTGCATGTATTGATCATAAGGCGATGGAGACCACCCCAGTGGGTCTCCCAGGTCTCCCTGAGGTATCTGATGGAACGTTTGTGGGCTTGGCATATGATAAACGTTCCTATTTTGATGATATTCTGTTGGAAATTCATCATGCTAAGAGGTCGATCTTGGTCCCTTCTGCTTTGTCGATTAGGGGTTTAGATTAAGAAACAAGAAGATGACATTTAGTGCTTGTGTTGGCTTTGCTTTGACACTCACGGCCGGCTTTCTGCACTGTACAAAGAACTATGCGCGCATAGGAGGTTTTTATTGGACAATCTTATGCTGTGGTGGGTTGTTATTTGCTGGGTTTATAGTGCTGCTTTGTTTTGTTTAGGGTTCACTGGTCGCGTCTGTGTTTTTTTTGTATTTTGTTTAGTGTAGTGTTTCATTCTGTCTTCTGACTTTCAGCATGCTTCTCAATCTATGTGCTGCCCAACGGACTATGTTTCCTTTGCCAGTGTCAGCCTGCGGTGGTGTGCTCTCTAAAGGGTGTTCTCCGTTCGGGTTATTTTTTGTTTTGTGTCTCCCGCTGTCTTGCCCCTTTGCAGATTTTCTCTTCTGAGTTGGTGTGCTTCCATGGGTTTTCTCTCTGTTATCATCCCCGTGATTTTCTTGGTGTGCTCTGTTGTGTCTCTGACCTTTGGTGTGCTCTGTAGTTCTTCTGCTGTACAATGAACTATGAGTTCTTATAGAAGGCTTATTTTGACAGTTGGAATGCATTGCGGTTCTCTCATGTAGGTCTACTCTGTTGGTGCCTAGTATGGTTTTCTTAATGTTTTGGTTCTTGTAGCGGTCCAATATGGCCTGGGTCGGACTCTTTTGTTAGTCTTTGGCATGTGTGGTATTCTTTCCTCGTATGGAGTTTGCCCATGTGGTTTTTTCTAGGAAGATTTTAACGAGACCATTGTATTTGTGTCGTTATTTGTATACCTTTGTTTGGTTATAAATTGGTTATCTTTTTTGTTACAATTGAATTCTTCTTCTTTTTTTTTTTTTTTTAAAAAAAAATCCCCTCTTAAAATGAAGGTTTCGCCAAAAGGTATAAGATCAACTCTTCAATGCCTACAAGGCCATAAACCGATGTGCATAACTAGAGAATAGATTCAACAGAAAGAAAAAGGGATGTGTTTAAATTAATAGATATATTCATTTTCCTTTTGAGATTTGTTTGTATTAATTATTTTCTATGTTTGTGTAATAAAATTATTAGATATGGCTTTTTTTGTTTTATAAAATGAAGGGAATTGTTTTTTATGCTTTGCCAACATAACATGCTAGAGTGTAAGAGTGTCCCGTGTCATATGAATTTATGAGTCCTACTCCTATAAATGTGACTTGTAAGACACAATATGCGGGACTATTGTCCATTTTAATAAGTTTAGCCCCATCACATCAAACAATGGCCAAGACTTTTGACCATTTCTATAAGACATCATCTACCTAACAAAACAATCACATTTATTGTGTGTGTGAGAGAGAAATCCCCTCCTCCCATGTAGTTTAGACTATTGCTTATACTAAAAAAAAAACCGATCACATTTATTCCACAACTTCAAAAAATGGATATTGAATGCCATTCATCTATTTTTCTCATCAAATGCCTACAAAGGGCGTGTGAGATAGAAAAGTTCTTTAAGTCTGATTTTTCATTCATTTAAAGAGTCTGCCCATTAAAAAAAATTACGAAGAGTTTCTTAAAGTTAGATAATTAGATTTTTCATTATCTGTTTTAATGTATGTGTGGCATAGAAATGCAATATTTTCTGCTGGATCAAGAGATATTAGAGGAAACTAAAACGATTAAACTATCAACTTTAACTAGCATATTTGAGATAAAGCAAGATAATAAGAATAACGTGCTAGTTCAACTGCCTTTTCATCGGGTTTGTCAAGCTAGTTTTGTAATATTTGCTTGGATGGTAAAGGTAGAAGAGATTTCAATCAACGTATAATAATTCAAATAGCCTTGATGACCTCCCATGTGTCGGCCCCCCTCTGCGAAGGTTTTCTTGCTTGGTGCTTTACTTTCCATGGCTTCCTTCAAATTCTCCAACAGTCCCGTTCTCTTCTTTGGTATTGGTAGCTTCGTTTTACTTTAGCTCCTCCCTACCGTTCTGGCCCATCATATTTTTCTCTTTTTGTTTTAATGGGTTTGTTGTATATCTTTTCAATTCCAATGAGTTTTAGGGCAAATATCAGGACTGACTTTATCATTACAAATTGGAAGTGATAATTCATAGTCAAGTTTATTATATGTAATAATAATACTTAAGTGTAATGATAATTCATATGCATTCAATGAAGCCATTTCATAAACAAGTTGAATATGTAATGATAATACTTAAGTGTTTGTCTATTAACAAAAAAAAAAAAAAAAGGGTTAGGACTTTGGTGCATAGTTGTTGTGATCTTATAAGACAAATTGGAAATTGTCAGCTTATCCACATTTACAAGGAAAAAAAAATTGTGTTGCGGATTGTTTGGCAAATTGAAGCTAAAACCTAGACTTGGGAATTTGGTTATTTGATGAGGCTCTTAATGGATTAGCTCTCTGTTGGTGGATGTTTTTCCCCAATATTTGAGAAGATATTATTTTCATTTATTTTATATAGAAGAGATAATTCAAATGTTTCTAAATTAACCTTATTTACATAGAAAGGAATTCAAACTTAATTACAAATGAGCGAGCTTATTGTCTTGATCAACTGAACTAACCCATCTGCCATTTATTTTTTCAATGTGAAGTGCTCAGCAATTTGGAGGAATCAGTTTTTGAATGTGGTTGGGCTGGAACTAGCTTTTCCTTGTAAGGTGTGTAAATTGGAAACTACATGACTAATTCCATAACAAGTGTCGAAAAAAACCAGAAGAAAACCCTTTAAAATGAAGGGTTAAAGTTCAGCCAAAGAAAAACAAGTGTCTAAGTTTATGCATGATACTTAATTGAGGTCCTGCCAGCCAAGCTACATTGGCAGAGAACAAAAGGAAAAATTAAAGGACCAAAAGGTGTACATGTGTGCAGGTGTAGATATGGTGGCCTGCGCTGGATGGGACATTAAATGTTGTTTTTTCTTTTGGAACTGACCTCATTAATATACATTACTTCACTCTGGTCTGGTGTGTAAAATTGTCCCGCTCCACCTGTGGCTGAAATTTCATATTATTTACTTACCAAAAACAAAAGTAGGAAATTTCATATTATTATGTAAATCCAACAGTGAATTAATTCTTGAGTTGAGTGCACTAAATCTACTGTGGTTTCAACTAATACAACTAATGCTGTGTTAACAACATGACAAAGAAGCAAGGGGTATAGCCCAATAAAAAAAAACTTTAACTTGTAAATGGTCTTATGTTTGAACCTCTTATTTATGTTGTAGTTTAACATATTGGTTGTATTAATAAAAATGGCTAAAAAAGAAAAAAAAGGAAATTTCATGTTATTGTGTAAATCCAACATTGAATTAAGTTTTGAGTGCACTGAATCTACGGTGGTTTTCACCTAATACAAGTTACAACTAATGATTTGTTAGCAACATGACAAAGAGATTAGTGCTTGAGAGAGAGAGAGAGAGAGAGAGAGAGAGAGAGAGAGCTCTAGTATATAAAGATGGCACCACATTCTCTTTCAGACTATACTGAAAAGGGTTAAGAGAAGACAAAAATGATGAAGGCTGTGAGTTTTCTGCTTCATTTTGCCTTCCTCTTCACCTTCACACAAGGCAGATCAATCATTCCACAGCCCCAACCTCTCAGATCCTTCAAGCTCAGCAATAACAAGGTATGATCAATTCATTTGGAAGCAATTCTTGATAAATAGATTTATATACAGAGACTTGAATTGTAGTATTGTACTGCATGTAGAAAAACAGAAAAAAGAACCAGAAATTTCTGCCCTGGGATTTTGCTGAAAAGGCAAGATCCTTTGAATGATAAAGTACCTAGGTGAAAAAAATTGATTCAAATCATTGATTTGTTTGCAAGTGGTGAATGCTACTGAACCAGAGAAAGAGGGCAATATATTGATTCTATATGAGAATTTAACTGTTATGCCTCTCACAGTATGCAGGGAGCTGTTCTTACACAGTATCAATAAAGACTAGCTGTTCTTCACCCAGATACACACGAGATCAGATCAGTATTGCATTTGGTGATGCTTATGGCAATCAGGTACTTCAATTAGACATTGAAAAATTCATGTTCGGATATGTATTGTCCGGATTAACAGTCTAACAACGTAACATGGACAGTATATAATTCTACGTGTCAGCGTGATCACATTAGTGCAGCAATTACAACTAATATAATCCACTAAAGAAGATTATATATATTTCTGCATAATGGGTAATTAGTCATTTATCAATGTTATTTATGTCTCGGATGATGATCAGGTGTATGCACCCAGAATAGACGATCCATCTTCGAGGGCATTCGAGAGTTGCTCCACGGATACATTTCAGATTTCTGGGCCATGTGCGTACCAGATCTGTTATGTGTATCTCTATAGGAATGGATACGATGGTTGGAAAACACAGACAGTGACAATCTATGGTCATTACACCAAATCTGTCACATTTTATTACAACTCTTTTATTCCCAATGGTATTTGGTATGGGTTTAATCATTGTAATGGTGGTGCTTCAGCAGCATTATCCACTTCAAGCATGTAGCCAGATGAGATAGGAGTGCAGCAGGACTCTTTGTTTTCAGGTCATTATTTTGGCTCTGGTTTGTAATGGTTTTGGGGCTTTGGCATTATCTGTTTGCCATCAGATTTTGCTTGTTATGGTTATTGGGGGTATGTAGAAAACAACCCAATGAATAAACTCTTTATTGATTTATTTTTGTTTTTTGATACAAGTGGTATTGGACGAGGGAAGATTCGAACACATGACCTTAGGTGCGGTGCTTCTGAATTAAAGCGATTTACCCCCTTTTTCAGTTCAATAATAATTGGGCCTAATATTAGCGAAATCGACCATGGGCTCAAAATATAGCCCAAGCCTGCCGCAGTATTGAAAGCTTGTGGTGGGGAAGAATATGGAACCCACAACATTGACATCACCGCCTATAGTGGGAAGAACATGTTGATGATAATATGTTTGACATTCAAAAAATGAGGCCACATATGCCTATAAGTTGCACCCCACATGTGACATATCATATGTGGTCTATGGAGGAGGTGACCCTAGAGGAGAACATTTCCTTTATAGACATGTGGTTATGCAAATTAATTTTCTGTATGTCTTCTATTAAATTCGCATTTATTCTGACTTCCTGCTATTTCTATCCCAAAAGCTAGGACTTTGAGAATAAATGTGAATCTGATAGAAGACACACAGAAGATTAATTTGCATAGCCACATGTAGGGCTGGGCAACTTAACCCGAAAACTGGCCAAATCGAACGAACCTTTTCGGTTCGATTTGGTCCGGTTTTGTTCTTCTACTTATTTGAATTTTCGGTTGCACTGCACCCCTCTTATCCTCGCGCTACCCTTCTGACATGATTTTGAGTTTGAAATATCCATTCCTTGCAGTGACCATTACGTCCTTCAAAAATATCTCTAAATTCCCAACTAAAAGGGTACTTTCGTCCATTCATTAACGTCACGCTCCCTATATCTTCTCCCCTACCTTCGAATCCCAAGTCCACTCTTCCCCTCCTCCCGAACCCTAGATCCAGGGTTTATATCCATTCACTCCGTTCTTCTCTCCCAAACATTTTCAATTTTTGTTATTATTGTTTTTGAATTTTCTCAGAGGCCTCGACACTCGTAGATCATTACTCTGAATCTTTCTTGCTCAGTGGAAGCTCAAAGGTATGCAATTTAAACCGTATCAAAGCAGTTCAACTAGTTCTTAAAGCTTCTGATTCACAATTCTTAAAAACACCCTAACGCTTGAGCTCAAATTTTGTTGTGGTTCTATAGCATGGGTGAAATCAGAGACAACGATGGTTACGAAGAGGAGCTGGTCGATTATGAAGAGGAAGACCAAAATGCCCCCAACTCGGTCTCCGCCAAGCCCTCTGGTGATACCGTTAAAAAGTTAGTATCTTGAACTTTTTCTTAATTTCGCATCTTCCATTTTACTATCACGAGTCAGTTGGGCTGTTTGCTTATGTACGTATAGATTAAAAAAAGTACTTTTTAATGTTGATTTTGGTTTCTCTTGTTTTTGGTTGGTTTGTGGTTCTGCTATTTGTACTGTTTTGTACTTTGCTTGGTCACTGTGAAAACTGAGGAAAAAAGTGGAGAAAGTAATTGTGGATTTGATTTGTTCGCTTCTTCAGAATGTTTTCATTTTTTGAATATAAGTTTACCTAAAAAAACAGTAGATTTTGTCAAATTTGACTTAGATGTCTTTATGGACAAAGACAGACCCAAATTTCTTTTAATAAAATGGAACCTAACAAATTCAGTTTCGTGCTTCTACAGTGCTTAAGTTTCTAAAATATATGCTCGACCAAATAAGGTTAAACATTGTGATAAAACCTCACTGTAGTTTTTATTAAGTCCATGTTCTCACAAAAGAAAGGTGTTCCCGGTTAAGCTCCTCTTGGCATCACTGTGGTTATTGTGCGTAAAACTCTGGGGTTCAGTATTGTGATTTGATGGAATTGCATTTTTCATATTTTCTTATTGGAAGTTAATGCTTTAATGTGTATATTGCCTCTGCCTCTGTATGCTGTGATTCAACTACATCAAATTTGTTATGAGGTTTTGTTGATACATCTTGCTAATCTTCTACGCATTTCATATTTTCAGATTACATGAGGTTTTATTTGTTATGGATCCCTCAAATTTATTTATTTTTTCTAAACTCCTATGTAATATGGTGCAGGGGCTATGTTGGCATCCACAGTTCAGGATTCAGAGACTTCCTGTTGAAACCAGAGCTTCTTCGAGCGATTGTGGATTCTGGATTCGAACATCCTTCAGAAGGCAAAGTTCCTCTCATTGTTATAATTATATATCTGTGTCAAGAGTCTGCTAGACTTCTGATTCTGTGGTCGGAAGAATTATGTTGCATAATTATGTGGCATTGCATCTCATTTCTGCATTCCTGGTTTCAAGTAGATGAATGAGTTCTTTTCATATATTTTTAGCCATCGTAGCATTTCTATGCTATGCCACTTGGGTATATTCTATAAACTCTGTATCACTAGTAACATCTTGTGAACTTAGCTCTTTGGTCAAAAATAGCTTTGACATATCAATTCTTTGGATGGGTCTCTGAATTCTAAATTTCAATGCAGTATGTGTCTAGTATCTATATGTTGTCCATCTTTAAAGTTCCTGAGTGTGTGATTTCATTGGTCTGTTGTTTCATATCTGTTGGCTGTACCACATGAATTACTAACATAAGTGTGTAATTTACATCTATAATGAATTATAGATGGTAAACGTTCTCTCATCAATTGATTTCTTTTACATGGAATGTGAGAATGGCAAGATTGTCCTTAATTGTTTAATCATCTTTTGTGGTTGACTGTTTCTGAGTTTTCTGTTTTTTCTATGTCCAGGTAATCACTAATTCCATATTCATGATTTCGGCAAGAAAACTGGTTTGGTAAACCTTTCCATTAAAAGGATCTGGAAGGTCATTTATACTTACTGAGGTTTCGTCCGGTACAATTTTGTTTGCTTCATCAGTTCAACATGAGTGCATCCCTCAAGCTATCTTAGGAATGGATGTTATCTGTCAAGCAAAATCTGGGATGGGAAAGACAGCCGTCTTTGTTCTATCAACCCTTCAGCAAATAGATCCGGTTGCTGGTCAGGTTGCTGCTCTTATTCTTTGCCACACGAGAGAACTGGCTTACCAGGTATGGTCAATGAATTCATTATCTGTATAGAGCTCCGATTTCGAACTACTAAATTCTGATATATGCATGCATATATGTGTTGATGCACTAATGCATTTTGGATATGAAGCGGGTGCTGTTTTGGCCATACGATTCTATGTTGAGGTTCTGTTTAATGAAGCTACTATTATTATTTTTTGCTACAGATTTGTCATGAATTTGAGAGATTCAGTACCTATTTGCCGGACCTAAAGGTTGCAGTCTTCTATGGAGGTGTCAGTATCAAGGTTCACAAAGACTTGTTGAAAAATGAATGTCCTCACATTGTTGTTGGAACACCTGGGAGAATATTAGCTTTGGCAAGAGATAAAGAGCTTGGACTAAAGAATGTCAGACATTTTATTCTTGATGAATGTGATAAGATGCTTGAGTCACTTGGTAATTTTTTAAGATTAATCTTGTTAAAGGGGACTTCACTAGTATTTTTCTGTAATGAAAATTATGTTATGTTAAGTTTTATTTAATTTTCCGGTTCTTCCAACTTTTTCAGATATGAGGAGAGATGTGCAGGAGATCTTTAAGTTGACTCCTCATGACAAGCAAGTGATGATGTTTTCAGCAACACTAAGCAAAGAAATCCGCCCTGTTTGCAAGAAATTTATGCAAGATGTAATATTTGCTTAAACCTTAACATGAACTTACAAATAATCAGCTTCTTATGATTGTAGATTGCTTAAACCCTAATTTTATTTTATTTTGAAATTTGTATCGATATACATAAAATTTGATCTATGGTGATTTTTGGTCTGGTTTGTTCACCTTTTTTTTTTCTTCCTTATTATGGAGTATTAGAGGTGCAAGATTTGTGTTTTAATTCAATTTGTGATCATATTTGTTTGTTGCAGCCCATGGAAATTTATGTAGATGATGAGGCCAAATTGACACTTCATGGTCTCGTACAGGTATTTCTGTAATGTGATTGATGAGCTTTTGTGTTGTTGGTTAACTGTGTCTTGCTTGCTCACCCTCATTCTCTCTCTCTCTCTCTCTCTCTCTCTCTCTCTCTGCAGCACTACATCAAATTGAGCGAACCTGAGAAAAACCGCAAGTTGACTGACCTTCTTGATGCATTGGATTTCAACCAAGTTGTTATTTTTGTAAAAAGTGTAAGCAGAGCAGCTGAGCTGAACAAATTACTTGCTGATTGTAACTTCCCATCTATCTGCATTCACTCTGGAATGCCTCAGGAAGAAAGGTGTGCATTTCATCCCTTTGAAATACAATAAATGAGAGAAAGTACCAATCAATTCTTTGCATATAGTATTGATAATGTATTCTGACAGTTGTTACCCTTCATTGTGCTTGCTTGTGTCCTGTGAGAATTTCATCAACTTTTGTTTTCAATATTGTTTTATATTGGTTTATGTTTGCTTTAGTGGAGTATTATGAGAGTGTTGCATTGATTTGGGTTGGTATCTTATGTTACATTTCGGGTGGGAGTGAGGTGTTTGTGTTTGCTTCCTGATTTCCCATTGTCTGATAAGCTAAGTGTACTACAATGTGAACTGTCAGATTTTGGCCCCCTAATAGATGCAGATTTTATTTGTTAGCCTGAAGCAGGTTTATTTGTGCAGTTTATAATTTATTGGGCCTGGACTATTTTTTTCTCTGTTTTTGAAAATACTAAGGTGTCTGCGAATGCAATATGATTTATAAATATAGATATGTTGATTATTTTTTAATCTATTTTTTCTTTAGTGATCTGATGTTGCTGTAGTATTTACAATAACTAGTGGAAAATGGAGTTTTAGATATGGTTGAAGTTATTATAAAAGCGTGAGTTCTTGTAAGAGAGTTAAGTTCATGTTAACATGCATATAATAAATTTGATATCATATTCTAGTTCTTTAGAACTCCAACTGTAGTTTGTAGTTAAAAAACACTCATTAATGTCCTGCATTTACTTTCTGTCACCTACAACTTCTGAGAATGGATCAGTCAGGATCATTCTTTTCAAAGATGTTGCAATGATCAACTCTCTTAAAATAACAGCCTTGTCCGGCTGACATCAATGCTTAATCAATCTCCATCCAATTCTGAACTCACCTACCTATTAGGATCCATCTTTGTTTACAGTGATTATCTGCGAAATTTCTGCAAGATGCATTTGGCTCCCAAGGATGTTATCTGTCAATGAAAAGCACATGAATGAAAAAAATGGAACGGTTTAGAAAATACACTTGGACCACCTCATCTTTTTGGCATTTCTCCAGTATGAGGTTATTGCGTATGGGCAGTTTAGCACTCAGCAATGGGTAGCTGGTTTTAGAAATTCAAAATGGAAGAAAATGGCCATTGTTTTCTGCCTTTTTGCTGACAATCATCTTACTAAAGGTAGGTTGTCTGGTTTCATTGGTTTGCCTTTACTACTAAACTCGGGGAAGAATGGACTAACTATAGCATAGCAGCTGAAGTCCCTCAATCTAGATGATTCCTTTTTTGTCTTCTGTGAGAAGTCTTATTTGTATTACCTAGGTTATCTAGCCCTCAGGTGACTCTTTGTTTCTTCTTCTTCTCTTCTTGACTTGCGAGTTATTTAGCCTCTTATTTTACAGTCTGTATGATCATGCTTTTCCGCATTTTAATGTCAGGAATGCTTAGTATCAACTGATTTTGGCATGGTTTTCCATTTGCAGGTTGAAACGTTACAAGAATTTCAAAGAGGGGCTTTCAAGGATTCTTGTGGCAACAGACTTAGTAGGAAGGGGAATTGATATCGAGCGTGTTAACATTGTTATTAATTATGACATGCCAGATTCTGCCGATACCTACTTACACAGGGTATTTGTTTTTCTTTTTAACAATTTTGTTACTTGTCCTTGTGCATGGGTGAAGGTCGTCTCCCTAATCTCTAGCTGACTCCAGTGTTTCTTGTTTCTGTGCTTTGTTTCTTCATAGGTTGGCAGAGCTGGTAGGTTTGGTACCAAGGGACTGGCAATTACATTTGTCTCTTCTGCATCAGACTCTGATGTTCTTAATCAGGTAATATATATATATATATATATATATATATATAAAATATCTATTTCAATACAAGCATTTCTTCTGCTTTTGCTATACCCTTTTCTTAATCCAAATTTCTTGTTTCAGGTCCAGTCAAGGTTTGAGGTGGACATAAAGGAGCTTCCGGAGCAAATTGATACTTCTACATACAGTAAGATAGCTTTTTTCACAAAATGTTAATATTTTCAATATGGTAGTTTTAGAAACTAAATTGGAGAAGCTGGTTAGATAAACACTAGTCAACATGAAGAAGTACCATCTAATGATATCTGTTCATTCAATCAGTGGAGATGTATTTCTCTCATAATTAATTCTTCAATCATGAAGAAGTCTTGTGGTTATCTTGCCTACTGCTAGAAGATGCATTGTATGTTTTTCGGAACTGCGCGCTTTGGTGGTTAAGATTGCATAGGGGTTATCTTTGCAACTCAGGATACAATACAGGTACTTACAGATGTTTCTGATTTATGCAGTGCAAGTATGATAGTTTTTTGAAGCGAACGATGAGCCTTGCGATTCAAAGGATGGTGGACTCTGGATCTGATCAGCCTCTAGTTTTTAGTTAATAGCATTTCTTTTGAATGTAGAATACTATCATGACAGAAGAGGATTAGAGTGCTTGTGATGATGTTTTTATTATTATCCCCATTTAAGTCCAACTTTAGATTGATAGCGAGCAGAGAATTTGTAAGACTTAAGCCTTCAGCTGAATTTTGCTTATGATGGCAGTTTTAACGTCAGGTTTCTATCCTCCCAATTTTCCCTTTATTAATCGCCCGTGTTTTTATTTTAGAGATTAAAAAGAATTGGGTATGAATTGGGTATTGGTTCACGTTTCGCAATCTTCGCATCCCTATTGTATGATTTTTTTATTATTATTTTTTAAAGACCTTTCTTATTGTGAGTGGTGATAACATATCAAATTTACACATATTACACTGATATTAGGACTCGAACTCATGACCTTTCATGAGGGAGTAATTGCTTCAAACTACTACGTAAGTGAGTCCCTTCACTATCATATGATATTGTAGTAATGCTCTTGTTATGGCATACATGTGCATGATTTTGGGTAACAAAACTACAACACCGAGACCAAATAATGTTTTGTTTTTTTAGAGTGAATTTTGTTACACTGAAACAGAGTAAAATACAACCATCTCCAGTCCGCATTTTTCAACAGAAGATTTTTACCGACATATTATACAATTCATCAAAGAAGATGAAGGCTTGGCTGGTCTAGGTCTCTCCTGTGATACTGTTGTTAGGGCCATACCTTATAGGACTTCGAGGCTTAGGTATTCTCGGAATTTGAGGAGGCTTAGGTTTTCCAGGACTTGTCTTCTTTTTAGGATGCCTTCTTGCAGCCTGAACAAGAAGATAGGGAATTTCTGCAAAATCAGCACCATGTGGAAGGGAAGAGCCAAGCTCAGAGGGAATGTGAGATTCAGGGACCAGAGAAGAAGGAACCTCTTCCGCACGGGCTTGCACTACATCTTTTTTTTTTTTATTTGAATCAAAGAGAGATAACTTCATTGCAACAATGGCTTGCACTACATCCAGGGCTACCACAAGTAAAATTATCAATGCCATTTTGATAAGCCTAAAATTTATGTGCCAAACTAATACATATATATATATATATTATATAGTATATGTGTGTGTGAGCGCACAAGTAATGCCGAATATAATAATTATGAAATAGGTTATTGTTTTCCATGTCCTTCATGCATCAATTGCAGATGATCAATTGGATGTGTGCTAATATATTTATCAGATAATAGGATATATTATGCTGGGTAGGGTAAAATATATATTTGTTATAATTTGGAAGAGGGAGGTTATTTTATTTATTTTCATATCCTTTCCAACTAACTTTGATTTCGAGTGACTTTTCTTCATGCCTTCCGTCACATCTCTTGCCTAAGGTTAAAAAACGATTGCATTGCATATCTGTTAAAAGGTTAAAAGTTGTCTATGATTAGAAAATATGTTAACCTTCCGCTCATGATTAAGCCGATTTTTTTACTTGTTTTGATACAAACGATATTTGGGGAGGAATGAAATGAATCGAATCTAAAACCTCAAGTGCATAACAGTGCTTTAAACTACTTAAGTTATAGATCCCTTGCACCGACTTTTTATTTTTTTATTTTTGAATTATGTTTGACACTCATCAACGCATGCATAACGGGCTAACCTATGAGCTAGTCAGTCTTTATGGTGATTTTGTTATAGCCTAGCCACTCCTCTAGTTCTTTCTGACAAATTAATTTATTTAGTAATTACTTATAGTTCATAAGTTTGTTTTGTTTCTGAATTAAATAAAAGAAGTGAAAAATTCCATATCGTGAGGAGAGGACATATAAGTAATTACCTTTGTAGCAAATTATATATTGTTTGCTACTTCTATACAAATGGTTTTCTGGAGGAAGTGACGATATTTGATTTTCTGGCTTTCTGTCTTGCACTTCAATTTAATCTTAATTTGTGTTTTTTCGTTCAGATTACAAAAGAAGACTTGGCCAAACAAATGGTTTGTCATTAGCAATATATAAACAAGAAAAGAGAGAAGAAATAAAAAGAAAAGAGAAAGGATAAAGAAGAAAGAAATGACAAAGAAGAAAAATGAGAGAGAAGACAAAAATGACAAAGAAGAGACAGAAAGAAAAGAAGAAACAAAAAAGAGAAAAGAGAAAGGGGAAGGAAGGAGGAACCCATTTTCGAGAGGAAGGAAGGAGGACAATTTTTTGGGTTTGTATTTTTATTTCTTTAGTCAAAGTTGTGCTTAATGGATCAGTGGGCTAACATGTGGACTTAGCTATATTAAATTGCACATATAGGCCCATTTTGAAAAATCAGGGCTTGCACATATAGGCCCATTTTGAAAAATCAGGGCTGTGCTGGAGCCCACCCCAGCCACCACCTCTGATTCCGCCCTTGAGTACCACTCATACTTTGGACTAACAAAAGAATCAACTTTACACAAACAAATCCTTCACACCAACAATAACAAAATTAAAATCATCATCTTAAATCAAGTATCATCACCAACGCCATTCACAAAATGACAAAAAAGGCCTCCTATGATGAAGCAAATGAGACTATTGAAATTCAATATAATAGTTCTTTGCAATTGTTACATGTGCATTAAACTCCAGACCATATATAGATTGAGAACCACAAATCTAAGGCCAACTTCAACCCTGTTGAGAAGGCAAGCACACATTGCAGTTAAAAGTGTGTGCTAAACTATTCTCATAAACAAAATTTTATTTTAGAAAGGAAATCCTTTAGAATATGGTAACAATAGAAAAACAACTCCCAAGTTCTCAGAGAGACCATTCACGGGACGTTTTTGGGACAATTATGCAACTAATTGCTTGTAACATAACAACTGTACAACTGGAAGTCTACAAAGAGACCAATCATGGGACGTTTTGCGACGATGATCAAGAATATCTAGCGTGCAGAGGGGGATGCACGTTGGGACAAGAGGGGTCGGATGACCCCTTAGAATGCCTGAAATTTTGCTGTGGACTCTGTGAACCTTGGACAGCAGCGGAACGACTCCTTGTGTGCACACTAGGTGCTCGACGAAAGTCCTAGCCTATTTGCCTTGCTCTGCTGCGCGCCATTTTTTTTAAAATGAGCCTGGCCAAATGACGTTGTTTGGTCCAAGGCTAAGTCAAATTATTTTTTAATTGACATGGCCTCAAAACGACGTCGTTTTGGGCCACGTTTAAAAAAAAAGAAAGATAAACACTTACCCGAAGCTCAGCATAGCACCTCCAAACAAGTAAAGCCGTGCGGCTATAAATTTTTAAAACAAATTAGGAAATTTTTAAAAACCGGGTGTAGCCGCGCGGCTATACTATATATTTTAAAAAAGAGACCCGCACAGTGTCAAAAGAGTAAAGACCAGCGTCTATACTATTTTTTAAAAAAAATTAGGAAAAAATGAGTATAGCCGTGCGGTTATATTATTTGTATAATTTTTTTAAATATCCGAGTATAGCCGCACGGCTGTACTATTTTGGGCACATTACAACTTAAATAGATCCCTAAATTTTCTATTTCCTAAACATATACTCATCACTCTATAAATTTATGTGTAAAACCCAATTTCAAATTTAAATGACCAGTAGGATAAAAAAGCTCATAGTATTCCTATGTTTTTACATTGTTGCCACCATACTTCATATTTTATTTATAATTTATTTCAAGCATTTCACTAACTTCCATAATTGAAATTAATACTCCCTATTAATAGCATATCAATCACCTCATTTCTTTTGGTTGTCATTCCCTCTCACATATTGGCCCCTAAAATTGCAAACAAAAAAAAAAAATGTATAAATTACATATCCAATACCTATGAAAAATATAAATATAAATATACTATTTAAATAAAATATAGGTATATTATTTACCAATTTTTTTTATTTATTTAAAAAAACTAGGTCAGTTACTTTGTAATTGAAATCCCTGTACATTTTTCATAAATTAAAAATAGGTACACAATAATTTATAGAAAATATAGGTACATTATTTGGAGAGGAAAAAAAGGTTCATTTAAAAAAAAAAAAAAGGTACATTATTAGAGAAAAAAAAATAGGTACATTATTTGGAGAGAGAAAATAGTTTCATTTAAAAAAAAAATTTCATAAAACAAACAATAAAAAGATGATCAAATTGTTTTTCATAAAACAGATAATAGGTACTTTATTCAGAGAAAAAAGGGTACATTATTTAAAGAAAAAAATTAGTTACAGTATTTAGAGAAAAAATAGGTTCATTTAAAAAAATAATTTTCATAAAACAAAAAAGGGATGAAATTGAAAATTGAAGCGCACGCTCTTTTCCTCAGGAAATCATACAAGAGATCCTAATTAGTCTGATCAAATGTACTTCAGTCTGCAAGACATGGAGGTCCATGATCATAAACCGAAGCTTTTATTCACCCCCACCTCAGCCCAACAGTGGACTTAACCAGAATGACATTGACCTCCTCCTACTCCATAGAATTTCTGGTAGCTGTAGCCTCACCTAGTACCAAAACAAGGTCATTCACAAGGTAAAAGACGAGGTTCACGATGTGCATCATGATAATCAGGCGTTTGATGTGTACTCCAAGATCGAATTTCCAATTGCCGCAAAGAAAAACTTTGGGAATTCACATCTTCGTGTGGTTGGCACTTGTGATGGGCTAATTTGCCTTGCGGATGATATCCCCTCTTATGCTAATATGCTTACAACTTCTTTATATGGAACCCAATCATTAGAAAGTTGGTGACCCTTCCGATGCCTGGTATTACCTTTCGGTCGCATGGTAAGAACAATGTTTCTCTTGGGTTTGGTTTTGATGCTATGACCAATGACTATAAGGTTTTGCGACTTGTGACTTTATTGGAGGAAGATGAGCAGCCAACTCTAGCTGAGGTTTATTCCCTAGCCACGGGCACATGGAGCAATCTTGGTTGTGTTTCTCCTGCATCTCTAATAACAACAACCGAAGCAGATGAAGAAGAAGCTATAACAGAACCATCAAAGTTCATCTTGAGAAATAGGGGCTTGGGCGGAAGCCATCTGATTGGAGTAGTTTGGCCACGAGATCTCCCCGAATTAGTAGTTGATACAGAAGAAGTACTATGCCAGAAGAACTCAACACAAGTGCGAGCAACAACTGTCAAACTTTTTGTTGGATATACGTCGAAAAATACAATGATTTGTGGACTCCCAAATCTGCCAACAAAAAGTAAGATTTTGCTCAAAGCGAGAGAAACTGTGATATGAGCATTGTAATTAGTTAAACAATTCATTAAGCAATCCTGGAAAGAACCTCCATAGCTAAGAATTCTCAACATAGGGCAATGCATGAAAAAGTACGAATGAAATACATTTTGCCCTTAAAACAGCCACAATAATTAAATAAATAAAATGTTCAAAATTTTAAAATATTTTTAAAAATTCCAACATCTAAACCCTAAATACGTATGTGTTTTATTCGGCAAAATTTTGCAAAAATTACAAATGAAAAATTCGGCAAAATATACAAGCTACAGAAAAATGAGGGGTCAAAATAGAAATAAGACTTCATTATGGCGATAAAAAGAAATTTCCGCATAAAATTGCTCCCGGGAAAGCTTTTCCAATTCGTAAACCACCAGATCAACCAGAGATAAACCTTATTCAAGCTTTTAATCAGGGACGGAGATATAAATAGAGAAGAGAGATGCATCAGGGTTTCAGCCGACGCGTTTCTTCTTCCACACTATCATGTACGGAAATGAATGTCCTGGAGGCTAGAAAGGGTTCTACTCCTTTCTTCTTTCAGTCTTCTTCTCTAACGTCAGCTCCATTTCTTCGGCTCTGCTCATCAGGACCAAAAATTGTAAGTTCCTAAAGTTTCTCTTTCCTTTTTCTGTCAATTTCGAAAAATCGGCGCCTAGGCGCTAGGCGGCCGCCTAGGCGGCGCCGGGGCGGGTCGGATATTTTTTTTTAAAATAAAATGATGGGCTTGGCTTTAGGGTTAGTTTTTTTTTATTCCCTGATGGGTTTGGAGTTTTGATTGATAGAGTAGAAATTACTTTTGAGGGTGGACTGATTACTGCTACTGTAGTGAAGTTTGTGTATTCAATTTATTGTTTGCTTCTGTAAGAGATTGTGCTATAGTTCATGCTTTAATCCCTTTTCCAATGGTTTTCATTTGTATAATAGTTTCGTTTCCAATTTAGCTTTCCTTTAGGGAAGAGGAATTTTCATTTGCACTCCTGAAGAAGTACTGGAAAAAGTTTTCATGACAACTTTTCTTGTTTTCTGTTGTTGCATATTTGTAGTTCTGTAACGTCGTTTGCCTGAAGTGCCTGATGCCTGATGTGGATGTGCAGTCACTCCCGGTTCTTGTTATCTAACATGTTGATTTTGTTGCTGATCTGTAAGGCAGTAGCGTCCTATGCCTGAAGTGCATGATGTTTCGTTGTATTTACTTGGCATGGAACTTATTATTTGTAGCGCTGATATGTTTTTTTGTACTAGTTCTTGCACTATTTAGTCTTCAGCTTTTGAAAAACTTTAATGGAACTATGGAAGTATCTGGTTATTACAATTTTCATTTGGCTTCGCAGTATGGAACTCTGCTCCATTTTCCATTAAATGCCTTTGCAATTTTCTTTTCATTTTCATTGCATAGTTTTCCCTGAGCTCAATTGACAGTAGAATCTACTTTCGAATAATGAAGGTGCGGTGAAACATTAACTCAACCCCCATTCAACATACTATTTATATATTTTTAAAAAGGTGACCGCCCAACACCTAGGCGCCACGTGTCAAAAAGTAAAGCCAAGCGCCTATACTATTTTTCAAGAAACAAATGGGAAAACCGAGTATAGCCGGGAGGCTATACATTTTTATAAATATATATTATTTTTATTCAATAATGTGCGAGAATTTTGTGTGTCTTGTTGAAATTTTTGTAAAAAATACGTGTATCAAACACGAAAAATACGTATATAAGAGTATAATACAAGTATTGTACGTTTGCAAAATCTAATTAAGACACCCAAACGAAATAAGTAACTTATTTTTTCGACGTCCGTTGAACTTCAAGTACTTAATATTTATTAAGTCATTTGTGAAGTCAGTATCATATTTAAATATTCTCTTAAAAAAATAATAATTAAAACATAATTACTAATTAAAATAATTCAAAATTGCTAAGATATAACTTAATTACATATATTAAATAAAAGAAGTTGTCCCAAAAAACAAACATAAAGAAACAAATTTTTATTTTTCAAAATTAAAACCCAAAAAAAAGAAGCAAAAACAACACTCCCGATGAAAGCTCATCATCATAGATCTATTCCGGCGAAATGCACAAAGTATAGCCGGACGGCTATACTATTTCTTTTTTAAAAAATTCTCAAAACCGGATATACTTTATATATAAGGGCAGCACAGCGTCTAGATGCCATGTGTCAAACAAGTAAGGCCGTGTGGCTATACTATTTTTAATAAAAATTAGGAAAATTTAAATACTGGATATAGCCGCTCGGCTATACTATCTCTCTCTCTCTATATATATATATATATTAAAAAAAAAGAGACCTGCGTTAAAACAGTACAGACAAGCGCCTATACTATTTTTTTTTTAAAAAAATAAGGGAAAAACCGAGTATAGCCGTGCGGCTATACTATTTTTATAAAAAAAATTTAAAATCCGAGTATAGCCTAACGGCTGTGCTATTTCGGCACATTACAACTTAAAAGTTCAGCCACTATATTATATTTTAATATAAAATTTTAAATATATATTAGTTTTATTCAATAATGTGTGAGAATTTTGTATATAATACGTGAATTTTGTGTATCTTGTTTAAATTTTTGTAAAGAATATGTGTATTAAACATGAAAAATACTTATGTATCTATATAATATGAGTATTGTACGTTTGCTTTTCAAAGACATGGGCCTTAGGGCTCTTGGGCTCTGGAGAAATCTAATTATTAAGACACCCAAACGAAATAAGTAATTTATTTTTTCGACGTCCATTGAACTTCAAGTACTTACTATTTATTAGTCATTTGTGAAATCAGTAACATATTTAAATTTCACTAAAGAAATAATAATTAAAACATAATTACTAATTAAAGTAATTCAAAAAGGCTAAGATATAACTTAATTACATATATTAAATAAAAGAAGTTGGCCCAAAAAACAAAAGTAAAGAAACAAATTTTTTTTAAAAAAATTACCCAAAAAAAGAAAACAGAAACGAATGTTTGTTGGCACAAATCTGTGGTGGCGAAAGGCTCAGAGTATAGCCGCTCGGCTATACTCTTTCTTTAAAAGAAATATCTAAAAACGGGATATAGCCGCGCGGCTATACTGTATTTATGTAAAAAGGCAGCACAGCATCTAGGTGTTACGTGTCAAACAAGTAAAGCCGTGTGGCTATACTACTTTTAAAAAAAAAATTAGGAAATTTTTAAAAACTGGGTATTGCCACCCGAAGATACTATTTATATGTATTTAAAATAAAATAAAAAGACCCGCTCAGCGCCTAGTCGCCACGTGTCAAAAAAGTAAAGCCAAGAGCCTATATTTTTTTGATAAAAAAGAAGAAGAGAGAACCCGAGGATAGCCGCACGGAGGACAACTATAGAATTTTGTGTTTTTTTGGTTATATGGACCAATTTTCCGTCACTACAAAATAGACGAAACTTTGAAAGAAAAAAGACTAGAGGGGAGCCAAAATTATCCTCGACTTTTATCATAGGCAAACGGTTATTTTTAATCTTTGTAATTTATCGATTTTATGTCCTTATGGTCTTCGTAGTTTCAGTTTGTCAATTTAATCCTTATAGTTTTGAATCCGAGCAATTCAATTTTGTCAAATTATGTCAAGGGCTGATCCAACAGTTTCCCTGTGAATTTGTGTTGCCAAAATTGGCTAGTCGATTGCTATTAACATCAATAGAAATTAGAATGGAGCATGCCCTACTTTTCCTTTTCCTCACAGCTAGAAATCCAATCACAACAAATTTTCGGTGTTAATTACTATATCCGCAGCTTATGTCTAACTCAGGTACTGACGGCCTTAATTTTAAAATATAAAAATGTTGAATTTGAAAATGGAGAATAGTAATCATTAAGCGTATACGTTTATTAGTTATTACAAAATTTGAGATATCTTTTTCCTCTCATAAATTCAATTCCAAGAAATTCTAATACTTACAAGTAATGGTTATGGAATGAAATTGATTATAATAAGAAATGGGAAGTCGGGAATTGGAATTATTCTAATATCTATGTGTGTTAGTAAATACAAGAATGTGATCAATTAGGAGGGATAGTTGATCCCATTCTTATTCATTGTTCATCCTATTCCCTTACTTAACATAGGAAGAATTTGGGTTCAAAAAAATGTCCTACCGAAGAAACCCTTAATTTCAATATTAGGCATAACTTATAGATCGCGAAATTACGCCAAAATGAGTCAGATAATGCACGCACAACAAAGTTACGTCATACAATGCGACTAGCCACAATAAGGTATCGAACTCATCACAAATATATTATCCTCGCAATAATGTGAGTCGAACCTTAGAGATCCTCCAACTAAATAGAGACAATTACAACTAGACCAAAAGCTAGATTTCCTTCCTTTTTTTTCTTTTTTCAAGAATGGAATTATGGAAGGCCATTAAGTCATGTCCACCGCACATCTATTAGCGGGAAAAACACATACCTTATTTAACTAACAACCCAACAAGACTCGTTCCTTGCCACCCAAAACCTATATCTCTTTCTTCTCCCTCAACGTAACTTGGTGCACATTTGCATCTGCACCTGCAACCCTCGCCAACACTGCCGGGTGCAGTGTGTACCTCCTCCTCCCCAGCGCAGCACACGTATACCGAATTTGATATAATATCTTCAAGAAAACCAAAAAAGAAAATGTATCCACCCCCGCCGTACTATGCTCCACCTCCACCAGCGTATTACGCGCCGCCACTAATGCCGCCACCACCAAAGCGGTACTCTCCGTGGCTGGTGCCGCTTATCTTTTTGGTGAATCTCGGGTTGTTCATATGGATCATGTATGAGAATAATTGCCCATCTAGAATTTCGAAGGATCAATGCATGTTAGGCCAGTATTTGGATAGGTTCTCTTTCCAACCCTGGAAAGATAACCGCATGGTTGGTCCTGCCCCTGAAACGTAAGGACTCTCTCTCTCTCTCTCTCTCCCAATGTTTTCATTTGTTTATTTCTGTTCTCTTATTTTTCTATTTATGCTAATGGGATTACAAAACTTGTTATGAGGGTAATTAATGTGTCGAAATTGAGATGGGTTTTGCAAATGTTAGAGAGCAATTATTTCCATGTAATTTGTCCTTTTCTTTTGGGAGGGGGAGGTGGAGGTTAAAAACCATAACCTACGAATTTCGATTACAATTAGGGGAAAGTAATTGATCTTAAGGACCTAAAGATTTCAAGTTATAATTGGAATTGGGTGAAAAGTTAGACAAAAGAACGTAGCTAGGCTAATTGATTTGATAACCTATATGATATAACCATCACTTAGGTTGTGATTGGAAGTGAAAGGAGATATCCATCACTTAAGTTGTGATTTTATAACCAACTTCAACAAAACTTTCTAGAGTGAGGAAAAATGGAAAAGCAATACAAATTTAGCAACCATCCCTAATTCTCTCTCTCTCTCTCTCTCTCTCTCTCTCTCTCTTGTCTGTTCCCTAATTCTCAATTAGGCCATTTTTAATTAAGCTTCTACTAATTACTGACTGCAAAACCTTAATCTATTTGCAGACTTCAAAGACTAGGAGGCCTTGATAGAAAACTAATTGTGGATGGTGAACCATGGCGCCTTTTGTCCTCCATGTGGCTACATGCCGGGCTGATTCATCTGTTTGCCAACATGCTCAGCCTTGATTTTGTAGGACTTCGGCTTGAGCGGGACTTTGGATTTCGTAAGAACTTAACATTCATGATATAAATATATATACATTTTCTATGTTAAGGATGTTCTAAATTTAAGAAAAGTGCACACATCTCTCCTAGGGTAACCCAACAATGTAATTCAATGACTGAAACTGTCTATGTTTTAGGTTATCTTTAAAGGATTATCCTTTCAAAAAATCGTCCGATCTTGGTTTAGCCCTTGAATAGGATGTTTACAATTCAAGTAGTCAATTTTACATGATGAATGCTTAGCTAACTGTTGTGTGAACTGTTTGGATTTGGCAGACAGATTCGTATTCGTGTATGTGCTAGCTGGGTTAGGTGGAAATTTAGCGTCTTGCCTTAATATTATCAAACACGACTGGTCAAGCAAGACTATATCAGTTGGCGCATCTGGGGCAATTTTTGGATTGTTGGGAGCTTCCCTTTCTGAGCTCATCACAAACTGGACAGTCTATGACGATAAGGTAACGCCTCTTTTCTCTTTAGTTATTCCCCTTCTTTTCTGTAACTCTTAACTGGCAAATAAAAGTTCACATAAACTCTAAGCTCAAAGTGCTGATATTGTGTTTGTATCCAAAACTACGTGGTTTCCTATTTGGGTTTTCCTTTAATTTCTTTTCAATATAAACTCTAAGCTCAGAGTGCTTAACTTAAATTTGGACAGAAGCACAATGTCACAAGAGCATAAGCAGAAGTCCTATTTCCCAACAGTTAAAGTTCGGACTGCTTATATTTTCTGTTCTGATATTGTGTTCATATCCAAAACTACGTCGCTCTACACTTCCATTTAATTAGCTTTTCAATGCAAACTCAAAGGCCAAAATGCTTAACCTTAAATTCCAACACAACCACAATATCATCACAGGAACATACGCAGAGATCCTATTTCCCACACCTAATCTAACCTCTTAATTTTCCTATTCAGTGCTCAACAATCATGATACTCATCCTCAATGCTGCCCTGAACTTGGCTATTGGGTTTCTACTTAAGATGGACAACTCAGGTCATGTAGGAGGACTCGTCGCCGGATTTTTCCTCGGTTTTGTTCTTTTTGTCAAGCCTCAGTTTGGATATGTAAGCAGCAAGTACATTCCATCATACCATCAAGTCAAACGTACACCAAGGCACAACTTCTGTCAATATTTTCTAGGGCTCGTTGCTTTGGTCATGTTGGTTATTCTGTAAGTTACTAATTTCATTTTCTCTTTCGACAATCTGTTCAAGGTTGACCATTGAAAGTTAGCTATCCAGTCTCTGATTAAAAAAAAATTTCTTAATTTGCAGATATGGAGTTGGCTTTGGTAAGCTATTCAACATAAAGGAGATTAAAGAGCATCTGCCTGACAGCGTAAAAAACTATTGAGCTTGTATATAGGTTTTGAGTAATGAACAAACCATAGTTTCTTGACGGTTCAACTGCATGTTCTTGAAGAATTGCAAGTATAACACAACAAAATATATACTTGCTTATGTACGCAATTCATATGTATGAACCGCATGCATATGTATCGTTGATGTATATATATATCTGCCAATGTTCATATGTAAGTGTACATGAGAGAGATGATTGTGGGGATTTAAGAGAGGTCAGTATTTTGTGGATTGTGAGAGAGATGCTCAGATGAGTATTTCATAATTTTAGTAATCACAACAATTTTTTAGCGATCTTCTTTTGGTTTCAGAATTTTTTTCTGCATTTTTCGGACTAAGCAACCTGAGCATTTTTCACAGAAATTTTATTAGATAATGATGAAGTCGATTTCATTCCGTTTTAATGAAAGCAAAACTTAGGCTACAAAACAAAATTCATGATGTCTGCAGTTGCCAATATGCGTATCCTTTAGTATGGCAAGATTAGTATGTGCTAGTGAAAAATGTGCGGCGGTTGTCGCGATGTACGAATCTCACGAGGAACCTACAACCATCCTGAAGAAAGAAAGAAAAAAATTGTAACTAGTGTACGATCTATTGCATCTTTCATCGACCAAGATACCCTTGAGTATGGCCTTAATTTCACATGACCAAGACACCCGATTTGACAAACACTTGGGGCATCTTGGCTTCACTGTGATATCATTTAAAGCCCCATAATCAACGTACATCCTTCTTTTCTAACTAAAACAACTGGAGATGAAAAGGGTCTATTGCAGGTAGGCTGACTCCCGGGTGCCTGCCGGCACACAACTTGCGTCATCATCACGACTCGACTTCTGTTCAGAGGTAAACCTTTGTGTTTGGTGAAAGACGATCATAGTGAGACTGCAAAGAGAATGAGTAACAGACCGAGTAAAAATGATGAACTGTATTGATTATCACAAATGCCCTGTTTGTTGACAACATAATCACCAATACAACTAAGGCATGAAGCCAATCCTAACAGCCTAACCAGAAACTCCTATCAAATCCTAACACACTTATGTTGAGTCAGCTTCCTTATCATTTGGAACAAGTCATCATAGCTGGCAATCAACTGGTCCAAGTCTCTGGTTTGAGAATAAGAAAATTTGTGGCAGAAGGCTGTGGCTGATGTGCCAAGTCCTGTAACAAATACTAAACTACATCCAGGTTGGTTTTGCTGGCACAATTTCTCCATGTAACAAGAATCTACAATGAGATGAGTTAGAGTGGTTGAGCACCAAGTACCACATCACAGAGATTCTTGGATGTAATTTTTAGCAAAAACCGAATCGAACCGATTATCGTTAAGTGCCATAAAATTAGCACGTGGAAAATTATCGTTAAGTATCATAAAATTAGCACTTGGAAATTTTAAGTTTTAGTATGAAACACGCTTATTTGTACATTTTAAAAAGAATATAAAATCTGAGAGAAACCGATGGAAACCACATTTCAATATGGATTGGTTTTTAACTTTTCATGAAAAATTAATTGAAAGCAGTTCAGAAGCATCATGCAGCATGGTCATTAATCATTCAGCTTCCTCTACGTAGCTAAAGTCAAACGTCTTGTTTACTAATCCCAACATTTTTTTTTATTTTCTCCCTTTTTGTTACTTGTTCTGTTTGTTTTTTTGTTGAAGAATGGAAGGTTATAACATAAAAGGGGCATAAAGTAATTTCCTCACATCTATTATCGGGGAGAGTTGCCAAACTTATCTACCACCCTAGCCAAACTTGATCCTTGCCACCCAAAGCCAATATTTCTCTCTCGTCTATCTCTCCTCCTTGTAACTTGGTGGTGCACATTAGCATCTGCCACCGCAGCCAATAGTGCCGGTGCAGTGTGCACCCCTTCGCCTTCCTCCCCGTGGCCGAAATGGGGAAGAGACCGCCATCCTCTGAAGACATTGAGAAGGGACGTGAAAAGGCTCGACCTTCCATGCCTCCGCCACACTTATGCCCCCCACCACCAAAGCCATGGGTGCCGTGGCTCGTGCCGATCATATTTGTGGCCAATGTAGCCGTGTTCATTTACACCATGTACGTCAATGACTGTCCATCAATCGACGAGAACAAGTGTATTCTTCCTTCTTTGAAGAGGTTCTCTTTCCAACCCTTCAAAGAAAACCCTCTCCTTGGTCCTGCCGGACTCACGTAAGAATTTCCTCTCTCTCTCTCTCAATGATTTCTATTTTCAGTTTATTTTCTTGTTTCGCAATAGAATTTATGAGGCTAATCTTTTCTTTTAATGTGTTTCATAATCCTTACCATTTTCTCTTCTCTCTTCTTTTTTTGTATTGTGGATGGTGGAGGTTTAAAATTAATAATCAACTGAGGTACGAAAGTGGAAAACAAACAGAAACCATTTGTATGGAGTTTGATTACGACTAAAGCATAACTCATTTGAGCAACCTACAAAATTGAAGGTGTATGGAAAATTAGAGCAACCTAAAGAGTCGGCCTGTTGGCTAGCATTGTTAGAGGCTTGAGACTTGCTCAGAACATGAACATGCCATTCAATACTCTGTTTGGTTCTGTACATTCATATACTTCCGTCTATGCAATCTCTTCGAATTTGAAAGAAAAAGAAGAATTTTCTTACTCAAAAAGGGCTAGTTCCAATTAATATTTGGATTCTTATGTCTTACTTAAGTAACCTAATCTCTCTAGCATAGTGTCACATTCTCCCTTCTAGGTCTTGGCAACTTCACTGCCCATGATTCTATGCCACCCCAAAATGTAGAGACAGTGGATTTCAGCAGCCCGAGTCAAACACGGGAAATCTGTCCGGTTGCTCTGCCAATTTAGAAATCATTCCTAGTGCAACTAGGCCAACTCTAAGCTACAACTTATTGCACATAGTCAGCATGCTCAATACATGAAAAACCTTGATCTAATTGCTACTGTTTGCAGTCTAAAAAAACTAGGAGCCCTTGAACGGCAACGAGTGGTGGAAGAGGGCGAAGGATGGCGCCTCTTGTCTTGCATGTGGCTTCATGCAGGAGTCGTTCACTTACTTGCCAATATGCTGAGCCTTTTATTCATAGGAATCCGGCTTGAGCAGGAATTTGGATTTAGTAAGAACTTAAGATTCAGGAGATTTCAACTCAGTTTTTACATGATCAGTGCATGCTAACCATTCTCCACTGTTTAAATTTGGCAGTCAGAATAGGACTCTTGTATGTGCTTGCGGGATTAGGTGGAAGTTTAGGATCAACTATGCATCTTATGAGAACCACAAGCCCGACTATATCAGTTGGTGCATCCGGAGCACTTTTTGGATTGTTGGGAGCCATGCTTTCTGAGCTTCTAATAAACTGGACAATCTACGTAAATAAGGTAACCTTTCTTTTCTCTTTCTCTGGCTTTCAATCACTCTTAACTGGTAAGTCAAAGAACCCACAACTATGCCCATGAACCGCCATCAAATACAATCAATATGACCTCTAACATGTATGTGGCACTCACTGTTGTATTGTAAGATCACATGTATGTTGTGAGAGGTAGACCATATATGGCAAGCTCATACAAATTTTAAGCACAACTAAAATTATAAGCACAGATCTATGAGGGATGCATCTAAGATCTAACTTTGCTATTCAGTGCACAGCGCTCCTGATACTCATTGTCGTCATTGCCCTGAATATGGCTGTCGGGTTTCTACCTAAAGTGGACAATTCAGCTCATATAGGAGGATTCCTTGCAGGATTTTTCCTTGGCTTTATTATTCTTGTTCGTCCTCAATACGGTTATATACGCCGTAAGCATCTTCCATCAACCTATGACGGCAAACATAAACCTAGGCACAAGGGCTATCAATATGTGCTAGGGATCGGTGCTCTTGTTATCTTAATTCTTGGGTAAATTTCTTTCCTTTAGGCAATTTACTGAATACCAATGAAAATTAATCAACCTCCAGTCTCTGATTAAGTTTTATGTTTTTTCATTCATTGCAGATACACATATGGCTTTGGTAAGCTATATGGTCTTAAGGCACTGAAAAATCTGCCTTAAAGTTCTAGAAATCAAATGAATATTCTTGAGAACTCAACTGCCTACTCAAGAATTTCAGGTAAAACACCACCTCCTCTACAAGACCCAAAAAAGAAAAAGAAAAACAGAACACACCACAAATTATACTTCCTTATATCGGAAAAGGCTGAAACACATGCATATCTAAAGTGAATCTAACTTTACTGCTGACGTATGGATGTATATTTGTGAATGTTCAGATGTTGTAAATGTATGTATATGTACGCTATGCATATATCTTGAAAACCAGACAATTAGAAGCTACTACAGATTTGAATACAGTTTGACATATGCTATATTCAAGTTACAGTCTCCAACAGATATAGGAAATTAAGCTACATGAATGATCACTTTATACTAAGTTTGGCTTGAACACTGTTTCAGTATTATTTATTTGAATTCCGCAATTTGCAAAAGTTGTAGAATATACCACACACATATGTATACATGCAAACATATATAAATATATATATATATATACACATATGTATATCGTACGAAGTTACTGATAAATAATTTTTTATTCTTTCTTATCTGTAAAGAGTTCATATTGTCTTTAACGAGATGGTTGCTTACACCGATCATGCCAATGACAAGAGAAATATGAAATTAGTAAATTATGAAAATGACAATAGTCCTTGATTGAATTTCCTTTTGTTTTCGTCTGAGAATGAGCACAATGAGTTTAACACTAAACTTCAAGATGGTAAACAGGGCTGTGAGAAAGACATAAATACCTATATGGTATCACCCCAAATATACTCAAAACATACTTGAGGGTGTGCATGCACACTCACTTGACCACAAAAACAGGACCGACAAAGAGATTTTAGCACGGGAGAGGAACAGAGTATAAGCAAAGACAGCAGGGAGTCTTCTAGGATAAGGAGGAGTAGATGAAGACAATGCTATGTTTTAGTCAAGGTAGCAATGTAGATGAGTTCTGTAATTTCTATTTCAGAATTTTTCTGCATTTTGATTAAACACCCCAAGCATTGTTGATGGAAGATGAGTTAGTCTCCCAATTCACATGCACACTGTACTTCTAGATGTCTTGTTAAAATTAAACTATATAGTAATCAACTTGAGAATGTCAATTAGACAACTCTGAAGGAAATTTTATTCTATTTAATGAAAGCAAAACTTAGCTTACAAAATCAAAATTCATCAGATCCGCACTTGCCAATATACATACCTTTAGTAGGAAAATTAAGTATTCAATTGCCTATAGCTCACATGTGTCTGAGCGACCAAAAATTGTGTAACGGTTGTTTGCAACATTGTCATATAGAAAATTTCGTATGAAACTGCATTCGTCAAGAAGAAATAAAGTCATGGAAACAGTTTATCATCGATTGCTTCTTTCATCAGTTTTAAATCTTAGCATACAAAAAATATAAAATAAGAAACAGGGAAAGACTTACAGAGGTACAAACTGTAGAAAGAATGCTAGCTGAGGGAAGGGTAAGTCTATGTATTCCATTATCTTCACAACAGCTTCTGACTTGATGAAGGATCTAAAATTCACCATGTCAGCTCTCATTTTTATTCATATAATCCCTTTATAAGATATATCTGCTACATTCTAAGTTATTTAAGATTAAAAAAAATGTAAGCGGTTGGAAGCATCAAACCGAGAAAGTGTTTCACTGAAAATAAAATACGTTAAGTGAGAAATGACAACTATTTAGATGGAATTTAAAGTCGGAATCATTTATCATAAAGTTAACTTGAAGATGGTAAACTTAACTTAGGCAGACTATGCTCTTAATAAACACAAAAGTCATTGTAAATACCTATCCTGTTCAACAAGAACAACACTTGAAATATCATCCGGAGCTCTTCCGGACCTTCTTAGCAGTTTCTTCCCTGCTTCACTCTGGAGAGATTCAAACCTTATTCTCCTGTCAGTGGTGGGTTAAACAAGAATAAACGTGTTGAGCAGAAAACTGAAGATAAACCTCATAAGACACCAAAACATTTGCAGTCATGAAACATATGGACGACATATATCATAATTAGAGTCTACAAAAGATCAAAGGAGGAGGAGAATCGAACCTGTTTCGATCATTATCACGCACGAACTTCACACCTCCATTACATAAGTTACAAACACCTGTAAAACAAAGATTAAGAAACGAAAATCGGCAATCATGTGATGAAGTCTAACCAAGTCCACATTGACCAATTGAACTTAACTCTTAACACATTTTCGTTTAGAACATATAAGGGACCATAAGAAGCATAGATAGATACACATAAACCACTAAACATATCAAATGTGTAAAAATATCTGTAGTCTTTGTTTTCCATTTTTACTTATTTTAAACGTGGCCTATAATGTATCAAATTAGGTTGCCTTTTAATGCAAAAATATCACTTTTTTAGGTGCATCATTCAACAACACAGAGAAATTATTTGTCCATAAAATGAAAAAACCAAACAACTCATAATATTAAAAAGGTTCTATTTACACCAAGCGCATAATAACATAACAATCAGATTATGTGCTAAAATGAACTGCTTTACCGTCAAATAACATGATGGGCCTCGTGTCATTTTCAAAGAAGCCTGAAGTTGCTTCGACCCAGTCCACTCTACCTCCTCGGGTTGGGGATACGGTAGCAAACGTAGTTAGCCTTCGTCTAACGTGCGCCGGCCGTGACAAGCTTACTCGTACACACCCACCAGGAACCAGAAGCGCCATGAAAGCTGTTGGAAGCGAAGGAATTCAGACCAAAAAATATAAAAACACAAAAGGAAATTGTGAAATATGTTAGTACATGAATTATTTTGACCTTGAAGAGGCTAGGTAATTACATGAAGTACTCTCTTGGCTAGAATGAGTTTTGTGTGTGTTGGGGATGTGAGAATGGCTTCTCTGTGATAGGAGGGAAAGTTATGGGGTACAAGGGTAAATGGACGCTCAATTTTACAAAATAGTTTTACGTGGCTTCACATTTGGGGTACCACGTGGAAGTTCACATACCATTGACGTTGAGCTCTTGTGTTTTTTTTTTTTTTTTTTTGGGGTCAAATTGAGCTCTTGTGTTAGATATTTGTTTGTTGACAAGAGCAAAGCTTTGGAGGTTGACGTGGAACTTTGGTCAACGGAATGGAGCTGGTAACTATAGTTTGACTCAAGATCTCATTTGGTGATTCTGCTTTTTAATTTTGCAATTTTGATCATTTTTTGTCTGATTTTATTAGAAATATCATTTTTTGCAATTTTGATCATTTGGTGATTCTCCCCCGATATGTCAACTATAATATCAACATGAAGCATTGAAGGAGAAAATTGATTCAATCAAGTATGATAATTGACATCTCGGATTGTGCTAAAAAATTTACAGTGTTAAATTACTACTTAAGCCGTTGAATTCAAATTTAACATTTAACATTTCACCTTTCCCTCGGGAATGATTACAACTCAAAAATATTTCATAGATAGGTTGAGTGAATAATTGGGTCAAAATATAAAGCTCACCTTTTATTTAATCAATTACCAAGAAGAAAAATAGAACCTTAAAAACAGATAATATTTTCAACAATGCCGACCGTGTATCAATATGGGAATTTGGGACTCAGAGTCAGCCTACACATTTATTCATTCATCACTCTTGACTCACACTAATTTATATCCCAAGACGTGCAAAGTCCGCTCCTCTGAAAAAACAAGCATAAAGCTTTGAGTAGTTGTGAGTTGAATTCCTGACAATTGAGTTGATTGGGCAAACAGTTCATTAATTGGCTACCTTCTTCTATTATCTACCTCATGTACTCACCATCAAATCAAATAAAAACTCTCCCCCTGCTTTTCTAGCTGAGAACTGAGGACACAACACATTGCTAACGCTTTGAAACACAGCTTGAAGCTTTTCAACTTCAAAAATGGCTTCTTTACACCGGAAAAGTCATAACCAGCCAACATTTTCCACTAACACTCCCCATTTCTTAAAGATGATCTCAAAGGGTACTTGTAGACAGAGCAAACTTGTGAGCACCTCTCTCTCTCTCTCTCTCTCTCTCTATAGAAATGTAGCTACTTTGCTCTTATATAGCTAGCTAGAGCCATTCATGCATAATGAGGAAGTTGTTCCACAGATAGCTGTCTGTAGTTTCCTTCTGATTATGTTTTTGCTGAGATATAATGGTGTTTGCTCATGGTTGGTGTTTCCTAATTAACTGTTTTAGGCCATGGAAACCTGTTAGAATTTAGATATGATATGCATGTACTCATAGTTAAATGTCAGTGCTTAATTCTAGAGACAAAAATAATTTTCTCTCTTTTATAGTACCTCTGGGACTTTGCCATCAGATTAAACCGAGTAAACACAGCTTTGTTCCATAAACTGGAGAAAAATCTTTGAAACACATTTGAAGTTCAACTATGGCTGCTTTTCCGCAGGAAATTGATGAGTCGCCAACATTTTCTGCTACTGTTTATATGGCTAGTGTTTTTTTTCTCTTCTCTACGGCTAGTATTCATGATACATGTGTGTGCTGCCGCTTGAAGTGAAAAGCGAGAAATGAATCTACATTGATGCGGTAGTGAATTTTTTTTTTTTTGGTTGCAGTAGCTATATGCTATGCTATATAGTTATTGAATCACTCATTTCTTAGCCACAAAAGTATGGGATAATGTTTTTCACTTTATGATCTGTTACTTGACTGACACGTTCTATGTTGCACAGAGGATTCCGAATAAGTTTTTGATGAAATATGGAGATGATTTATCAAATCCAGTATTTCTCAAGCTTCCAAGTGGTTCAGAATGGAAAATTGAACTCAGAAGATGGGAAGACAAGGCCTGGTTGGACAAGGGTTGGCCAAAGTTCTCTAAGTTTTACTCTCTAGACTACTGTCACTCGTTAGTTTTTGGCTATGAAGGGAAGTCCAAATTCTGCGTTCGCATATTTGACCGAAACTTCACAGAGATTGCCTATCCATTAACAACGCCCGAGATGAAAGACACTGATGAAGTTGATGATTCTGAATCTGAATATGATGATGATTTTAGTGATGATTCTGAATCTGAATCTGATTTTAGTGATGATTCTGTTGAAATCTTGGACAAATTTCTACCCCGCTCAAGAAAATCAAGTTCAAGTGGTATTAAAACAGAAACCAACATCAACTTCCACAATGTGGCTCCACATCTTAACTAGACCAAGAAAACACTCAACCTTACGAAATGATGCTTGAGCAGTCAATTAGAACTAAGAATTCTCATCTGTTGAATCAGACATGAAAATTACAGCATGCGTTTTGCTTTTTATCTTCAACTTTATTGCGTTTTCTCCCATTCTGTTCTAACTTGTAATATCCTATTATTTTCTTTAACAGGAAAATCTGAGTTTCCTGCCAAAAGACATTGTGGTGGCACATCTACCACTCGAAGATTCATAAAACGAACTAGAAGTGCAAAAGTTATAGCTCTTCAGAGAGCTAAGGCTTTCAAACCTGACAAACCTTCTTTCATAGTTCCCATGACGCGATCTTATACCTATCGATCTTTTGTGGTAAGCTTTCAATAGACAACTGTGCTTGCCATCACAACTTCCGTTAACTTGTATTTATAGATCATATGGTATGAAAAAGAACTAAGCAACTGTACTTTCACAGAGCACAATCATGGTACTCTCTCTTCAACATTTTCTTATTGTCTTTTTCTTGTTTTCCATTTAATTATTTTCAGTGGTTGCCATCCGATTTTTCCTTCCATATGACACGTCTTAGTAACAATTCTGGTAATGTTATGTTTCGGGTTTTGGATGGGAGAACTTGGTCTCTTGGATTGAAATGTGAAAGGGCAAAACCAAAAGCCAGATTCCAGTCTGGTTGGTTTAAATTTGCGCGAGACAATAATTTGAAAATTGGTGATGTGTGTGTCTTTGTGTTGGTTGACGACATTAGACTTACTTTTGAAGTTGTCATTTTCCGTGCCATTGAAGCTGCAAACACCTTGTCACCAGGTAAGTTGTCTTTCAATTTTTGAACTAATTAGTCAATCGAAGCACCACAGAGATTATCTGTCACATTCATCTCTCTTTTTTATATGCCTGCAGATGTTCATGGGGAACAAACAATGTCCGAGATGGAAGAAACTGATGAAGATTATGATTCTGTTGAACTCTTGGACTATTTTCCACCATGCCCAAAAACAAGGAAGAAATCTCCAATAGCACCACAGCCTAGCAAGAAAAACAGAACATGTTCGATTAGTACAGCAGAAAATAACATCAAAAGTGTTGGTGGCCCGTCTAGGAGTCAAAAATTCCTAAAACGAAGACCTCAGGTTCCTAGGAGGATGAATCCAGTTACGGAAAGCGGAACAGATAGAGCTCTTCTGAGAGCAAAGGCTTTCAGACCAGAATACCCTTCTTCCACGGTTGTTATGCATCCCTCATATATCCGTGCAGGTTATTTGGTAAGCTTTCTATAGGGACATTATGCACTTCTTCTGCTAACTTTTATCTCTGTATGTCAGTGTGAAAAGAATAGCTATCGAATTACATCATAAACACTCCAAAATTCTCAGTTTTAACCTGCTTCTCTTTCTCCTTTCAGCATATAGGAGCCAAGTTCATCAAGGAACATCTTCTTAACCGGGGTCATGAGAATGCCATCCTTCGTGTTTCGGATGGAAGAACTTGGCCTGTCTCATTAGGTAAACAAGGCAAAGGTATAGTCAGATTTCAGACTGGTTGGATGAAATTTGTGCAAGACAATCAGTTGGAAATCGGAGATGTGTGTGTCTTTGTGATGACTAATGACATCAAACGTTTAATTGATGTTGTCCTTTTCCGCCCTACAGAAGCCGCAAAGTGCACCTTGTCAGGTGAGTTATCTATTGGTTAATTTGTGAATTTGGGATCCATTAGGGCTGCTATGCTTAACACATGTGTTATCCTTCCCTCTTTTTGTTTTAGGGGAAGGCAACCGACGTCCGACGATCAGTTCAAGTCGAAAAATTAAAAGAGAAGCCTGATGGATGAAGCAATGGAAGCTGAGTATTTTGTTATGAATCCACTAGTACTACCGAGTCCTATCTGAATATTGAAGGCAGAGGACGCCTGAAAATTTAAAGATGTTCTAACATAAGAACTGATATTACTAATATATGCTTATATATTTGTCTTCCATTGTTGTTTTGATTACCTTAGAAAGGGAACAATCTAAGAATCTCTTTTGTTGTTTTGAATTTCAACTTCATCTTGAACAGTTCATTTTGAAAGGCATGAATCTAGGAGGTCTCTACATGACTGCAGCAGAGTTGAATGATGATGAAGTATACTTGTGCGGTTCAATTCACTCCTCCAGTATTGCTTATATTAAAAAAAAAACACTATCATAATATATCATATCTTTTGGTTTTCAAACTAATGGCTTGATAAATTAAATGGGTAGGAAGAGAAGAGACAAAGCAAAAGTTATGTAATTAATACTTCTGTATAAAATTGAAAAATATTAATACTTCTTGTTCCACTGATTCAGAACCAGAACCAACCAAAAGAGCTTTACTTACTAAAAGAAGCTATGAACTTGACATGAACTTGATTACCCTCTGAATTTTTGTATTGATGGAGTTTCTTTACTTTTTCATGTGCTCTAAACCAGAGCCGGCCCTGGCCCAGGACGACCAGGGCTACAGCCCGGGGCCCAAAGCTGAGAGGGGCACAAAAATTTTGTTTACAGCCCATATATGTGTATATTTAAAAATAAAATAAAAAGAAAAAGAAAAAAGGAACCAAACTTCAAAACTAGAAGGAGCCAATATGTTGTGGTGTCATAAATCACTTTTTGATTCTCTCAAGGAAACTTCCTTACTTGGAAAACAAAGTCAAATATATTTTATATATTATATAATATAATAAAAGAAAAACAAAACATTGGGAAATTAAACAAAGATAAACCAACATGCTTCTTCTTCTTCTTTTTTAATCAAAAAGTAAAAAGTCTCTCAAAAACAACACAAGAAGACTCTCGAATGCTAGAAAAATTTTATTTTTATTTTTTGTGATTATATTCTTCTCCAACATTGAGTTGGGAAACAATCCTTCACAAGATCAGTGCCTTTCTTTCAAGGTTTTTATTTTTTTTATTTTTATATCTATCAGATATTTCAAGGTTCTTCCTTTGAATAAATATTTTGTTAAAAAGACAAATATGCTTCACTTGAAAATTTACCAAATGCATCTAAGCAGTGTTTAATTTTAATAAAAATTGTAATTTTAGTGTATAATTTCTCTAAAGGGGCACACTTTTCAAAATTTGCCCAGGGCCTTAGAAAACCCTGGACCGGCTTTGCTCTAAACACAAATGGGAAGTTGTTAATGCACATCAAATTCACTCAGATAATGAAGGGTTTAGTCACTGATCTTTCGGCAAGATCACATGGAATTTATCTCTATCTATTTGGAAAACCTTTTAAAGAGGTTTCAAATCTCTAACACCATCTCCAATGCTAAAGGGGCTAAATCCAAATTTTCACCCTTCAAAATACAACTATTCATGTATTGCCCGAACTCAAACAGTTTTTTTCCCCAACCCTCCAGACTCATTGTAGCCTTATTAAATTGTTTTAAAATAGTTTAACTCTATTTTTTTTTTTTAGTGAAACTTTCTTGAGCTAATTTTTGTTCATAACTTCATGATTTGTTTTTCCAAACATTTTAACCTAAAAAAATTAAAATTCGACAAACTTAATTTTATTTCAATTAAAATGAAAACTTGTAGGCCATTATCCCATATGGCTTGAATTATTTTCTGATTTGGTGCCTATCTCCTCTTGTCTTCTTTCAATTATTTTTTGACTTTGTGCCCATCTCCTTTATCTCCTCCTACTTTTCTATAAAGTTTGATACAAAAATACCATTTTGCCCCTGCACTTAATAGAAAAGTTAACAAAATTAACGGCAGGAACATTTGTTCTAACGAAACTAAAGTTAAAAACCATCGGAACCATTTTGGAAATTGAGGTACCCAAATGCAAATCGGGTTTAAATTCATGGACTAATAAAATGATTAACCATGATATATATTAATTTCAATTTTCCCTTATTATTATTTTTTAGTTCCTTATAATTTTCAAACTTTTATTTTAGAATTTTTATTATTATTAAAAATACACATGCCTTTTTTTTTTTTATATTATAGAAATTCGGACGACGTTAAGTTATGGTGGTGTGACAAACTAGGGATTTTGAAAACAATATATATATATATATATATATATATATACACACACCTCTCTCTCTCTCTCTCTCTCTCTCTCTCTCTCTCTCTCTCTCTCTAAATAGATGACAAATTAAAAATAATATATAAATTCACATTGACAATTTTCCTGTAAGATATGTATTTTGGTTGTATTTAATTATTCTGGTCACTCTCTCGCCATAAACTGCTGCCACACAGCCACACAAAACAAAAGCTCACACGTCACCTTCTAAATGCCATTATTGACTTTACGGCCTGTGAAGTCTTCCTGTAAGTGACATTATTGTTAAAAAGATTAAGAAATCATTGGTGAATCTCTTACAATCTTGTGTGCAGAGCAAGCAAAGCAATGGGTAGCGTCTTGTCAATCTCCTTATCATGCGATGCCATTGTTTCACGCTGTTGGGATTCCGTTTTTGAAAGAGAACCGTATGTACGTAAGCTCCAAGAAAACCTTCAAGCTCTCTCAACTTCTTTACAAGAACTCAAGTCTTTAAAGAATGATGTGCAGAGAGAGGTTGAGCTTGCAGAGCGGCAGCCGAGATTAAAGCGGTTAGAGCGGGTAAATAATTGGATTTTAAGTGCGGAGGCTCTTGAGATTGAAATTAACGAAGATATTGTAAGCCATAGCACTCAAGAAATTGAGAAATTATGCTGCGGAGGTTACTGCTCCAAGAACTACAGATCCAGCTACAAGTATGGAAAAAAAGTTGCTAGAAAGTTGGTGGAAGTGGATGCTTTGAAAAGCAAGGGAGTTTTTGAAGAGGTGGCAGCAGAAAGCTTACCTACAACTCTAGTCGATGTGAGACCTAGTGAGCCAACAGTGGGCATGGAGCCGATTTTTGATCAGGTTTGGAGACACGTTGAAGATGAACAAGTGGGAATGATTGGCTTATATGGAATGGGAGGGGTGGGGAAGACCACCCTCCTTACCCAGATCCATAACAACTTCAACCGCACTTGTAATGATTTCAATCTTGTGATCTGGATTGTGGTATCCAAGGGCCACAAAATTGAAGTTATTCAAGATAAGATTGGTGAAAAGATTGGGCTGTCTAGTGGTGGATGGAAGCTTAAAGAGCAGCATGAAAAAGCTGAAGACATCTTCAGAATCTTGAACACAAAGAAGTTTGTGTTATTTATGGATGATTTATGGGAGCCGGTTGAATTAACCAAAGTAGGGGTTCCAGTTCCTGACAGTCGGAACAAGTTCAAGATAGTTTTCACAACTCGCTCTAAGGAGGTATGTAGTCATATGGATACCCAGAAGATGATTAAGGTGGAGTGTTTGACTTGGGACAAAGCATGGAACTTGTTTCAGGAGAAGGTTGGGAAAGAAACACTTCTTCTTCATCCAAGTATCCCCGAGCAAGCTGAAATTGTGGCGAAGGAGTGTGACGGTTTGCCACTGGCACTCATCACAGTGGGCAGGGTCATGGCCTGCAAGGAAACACTCCAAGAGTGGAAGCATGCAGTTCAAGTCCTGAGAAGATATGCCTCCGAGTTTTCAGGAATGGGAGATAAGGTATTCCCTCTTTTAAAATTCAGTTACGATAATTTACCAAGTCAGAAAGTTAAATCATGTTTCTTATACTGTGCTCTGTTTCCGGAAGATTTTGTTATACTTAAAGATGACTTGGTATATTTTTGGATGTGTGAGGATATATTAGATGAATGTGGTAATGTAGAGGATGGCAAAAATGAGAGTTACCATATCATAGGAACTCTTCTTACCTCATGTTTGTTGGAAGATGAAGGAGATTCAGTAAAAATGCATGATGTAATTCGTGACATGGCATTGTGGTTAGCTTGTGACCTTGGGAAAGAAGGCGAGAGCATCCTTGTGGATACAGGTGCTTATCATGCACCAAATGTTGCGAAATGGAAGAACGTGAAAAGGGTTTCATTGATGGGTAGTGGTATCAAATCTCTAGATGAAACACCAAGATCTCCCAATCTGTTGACCTTATTTCTCAGAGGAACTTTTTTAGAGAGGATTGTGGATGACTTCTTTGATTTCATGCCTACGCTACGAGTTCTGGATTTGTCTCAAAATGTCTTTATAACTCAACTGCCAACTGGAGTTGCAAATCTAGTTTCATTACAACATTTGAATTTGTCCTATACATGCATAAAATGGTTGCCGGTGGAGTTAGCAGCATGTGCACGCCTAAAGTATTTGAACTTAGAGCATACACTTCTGCTTGATTATGTTCCACCATATATATTATCAAATTTCCCGCTGCTTAAAGTTTTGAGAATACTAGATTGTGGTTCTTCTAACCGAGTTTTTTTTTATAATGAAAAAACCATGATAGACGAACTGCAGGGTTTGAAACACCTTGACGTCTTGTCTTTGACAGTAGGAGATACCTCTTGTTTCCGGAATTTGGACAGCCACCACATATTAGTGACTTGCACTCTAACTTTATGCCTCAATGGCGAGGATTACATGAACCCTACAAGCTATTTTGATTTATCAGAAGTGGCGATCGCAAATATGAAATACCTTGATACCCTTCAAATTAAACATATGGTGGATGTGTACTCTACTCGGATAACATGTCTGGAAAATCCGGATTGCTTCCTTGGTCTTCAGTTCATAGTAGTAGTAAATTGCACGAATCTCAAGAACCTGGAATGGCTCGTTTTTGCTCCAAATCTCATCCGCTTGCATGTATATCGCTGCTCTAAAATGACGAGAATACTCGGTTTGAACACAACGGAAACTACCCCATTTGCAAAACTCACTGTTTTGTGTTTGAGCAGACTACCCCACTTGTGGAGAATATGTGAAAATCCCTTGCCCGTTCCATTTCTGAAGAAAATCCTTATATGGATGTCCAGTGCTCACTAGGCTGCCTCTCAACTCTAGCAGTGCTCAAACAAGTAATCTCATTATTGAAGGAGAGGAAAAGTGGTGGAATAGCTTAGAGTGGGAGGACCAAGCGGCTCGAAATGCTTTTCTTCCATGCTTCAGACCAGTAAGTGAGGAGGGGCTTCCCTGATATGTCCGTTTACCAGTTTAATTGGATACATCTTTTTATTCCAAGAGCATTTAAGGCAATGTATTATAGTCCGGCTCTATACATGATGTCTGAACTTTAATAATTACATGATTGTCAATATGTTATTGCTAATGTATTGATATTATTATCGCCAACAAATCGTTCCAACATGTTAATGGTTCTGGTTAATTTTATAACAAGAGGTCTCGAGGTATGGATTTTGACACAACAAGAGGTCTCGAGGTAAGTTTAATTTGCTAATGTTTCCATGTTATAAGTTTGGTAATATGAGATGTTATATTGTTAGTATATTTCCCTTTATTAATCCAACCCAACTAATGTAATGAAGAAACAGTGGTTTGTCAATTAAAATTTATTCTTTTGTGATAATGGATAAAATATAAATAAAATGAATTTATTCATTAAAATATGTCTGACCCATTTGCCAGAGAATACATGAGACAAATATAACAACTGTGGCCATCCAATTTCAATAGGGAGACTAATGACTTGTTCACATGGAATCATTTCTTGTTCTTATATAATTAATAATGCTGAAGCTAAAGAAAGTTGACCCAATAATTATTAATTTGAACAAGCATGATAAGCAATATCCAATATTGAAATTGGCCAGAATAGTTTATAAACTATATTACTTTATATTATTAATTCATTCATTTTCTCTTTGATTTCTTTTGTATAAAATTGAAAAATATTAATACTTCTCGTTTCACTGATTCAGAACCAGAACCAACCAGAAGAGCTTTACTTACTAAAAGAAGCTATGAACTTGACATGAACTTGATTACTCTCTGAATTTTTGTATTGATGGAGTTTCTTTACTTTTTCATGTGCTCTAAACACAAATGGGAAGTTGTTAATGTACATCAAATTCACTCAGATAATGAAGGGTTTAGTCACTGATCTTTCGGCAAGATAACATGGAATTTATCTCTATCTATTTGGAAAACCTTTGAAAGAGGTTTCAAATCTCTAACGCCATCCCCAATGCTAAAGGGGCTAAATCCAAATTTTCACCCTTCAAAATACAACTATTCATGTATTGCCCGAACTCAAACAGTTTTTCCCCCCAACCTTCCAGACTCACCGTAGCCTTATTAAATTGTTTAAAAATAGTTTAACTCTAATTTTTATTTTATTTTATTTTTAATAGTGAAACTTTCTTGAGATAATTTTGTTTATAACTTCATGATTTATTTTTCCAAACATTTTAACCTAAAAAAATTAAAATTTGATAAACTTTATTTTATTTCAATTAAAATGAAAAAGTTGTAGGCCATTATCCCATATGACTTGAATTATTTTCTGATTTGGTGCCCATCTCCTCTTGTCTTCTTTCAATTATTTTTTGACTTTGTGCCCATCTCCTTTATCTCCTTCAGCTTTTCCTTTCTTGGATTCTCTTCATTTCATCTATATCTCCTCATCTCTTCCTTGAATTATTATCTGACATGGTTCACATCCCACACTCTACACAAAGCCTCATCTTCTTGTGGTCTCCAATTCACACATCTTTGGGGTTTTGGGGCCATATTGAAGGATTAAAAGGAGAATGAACAAAATTATCAAAGTGAGATTAGGGCCTCCTTTTTACTGTAAGTCTGGCCGACTGATGTGTTTTTCCTTTGAAGCCACTCTTTCCAGATTCAATATAACACTCTTAGTATGATTAGGGCTCATACATAGGGTGTTGTTACTTTTGCAATTGTGTGAGTTGGCTTTATTTTAAAAACATGCAGAAAACTCAACACCCACCAGCTTGGTTCTGCCTTGGCTTTATGTCTCCTCCATATTAAGCACAGACACAATTCCGTTCTACTCTTATTATCACAAGTGCTTTCATGCATTAGGCCAATGCCAGTCAAAAATCTGATGATTCATATGACATTTAAAGGATGGTAAGGACAAATTAATATCAAATGATTGTTAAGTAAAATTAAAAATATTTTTTGTTTTTATTTTATTAATTTTTCTTCATCTTTCATGCCCTTTTTACATGTTTTCTTATCTTCGCACCACTCACCAACAAAAAAAAAAAAAAAAACTCTGAAAAATAGACCTAGGCTGGAGAACACCGCCCCGAGTTCACCCTAAACATTAGGGGTAGGCGCCAGGGAGTTAGGCGGCCTGGGCGGGTCGGGTGGCTGCTTCTCTACCCTTCTCGACCCAACTAGTGGTTGGGACAGCTTCTTCTCTACTCGTCAGAGGTATCTTTGAATTTTTCTTCTTTTCTTTGTAGCTGCTGCTAGGCTCACCTTATTTCAAGGGCGCGCAAAAGGAGATGATGGAGGTAGAGAAAGATGAGAGAGGATGGAGGTAGAGAGAGATGGGAGGTGGTGGAGGCGGAGAGATGAGAGAGAAGATGAAGTTGCGTGATTTTTTTTTTAATAGGTTTTCTTCAAAACAACGTCGTTTTGAGATTTTGTTTTCTTTGAACATTGGTTTTAAGTTAAACGCACGTTTTAACATTCCATTTTTGTTTATTTTTTAAGTGTTTTTTTTGTTTGACTCCCCCAATGCTGTGCTTACCTTTTTTTTTTTTTAATAAATAAATTATTATTATTTTTTAAAATCATAAATATTTTAACATGGACCTGTATGTACTATAACCCTGATATTATGTTTGAGGATTAATTATTATGCTTAAATGAGAATTAGTACTTGTAATTGATAGATTATTATGGTTTAATACGAATTAGTACTACAATTTAGTTGTATTGTATTATTTATAAATTTTTGTTATTAAAATTAATTAATGTTTAAAAGGCTTACGCCTCAATGTTTCAACGCTTACACATCGCAAAGCACAACTAAAAATGCATCGCCTCTACGCCTTGCCTTTGAAAACATTGCTCCTAGCACATATAGTTTCATACGTACAACTGAGATTTCCCCAGTTGCCACTAAGGCTGACTTTTGAATTGATATCTTTGTCTAGCTAGAACTTATAGTTTGATACAATATACATCTGAGTGGCCACATATTCTGATATGATCTTGCAATTTCATCGTTTATTGTTGCAGAAGAAAACTTAAATTGGGAGGAATGAAGTGCTCTTGGGAATGCATATTATAAAAGTGAGCTTCATTTTCTCATTTTTCCCACATTGTCTTTCTGTGCGTTTAAGCAGCATTCTGCACATCGAGAGCACAAATTGAATTGCATTTGGTGTGTCCAAGGATACTTGTCCTGTTTGACTGATCAATTTCATTATTTTTCAGAGGTAATATGCCTTAGCCTTTTGTCTCATTTCCATATTAAGAGCAGATAGAATTTCATTCTATTGTCTTCTCTTTTTTTGGGTAATCATAAAATGTCTTCTTTTATAGAGACATTGTCCTTGCCAATGGTATGCAGATCTGTCAATATCATGATTAATTAACGCTACTTTCATGGAGCTGTTTTGGAATTTGCCAAGAGAGGGAAGATCATGAAATCTTCTTCTCAGGTTAGTGATTGATTGTGATTGGTTTTTTTTGGTTTAGTCTCGCGGCTATACTATTTCTTTTATTAAAAAAAAATTAGAAAAATCGAGTATAGCCTCTCGGCTACACTATTTCTTTTTAAAAAAAGAAATAGAAAACCCGATTCTAAAGCTTAATTTCAATCCAAGTGCACCCATAATCAGCTTATAGTCCTCCGGACAGCTTTATAATTTCATTTCATGGTCTTAGGGCATTCATATGAGTAATCATGCTTTTGTTGTGATGTGTGACCATAGCAAACCTAACAGATCGAACTTGACTACATTGCTAGTGATGTCTGCATAAAGATTCAGATAGATTCTTTCAGTAACAAAATTCAAAGCAATAGTGCATCCCCTGCAAATGTAGAGGAATTAGAAATATCGAACTTGACTATATTTCTAGTGATGATCTTATCTTTTGAAAAGCATATTTAGTTATACAGAACTACATAGTAAAATAACTTACCTTAACAATGTGAACAATAAGAAAAGCCACCGAGACATACACAAGCATCGATAACTCCTTCCAGTAAATGTTGTGTGATATATAGGTACATGGACAGAGTTGTTCACAAATTCAATAAGACAGAATATGAAACAACTTCAAAATTGCAGATAACCAAGAACTTGGAATTGACCTGCTCATCTTGCAATGAAAAGTCATCTGCAACAGAGGAGATGTGCGCTTTAGAGTTTGGACTCCAATTCCAACTGCTTTTCTGCTTCCTGAAAATCATGTGAAACCTCAAATTCCTTGTTAGTACGTTGTAACAGACTCATTGATAGCCTAGGGGATCCGGATAGTTGTGTGAAAATCTTACCTTCTTCATCATTGTCTCTTTCTTCCATGTTTATATATATGCCTTTCATTAAAGCTTTTGTTGCTGTACCACCCAGAACTCAGAAGAATATCTAATAAGATTATTGGGAGTGTATGAGGCGAGAGATAGAGACGACGATGAGATTGAAGAAGACGAGAGGTTGCGTGTTATGTTTAGGGTTTAGAAAAGGGCCTAGGCAAGAGAGAAGGGCCTGGGCTTCAAAAAATACAACACTAAATGGATTTTGCATTATGAAATCACTAAAGTAACCACTAATAAGTAATAAATAACAATTTAATAATTTAATAATTTAAATCAAAAAAATATTATACTATTTGTTTAATATAAAATTTATATATCCTTTTGTTTTTCAGGATTTTGGTATAAATTTATAATTTATAATACTAAATAATTTATTTAAAAAAAAACATAGGCACTCGCATAGGCTCCGATTACTCCTCTAGGCGCTAGTTCCATGCCTAACGCCCCCTTAATTCCCTTATGTTTGTGTTCATAATTAACTAAAAATTAGTTGCATAGCATGACGTTTAGATTTAACTTTTCTAGTATAATTTTTCTCAAGACTATAAACAAAGAAGCAATTTCGTCAGTTCTCAATTGATTGTGCAGTGGCTATATACCTTCGGAGTATGCCATGCACGAAATGTTTTCCGAAAAATCTAATGGCTATAGCTTCGGGATCTTACAATTGGAGATTATTAGTGGCAAAAAGAATACCAGCTATATGGTCAAAATCTCTACATACCCTTTGGTTTCCCAAATCATGAAGGGTTGAACACTTTTTATTTATTTTTACCAAAACCAAGAGAGAACAAGAGAGAAATAAGAAAGAAAGTGGAAGGGGAAAGAGAGACAGCTACATAAGAGCATTGGCAGCAAGGGGCCCAAGGGGAGGGTTGGGGGGGGGGCAAACCCAAAATGTGGTTTCCAGCAACAAAGGGCTGCCAGGGCAAGGAGTGGGTCCTACAAACCTGGGCTGGCCCGAAGGGGAGGCTGGCCCGAGCTCCAGCCCGCAGGCTGGGATGACGTCATCGTGCTGACGTCAGGACGACGTCAACGCTTCAGTTCAAATTTTTTAAACATTGGCGCGTGCAATGCACGCACCAACTTTAAAAAAAAATTGACGCGCCGCTACAGTGCATGCCCAACGGTAGGATTCCACGTGGCTTCGTCTGGGCCATGCGATCACCTTTTTCAACAGATCCAACGACAGCCCTTTTTCCGCGAATAAAAAAATCGAAAAAGCAACCCCCAACGGCTCTCTGCCACGTGGAAGTTTCTGGGCTCTCCGATCCTTTTTTGCCCAATAAAAAATTGAAAAAAAATCGGAAATTGTTTTATAAAATACCAAAAAATTACTGAATTTGTTTTTCTATAAATACCAACCAATACTCTTCACTTTTAACACCAACAACCAATATTTTTGTAATAAAAAATTGAAAAAAAATACCAAAAATTTACTCTTTTGTTTTCTTCTCTCTATACCTTATTTCCATTTTCAACATTTAAGTAAATGTCTTTGTCCTTTTACTTTTATTTATTTTTATATTACTCCATTTACTTAAGTTTACAATGTAAATAAGGAAGTACCCCCCATTTGGATTCAAATATAAAAATACTAGAAAATCAAATTCACACCAAATCAAAATATGAAAAATCGTTTTTAGTGCAAAATATGATTTAGGCTAAAAATGATGGCTCATTAAGTCAATATATACTTTATATTAAAATCCCATAAAATCAAGTTTTCTTATTTGATGTGTAAGGAATAAAAGCCGCCAAAATTTTTCTTGAGAAAATGATTATTTCGAACGACAAACCATTTTTCATACTTAGTCAATATTGCACCTCCGCTAAAAATCTTGAGAAAATGATTTTTCATACGTAGGAACCCAAAAATCTTATCCGAAAATATTATCCAAATTAATTGTTTAAGTAAACAAAGTTGTGAAAAAAACAAAAAAATGAATAGTATTTGCCATGGCAAGCCTTGCACTGCTGGAAACACAATTTTGTTTTGGTGCTAAGGCAGCCACTATTCACATGAATAGTGGCTGCCCTAGGGCTGCCCTTGCCATGGCAAGAGGCTAACTGCTGGAAGTGCTCTAAGAGAGAACAAGAGGAGAAAAAATAAAGAGGAAAGAGAAGGAAAGAATCGGAGAGGTGAGTGAGAGAAAAAGGGATGAGGGAAAAACAAATATAAATGGGAAACATTAAAAAAAAAAATTTGGCCTGCAGAGCAGAGGCGTGGAGATGTGATGGGCAAAATGCTTTAGGTGGAGAAAATGGCAAAAACAAAGAAGCAAAATAATCATGCTAACCCACCAAAACCCACGTCACCACATCCGGAGCAAATGGCAAAAACAACCAAGTAAAATACATGTATAAAACATTTTGGGGCCCCTTTAATTGGAGGGCCGGCCCCGAAAATTGTTGTAAAGTCTTTGAGTGGAGCCCACATTTGGAAATAACGAAGAACCTCGTGTTGTGGATTGGAAATAACGAAGAACATCATGTTGTGGAAGTGGAATCCACGTATTTTGGTTGTATTTAATTACTCTCTCGCCATAAACTAATGCTATTTAATTTACAGATATTTTCTATTCAGGCCACACCTACACAATATAAAAGCTCCCACGTTACCTTCTAAAATACCATAGTTGACTTACAGCCTGTAAGTGAATTATTGTTAGAAAGATTAAGAAATCTTTGGTGAATTTCTCTTACAATCTTGTGCGCAGAGCGGAGGAGAAAGCAAAGCAATGGGTAGCTGCTTGTCAATCTCCTTATCATGCGATGACATTGTTTCACGCTGCTGGGATTCCGTTTTTGAAAGAGTACGGTATGTACGTAACCTCCAAGAAAACCTTCAAGCTCTCACAACTTCTTTACAAGAACTCAAGGCTTTAAAGGATGATAAGCAGAGAGAGGTTGAGCTTGCAGAGCGGCAGCCGCGATTAAAGAGGACAGAGCAGGTAAATAACTGGATTTTAAGTGCGGAGGCTCTTGAGACTGAAATTAATGAAGATATTGTAAGCCATAGCACTCAAGAAATTGAGAAATTATGCTGCGGAGGTTACTGCTCCAAGAACTACAGATCCAGCTACAAGTATGGAAAAAAAGTTGCTAGAAAGTTGGTGGAAGTGGAGGCTTTGAAAAGCAAAGGAGATTTTGAAGAGGTGGCAGCACAAAGCTTACCTACAACTCTAGTCGATGTGATACCCAGTGAGCCAACAATGGGCATGGAGCCGATTTTTGATCGGGTTTGGAGACACGTTGAAGATGAACAAGTGGGAATGATTGGCTTATATGGAATGGGAGGGGTGGGGAAGACCACCCTCCTTACCCAGATCCATAACAACTTCAACCGCACTCGTAATGATTTCAATCTTGTGATCTGGATTGTGGTATCCAAGGGCCACAAAATTGAAGTTATTCAAGATAAGATTCGTAAAAAGATTGGGCTGTCTAGTGATGAATGGAAGGATAAAGAGCAGCATGAAAAAGCTGAAGACATCTTCAGAATCTTGAACACAAAGAAGTTTGTGTTATTAATGGATGATTTATGGGAGCCGGTTGAATTAACCAAAGTAGGGGTTCCAGCTCCTGACAGTCGGAACAAGTTCAAGATAGTTTTCACAACTCGCTCTGAGGAGGTATGTGGTCATATGGGTGCCCAGAAGAAGATTAAGGTGGAGTGTTTGACTTGGGACAAAGCATGGAACTTGTTTCAGGAGAAGGTTGGGAAAGAAACACTTCTTCTTCATCCAGATATCCCCAAGCATGCTGAAGATGTGGCGAAGGAGTGTGGCCGTTTGCCACTGGCACTCATCACAGTGGGCAAGGTCATGGCCTGCAAGAAAACACCCGAAGAGTGGAAGCATGCAAGTCAAGTCCTAAAAGAACTTGCCTCCGAGTTTTCAGGAATGGAAGAAAAGGTATTCTCTCCTTTAAAATTCAGTTACGATAATTTACCAAGTCCGAAAGTTAAATCATGTTTCTTATACTGTGCTCTGTTTCCGGAAGATTTTGTTATACGTAAAGATGACTTGGTATATTATTGGATGTGTGAGGATATATTAGCTGAATATGGTAAAGTAGAGAAAGCCAAAAATGAGAGTTACAATATCATAAGAACTCTTATTACCTCATGTATGTTGGAAGAAGAAGGAGATTCAGTAAAAATGCATGATGTAATTCGTGACATGGCATTGTGGTTAGCTTGTGACCTTGGGAAAGAAGGCGAGAACATCCTTGTGGATATAGGTGCTTATGATGTTGCGAAATGGAAGAACGCAAAAAGGGTTTCATTGATGGGTGGTGGTACCAAATCTCTAGATCAAACACCAAGATCTCCCAATTTGTTGACCTTATTTCTCAGAGGAAGTTTATTAGAGAGGATTGTGGATGGCTTCTTTGGTTTCATGCCTACGCTACGAGTTCTGGATTTGTCTAAAAATTACTCTATAACTCAACTGCCAACTGGAATTGCAAATCTAGTTTCGTTACAACATCTGAATTTGTCCGGTACAGGCATAAAACGGTTGCCGGTGGAGTTAGCAGCATGTGCATGCCTAAAGTATTTGAACTTAGAGTCTACACATAGTCTTGATTGTGTTCCACCAAATATATTATCAAATTTCCCGAGGCTTAAAGTTTTGAGAATACTAGATTGTGGTTCTTCTAATCGAGTTTTTTTTGACAATGAGAAAACCATGATAAAAGAACTGCAGGGTTTGAAACACCTTGACGTCTTGTCTTTGACAGTAGGAGGTACCTCTTGTTTCCAGAATTTGGACAGCCACCACATATTAGTGACTTGCACTCTAACTTTATGCCTCAACGGGACCCATTCAAGCTATCTTGATTTATCAGATGTGGTGATGGCAAATATGAAATACATATTCCAGCTTCTAATTAAAGATATGGTGGATGTGTACCATACGTGGATAACACGTCTGAAAAATCCGAATTTCTTCCTTGGTCTTCAGATCGTAGGAATAGAAAATTGCACGAATCTCAAGAACCTGGAATGGCTCGTTTTTGCTCCAAATCTCATCAACTTGGGTGTACATGGCTGCTCCAAAATGACGAGAATACTCGGTTTGAACACAACGGAAACTACCCCATTTGCAAAACTCACTGTTTTGTTTTTGAGCGCACTACCCCAGTTGTGGAGAATATGCGAAAATCCCTTGCCCGTTCCATTTCTGGAGAAAATCATTATAATTGGATGTCCAGTGCTCACTAGGCTGCCTCTCAACTCTAGCAGTGCTCAAACAAGTAATCTCATTATTTTAGGAGACGAAGAGTGGTGGAATGGCTTAGAGTGGGAGGACCAAGCGGCTCGAAATGCTTTTCTTCCCTGCTTCAAACCCTTAATTTAAGTGAGGAGGGGCTTCCCTGATATGTTCGTTCACCAGTTTAATTAAAATATGTCTGACCCATTGCCAGAGAATACATGAGACATATATAATATAATATTGGATGTTTCAATTTATTATTATTATTTTTTGCTAATAGCGCAATTGGTCTATTTTTATTTTTATTTTGGTCAGAAGCGCAATTGGTCTATTTAAATGATTTTATTGGTTGGGCACCTGGAATTATTAGTTGTACAATTTGTAAATGTTGTTCCGTCAGAGTCAAAGCATAGAATCACTTCAACCAAGTAATCGGCTGTTCTTATTGCACTTAATTAGGAGTTGTGCTTGATTAGTTGTTTCTCTATTATCTATTTGGGTAATGAGAGTTTCTTTACTCTCTTTTTTCATGTGCTCTAAAGAGAAATGGTAAGTTGTTAATGTACATAACCTTCGTTTTGGGCATTTGAGCAGTATCTTTTCTATTTTGTTTTTAAAGTACATACCCTTCCTTTTGAACTGATCATTACAAAAATGGCACCCATTATCGGTAGCCATTTGTAGTGATGAACCAGAGGCCGTTATGATATCCTGCAGAACCAATCTAGAGTAATGAATTGCTGATTGTTCACATTCATCAATGTCCCTTTTGATTGACTAATAGATGCTCAATATTGTGGGATGTGCAATGATTCTCAGAAAACTAAACTCTGAGTCGTATCATTGTTTTACAGAACTAATGAAGCTTTGTGGCTATATGGCAGTGGAATCTAGAAGTGTGCAGAATTCGAGGACTTCTTCTACAAGTATGTCAAAACTTAGGATGGGAGTTGGGGCTACTTATCATAAACAAGTGCAGGGTATGGAATGCAACTTCAAGTGGAACGAACTCGAGAAAATGAGTTGCATCTATGCTGATTGGATTGAAGATATCCCCCTTGTACATGGCTCATCAAGCAAAGCGGAGTGCTGATTGAGTTTAGGGATTTCAGTCGTTACTTTGCTTTTTGTAAAGGCATGTTTTCTTTTTACAAGATGTGGTGTGTCAAATGGATGTAACTAGCAGAAAAGTGGTTTGTGTAGTGTGAACTGACTTGGAATGTTATTTGCAAGTAACTCTCACTCTCAGAGAATGCTCCTTAGCTCTGTGTGTTCTTGGTTGTGTGTGTATGAATCTGATTTGTGGCTGCTCAAAATCTACCGTATGTGTTTGCTGTTGTGTTAGACTCTAGTTAATTCCAGTTGGTAAATTTGTAGAAAATCAGTAATGAGGAATGGTTGGTGTTTCCATGGTAGCAGAACAGCAAAATTTTCTTTTTCAATTATTCCGTCATCTCTAGTATAGTGTAGCTTTGCTTACCAGTAAAAGTACGTTAAAAATATCGAAAGTTCAAAACTTTACTGAATGCAAAGGTTTTTGACTGCGCCTCAATCTGTTTGTTTTTCTATAATTGGAGGGCCATGGCCGTCGCCCTCAGGGCCGGCCCTGAAAATTGTTGTAAAGTCTTTGAGTGGAGCCCACATTTGGAAATATTGAATGTCATTCATCTATTTTTCTCATCAAATGTCTACAAAGGGCGTGTGATATAGAAAAGTTCTTTTAAGTCTGACTTTTCTTTCATTAAAAATGGATATATATATATATATATTAAAAATCTAGAAGGAAAAAATAAAAATAAAAATTCAGCCTATTGGCCCAAGGCTAAACCGAGAAGCCGAAATTGCAAAACCAAAAGGCCACAGCCCAGAAATACCAACCAAAAAAAAAAAGGGGCACCGAGGCAACAGGGGATCAACCAAATAATAATAAGAAATAAAAATAAATAATAAGAAACCAGCTCAAAGATCTGCGCAGGAGCAGAAGACCCCGAAAGCCAACCAAAGAAAACGATACCAACTCCCACCAAAACCAGCAACCGGAACGTTCCAATTCTGCAATATAGTCAGACTCAGATTGGTTTTGGAAAGCTTTGAATCGTATAGAAAATTTGACCTTTTTCGAGCTATGATACTTGCAGTCTTGTTCGCCAACTCGGAAGGCAACATCCTAGTTGAACGGTAAGTGCGGATCTACATCTTCCGTTCTTTATTCAAAATGGTTTCACGCTACACCTACAATATAATATATATATATATATATATATATATATATATATAAGCTCCCACGTTACCTTACAGCCTGTAAAGTAAAGCAATGGCTAAAGTCTTCCTGTTTCTACACTGCAGCCAGACAATATAAAGCTCCCACGCCACCTTCTAAAACGCCATAGTTGACTTACAGCCTGGAAGTGAATTATTGTTAGAAAGATTAAAAAATCTTTGGTGAATTTCTCTTACAATCTTGTGCGCAGAGCAAGCAAAGCAATGGGTAGCCGCTTGTCAATCTCCTTATCATGCGATGACATTGTTTCACGCTGCTGGGATTCCGTTTTTGAAAGAGTACGGTATGTACGCAACCTCCAAGAAAACCTTCAAGCTCTCTCAACTTCTTTACAAGAACTCAAGGCTTTAAAGGATGATGTGCAAAGAAAGGTTGAGCTTGCAGAGCGGCAGCCGCGGTTAAAGCGGTTAGAGCAGATAAATAACTGGATTTTAAGTGCGGAGGCTCTTGAGACTGAAATTAACGAAGTTATTATAAGCCATAGCACTCAAGAAATTGAGAAATTATGCTGCGAAGGGTACTGCTCCAAGAACTACAGATCTAGCTACAAGTATGGAAAAAAAGTTGCTAGAAAGTTGGTGGAAGTGGAGGCTTTGAAAAGCAAGGGAGTTTTTGAAGAGGTGGCAGCAGAAAGCTTACCTACAGCTCTAGTCGATGTGATACCTAGTGAGCCAACAGTGGGCATGGAGCCGATTTTTGATCAGGTTTGGAGTCACGTTGAAGATGAACAAGTGGGAATGATTGGCTTATATGGAATGGGAGGGGTGGGGAAGACCACCCTCCTTACCCAGATCCATAACAACTTCAACCGCACTCGTAATGATTTCAATCTTGTGATCTGGATTGTGGTATCCAAGGGCTACAAAATTGAAGTTATTCAAGATAAGATTGGTGAAAAGATTGGGCTGTCTAGTGGTGAATGGAAGCATAAAGAGCAGCGTGAAAAAGCTAAAGACATCTTCGGAATCTTGAACACAAAGAAGTTTGTGTTATTAATGGATGATTTATGGGAGCCGGTTGAATTAACCGAAGTAGGGGTTCCAGCTCCTGACAGTCGGAACAAGTTCAAGATAGTTTTCACAACTCGCTCTGAGGAGGTATGTGGTCAGATGGATGCCCAGAAGAAGATTAAGGTGGGGTGTTTGACTTGGGAAAAAGCATGGAACTTGTTTCAAGAGAAGGTTGGGAAAGAAACACTTCTTCTTCATCCAGATATCCTCGAGCATGCTGAAATTGTGGCGAAGGAGTGTGGCGGTTTGCCACTGGCACTTATCACAGTGGGCAGGGGCATGGCCTGCAAGAAAACACCCCAAGAGTGGAAGCATGCAGTTCAAGTCCTGAGAAGAGTTGCCTCCGAGTTTTCAGGAATGGGAGATAAGGTATTCCCTCTTTTAAAATTCAGTTACGATAATTTACCAAGTCAGAAAGTTAGATCATGTTTCTTATACTGTGCTCTATTTCCGGAAGATTTTGTTATACTTAAAGATGACTTGGTATATTTTTGGATGTGTGAGGAGGATATATTAGATGAATATGGTAATGTAGAGGAAGCCAAAAATGAGAGTTACCATATCATAGGAACTCTTCTTACCTCATGTTTGTTGGAAGATGAAGGAGATTCAGTAAAAATGCATGATGTAATTCGTGACATGGCATTGTGGTTAGCTTGGAAAGAAGGCGAGAACATCCTTGTGGATATAGGTGCATATCATGCACCACATGTTGCGAAATGGTGGAACGCGAAAAGGGTTTCATTGATGGGTAGTGGTATCAAATCTCTAGATGAAACACCAAGATCTCCCAATTTGTTGACCTTATTTCTCAGAGGAAGATTTTTAAAGAGGATTGTGGATGACTTCTTTGATTTCATGCCTACGCTACGAGTTCTAGATTTGTCTGAAAATAACTTTATAACTCAACTGCCAACTGGAGTTGCAAATCTAGTTTCATTACAACATCTGAATTTGTCCAAAACAGGCATAAAACGGTTGCCGGTGGAGTTAGCAGCATGTGCACGCCTAAAGCATTTGAACTTAGAGTATACATATGATCTTGATTATGTTCCACCAAATATATTATCAAATTTCCCGAGGCTTAAAGTTTTGAGAATACTATATTGTGGTTCTTCTAACCGAGTTTTTTTTGATAATGAGAAAACCATGATAGACGAACTGCAGGGTTTGAAACACCTTGACGTCTTGTCTTTGACAGTAGGAGGTACCTCTTGTTTCCGGAATTTGGACAGCCACCACATATTAGTGACTTGCACTCTAACTTTATGCCTCATGGGTGAGAACCCTTCAAGCTATCTTGATTTATCAGATGTGGCGATGGCAAATATGAAATACCTTGATACCCTTCTAATTAAACGTACGGTGGATGTGTACTCTACGTCGATAACACGTCTGAAAAATTTGAATTGCTTCCTTGGTCTTCAATTCGTAGTAGTAGTAAATTGCACGAATCTCAAGAACCTAGAATGGCTCATTTTTGCTCCAAATCTCATCCACTTGGAGGTATATGGCTGCTCTAAAATGATGAGAATACTCGGTTTGGACACAACGGAAACTACCCCATTTGCAAAACTCACTGTTTTGCGTTTGAGCGCACTACCCCACTTGCGGAGAATATGCGAAAATCCCTTGCCCGTTCCATTTCTGAAGGAAATCCATATATCTGGATGTCCAGTGCTCACTAGGCTGCCTCTCAACTCTAGCAGTGCTCAAACAAGTAATCTCATTATTGAAGGACAGGAAGAGTGGTGGAATGGCTTAGAGTGGGAGGACCAAGCGGCTCGAAATGCTTTTCTTCCCTGCTTCAGACCCTTTTAAGTGAGGAGGGCCTTCCCTGATACGTCCGTTCACCAGTGTAACTAAAATATGTCTGAGCCATTGGCAGAGAATACATGAGACATATATAATATAATATTAGATGTTTCAATTTATTATTATTATTTTTTGCTAATAGCGCAATTGGTCTATTTAAATAATGGCAAAAGAAAAAGTAATTGGTCTATTTAAAAAAAAAACACTATCATAATATATCATATCTTAATAAATGATTTTATCGGTTGGGCACCTGGAATTATTAGTTCTACAATTTGTAAATGTTGTTCCGTCAGAGTCAAAGCATAGAATCACTTCAACCAAGTAATCGGTTGTTCTTATCGCACTTAATTAGGAGTTGTGCTTGATTAGTTGTTTCTCTATACTGGCAGTTTCAATTTCACCAAACTTCTTGTTCGGCTCAAACTTGGCATCCTCAAAGATTTTACTAACCTTATAACTTCTGTAAGGATTTAAGGACTGGTTGAATTTTGTACACTTCCCATGTTTATTCTACTAGTGAGCCCAAAATCGTTCATATATCTATCGGAAAAAGCACCCTTGGCCAAGATTTTTATCAAGTCAGATGACAAATTCTGCATCTGTGCAATATGAAAAATAAATTTTGTAACACTAAAATGAGAATAAAAATTATATGTACGACACCTTGTCCATCTTAAAATCGGCATCAGGATGCTACTGACACACTTTTCGTGTATGAGTTTTCCCGAATTTAGACTTGGCCAAAGGCCGTGAATTGTAAAGAGTTTTGATGGGATTTCAGTGCACGAGACCTCTTCTTCAAGGTGGCACAGACATCACGTTGTCGTTGCTGCCTAAATTGAAAAGACTAGTAATAACAAGCTTTTGCTGAAAATATTAGGCATAAGAAGAAGATAATGGAAATGGGTATGATGATTCGTGATATCAAAGAAGGAGATTGAGAAGCAATTTGAAACTCTAACACCAAAGAAAGATCGATATTATTGAAATATGACCTTTTCACACAATGTAGTATCACCTATTTATAATGAAACTTTTGAGCAACATGTCATGTGGGACTACTTCACCTAATTTGAGCAACATGTCATTTGGTCCACAGAAGGTAGAGAGTATATGTGTAAAGTTTGCTACATCATTTTGCTGATATGGTACGTCTTCATTGGTTAAAATCTTTTCATTCCATTTAGTGACTTCCCTTATTAAAATATAATTTTTTGTATACTTATTTTCCCATAATAAATTTATTTTCCTTCACAAATAAAATTTAGTTTTCTTTTTTGCTGCAGAACAAAAATAACTTGTTAAATTGTTTTTTTAAAAGAAAAAATTAAACAATAACAGAGAACAAAATAAAAGAAACGGCTTCTGAAGAACACGAAGAAACGGCCCTTTTAGTACGGCCTATTGTAGTTCTCTCAGACAAGCAAAAGGGAGAAGAAGAAGAAGGAGGAGGAGGAGGTGGTAAGAGGCAAAGAGAGAGAAGAAATGGATTGGATCGGTGAGACCGTGGACTCTATCAAATCCCTTCAGATCCGGCAGGTCCTCACCCAGGCCGTCAGTCTCGGTTCGTAAACCCTTAAACCCACTGTTTCCCTCTCTCCATTTTTCTCGTTCTGGGTCGTATTCTTAGGAATTTATACTTTCTATTATCTATTTGGGTAATGAGAAAATGTGGGTAGGCATCAAAATGTGATGTTTTCAACGTTTACTTTTCATTGTTTTATCTCCAGGCGGTTTTGGAGAGTAAAGCTTGAAACTTTACTGAGCTTAGTGATAATTATAGGGTATTATTAAAAAATAAATAATGTGAATGAATTGTTTGGGGACTTTATTTGATTAACTAATGCTAATTTGGTTACTTGGTAGTGGTTCTAATTTGTGGCTGCTGATTTAAATTTAAGATGTGCTTCTTCTTCTTTTTCATTTGGTGTTGAAATTTTATGACTTAGTAGTCAATTTCAAATCGCACTCCTTTATCATACTTGGATTTTGGAAGAGTGATCATTGTTGTGGTTTCATAACTTGTCTGCAAATACTTAAGTGGGTGTTGTCTGATTTCTGTTTCAGGTATGATTGTTACATCTGCTCTTATAATATGGAAGGCATTGATGTGCGTTACCGGCAGTGAATCTCCTGTTGTTGTTGTTTTGTCCGGAAGTATGGAACCCGGTTTCAAGAGGGTGAGATAGAATAGTGCATGAAGGCATCAATGGTTTAGTACCAAATAATATTTTGATCAAAGTAGTTTTGTCATGCCTTTTGATTTGTCTTAGTTATTAGTTTAATTCACTTTGTCTAATTTATACTTTTATCATAAAAGAAGGGTTGTGCAGGCTCTACATATTGATAGAAGAGAGAAGAAAAGTTCTCCCTTCTCTTATGTTACTGTATCTTTCTTTGAGAAAACAATTCTTGATACTCCTCTTTGTTGTACCTGGATTTATCTCTTTAGCAATGTCGTTTCTCAATCTATATATGTATGTTTCTTTGGCCGCTGAACTAATTATAAGAATGAATATGTTTTGCAGGGGGATATTTTGTTCTTGCACATGAGTAAAGAGCCCATTCGTGCAGGAGAAATTGTTGTTTTTAATGTTGATGTAAGTGCCTTTATTTATTTTTCACTCTGTTATATTGTAAATTTATCTTTTTATGTTTGGTAATTGTCAGGCTTGTTTCAGTATTCGCTCTGATTTCTTTCCTAAATACATTTTAATAATCTCCATGTCTTGCATTTTGGCTTATTGTGTTGTGAACTTGTGATGATAAAGAGTATGTACTAGTGAGACATTATTTCGTGATGGATTTGAACATTTGTCAGTCTTTGTTGTTTTTGTATGATGATGAATTACCGTACAACCCACTCTTCTTTAAAAATAAATCCCAATCCTCTGGCATTTAAACCATTTGAGGGTTGCAATATACATTGTTTTCCTATTTTGTCAACTGGCATGTTTTTAGGACCTGTGAGAGCTGTAATTGGGAACTTTCATTGGAACCTCTAAGTATTTGTACAAAGGGCCAAAAGTTTTCAGTTGTAATCTCAAGAACAAATATTGGAATTTTCTTCTTTCTAATAATTTCTTTCCCAACATTCTAATTAATATGTGAATGGAAGCTGTGTGTTCCGTTAGGTAGTAAGTAGTAGCACTTTTATAAAAAAAAAAATAATAATAATTTATTTATTTATTGATTCAGTATGCATCTTGTCAATAATGTGATGTAGGAATTAGTAGAGTGCCACTATTTGCTGGTGATGTATTCTCCTTATTGAGAAGTACATGCTAATATGTCCTCCTTTCCTTTGTCAATTTTCTCCAGGGCCGTGAAATTCCAATTGTCCATCGTGTCATTAAGGTAAATAATAGACCTTTTGATGTTGCTAAATCATGTTGACTTTTGGCCTTTGAAATGAGGTGGTGCTGAGTTTTATCTTTGAGCTTCATGAAAGGAATAATGAATTATGGAGGAGAATATAGGACTGTAATCAGATTTTGTGGACAAGGTTCAGGCATCTGTCTATAAGCATTTGATATTGTATCTGCAGGAAAAATTATGTAGGATCAAAAGAATCAAAATTATACTCACAGATTAGGTTATTCCTTCACCACATTATGGTTTAAAGGATAGTAATGTTATCATTCTTTCATGACATACACCTTGGACCTATTAGGTTAGTTGGAGAGGAACATAAAAGAGATCGTGATGTCCTCGAAAGGACCATACTAAATAAGGAGTAAGGTTCACATGCCTGATGTAGATTTAGCCTCTTCCTTTTTCTTTTTTCAGAATCAGTTCATTAAAATCACCTGGGGTCCAGTGAGCAGTAATCATAAATTGTTTTTGCAGGTTCATGAACGAGAAGATACTGGAGAAGTTGATGTCCTTACAAAAGGTACCAGTTTCTGGTGTATATGTAAATAATTGTTTTGCGTGATATAATCCCTCAAGTCTTGATCAATTAAACTCTCCCAAGATGTGTCATACTTCATATTTTTGCTCTTACCTCATTATTTCTTCTGTTTCAAAACATGCTGCTGATAGTTATGTTTGTTTCCTGCTACATGGCTTCTTTACCCAAGTGTTCACCCCAAATCTATGTTGTGTCCTCAGGAGATAACAATTATGGGGATGACAGGCTTCTGTATGCTCATGGTCAGCTGTGGCTTCAACGGCATCATATCATGGGTAGAGCTGTGGGGTAAGAACTCTAAGCATTGCCTCCTTTTTCGTTTCATATGAAAAAAGAAAATAAGAGTATTGCCTCCATTTTATTTTTGGGTATTTTCCACGTATTGAACATCGGCAACTTTCGTATTGTGCTGCTGGGACAAAATTTCGAGCTATGGTTTTAAGCTATTTTTCTTTCTTTTCTCTACTGAATTATCTACCCCTCGTAATTCAACTTTTGGTTGTTCCAGTGCACTGAAAATGGAGCCATCCAAAATTATTTGAGAAACAAAATACTGTTTTTCCTGTTCCCTTTTTCTTACAAAGAGAAGTTGCATGCCTCTTATCACAGATTTAATCACTTTGTAATCATTTTCAGGTTTTTACCTTATGTTGGCTGGGTAACAATTATCATGACTGAAAAGCCTATTATTAAGGTTTGTTTCTCCCCTAGAAAAGTTTCAGAAAACATGCACAGACAGATGATTTTATTCATATCAGGAAGTAATCCCTTCTGTTTCTTTGTTCAGTATATTCTAATTGGCGCATTGGGGTTGCTTGTTATAACATCAAAGGACTAACTGAAGCAAACTCCGGGGGTGGTCAATCAGAAAAAGAACCGTTCTGTCAATTGCCAGAAGTTCTCATCCTCCCCTTCGCATCTGCTAAATTTCTTATTGTATGCTACATTTTTATATGATAGATGACAGCAGATTAGTTGGTTAATGTTTTAATTTTTATTTAAAGTTTCTCCTTTGTTGAACCAAAATTTTGCTGAGAACTTGGCCGTTCAAACTTTACTGTTTACACGCCCCATATACGGAGTAATTTTTCAGCGAGATTGTAACACTACCCCGTCCTGTTACTAATTTACCAATGCTATATAACCAGTGTTCTATACTATGCGCGAAAGTTTAAGTCTGATTCGTAACATGTAGATTAATAACATCATGTGTCAGTAATTCTACGAGCCATCTTGCAAGGGGATTGTAGCTAAAGTAATTAAAAGCCATCTTGCAATGGTAATTCTTTCTGCAATATTACTTGTATAAAATATATATATATATATAAAAGCGAGCAATCTTATGAGTACTTGCTTCCAATTATCAGACATGTGCGACATAAATATGTAACAAGGATATGATCAAGCATCCAGGCATTCTACCATTGGAAATACAAATGCAATGTATAAACAGTGTTTTTAGTATCAATATATAAAATAAATTTTAGTTTTATCACGGTATTGAAAAGTATTTTTCTTTGTTTCCAATAATAATTTTCCTGTCCATTCTTTGAAACATAGACTAAATCCAAAAAGAAAAAGAAAAAGAAGTACGATCCTTTAACTAATCCCCTCAAAATGTATTTCAGCAGTCCACGCTTCCTTACCATGGACCTGCACGCTGTGCCATCACAGTCCACAAAGAAAACCTAACTAAAACCCCCAAAAACCCCACGGAGCTTTCTCTTAGATCCACAATGCTAAAACTCCTCGCTCTCTCTCTTATAAATCTTCCTTCGCTCAATCAGCTATTATCCAACCCTTCATTCGCAGTCTCCACCAATCTAATAACATACTCGTATGCCTGTATTTCTTCTGTTAATTTAATTTGATTGTAGTTTATGTTTCTGGGTCTTTGTTTTGGCACATGGGCATTGAAGCTTCTCTCAGGTTGGTGCCTAAATCTTGATTTTAGCTAATTGGCGTGTTCTAGTTTGAGAAAATTTGAAGAACAATATATGATAAAGGCTCTGGTTTTAGTCATTGGGTGTTCTAATTTCTGGGTTTTGTTCAACTTGTGAAGTGGGCAGTGGATATATATATTCATAATGGTTTGTGTAGAATCCTGATATTGATGGATGGGTATGTATCAATCTGAGGAAGCTCCTAAAACATGCTCTCTCTGCGAACCAGTCGCAGATTTTGTCATGCCGCCATTGCCATAACTTCGAATAGTTGTCCTGCAGCTGTGTCAAATCACGTTTTTGATACAAAACCTTTGGAAGAACCTGCCCTCGTTAAGCTTAAAGCCGAGAGAGACCCCGAAAAGCTATTCCACCTGTTTAAGGCCAACGCTCACAATACGCTTGTCATTGAGAACCGATTTGCGTTCGAAGATACGGTGTCCAGGCTAGCTGGAGCTCGAAGGTTTGATTACATTGAACATTTGCTTGAGCATCAGAAGACTCTTCCTCAAGGTCGGCGAGAAGGGTTCATTATGAGGATTATAACATTGTATGGTAAGGCTGGGATGACTAAGCATGCTATTGATACTTTTTGTGATATGCATTTATATGGTTGTTGTAGGACTGTTAAATCCTTCAACGCTGCACTGAAAGTTTTGACTCAAACCCGTGATTTAGGAGCTATTGAAGCATTTCTGAACGAGGTTCCACAGAAGTTTGACATTGAAGTGGACGTATTTTCGGTTAATATTCTTATCAAGGCTTTTTGTGAAATGGGAATTTTGGTTAAAGCATATCGGATCATGGTAGAGATGGAAAAGTTGGGAATAAGACCAGATGTCATTACATATACCACACTAATGTCAGCATTTTATAAGGAAAACTGGTGCGAGATTGGTAATGGTTTGTGGAATCTTATGGTGCTGAAGATGTGTTTGCCTAATCTTGCAACTTTCAATGTTAGAATCCAGTATTTGGTTAACAGAAGACGAGCATGGGAAGCTAACAAATTGATGGGTTTGATGCAGAATGTTGGGATAACACCTGATGAGGTCACATATAATTTGGTGATCAAAGGGTTTTTCCAGGCCGGGTATCTTGAAATGGCCAAAAGGGTGTATTCTGCTCTACATGGAAAGGGATACAAGCCAAATATCAAAATTTATCAGACCATGATTCATTATCTTTGTAAAGGAGGGGATTTTGATTTGGCATATACTATGTGTAAAGACTGCATGCAAAAGAATTGGTATCCGAATGTGGATACCATTCATACATTGCTTGAAGGCCTAAAGAGGGGCAAGCAGCTTGGTAAGGCTAAGGCAATCATGATGTTGGTTCGGAAAAGGGTGCCTCCATTTTCTTCAAAACAATTGGGGGATTTACAAACCATACTGAACAAGACTTGAATTAAGATGAGGGACTGGAAAACTGAAAAGTGGTAGATTATGTAACTGGACAGCTCAACAAGAGCTGGTATCTTTTTGCCCCACTCATTTGTAAATTTGCAGAACAATTGACATGAATTTTTTTAATCATACGAAAGGGACATCCTCATTTCTTCAATAATTTGTAGTACCACCTCAATTTAAATGGAGCTCTGAATGGACAGCTATCACCCAAATTTGTTGTAAGTTCATTCTGCAACGGCTCCCCTCTAATGCTGTAGTCAGCTCTTCTTTTCAACTGTTGGGTCATTAGCTTCTATGATTTTGATTGTTTGTTCAATGCTTTCAGCTTTGGTGGTGCAGAACAGAAGGGTCGGGGAATAATGGCAAAGTCCTACCCATTAGATATCATTAAATGCTTATTTCGGTAATTTCAAATAATTTGAATAATGATGAAACAAGTGTTTATTTATTTATTTATTAGTATTACATCCATCTAAATCAAATTCCTTTTATTATAATTAAAGACCTTACAAGTACGAAACTTGTTATTTAAAAGTAACACATAAGGATATAAGATGGCCAATGGTCAGAGTGATGGTTAGTTTATAGACATTGGATGCTTGACAATTAGTTGGTCATAATTGGGAATGGTGTTCTTATGTCTCAAACTTGCCAGATCTTCTTGACCATTTTACCCAATTTCTTTAATGGACCGGAAGTAAGGTGAGTAACATATAGGGATTATTCTTTTACAGAATGTATATACAAAACCTTTTGATGATTAACAAAGTACATGCTGAATGGATGGTAGGTAATGTTTAGGCATACATGAGCAAAATGATAAGTTATCTGATGTGACTGGGGGGTTGCTGCAGCATACTCTAAACGAGGAAGATAGAGAATAGGATATGCACATTTGTATATGATATGTACACACTAATGAACATATACTGGGTCAAATGTTGCTTACACACTAATGAATATCTATGCTAATTTAAAGGTTGTCTATGTGTCCCCATGCATGGTTTTCATATAGTGTGAGGTCAGCACACAGCTAGTGTTTGCCTTTACTTTCTTTTTTCTTCTGGGGACTGATAGTGTATATATCTCTTGTTAGATGGACTGAAATCTGGATTGTGAAAAGATCGAGTGTCAGTTCCAGAAAAAAAAAAAAGATATCAACAAATGAAGAGAGGATTCAGTTGCGGTACTTATTTAAACAACTTAGTTTATATGTCTGCAGTCCATGGTTTGGAGTCTGACTCCAGAAGAACTAGAGCTTTTATTCTTATGAATGGGGCGTTTTTTGCTTGAAGTCCTCCTATCCAAGTTCTAATGCACACTTTAGGAAATTTCTGAAGTCCTCCTCCTATCCAAGTTCTAACGCACACTTTTAGGGTACTCTCTAGTAAAAGATTTATCTGTATTGTTGAGTGTTTTAAAAGGTTAACCATATCATTTAGCCTGTCTTTCATGGGAGGAACAGGGTAAAAACTTATTTGAAAAAGAAAAAGGAGGAGGAACCTGATGAAAGCATAACGTGATGTTCCTTTTGAGATATTTCTTCATAAGAAATCCATAAAATTAAAAAAAATATTCTCATAAATAATAACTTGCAGGGCTAATTGGATAGACTTTCGTTGCATATAAATTCTGATTTGGTATCAGTATAATGTTTCTCTCACCTTCCCACAATATAATCAAATATTTATTCAGCTATATTTTACAGAAAATCCTCAAACATCTTCTTCCTCCCTGCCTCAAGGTGCACTCTCTTCAGGTAAGGATAATAAATCTGTCAGTGGGCCCAACGTCAAGAACTTCCTTTTATTGTAGATAGCTTGACGCTTTTTTTTTGTCTGGTGTATTTGTGTGTGTGCGTGTGCTCTTTCTTTTGTTGTGTGTATGTCTTTGATATATTTTTGACCAAAAAAAAATGTCTTTCATATATTGCTTTCCTTGCCTTTCTGATTTGGTGGGGTGTGTATGTGCGTACATTTGTGTGTCTCAGTCTGTATGAACAGCTGGTTAAAGTGAATATTATTGGGGGGTCATTTAGTCGAGAATTGATGTCACATGTGTAACAGTTCTTCAGCAGCAAAATGATTGCTAGATGTGTTTCTTTATATTTTAAGGTATATTGGATTATGTCTCTGATCAGAATGTTGGCTTAAACTGTTCTGTAGCAAGGGAAAGTGGAACGCACCAAGGTGGGAGTTGATTCATTACGCTTCATTTGGTACATTTGGAGGCAAAAAGAAGAAGTTGAGTTGCTGCATCATGAGCTGGAGCTTGTCCTGCCTAAGTTATTGTGGTGTGTTTCCTTTGCTTAGATAGCAGATCTTTCTTCAGCTCTTGGAATTCTTGTGTCGGAGGAGTTTTAGTGATTGCTCTGTAGTTTCAAATGGTTTAACCATTAACCACCACTCTCTCAATAGGTGAGAACAGGCTTGCTATCGACTGCTCAACCTCGATTCTTAAATACTGGCGCTGCCTAGGAAGTTAAGTAGCATTTTGTCTATGATAGAGCTTTCCAATTGTAAATTAACTGATATAGAGCTCTCTCTCTTGTTGGTTCTTGCCTTTGCCATTCTTGGAAATAAATCGTCTTCTAGACAAATGCGTGTTGCTGGTATAAATTTGTTTTTGTTCCAAATTGTGGACTTGACTTAGAGCTACCCATAGAGTTTCGGTGACATTCATCTAAATGAGAAGTATTTGATTGGTGATGCCTGATAGCAACCCCAGCTCGAATATGCCCAAAATGACCCTTCCTTCAACAAGGCTTTCGTATGATTTAATAGCCTCTCCTTTACCTTGTATGTTATGGGGTTAGGAAGATGGGAAAGAAAAGTGACAGATAATGCCAAGTAGATGAAGGCAAAACCAACTTCCCAATCTAAGACCAATTTTGCAGTTTTGAGACTTGGAATAACTAATCCATCCAGCCAGGAAACAGAAGGAAGGGATTGAGTCTCGTATCTCGTTTGGTTTGCGAAATAGTTCTTTTGGAAATATAATTCCTTCATTAATTTTTACTTAGTAAATATTAAATGTCAACTGGCAGCAAGAGCCCATGCTTGTTGAGAGTGTTTTTTACCACGTGAGTTGCAGGTTCATTGTTTGGCGAGAGTGTTTTAAAAAGTTAAAGGGCTCGTTTGATAATCATTTTGTTTTGTTTTTTTGTTAGAAATAGAGAAAAAAACATATACAAGAAGCGAGAGATAAAGCAAATCATAGAGAAAGGGAGAGATATGGAAGAAATAAAATACATTTAAAATGGAAACAATTTTAAGTGATTTTCTTTTTCAAGTACTTTTCCTTTTATCTCTAGCCAAAAAGAGTATAAGCGGAAAACTAAAACCGAAATTACCTTAAATATGAACTTCATGGTAACAAAATACTTACTGAACTCTCAAGACTGTAAAAATGGTGTCGTCGTTTAGAGCAAGAAACGACAATAGAATACCGTCGACTTGACCCTTTTTGGGACCTTCAAAATCCAAAGCCATGGAAATCAAATCAAACTTGGCGCTTTTTTTGTTCAAGCAAATGCGTGCACTGATTCTGACTGTAATCTTCTTCTATACGAAGAACACCACCTCCAAACCCTCAAGGAGCTCCAAACTTGTTCAGACTCTCACATGTCGAAGACCCTTCTGTCTCGCATCAAACCTCTCCACAACCCGAAGCCCGCTTCTTTATCTTCTTCTTCACCACCCCACATCAAGAGGCTAGTCAATGACACCATCCAAATCCTCAGAGCCGACGACCAGTGGGAGCAATCTCTTGCAACCCAATTCTCCGAAACCGAAACGCTTGTTTCCGACGTTGCCCATTTCGTTTTGGACCGAATACATGATGTAGAATTGGGTTTGAAGTTCTTTGATTGGGCTTTTAAGCGACCCTATTGCTGCTCTCCAGATGGGTTTGCGTACTCTTCGCTTTTGAAGCTTTTGGCGAGGTTTAGAGTGCTTTCGGAGATTGAATTGGTAATGGAGCAAATGAAATTTGAAGAAGTAAAGCCGACCATTGATGCGTTGAGTTTTGTAATTCGCGCATATGCAGATTCTGGGCTCGTTGATAAGGCTCTTGACATTTATTTTTTTGTAGTTAAAGTGTATGATTGTGTTCCGGATGTTTTTGCGTGCAATACATTGCTAAACGTGCTTGTAAAGAATCGGAGAGTTGATGTTGCACTCCGGGTGTATGATGAAATGGCTGAGAAAGGTGGTGGTGATCATGTATGTATGGATAACTATAGTACTTGTATCATGGTGAAGGGTTTGTGTAAGGCAGGGAAAGTTGAGGAAGGTAGAAAGTTGATTGAGGATAGGTGGGGAAAGAGTTGTGTACCAAATGTTGTTTTTTACAATACACTTATTGATGGATATTGTAAGAAAGGTGATGTTGAAAATGCTACTCGGCTTTTTAAAGAGTTGAAGTTGAAGGGGTTTTTGCCCACGTTGGAAACTTATGGAGCTATGATAAATGGGTACTGCAAAGAAGGAAACTTTAAAGCGATTGATCAACTTTTGATGGAAATGAAGGAGAGAGGCTTGACTATCAATGTTCAAATACATAATAGTATTGTTGACGCTAGATGTAAACACGGTAGCTCGGCTAAAGGAGTGGAGTCTGTAACAATGATGATTGAGTGTGGTTGTGAGCCAGATATTACGACCTACAATATTTTGATTAATAGTTCATGTAAGGATGGGAAGGTTGAGGAAGCTGAGCAGTTTTTAAACAATGCAATGGAAAGGGGATTGGTGCCAAATAAGTTTAGTTATACTCCTCTTTTTCATGTCTATTTCAGAAAAGGGGAACACTGTAGGGCATTGGATATATTTACTAAGATAACAGAAAGGGGACACAAACCTGATTTGGTTTCTTATGGAGCTCTCATCCATGGACTCGTTGTTTCTGGGGAAGTTGATACTGCATTGACAGTCCGTGACAGAATGATGGAAAATGGAGTAGTGCCTGATGCTGGCATTTTCAATGTTTTGATGAGTGGCCTTTGCAAGAGAGGGAGGCTTTCTACTGCCAAGCTGCTGCTTGCTCAGATGCTTGACCAAAATATACCACCAGATGCATTTGTTTATGCCACTCTGGTAGATGGGTTAATCAGAAATGAAGACCTTGACGAGGCAAAGAAACTATTTGGGTTAACAATTGACAAGGGTCTAGACCCTGGTGTTGTGGGGTACAATGCCATGATTAAGGGTTTCTGCAAATTTGGAATGATGAAGGATGCACTGTCATGCTTTAAAAAAATGAGGGAAGTGCATCATCATCATCCTGATGAGTTCACTTATTCAACAATAATTTATGGGTATGTCAAACAGCATAACTTGGATGCTGCTCTGAATTTTTTTGAACTGATGATCAAACAAGGATGCAAACCAAATGTGGTCACGTACACCTCCTTGATATATGGGTTTTTCCACAAGGGAGATTCCTGTGGAGCTGTAAAAACTTTCAGAGAGATGCAATCTTGTGGTATGGAGCCAAATGTAGTCACATACAGCATACTTATTGGAAACTTTTGTAAGGAAGGTAAACTTGCAAAAGCAGTCTCCTTTTTTGAACTAATGCTGAAGAACAAGTGCATTCCTAATGATGTTACCTTCCATTATCTGGTCAATGGGTTCACAAATAATGAACCTGGTGCAATTTTGGAGGAAGTGCATGAGTCTCAAGAAAATGAGAAATCTATTTTTCTGGGTTTTTTTGGAAGGATGATATCAGATGGTTGGTCTCAGAAGGCTGCTGTTTATAATTCCATTAACATTTGCCTTTGCCATAATGGGATGGTTAAAACTGCGTTACAGTTGTGTGATAAGTTTGTAAATAAGGGTATCTTTCTAGATTCTGTTTCTTTTGCTGGTCTGCTTTATGGTATTTGCTTGGAAGGAAGATCCAAGGAATGGAAGAATATCATCTCTGTTGACTTGAAGGACCAGGAACTCCAAACTTCTTTAAAGTACTCGCTCATATTAGATGATTACTTACATCAAGGAAGACCATCTGAAGCTACACTTGTTCTGCAGTCATTGGTTGAAGAATTTAATTCTCAAGACCAAGAAGTGGATCTTACAGACATAAAAACATAGAGGAAGAACATCATCTTTGTTTTTGTTTTTGTTTTTTTTGCCAAATGAGTTGTCAGTTGAAGTAAGCTAGCGCTACAACGGAAGTCACTTTTCCACTCCATGATACATTGAGTGTTTACATAACATAAATGAGGGTCATTTAGACATTTTGTGGACATGGTGACTTGATAAATCCATCATAAGAATTGGGTCTCGAGGATCCAAGAGAGTTTCTGTGACTCTATATACAAATCTTTTGGTAAGGGTATTCTTAACAGACCAAACACTTTGGACTTACGAGCCCAAGGTTGCTTTCTTTGATCATAGATTAATCCTACGTTATGGTGTTTGTGAATGCAGTTTGGTGACGCTCAAGTACAAATAGTTCAGTATACTTGTAGATTAGCTTTAATTATTACGTATGAAAGCAATCATGCATGTCAGCAGGATATTGGATCAAACGTGACTTTCCTTTTTGAGGTATGTAACAAACGCAGTGTGTCTGTTGTGATCTTTTGTGTCTTTCTTTTTACTATTTCTGTTTTTCTTTAAGGCAAATAATGCAATTTTTGTTGTGATAGTGTTAACAGTATGCTCCTCTTTTTCGGTTGCCAGGCTAGGAAGGATTATGGTCAATTCTACTGCAGGGTGGTGAAGCCATAAAGGAAGTGGTTTCAGAGGTTAGTTTTACGTCAGTTACATATACACTGTTTTTCCTTTTGTTTTTAGTGTATGTTAACTTGTTAATTGCCCCGATAAGCAAATTGTACACAAACAATTGCGTCGTGTAAATTGTTATAATGCTTAGGAATTTAAGTTAAAGCATTCATTTGTGCTCAAACATTAGGTCAGTGTGTAATTTAAAGGAACAATAAAATGAAAAAGAATTGGTTCTTTATTGATGATGTATATGAGCCTTGGATGTCTTTGACTTTGAGTAAGAAATTTGACTGAAAAAGTCCAGAAAGCATTGAATTTGATATTTGATCTAGTAACTTGAGTTACTGTCAATTCACAAGATAGATTTTAGATGCTTCAGCGCTGACAAAAAAGTGTGAAAATATTTATAGTAGGTTTTTTTTTATCTTTATTCAGATTAAGAAGTTTTGACACTTAGAACCTCAAAAGTATTTAGTTTGAGGCATCACACTGATGCAGTCAATCCCAGTTTCTTGATAAGGCTCCGTGTTTAGCTCAAGATTAGGTGAAATGTTCCCATCTTTGACCTAGATTTCCTGAATTTTCAAGCAACTTTGTTGAGTGCCTAACAGAAAAAGAAAAACAAGCAATACGAATTACATTAAAAAAACATGCCTGCTATAGCATTGGACATGGTTAAGCTTTAGGTCATCCATGTCTGGCTAGCAAAACCAATGAAGCGCACAAAGGACATAATAATCATAAACAACAACAATTCATCACTGCAATTTCTGGTGTCATCAATGTTTTGGCCTGATAATGATACCTTTGACGATTAGCCCACTTTTCCAGTGTTCACCATGTTCATAAAGATCAAAGCAAACTTCTCCAGCCTCTCCTTCCTTGGCCTCAAAACGGCTACCAACAAGCTCTATCCATTGGTCTTTGGCCTAGATTTCCTGAATTTTCAAGCGACTTTTTCCATCTGTGAGTTTTATCAAGAGTGTAATAGGGAGTTCCCATCCATACCCTCCATTTGTTAATTTAACCATGTATGCAATCTCATAAACAACTCCTGATGGCAGCCCTGACATGTTAAATTGTCCTCTCACATTTAGCCAGCACATATCCAACACTTTGACTACCTCAATGTTATCAATATCACTGCGAAAATTATTCAAACATATAAGTACTTACTACTAATTACCAATGGAATTCATTTTTCCTAATTCGAAATTCCATTATAAGCTTATTTAAGGGACACTCTTGTGGAGCCCATCCATATTGTATTTTCATAATCCGAACTGTCTATTTTTTAGGTATTTCTTCAAAGATCATTCATGCAAAAAATTTGGGTCTGAGCTGACAGCTTCAAGGCCTGCTTAAAAAATTTGGGCATGATCCAATTCCAGTTGGTGATACAATTTTATATATATTTTTAAAGTTTATTACAACCCTGCTAGCTACTACATTTTGTGATGACTTTTCTTATCGAACTCTAATCAGTTTTAACTTGAAAAGCCTCCTACTTATTTTAAGAAGCTAAGGAGAGCCTTATCTTAAGATCCAGTCAAGTACTAAAAACCAATTTAAATTCATGAGAGAGTAATGTTTAACAAGTTCAAGATGCTGGATCCAGTCAAGTAATCAAACGAATTAAAATTGATGACATTTTTTGAGAGCAACGTCTAACAAATTGCAATCATATACATCTTTATTATGTTAGAATTTATTTTAACCATTACATGAAGTTGGTGAAATGATTTTCTTCTCATTTGGGAGTGATTCTGGGCGGGGGGAAGCACCTTCCACTTGTTTCTCCATAAAATATATATGAAGTGATTCTTCATAGAAGTGATTATTGGTCTATCCAGAATTACTCCGAAACGAGCCTAAGATTGGCTTTGACTGAAATGATTTTCACACTCATTACATGAGTAATTGATTATATACACAGCAGAACAATGGAAACAACAATTAATAGATATACGCATACATATGGGCAATGATTTAGGAATTCTTAGAATCGTAGTTAATGAATAGTCATCAAGGAAGAGTGATTTGTGGTTCATGCTGGGGTTGACTTTTGATGAGAAGATCTCAAGGCCTGCTCTCCTGCTTAAGAAAGATAGGGCGTAATCAAACATGATCTCAATGGGTTTAATATATTTTTAAAAATTATTACATTTCTTTGATAACTTTTCTCATTATTTAATCAGTTTCTTAATCATCTCTTAGATGTTAGCTAAGATCCAGCCAAGGACTCAAACCATATTTAAAATTGATGACACTTCAAGAGAGAGCAACATTTAACAACTTCCATATGCTAAGATCTAGTCAACTTACTCAAACCAATTAAAATTAATTTTTCCCCTATTACTTGACTTTGTTTCTTTTAATGATTTTTCTGATGATTTCAAAACCCTCACATCTTATTTGTGCATGCATGCTTTGTGTGGTGTGGCTTGTGGTGAAATCTCTTCCTCCTCTTACAAGACAAGTAAGAACTCATTAAGGATGCATCATCATCAGTTGACATGCATCATCATTCGTCGCGACACCGCGGGGATGATGCTCCTAGTTGCCACCTTCCTCGCCGCCTCGACTGTCCACACAAGCCCTCCAACTCCTTCCCCGAACAGCTACACCTTGGCGCTCCACAAGGCTCTGATGTTCTTCAACGCCCAGCGATCAGGAAAACTCTCAGACCATAGCCATGTGTCGTGGAGGGGTGACTCTTGCCTGACAGATGGCAAGCCCTCCGCCACCGGTTCTCCAACGAGTGATCTTGTGGGTGGCTATTACGATGCCGGAAATGCCATCAAGTTCAACTTCCCTGCTTCCTTCGCCATGACCATGCTCAGCTGGAGCGTTATTGAATACAATGCGAAATACGAAGCTGCTGAAGAACTCACCCACATTAAAGACGTCATCAAATGGGGCACCGATTACTTCTCAAGACCTTCAACAATTCAGCTGATACCTTTGACAGGATCGTTTCCCAGGTATACATATATAGCACTAAACTTTCTTCCTTTTTTTAAAACTAATTTGCTGTGTATTTTGACAGGTTGGTTCGGGGAACACGGATGGAGGAAAAGACACAACTCCTAACGATATATATTGCTGGATGCGTCCTGAAGATATAGATTACACGCGTCCTGTGACCGAATGCCAAGCTTGCTCTGATCTTGCTGCGGAAATGGCTGCCTCCCTAGCCGCTGCATCCATTGTTTTCAAAGACAACAGAGCCTACTCAAAAAAGCTCGTCCATGGAGCCAAAACACTCTTCAAATTTTCAAGGGATGTGAGAGGCCGTTATAGTTCTGGTAGCTCGGATGCAGCATTCTTCTGTAATTCCACCAGTTACTGGGACGAATACGTATGGGCCAGCACGTGGTTGTACTATGCCACAGGCAATTCCTCTTATCTTCAGTTGGCAACAACACCTGCTCTTGCCAAACATGCTACCTTCTCCCAGGCGCCTAATCAATACTGGCCTAATCATGGAGTATTGAGTTGGGACAACAAGCTTGTTGGTGCTCAGGTGCATATTATCTATATATAATAAGTGGTGTTCATGTTTCAATATGTTATGTTGATGCAATTTATGATTAGTACTCTTTTATTTAGGTGCTTCTGACCCGTTTGAGGCTATTCTTGAATCCTGGGTACCCATACGAAACAACTTTGAGGAGATTTCACAACGAGACCAACACAATCATGTGCTCATACCTACCAGCTTTCACAATCTTTAACAGAACAAGAGGGGGCTTGATCCAATTGAATCGTGGACATCTTCGAAGGCCGCGACCTCTTGAGTATGTAGTCAATGCAGCCTTCTTAGCCACTGTCTACAGTGATTATCTTGAAGCTGCAGATAGCACCAAACCAGCAGGGTTGCATTGTGGACCCAACTTCTTCTCTGTTGATGTCCTGCGTGATTTTGCTAAAACCCAAATTGATTACATCCTTGGAAAAAATCCACAGAAAATGAGCTATGTTGTGGGCTTTGGTAACCATTTTCCGAAACATGTCCACCATAGAGGCGCATCTATTCCTAAAAGAAGATTAAATACAGTTGTAAATGGGGGTGGAAATGGATGGACAGTTTAAAGCCAAACCCATATACAATTGTTGGTGCCATGGTTGCTGGTCCGGACAAACACGACGGCTTCCATGATGTTCGTGCTAATTACAATTACACCGAGCCTACTCTTGTGGGAAATGCAGGTTTAGTGGCAGCTCTTGTTGCTTTGTCAGGAGATCGAACAACTGATGGGATTGACAAAAACACCATGTTCTCTGCAATTCCTCCAATGTTTCCAACTCCACCACCTCCTCCTCCATCAGCATCAAAACCATGAGAGATGTCGAAGCGTTATTGTTCATGTTCTCAATGTGTCATTTTTAAGTTCTACACTGTGAGAGTAGTTTGAATTTGAAGTAGCCTTTACCTCAATATATATTTATAACTATGCAAGACATGCAGTGCAGGAAAACAAATTATATCCTCAAGATAAGTACGATCAGCGGCATATATATGTAGCTTTGAAATTTGATAGTTTTGTTACCCTAGACCATAGGGGAATGAATAGCTAGGAGCTAGGAAAACAGAGAATGAAAGATATAGGACATTTGAAATTATCTGCATGCAAGAAATTATTTGCTTTTTTTTATTCATTTTTTTTCTTGTTCAAAATCTTTGCATACATGATTGACCAAAAAAAAGTATTTGCATACATGGATTATAATAGTCTATGCAAATAATTTTCCATTATAATGTCATCTAAGTACATTATAACCTAACCATGGTATAACCAAGTACTCACACCAAGCATCAAAGTCTTCTTTTACACCAAACTCTGGCTAATTAAGGATATCACCCATTCCTAGTTGTAGTTTGTTTAACCATAATTAATGATAAGATTTCAAACCCATAATACAACGTTAGAGCTCTGATACCAAGTTAAAATAACATGAACCTGTAAAGCATAGGTCGTCAAAGAATTGGCCAACAATGTATATGTAGATCTTGCGTAGAGTTGGGGTACAGTCAATATCTCCTTTTTAATTTTTTTGACCAAGAGTTGGTGTCTGTCTACATTGATGAACATACTGATCCTACCAAATTCCAGGGTAGGAGAGACATGCATCCAGAAAGGTTCTTGTATAGTACATTAGTAATAGCAATTACACAAATGAATTAAAGGGAAAAAAACAACAGGAAGGAAGCAAAGACCAAATTGGGATCTGAAATCATTAATTGAACTCACAAAAGCAATCAGGCAAAGCAGATCCTCTCCCCATGGCAAAATCATCTCTGTGGGCCTTCCATAGAGCGTTCATCAATTCCTTCCCTCTCAAACCTTGAAAAGTGAATTCTGCAAAAGCTCTTCTGCTTAAGAAAAGAGTCTTGTACAAGCCATTAAAAGCTCGCATTGCTGCAACCATCTTATCCATATTTCCAAAATACGTTGCTATATACGAATCGCTGTTAATAGACACGTAGTAATCCAATGCAGCTTTCGTGTTCCCATGCATGCTTTTGAAATCCTCACCACTAAGAAGGCTAGACTTGGTAAATACATTGGTGTAAACAGATGTTAATCCTTCAATTTCCATCAGACCGTCCCCAGCAGCCAGATAAATGTTTGTGTTTGTTGGGATGGAAAGCACTTGAAGTATGAAGGCTGTCTCATTAGGTGTAAGAGGGCATTTCCCTCGTTTCCTCCAAATTTGGGCCACCTCTCCAGTCCATGGTTTTCTATCCCCCCGTGCTGCTTCAATGGCTTCCATGGAGGCAGAAGAAAGGTCTGGGTATTCGCATTGGCTGTAAGCTACCATATCAGGCTCAAAACGAAGGTGAAGTGATAGAAAAGGTTTAGGTATGGCTTCAAGAAGCTCGGAGGCTTTCTTCTCCAGGGATTTGGTGAGGCGTAATGCACTGTAACAAGCTTGACAAAGGGAAGCTTTTGCATACTGAGGATACCTACAAAGTACAGAAGACAAAAGAGTATCAGCGTACTTTCAAGATCAGCAGTTGTAAGATCCGAACGCTATGTATATCCTTTTCAGTCATGAAACTACAAATGTTTATTCAGATTAAAAAATAAATAATAACCAAGAATAAGGCCTGTTTGGTTTGCAACCCAAAACCTTTTTTTTTCCATTTCTTTTTTCGCTTTTTTTAAAACAAGGCATTCAATAAATCATTATATATATATAAGAATAACAAAGGAGCCTTTGACAGACTGTTTCATATAGACCTAAAAATAACCGAAATTTTGAAAAAGCAAAAAAAAAAGTTGTTTCAACATTTTGTAAAACATTGTATCCAAAGAGACTCAAAACATCTGACCTCAAGTACAAAGTCCCCACGTGAATCTGTAAACCAGAACATGGGCCTAGATCCCAAAACTCTGAACCAAACACTAAGCCCTAGACAACAGATCACTAATTCAAGCCCTAAACCTAGCTCTCTGAACCTCGGATCAAGATCTAGGAGGGCCTTTTCCCAAACACCAGAGCCAGGCTCGTATCCCATACCACTGACCTTGGACTCAAGTACCAAACTTCAAACTTCGGCCCCTAGCCATGAACCCGAGTCCAAAATAAAGAATGCATGCCCAAGCCAGGCTTCATGCCTCAAAAAAAATCTCAAAACCAAACCGAAAGCCTAAGAATGAATCTCAAACCTTAGACTTCGGCTTCGACTTAGAGCATCAAAACCCAAACACAAGCCCAAGACCCCACACCTAGTCTTCTGCCCAGGATCTTCACCTAATACCCAACCCCCATATCTGGACCAAGTCTTGGAGCCCTGGATCCTAAACCTAGTCAAAACCAGATCCTTGAGACAAAAGTGACGGACCTCAACCCATAACCCAAGCAGCATACCCAGACTCGAACCCAGGCCCGAGACCACAGCCACAGAACCCAAGCCCTGAAACCAAGTCTTCTAACCCAAAGCCACACATTTTGGACGTGACCATAGCCCCAAATGTATGCCTCACTGAGCCCTATATTGAGGATTCATAAGCCAACACCAACTAAATGGAATTTGAAAACAAGTATTAATACCAAACTTGTTTCCATATATTTAAAAGACAGAGAATCCCACCGTTATTTTTGCATAGTATCTTAATTTTGGAATATGAATCAAACAGACCGCTATTCTTATTTAATCAAATTTCATATCCAACGTGACGATAATAAGCATCTTACACATTACAGATTTATCAAGAAACTTTTGTATATGGTTAACAAACTAACCAACATTTTCAAGTTGACTTTTACACATTGATGGTAAGTTTTTTACCGCATTTATTGGCCCTTACCAAAAAATTTGGTACCTATTCACAGTACCAAGTCTTCCAATGTAATTTCCAAACACCCAAATATAAGAACAGAAACGAATAATTTTGAAATACCTATCCCTTCTTTGGCTCATTGCTGGCGTGATTGAAATATAATGATGCTCTAGTAGCGACGGAAGAACACTTTCAATGTAATCAAATTGCCTTTGCGTTTGCTGCAATCTACATGGAAGGGTTCTTTTGATGAAATATCATATGGCAACTCTTTCACAACTTTGATGAAGCCATTCAACTGTTGAATGAAGTAGTCAACATCAAAGACATCTGCAAAACCACTGATGTGAAACCGAAGCGTTACATGAGGATACTGCTTGGACAAGCAAAATTAAAAAAAACATATTCTTCTAAATGAGTGGAGTAGCCATATATTCTCCATATGAGATCATTACCATAATCAATATTTAGGTATAGCAAAAGCCATTCTGTTCAGTTTGATAGATAAAGTAATTAATTGTCTTTGCCTCAAGACATTGAAGGTGGGTCCAATAGTTAATCAAAATTTCAAGAACCAGAGGAGGTGATATTCCACCAGTCCAATGGAAATGATATGCAAACCACCAATTACCTTGATTCATTCCAATAAGCAGCCACCTCAAACTTCGGCAAAACCAGGGTTGCATTTAAAAGACGGGCAATACCAACACCATCACATAACTGCACTCCACATAAATAATTTGTCATACTTAGCAAACTGGCTGCTTAAAGTCAAGCAATTAATGAGATTCTTCAATCACTTACATCTCTTCTCATCTGATTAAGGCCACCATAGCAATCCACACGAATGAATCCATTACTCTTTGATGGCAGAGCTGCAGCATTTTAACAAAAAACCAATGCAATTGTCTGCAATGAAAGTCAATTACGATTGACTCAGAATATCAAAACTATGCAGTAACCTCATCTCAATCCTAATTCTATTCCCATCACAGCAAAATACCATAAATTTCCAAAATTTTGTGGTGTCCACATTTTCATATAACAAACAGAGCCCAAATAAAATCTATAAAACTAAAGAGTTCTCAGTACCCGAAATACCACAAATCATATGGGGTAACATTTCAAATATTTTAATTTCAGCACGCAGATATTACTTGCTTTCTCTAGTTTCTCATTGTTCAATTTAAAAGCATTATTTGCCCCAATTTGCCAAAATAATAAATAAACAATCTGAGTTACCCAACGGCGGGCTAACTTAACAGGAAGGGAAAGGCAAGGAAGCAAAATTAGCCGGAATTACCAGTGAGGTGTCCTTGGAGCCACCACTTGCAAGGCCTCCATTCTACCATCCTCCCAACACTCCATATATCCAACTTGTTCCTGCATTCAGAAAGTCAACCAGATATTTATGGTTTACGCAGTTTTTGGTTCCCAAATAATGGCAAAGTCACTTCAAACTATGCCCAAATTGCGTTGTAATTTTCTTTTCTCAGATTTTAACAGCAACCAAACATGGAGGACACCGTTGAAAATAACAAGGGAAAAAAAAAAGACAATCTTTATTTAATAAATGAATAGCTTTTGAATATAAATTGTACACATATCCAATGAACTAAAAATATATGTTTATATTATACACATATGCATAAGAGAACTCTTGAAGATCTAAGATTTCCTCCAATTTCTTCACCACTAAAACTATTCAACAAATTAAAGATGAAAGAACAAAGAATGGTAAGAATAAGAAGAAGAGGAAGAGCTTATAAACACATACAAGGGTGAAGTGAGAAAGAGAGGGGCTTTGTAGAGAGGCGAAGTAGGCGATAAGAGAAGCACGGAGAGGATGAGAGAGAGAGTGAGGACCCCTATGGTGAAGATGGGCTTCACTGGAATCACCACCATCTCATTTCTCAGCAGCCAAATCGATCTGAATATTTGTTTGATGACCCTCAGAAAAACGAGCGGAGAAGAAGAAGCTCACTGTGGATTGTCTATCTTCTCATTGCTGTAAGATCGAGAATATATTAGAGTCGGTGATTTGGAACGTGGACCGGACCGGATTGCACACCGGTTTTCTACGGTTATTGTTTTCTCAATTGTGCCTTTGATCAAAAGGTTGAAAGGGCATAACTGTAATTAACCCATGATTATTCAAACTTTGGTGCAAAGGGGCACACTGGCTCGAGCAACTGGCATGAAAAATTAACAATAATCGATGTCAAATACAAAATGTTATATTTGAATTTGAGTGACAATTTTGTACTCTATAAAAAATTTTACTCCACTTGAAATGTGAAATAGCATTTTTGTTAGGGACATTTTGGAAAAGACCAAAGGAAAAGAGAAAATTTTTAAAAGAAGCTCAAATGGACAAAAATGCCCTTATTTATTTTTAGATTTCCTAAGGAATCCAATATATTTGCATGCCTTTGGTTTGAAAGTTGAGGGGTTTTTCTGTCTTTTTTGGAAAAAATTTGACTTTTTCCAAAAGTGAAAGTTTTTTTGTAGCTAAAACTAAATCTACTAATTCGTGAAAACATACCCTTCCTCTTTACACATGAAGTGCCAGTTTGGCATTGCTTATTTGAGAAGCCCAACCCGTTTGGTAAACTGTGAGAAAATCACTTATTGTTAAAAATTGCTGTGAGAGTATGGGGGTCTTTTTCTTCCGGCAGCTGAAACGGGCTAGGTTGCCGTAAGAGGAAAATTGCTGAAATTGCCCCTGTGTCTGAGTTCGAAAATTAAGCCCCAAAATACTTCGAAAAGGCAGCAAAACCTTATGAAATATTTTGGCTATCTTCACCAACCAAAATGATGGTAGCTTACAAGTGGTTTTAGCATGATTACATATAATCTTTTTAGCTCAGCGTGAGTGGCATGTGGCATGGGAGCGAAACCAACATGAGTTTAGCACTAAGAGAGAATTTAGGCTTGGTTTATGAGAAAAGAAGGTGTTAAGGTAAGGAATGAAATGTTTTGTGAGGAATTTTGGCTTGGGAAAGAGAAAAAGGAAAGGCTGAGTTCTTCTGGCAGCTGCCAGAAAAACAAATTGGAGAAGAAGATGAACAGTGCACGAGTTTGTTGAGTTTTTGCAAGTTAGAGAGAAAGCTTGCTCTCTGAAGGTTGTGGGTTGTGTTTTGTTGGATAGGGGAAGGCTCAATTTATAGCTGCTGGGAATGGGTTTTCTCCAAGAAACCCTAATGGTTTCTACCTATTTTGGCTAAGTTTTTCCTTCATTTCTCCTCCTCTTCTCTGACTTTCCTATCTTGGCAAAAATCATCTCTGTCTATTTGCATAAATTCAGGAGATTTGGAAGCTCAACATCCTCCTTTCCTGCAGCTGCACAGTGGGGGCTTCCATTCTTGGTTGCTGCCTTTTCTCCTTTCTTTCCCCATGCTTTAGCTAAGTCTAATGAAAGAAAGGGGCTTGAAATATATGTTGGTCCAAGGGGTGCTTCTGACAGCATGCAGGATAGCATTCGTTGGTTCTTTGAATGATTCTGACTTGGAACTTGCTCCCAACAGCTGAGTCTGCCAATCTTCACGTGTTCCCTATTTTCTTCAAATGAGCTGAATCTGTTGTGGCTTTGTTTTGGGGTTTTATATGGGCTAGGGTAATTTCCTAAGCAAATGGGTTTTTATCAAACATGGGGTCTTTTGATTTGGGCTTATTTTTTGGTTGGGTTATTTGGGCTTTTGGGCTACTCCTTCTCCCTTGTGCTTACCCACATATTTGGGCCCGAAAAATGGGCTTGAGTCTCGAGGCTCCCAAGCAACCCGAGACTTTCCATTTCTCGGCCCATCAATAAGCCTCATGTTGATTTATTACCATCCATGCCACAACCCATTCAGGCAAGCCCCGGGCATTTGAGTGGCTTGGGCCCACTTAGGCTTGTAGCGTGGTTGGGTGCGAAATAACGATTTCGTGCTTGGCATGGCATATCGCTTGGCATGCTTTTAATTATTATGCTTGACGGGATAATTAGCATGGATTTGCAAAGATAATTCATTTTATAATTTTAATCTCAATTCCTAGCTTGATTGATTTTTATTTAGCATGGCGTGCGGAGTATGACTCGTGTATGTATATTTTCATGAGCTCCAAATCGGATCTTTTTCCAATAATATATCGTCTTGGGTTAGAAATTTATTTGGGCCCAACCATGAATTTTTTGGGCCTCAACAAGAGAAAGCTATAAGGGAAAGCAACTAATAAGTGCTTTCATTTTCTGATTATGCAGGAATCAGTTTCGAAAAGGCCTTGGGTTTAATAATTATGCGGCAATTATTTTCTGATTATGCGTAAAATCAATACCAACAACACTTTTAACAAAAATTTTACCAAACACCAAACTGCTTTCTCTCACAGCTGATTTCTCTCACAACAAATCTGACACGATTATTTTTACAGCACAGCAATGTCAAACTAGCCCGAAGAACTTTTAGACTTGGCCTTTTTTTCAAGATATAGAAGTATAATTATCACTCCCTAAACTAAAGAAACGTTGCAAACAGTGAAAATAATTCCCAGTACAAGCTCGGATGACATAACTAACCACAACAACAATCATCTTTTCTCTTCTCTATCAAGAATTGTTTTGTGTTCTTAACAAGTGATATGAAGTTTGAACTCATAATCACCTCTAATAAAATAGAGACTAAAATGCCACTAGGGTTCTTAGTTATTGGCAATTATAATTTGGAGCAGAATCCATTCTGTCAAATCAATTACTTTTCTTCAGTCAGAAGATTTGAAATTAAATGTCAGAAGGTTGCTTATTATTGCATATTAAAGAAAGAGAAAAATAAAAATCTTACAGGCAATCCTCCTTCCAACATATACGCATGTAGGAAGGTTTGCTTATTCTTACACATTAAAGAAGTAGAGAAAAAAAAAACTTACAGGCAATCTCCTTCCAACCCTCTAAAACAAGATACATCCATCACCAGCAAAATTAAAGGAAAAAAAAAAAAAAAAAGGCTGTAATTCTTTTACCATCATGTTGGTTTTCCATCCAGCTTCACTTCCCTGCAAGTCAATTATATAGAGCCTTTAGCAAACTTATAACTGTTTGGCTTAATTTGTATCAAGCAAGCAAAGTATATATATATACACACACTAATTAACTATCAACTAGAAGAAAATAAATTAAGGATCCAAATAGATGTACCGCCACTTGCGCAGCACCCAGGAAGACGATACCGAGGTGCTCATGATGAGGTTCTTTTGGTAGATGGCTTAATTTCCCTATCAGCAATGCCTTCAACCTTGGGCAAATCACCATCTTCCTTCTCACACTGTTCTATCAGTGAAGGGCAGCTTTGGATAGACAGATGCTGGAGGGAGGTTGGCAAGCCATCCCCTGGCAATGACTGGAGTGCTTGGCAATCTTCGATGTAAAGATCCTGAAGGGAGGTCAGATTCTTGAGCACGTCAGGGGCCCCAAATGACTCGAGGCTCGCGCATGAGCTAATGATCAAAACTTGAAGAGAGCTTGGGAGCCCTTCAACTGGCAGTGTCACAAGCTTAGGACACTTGTGGATGGAGAGAAGTTGAAGAGAGGTGAAGCCGTTGAACAATGTCCTGTTTTCTTGGTTGGTTAGATACTCAAGATCTCCACAATTACTGATGTACAGCGCTTTGAGTCCTGGGAGACTAGGCCATTTTGGAAGGCAGATGAAATTTGAGATGTTTGAGACCGCCAAGGAGTATAAACTCCCGGTGCCAGGTATCATACTCACTAGTGTTTCATCAGGACAAGCATCCAATGCTAAAACCTGAAGCCTCCCCGAGCAGCGTTGGTCAGGTAGGGCTCTCAACGACATGCATCCACTTAATTCCAGTTTCAGTGGGCAGAGGTTTCTTGGCAGCGAACGCAGCTCGGGGCAGTTGATAATATTCACTTCCAAGAGAGAGAGAGAGGAATTTAGGTGTCTAGTTACCCCTTGGACAACATAAACTAGTGTTACTTCCGGCCAGTGCTTCAGCACAGGATTGTCAACAAGTTTTACGACATTGCTCTGCTGAATGGAACGGTCTCCAGTGAAGCGCACTTTGTGATCTTTAGAACAAGCAGATTTGGAAAGAGGCGAGGCATTTGCATCAGCCTTGGGCAGTTGCTTATCTTTAACATTGAGAGCGATTCGAGCACCTCTTCTTGCCATTCCTCCAACTCCAGCATATTTTTGAGACCGAGTTCTACAAGGTTGGGCAGCTCTCCAAGAGTGAGGATTTTGATTCTTGTGCAACCATTCAAAGAAATATTAACCAAATTCCGAAGCTGTCCATGTTTCATCCAATTTGGAAAGTCAGTGCCCATGTAGTGACATATTTGGAGCTCCTTGAGCCTTGAGTAAGGTTGCAGGTCTTCGAGTACCTGCTTAGCAGCAGCTTCATCTTGCAAATTAACGTCAGATGTGTTGCTGCTCCATTCATATACTACTTTTTGAATCATTTCTTTTCCTTTCAAGTTAGCCTCCACTGCATTCTCTGAATTTTCCAGCTTTGAGATGTGCAGTGTTCCTGTAAGGTATTCCATTTTCTTCAATTCTTCAAGTTTGTATCCAGTATCCCTGCCAACCTGAAATTGTTTTATGGGGGTTAAATGGGAGCATAAGGAGCAACAACAAAAGAAGAGAAATGAAAAAAGGAAAGCCAACCTGAAATTTGTGTAAATTGTGCAAACTGGTTAGACACCCCATGCCTTGTGGAAATGCGGATGCCTTGTACCAGAACATTTCATCCAGCTCCAGATGCCTCAACTTGACAAGATTTTTGAGCTTCTTTGGCAAACTGAGAAGCCAAGGGCAACCCAAAAGTTTCAATGTCTCCAAATTGTAGAGCTTGCATACAGATTCTGGAAGCTTTTTTATTTCAGTTTTTGATAAATCAAGGTAGTGCAAAAGCTTCAACTTTTCAATTGAATCTGGCAGCTTGAGAAGTGTGCTTGAACTCAAGTCTAGCACGCGCATATACGTAAGTGAATCGAATATCTCATATTGCGCTTTCCCAAAGGTTCTCAAGTGCTGAACAGGAAATAAAAGTGTGCGCAGCTTGTTCGATCTGCTGATGATCTCTATAGTAGGCTGCTCAACATCTTTTGAAAGAAGTGATACATGACGAGATTTTTCATCAACTCTTGGCTCTAAACTTTTCGTATCTGTCACTTGGCAACAAAAAGGACTGGAAACTGTTTGTGCAAAGTCATGGATAAGATCATGCATCTTATATTTTCGTCATCTTTGCCTTGGGTTAAGCTTTCAAAGAAGAACCTGTCTGACAGCTCCTTGAAGTATGCTCTTCCTATGTCTTCTGTCCTCTGTCTGTTATGAGGTCGAATAAATGCTTCTGCCATCCACAATTTGACCAATTCATTCTTTTCATAAACATGAGCTTTTGGAAACAGGGAACAGAACGCAAAGCACTGCTTGTGATCAGGCGAAGGCAGATGGTTATAACTCAATCTAAGAACTGGCTGTATCTTATCCTCTTTTACTTCCAATGCTTCACTTCTCATGATATGTTTCCACTCATCCACAGTTTTCCCACGTAGCAGACCTCCCATTTGTTTTACTGCCAAAGGCAAACCGCTGCATTTTCTTACAATTTCTTTTCCATATACTTTTAACTCTTCAACATCACTATGTGCAAAACTACCCTCTTTGAATGCAATCTCTGCGAACAATGACCACGATTCATTATCATCCAAACATTGCAAATAATAAGGGGCTTTTGAACCCTTAATATTTGCAATCTGAAATCCGACTAGTCACCAGAACCTTACTTCCCCTGCCCCCTAGATTTAAGACATCCAATAGTGGCTGCAATTCCACATGATTATAATTCCATAAATCATCTAGGACAAGTATAAAGCGTTTTTGGGTCAGGATGTCTGCACACGGGTTTGTAGTTGGGCGTAGGAGAGGTTGTTGACATCATGGCCAATATTTTTTTCAGACATGTGAGAAACCACTATTTCTCTGAAAATGCTCTTCATGTCAAAGTTGTTTGTTACACAAACCCAAGTTTTAATCTTAAAATAATTTTCAACCTTCTCATCTTGATAGATAAGTTGGGCAAGAGTTGTTTTACCTAATCCTCCCATCCCTACAATGGGAACAAAAGAAAGATCGCCTCCATCACTGGCTTCTTCATCTGGTATTAGCAGTTCTATAATCTTTTTTTTATCCTCTTCCCTGCTAACAACTAGATTGTTTGAAAGAGAACCAGTTTGTTGTGGTTGTAAACTACTTTGACTTCTAGACGTAGGGTTCCCAATGATGGTTTTATAGCACTGTCCATTTTGTAAAAGCTCACTTATTTCTGCTTTAATTTCTCTCAACTTGCGCAATTGGCGCTGCTGAAATAAAAAGTTGGAAGTGTTGAATGGGAGATGAAGTTTTCGTACCTGCTTCTTTATCTTCCACTGGTGATATTCTGTTGCCCAACAGTCAATCAAATCCTCTGCATCATAAGCTACAACTTGAAGCTTCACGAGCCAATTCTTCATGTTGGTAGAATTAGAAGAATTGAGTTGAGTAAGCAACTGCTGAATGTCTGTTAACGTGCTCTCTAGCTTTTTTATGTCATCCTTGACATGAATGAATGCAAAAAACTCCGCTGTAGCAAGAGAAGACAATTTTTCCAGTGCAATGCTCACTACGGGACTTACAAGGGTTGTGATAACTGTTTCTGCCATGTTGCTTGCTAGCTTGCTATTTGCTTCCAAAGTAGAAAACCCAGAGCAACAAATGGAAGAGAAAGATGATTGAAAGAAAGGAAACAATAAGCTAGTATGGCCTAAGGCCTGAAGAGCATCCCAGGCTGCCTTCCTTTCTTGAATGAAAGAGAGGTAGAGCAAACATGGCCTGCAGGCTGCTTTAATTCTATATGCATGTTTGTGCGCTTATTTTAGAGGAAATCATCAGGAGGGATTTCGTTCTACTTCTTCACACAGCTCTAGGGTCAGGGTCAAGTTCCAATTTTTTTTTAATTGTAAAAAAAAAAAAAAAAAAAAAAAAATTATAAGTTTCAATTCAACTATCTAACATTTGACTCCTAATGTTGAATAAGAATCATATAGTTCTTAGTCTCCTAGGATTCCCATTAAAAATATCTGTGAAATTGTAGTTTTTAGAAAAGTAGATGCATGATTTGATTAGAATATTGTGAATTGGTTAACGTTTTAAGTAAAGAATGACATATGATGAACGTTCTCCAATTATTGAAGTACATTGCAAGGTGGTCGAGAATCTTGTTGGGCATCCTCCTTGTAGGGTATAGATCAGCTTATCCCAATAGTTAATCTATCATGAATTAGTAGAAAACTGTACATCTGTTATGTCTGAGTCCCAAAATTAAAACTTGTTTAAATCCCCACACTATTATTTTATTTAAAATATATACTATAAACACTACCTACAAATTAAGTCCACCCCAAATAATAATCCACTTCAACTAGCAAACAAAGAACAAAAGAACATCAAACATTGCATTCACTGTTCATGGAATTAATTTTTCTTGCTGAATGAGTCAATTTTTTGAACCATACAGAAAAGTATATATATCCCAATTTCAAAAAATTGACTCATGTAGCTTAAACCAACTACCAGAAACGTCAAACATTGCATTCATTGCTCATTGAATTAATTTTTCTTGCTGAATGAGTCAATTTTTTGAACCATACAGAAAAGTATATATATCCCAATTTCAAAAAATTGACTCATGTAGCTTAAACCAACTACCAGAAACGTCAAACATTGCATTCATTGCTCATTGAATTAATTTTTCTTGCTGAATGAGTCAATTTTTTGAACCATATAGAAATTTCAAAAATTTGACTCTGACCTACCAACTATAATATCCTCGATATTTCGTTGATATTATCAAGATTTTAGTCCTTGGTTATACCAACTATCCAGCATCATATTAATCATTAGGTTACACAAACTTGTGTCTCACTAATCTCTACTTTGGTTTTGGTCCTTCTGGAATTATAAAAGTCACTTGAATTGAAAAGGTCTCAATTTGGTGGAGCCTAGTTAATTCGACACAGTTCATCAACATGAATATGCCAACTTGGTACCAAAATATAAATTTTGAAAAGTCATTGGTAATGTTGATTCTCAAATTTATACAAGTCATGCGATCCAGACCTCACACCAACCATATTAATTAAAATTTCACCCTCTAATTCGAGAATTGTTGAATGAGGATACCATCAAGTTTCTTTGACGGAATTATGACGTGAAGGGTAAGTGTAAGGGTAAATTGGACCTTCTAGATTTTACTCTTGTAGATTTTATTCTTGTAGCTTCCTAAAAGGTTCAAATTCGAGAACTGTTTGATATCATGAAGTTTTTTTTTACAGAATTATCACGAGAAAGGCATGTGTAAGTGTAAATTCGACTTATGACACATTTTTACTTATAAATAATGGAAATGAGAAGAAAGTGAATGATTTCCATTCATGACATTTTGTTTGTTTACTTAGACAAGGAATCATTTAATACATGTCTCTCACCTAAAAATCATTCATCAAAATGGGAATTATTTGACCTATCTCATTTCTTCTTATTCCTATTACTTAAAAGTAAGCATGCCAGGTCTAAGTACCTCACACACGTACACCACACGTGCTAATTCCGTTGAACGGTAATTGTTACCCTGGAATTGGATTAGTAAGTAAACTATGAAAAAGTGAAAAACTATAGTATTAAAGTAAGGTAAAACTTGACCCAAACTATGGGGACGAAAATGGTTATTTGGCCTTTATAAAAACTATATGAAACTCAGCTCCTTCCAATTCCAAACTGGTAGGTTGTAATAGTTTTAGAGAAGCCGAGCAGGTGAGGTCAGTTCTTCCCTCTCTCTGACACTGGTGAAACAATTTGATCATGGCGGATTCTGCGAAAGGCGAATTCCGGGAGTTCAAGAAAGTGGTGAGCCTAATTATATATATATATATATATAATTACCAGACAATTGCAAGGTGCTTATCTTTTAACTTGTTTTCCCTATTCTTGTAATCATTGTGCATGCAGAAAGTATGGGTTGAGAAGAAATCTAGATGCATGACGCTGTACGCAAGATGGTTAGATGTCACTTGGGGTTTCCCTCCATACTGGGTTTGGAATTGTTACAAAGAAATGAGGTACGCATCATATTATCTATCCATGTCTTATTCGGGGCACAATTTGAATTATATATTACTGTCATCATAGATTTTTGTTATTAATCAAGCACGGTAAAATGGTGATTAACTATCACAGTGAAGACAACGTTGAGGTAGTCAAGCTATTGTCTGTATGCTGGGTGAATGTGAGAGGACAATTCAAAATGTCAGAGCTCTCAGCAGGAGTTGTGTATGAGATTGCATACAAAGTCAAACTAACAAATGGAGCATTTGGATGGGAACTTCCTGTAACTGTTAAGATCAGATTCCCAGACGGACGGGAGCAAAAGCGGCAATATAGTCTGTTTCAGAAGCCGAGAGGGGAGTGGATTGAGCTTAGTGGTGGTAGTTTTGAGGTTAAGGGAGATGAAAATGGAGAGGTGTGGTTTGATCTTTGTCAACATGGGGGACACTGGAAGAAGGGGCTTATCATCCAAGGTATCATCATCAAGCCGGCTGAAAAGATTGACTAGACGGTCATGATTTGGATATCAGAATCAACAGATAGAAGAATAGGATTTTGTTGTTGGTGATCATTGGTATGTGTCCTCCTTTTTCTTTTTCTTTTTGGGTCAAATGATATGTGTCTGTGTGCTTAGTTATTGGCCATCTATGTAGACATTGCATGAAAAATTCATCGCTAGCTGAAGTCTTTCTCCAGTGGTCATGGCAGGGATTTGTTGTACATGTAATACTTAATTTTCCTTTTTCTTTATTCTTTTGGGTTAAATGCATCCTAACTTTTTAGCCCTTTGGTGGGCTGGATTGTATGACCGGATTGGATTCACAATCCTTTTTCTTTATTCTTTTGGGTTAAATGCATCCTAAAAATGACTTGGATTTGATTATGTCTACCAAAACTGGGATTAAGATGGATGAGATTAGTCTAAACCTGCTACGCTACATATTTCAATTTAATCCAGCTCCTTAATCATGGGTAGCACAAAACACATCATTGGATTAATGTTATGAGATCCAATTACCTCAAAATCCAGTCACCAAACAGAAGTATGATGATACAAGATGAGCGTTAATGTCCTACATTACAAAACCACATCAGGAATCTAACTGAGAAAATGACTAAAACCTATTTGATAGAGACACCAATAGAAACCTATTCATTGTCAACTCCATACAACCACATAGATGCTTTTGCACCATGACAAGAATGCCCAAGAACCCACCAGTGTTCAGGGCTTTGGGCAAGTTAACCATGGTTGCTTCAATTTTTCCGGAAGCTTTACTCTTAAATCTAAAGCATTTATTGAATTCGGCTCACCAAATCATTGGGGCCAGCCCCTATTGCAGAAGGGGGGAGAAGTGTGCTTTACATTGACTATTAAGCACTTATGGAATTTATTTATTTTTTCCCAATCTTACATGGCATATGATAAAAACACACCACATCATTGCATGAAAGAAAACGACAATGGGAAGGAAATGAGGGAGAAAAATTCAAGTTCAATAGCATTGTCATTAAGATGCATGGTGTACTGGAGAACTTTCCTTTTTTGTTTTCATTTAGATGTGCTGAGTTTTTAACTCTAATCAGGTACTGCTTAATCATTTTCTGTTTCCATTTAGATACATTTAGATAGCCAATTAGCTATCTTGTCTTTATGAAAGAGATTAAATGCTAGTTTTCACGCTAAATGATCCGGAAAAATCAAGGTAACTGAAACAAACCCTAACAGCACATGAGGTTTTTATGCTCAGCTCATATTGTTCATGGAAATAACATATCAAACTTCAACAGGGTATTGTGTTTACAAAACTCAATTGGTAACTCACCAAGATAGTAAAATATGGCTGCACATCCAAGTACAAGTTCCCAAAGAAAATGGTCTGCAGAAATTGCAATTAAGAAGAGGTTCATTGATCAGTATCAAAGCATCAAGGAAATGAACTCAGAAGTTAGAAAAACGTTTCTCATGTAGCACATACTTGGTGTTTCCCTAACACTTTATATGTCGCAACGAAGGCATGTACTGGTCAGAAGGTTTTCTCGTTGGCAAAGAAAACCATTTCTCATTTAGTAAGAAGTGTTTGCACTAGTTCACATGACAAATGACCAACCATTAAAATAAGGCCATGTTTCCTAAAAAATTGCCAATAAGATTCACCGTAGCAATCTCCAGATTCAAGTTTGGCCTTCTTCCCAATTCATCCTTTATCTTGGCAATTGCACAGCGGCCCTGGAGAGTTGATTTTAGATATAGTTGTTTTATGTGTATTTTGAATATCAATTGTCCCCCCAAAAATTATTCCATAATAAAGGAAAATCCAGAAACTAAATCATACAGCAGAGTGGTAAGTAACTAACCCTTCATATAGAAACCCATAATCTTTTCAGGATTTCTCCAATCATGATGCCAATGTCAATATCTTCAGTAACATAAAACACATGACAATGATCAAAATTTCCAGACTCTTAATGCAATGACTTTAGGCATGTTGCCATGCAAAGTATTTAATGATGTATAATGAAAAACTAAACTACATAAACAAAACAACTACTATTTTAATTCACCGGACCAAGGGAATTAACATTATTCACATTTTTACGCAGCCAAATATCATGGTTATGCAATAACAAATTGGTTTTTTAGAGTTGGACCGATCATCAAAAGATGTATAACCCTCAGTACACAGTCGTAACACTACCCACCAACCATACAACTAAGGAAAACAGTAACTATATTACTTACTAACAGAGGCATGGAAACCAATAATTTGCTTCTCCCTGTGCTGGTTTCACACCACCTGATTATCAATTCTAAGGATATAGTCCTGGTTATGTAACTAACTGGGGTATTATACATATTGGTTTCTCTAAAATTTTCATTAAGCATGCCTAGGATAGACATGCAAGAGCAAGATATCTAAACAAATAGACAAATAGAAATGTGGTGGCATGAAGAAGGGCGTAAACCTGACAGTTCATCTAGAGAGCTCTCTTCAGACTCAGGTAACTGCTTCATGCAGATCCTGTGCGCTAGCCCCAGATACTCAGCCTTCGGTTTATCAGTCACTTTCATTGTCAGTATGCTCACTTCTAGATGTTACATAAGTTTTATTACCTCTCATCAAGTTTGCCATCTCTTGTATTGAACAAGACGTGCTTTGTTCCATCTTACTTGCAAGTATCTCAGTATGCTCGAGGAGCCCTAAGCCCTGAGCCGGTTCCTCAACATCTCAACAGTAGAAGAGTATGGTGGTATACCTTCATCGATCATTATCTCAAAGTATTTACAAGCCTCCTCTAGCTTATGTTTTTTCTTGCACAAACCGTGGATCATTACAGAATATGTTGAAACAGAAGGATAAAATCCCCCCTCCCCCATACTCTCCCAAACTTCCGTTGCCCGATCAAATCTTCCTATCCTAATCAGCAACTTTAGCACCATATTATAAGTATGTCGATCTGGCTTGCAGTTATCTTTTTTCATTCTAGATAACAACCTAAGAGACCTGTTAACCTCGCAATGATCACAATGATGAGCTTGGATTGCGTTGTAACTCCATGCATCCGGCATAACTCCCCTCTCAATCATCTCATCCAAAAGTTGGTAAGCCTCTTCCACCTTGTCATTCTTACACAGTTTCTTGATAATACAATTGTAAGAATACACATTAGGCAAAAGATTATATCTCTTCATCCTGTCAAGCACCCTAAAAACTGAATGACTGTCATTGGCTTCACAATATGCACGAATGAAAATCGAATAAGTACAAGCATCCGGGTCGGTTCCATTTGACCCCATCTCCCGGAATATCTTATAGGCCTCATCAACTTTCCCACCTTTACACAAAGCTTCCAAATAACTATTATATGCAGGCACATCCACCAAACATCCTCGTTCAGTCATTTCATCAAACAACTTACGTGCTTCATCCGAATCACCAATGTCTCCCCAACCCCTCATCAAAATACTATAAATTTTAGCATTCAACTCAAACCCACTCTTAACTTTATCAAAAAACTCATGGGCATACTTGACATGCTTTCTTTTACATAACGTATACATAAGCTTATCAAGATCATGAACACTAGGCTTAATTCCAAACTCAACCATTCTATTAAAAGCTCGAATAGCATCACGAGGCAAATTAGCTCTACTGTAAACTCTAAAAATAAGCCAGAAAACTTCTGGGACAATCTCAAAACAATTGGACTCTCTCACTTCTATAAGAAAATCCCACAACACAGCATATTGCTTGCTACTTCCCAAAATCTCAATCAAAATGTAATAGCTTTCAAAACTGTGCTGAAACCCTGGAATTGTTTTAGCCCAAAGAAAGAACCTGTGGGCAGAGAGGCCAAGATTTTTGCACCGTTTTAGAACTTGTTCAACCAAGTTTGTGGATATTTGGGTACACAAAGGGTTGAGGGAATGCTCCAAGTCGTGGTGAGGGTTTCTGTGGTCGCTGAGAATGCGTGAGATCTCATTCACCAGGTGTGGTGATGGTGGAGGTGGTGGGTTTTGGTAAGTGAGAGAAGAGAAGGGATTGTAATGAGTGTTGGGTTTGGAGGGTGAGAGAAGAGAGTGGAAGATAGAGTGAAGGGTTTTGGGTTTAGAGGTGAGAGATCTTAGGGACATTTTAGAGAGTTAGTAAATGGATTTGGTTTTTGAGAAACAAGGCGGGGCCAATATACTGGAAATGCAACGCAGTTATAGGAGAAATGCCAAGGCCTACTCCCACATGTGATTGTCCGCAGTTGATGTAACTCGACTTCACTTGCATTATCTATAAATTAGGATTAATCATTTTATTAGTCCCCCAACTTGAACTGGATTTGCATTTGAGTACCTCAATTTCCAAAATTGTACATGTAGTCCTTTAACTTTAATTTCGTTTGGACAACTAGTCCCACTGTTACTTCTATCAATTTTTTCATTAAATTTAAGGGTAGATGGGTCTTTTCAAGTTGGTTTTAAGGGACAAAAAAGACTTTTACTCTTTTAGATTTGGGTTAATCATTTTATTAGTCCCCCAACTTGGACCGGATTTGCATTTGAGTACTTCAATTTCCAAAATGGTACCTGTGGTCCTTTAACTTTAGTTTCGTTTGGACAACTAGTCCCACTGTTACTTCAATCAATTTTGTCGTTAAATTTAAGGGTAAATGGGTCTTTCAGGTTGGTTTTAAGAGACAAAAAAGACTTTTACTCTTTTAGATTTTCTGAGAAAATCAGGAAAACCCTTGGGTGAAGACGCCCACTTCATCTGCCATGATGCCTAGACCATCGGAGTGGTGGACGATGTCGGTAGCTGGGCCAGGGAAGGCGTCAACGCCAGTGAGTACACAAGGGGACTCATGAACCACACCAAGAAACACAGCCACAGATATAACCTGATCATCCGCCGTCGTCGTGGATCCAAGAAAGGTGTTGAACGAAGTCTTGGGGTGGTTCTGGTGGAGCCAGAGTACGGCCATGTCGAAATTTGTGTCACAAAAATGGATAGAGTTGACGCTGAAGATGAGCTTGAGGGTGGTAAGGGGATTGTGGGACCAAGCCAAGGGAAAAAGTTGCTTCAGATATTTAAGACAGGGTGGATTAGTATACCTCCATGGTTTATTTCAGAGGGAAGGCAAGTTGCAGAAGGAGGATAATAAAACCAACTGAAAAGACCCATCTACCCTTAAATTTAATGAAAAAATTGACAAAAGTAACAGTGGGACTAGTTGTCCAAACGAAACTAAAGTTAAAGGACCGCAGGTACCATTTTGGAAATTGAAGTACTTAAATGCAAATTCGGTCCAAGTTGGGGGACTAATAAAACGATTAACCCAATGAGGATAATAAAACCAACTGAAAAGACCCATTTACCCTTAAATTTAACGAAAAAATTGATTGAAGTAACAGTGGGACTAGTTGTCCAAACGAAACTAAAGTTAAAGGACCACAGGTACCATTTTGGAAATTGAGGTACTCAAATGCAAATTCGATCCAAGTTGGGGGACTAATAAAACGATTAACCCCTATAAATTATAAACTCACGCAACTACAAGGGTCTTTCTTTTAATTTTATATTAACATATTGGATTTTTCGCAGCTATGGTCCTTCAACTATACCCGTAATTGCATTTGGGCCACTGAACTCAATTATTAGTTGCAGAGGTCACTCAACTATGTGTTTCGTTGCACCAGCAGTCATTCCGTCAAGTCCGTTAGTTTTTTCCGTTTAAAATGATGACGTGGCAAGATCTATCCAATTATTGATGGCCAAATGTGACTTTTTAGTTAGGATTATTTGTAGCCATGATCCATCAACTATACTCGGAGTTACATTTTGGTCACTTAACTCCAAAAAATAGTTATAGAGGTCACTCAATTAGGTGTTGTGTTGCACCATTAGTCACTTCCGTTAGAGAGACTTGACGGTAGAGACTAACGGTGCAACGAAACACATAGTTGAGTGACTTCTGCAACTAATAATTTAGTTTAGTGACCCAAATGTAATTACGAGTATAGTTGATGGACCATAGCTGCGAAAAACCCTAACATATTTAAAGCGTATAGCCGGTCGGCTATACTACAATTTTTCATTATAAAAAATAGTACTGTTTTTGACACGAACCCTGCCGAGCGCTAGGCGTCTTTTTTTTTAATTATTATAAATAGTATAGCCGCACGGCTATACATGGAATTTTTTTTTAAAAAAAACCAAACGTATGGCCGAGCGGCTTTACGGACATCGTTTTTAATTTTTTTTTATAAATAGTATAGCCGCACGGCTATACTGGGGATTTTTTATTTTTATTTTTTTTGGTAGCATTATTGGGGTCTTTTTATATATATATATATATATATAAATAGTATAGCCGTGCAACTTTACTGGAGTCCTTATTTATATATAAAAAAAATTTATAAATAGGATAGCTAAGCGGGTATACTCTTACATAGATACTATGATCTTTTTTTAATTATTTTTCCCCCATTCTTATTTATCGATAAGAGTAGTTTAGATCATTATTCATATTATTAGGCCATTAACCGAGTCTATATTATCTCCTTTTGAGTTTTTAAATTTTCAGAGTTATTATCCGTATAAAGAATTTAGTATTTTCACGTTCAATACCCATATTGTACATGTACATATGTATTTTTCATGTTTAATACACTTATTTTTTATCAAATTTTCAATAATACACACTAAATTCACGTATTATACATAAAATTTTCGCATATTATTGATTGAAAATTAACATCTATAAAGTATAAACTAATAATAAAACTTTTCAATATAATATACTAAAAGAGTATAGCCGTGCGGCTATACGTGGGAATTTGTTTTTTAAAACAAGAGTATAGCCATGAGGCTGTACTGGCGTCGTTTTTTTTTTTAAAAAAAAAAATTTAACATAAAAGAATGCGTATATTTTGTGAAATATTGATGGAAGTTGTAAAAGAATAAATAAATAAATAAAATCATGATTATCATGGAAGTTATAGAATGTTTATTGTGTGAAATATTGATGTCGCATGATATTCATGAACTTGGGTTAGATGGGTGAATTAGTTTGTGAGAAGAATGCATATATTTTGATTAAGAGGAAAAGTACATGGTCTAGTTGTGCTACTTTTGGAAATGCAAATGCAAGCCTTCAAATATTCTCAAACCTATTTGGAAATCATACATTGTCACATTTTCATTGTTTTTCCGTATTTCACGTCTTTGAAAACTTAAGGAACAATATCAAAGACTTCGAATTAAATTATTTTGAGATGGTGGAGTAAACCAGTATATCCTTTTTCAATCCAATCCAACTTCTTTAGTGTTGAAAATGGAAAATTTCAGGGAACAATATCAAACACTTGGAATTAAACTATTTTGAGATGGGGGAGTAAACCAGTATATCTTTTTTCGATCCGGTCCAACTTCTTAACTTCTTTAGTGTTGAAAATGGAAAACTTCAAGGAACAATATCAAAGACTTGGAATTAAACTATTTTGAGATGGTGGAGTAAACCAATATATCCTTTTTCGATCCGGTCAAACTTCTTTAGCGTTGAAAATTGCAAGAGTTCAGTTTAACTTTTTTGATTAAGTGTTGAAAATTGTAGAAATCAAATTTAACTTTTTTGATTAAGCAGAGTCGTAAAATATGGAACAAATAATTCCAACAAAGTCCTTAATTTTATATGATTGAGAAACCTTTAGCCACCCAAACAAATTCAAATTCGAAGTAACATAACTTGGACTTAATGTTCAAATTTGCATGCATACTATGATTTGATTTGTTGAAAATATTAACTTCATCCGTAACAAGCTTAGTATAGAAACATATGGTTTCAGGTCTTGCCAAATAGCTTATTACCCATCAAATGGAAAATTAATCTAAACTTTTAAATAACTTTAGGGTCAATTACACTTGGCATGTCCCATCTTTTTCACGAAACAGATAGCCCCACACCCCACCCACTCCTAAGACAAAACGGAAGACAAAAGTTATAAGCATACAACAAATGCCTTTCCCATAACATATTATATTCTTGGATAATATATTTTGCAAAAAATTTATTACCATAATCAAGTTTAGGGTACATAATTCAAGCTAAACACACTCTAAGAGGAACCTCAAACAAGGAATTTCTTTCAGCTTGGCTCCTCAGCACCTGCAATTTCCCTCTCCTCAGCTGCAGCGGCCATCAAATCATCAAAGTTTTCCGACTTCCCAAGTATGATCTCAATCTAAACCAAAAGAAAATAACAATAAATACATATAAACAAAATGGAACACAAGGTTATTTCTTATTTAGGGGATAGGGAAGACAAGACTCAATCGCTTGTCATGGATGTGGGGTGTAAAGTTATATGCTTCTTGAGCTGGAAGCCCTCGCAAAATAGTAGAACTCTTGTTGAGATGACCACAGAAAACAAGATTATACTCTAATGACGTACACTAAATGGATATGAAGATAAATTTTGAAAAGAACCCAGGAAAATTTTGCTAAATAGTCAAAAAGTAACTGCAAAGGAAAATAACCATATAAAGTTCATATTAAATGATAACACTATTGGTGCACTAAACTTTTAACCTCCATGTAGGAACCTTTACCAGGACAGATAGCCCAAGAATATAAATCCACACTTATTATCATGAATCAGACCAATCAAGTAGGGCAACAATAATTGCAAAAGGATCTCTCCATGCAAAACTCCAACGTTTCATTAACATAAACATTCGGTCATTCTTTTTAACAGACCTAAGCTACACATATTTCAAGATAAGATTCAAAACACATTTTAATAGAAATAAAACTTCAAATACCTTGGCTTTCTGGACTGGTCTCCCTCTAGAATCATCCTTTATGTCAACAGTTGATGTCATGATTTCTGCATTGATATTCAAGAATATATAAATTGAATAATGATAGTTGCTTTGCAGAAAGATATAAAAGTAGATAGAAGCCTCACTTTTCTCAACGGCCAGCCCATTGTTTTTCAGAATTTCTGCAATTGTAACAACAGTGGCAATAGCTGCAGTGGTACAATGAGAATTAATCTGCGAATTAGCATTCATACTAAAGGAATCCAAACTATAATAAAACACTACAATATTCAATGCAACTTAGCTCCCTCAAACTATAGAATTGCCTAAGTTTCAATATTCTTAGTTAGAAGTTTGTTTCGCAGAATCACATTCATTTCCCATGTTTGATAAGCGCACACAGGAGGGGAGGTTCCCATTCCTATTATTAGTGTCCAAACCCCATAAAATGGGATTTTGCATTCCCAAAAGGAGCAGGCAGGTCTCCTATCTACTGGCTTAAACTTCATAATAAATGACAATAACAACAATGACCCTATTTATGCCTTCTAAAAACATTAAAGAATTTCATTGGTTTCATAAAACTATCTCCCCTCCCAACGTTGCCAAATAATGAAATGGAGCTTACTGTCATGGGTTTCTATAAACCCATGGAACAGTAATGGGTATGGGATTCTTGGAATCCCATTCTGCAAAGCAGACAGTACCTTAGAGCAACCCCTCTACTTGTTAACTAAGCACTTGTCCATTTGTCCCTTCCAACTACCAATTAGAACAATTTTACTACAAGCCTTTGTTTCCCTGTTAAAAGTTTGTAACCTTTCTATGAGTATATATTGAAATAGTAAGGACGTATTTACTTGAAAATTGTAATAATCATCATATTAAACGTGAGCAAGGAAACCTAAGCAATGACCAAACTGGACTGACAAACAAGAGAACTTCTTCATCCTAGCCCACTGGAACATGTATGCAAGAGTCTACACTCTAGAAATTGTGAAACACGTCAAGATTTTATTCAAATTCTCACTACTAGAAAAAGAGTTATTACGACATAATGGCTCTGGGCAAACTTTCTCTTTCCAAGGCTAAACAAATGTAACATCCACACTATAGATCCCACTTTAATTCACTATGACCAACAGACATCAAACAACAGGAATGTTATAGAAACCACAACAGGAATGTTAACTTGTTTAATAATATAGATGAACCCAAAGAACACCCATACAAATGACCTAACATTAAGTTTCATTAGTTATCCAGAACTTAGTTAGGAACGTCAACAGTTCTGTGATTTTAGTGTCATGTCGAAGAACATATTAATAAGGCACACACTAGCACACGCACAGAGATCCACACACACAGTCGTAAATTTTAGAGCTTAATGAGATGGAAACAGCTCAATGATTTCATACCCATTCCTAAAGCAGAGAGCTCCACCTCATTGTACTGTTGCATATACCTCTGCAAAACAATCAATTGACAGAAACATGATGAATACAAATAATAAAAGAACTGACAAGAATAAATTATTAATCCCAAAACACTTGAAGAAGAGAAAGAAAAAAAAACTGCTTCGTTTATGTCAACCAAAAACATTCTATTTCCAGGTAAAGATTAATTTTGCAAGTTAACCAACAAACTCAAATTTCAGCAGAAGCCAGGCAATATAAAAAAGTAAGAAGAGAAAACCCAGAACCAATTTAGGCATACAAGCATATCTACACATGTATGCGTATGTAAATATCCGTACAAAGACAGAGAATTAAGAACAGGGTTGGGAGAAGGGTTTACCTTGGCAAGATTAACATAGAAGAAGAGGGGCTTTTTGGTATTCGAGACCTGAATTCGGTTCTTCTTGTGTGAATCTGCGATGATGATGTTGTTCACACCCTCAGTAATCTCCTCCATTGCAGTGAGCCAATTAAGTGAACAGCTTCCAAAACCCTAACCCTAAATTCCCTTTTTATCAGTCTCTCGGTTTTTTCTCTTTCTAAAATTGATTTCTCATATATATATGGGCCTAAGGTACCAAAAAGTGGGTCGGTCCGAAACGATAAGGATACAAGCATTACAGCAATTCGGTACCCACGGTACAATACTTCAAAGCACACAAGTTTTTTTTTTTTTGGGGTGTCATTCTGGACAGTGCAAAATTTCAATCTCGATCACTGAACACTAAAAAACTAAAACCTTGAAATATATACAAAAAAAATAGTTTCATTTTGTCATAATAGGAGTTTTGTTTATACTCTTCTCTTATTTGATTTCTTTGGGTAAATTGGAAGTCCTCACTTATTTGAAATTTTTTGAAGTGACCGAGTTCGAGTATTAGCATCTGTGTAGCATGTGTGAGTTTAGTATATTATCGCCCCTCTCAATAGAAAATATCCTCAAAAATAAATTATGTGTTTAATTATAGAAGCAAAAACCGCATTACACAACTCCAAAGTCATAAAACATTAATTAGCCAAGTATTTAACCATGTCTGTCAAGAAAATGTACGTTAATTATTAAGATTTTCTTTCAACTGTTCAATTAAACTTTGAAAATTATTTATGAATAATATATAATATGTTTGGGGAAATTGGTTCTGTGCAACTCTTTATTTCATTTAACTTCTTGTTAAAATGTGTGAAATAATTAATGCAATTATTGAAGTAACGACATTTCAACCGTCGAAGTTTGGGCTCATTCTTAATATAGCCCCCACAGGTTGGATGGTTGATCCTATAATGACACAGCGTCGGGTACTTCCTGTTTGGGCTTGGCTCTTGGTGTCATTGGATCCTTCGAGAGAGAGGGTCGCTTTACGGGCCTGACGGCCATTCCCTATCTCAGTTGGGCTTTGGATGACCTTAGGGTTTGGATTTTTAGTGTCTGGATGGAGTCCAACCACTTCCTCAAGTGGTCTGGGCCTAAGTTATTTTTGGGCTCTCATGAGTAGGCCCCATTGACATTTTGGGTGCCAACCCTTTCAACTCTCCGTAATTGATTGTGTTTATCAATAATATTCCATTTTTTTCGCAAAAAATTAAAAAATTAAAACAAAAAACAAAAAAGAGGTAGAGGAAATAAATAAGAATATGACAGCCCAAACTGAGAGCATTACCCAAGTGGGCAAACTGGTCTGCAACCAAATTCTTTTCCTTGCTAAAATAGGTCATAGGGTAAGCCCAACCACGGCAAATCAACTCATGAGGCATTCTATAGTGAGGGCCTTATATATGGCCCTTAGGTGAGATCCTATCTCTTAAACGTGCGATTATCCTAATCAATTTGATCCAACAGTTAAGAAATATGACATCACCTAAAAGTCATATATAAGACCCTCACTATAAAATTCTTGATCAACTCCTTATACTACTTCATAAGACTGAAAAGAGGGTGGCTCTCTTGAGTCTTGAAGCCTTCATCCCAAGAAATAGTTAGCCCTTAAAACAGACCCTCAAGGCCCAAAGCACACTCGTCTCTTGGGACATAAAAAGAAAGAACCCTTTGAGAGCTTTTGTTTGTGAAATCATACCGTCAACCAACCACAGTGCAAGCAAAACACCTTTCTGTTTATTTATTTTTTCTTCCTCTCTCTTTCTGGTTTAAGATATTTATTCTTGCAAGAAGCCTACCAGCTAGCTGGTTTGCACCTGAGAAAGAACAAATTAATATTTTTCTAATATTTGCAAATTGCATGCGCATGCTGCACTTGGTGCGTTAATGTATAAGCTGTAGAACAGTGGTGCATGTTGACAAGGATTAGCAAGGAAAAGCTGAGGGCTTTATCGTGCATGCCAAAACATGGTCACTTTCAGTCCCAGCATGTGTACGAATTTACCAACTCTGATTAAAATTCTATAAACTTTACAAGCTTTAGGACAAACGTTATCATAATTCATAATGTTGGTTGCTTTCGACATCACACCTGTGACCAGTTTGCACTGCTCCACTGGAGTATGTTTTTGGACATGTTGCCAAGTCTTAAATAAATTATCATACCGACTTACAAAAATAATATAACTTTATCAAGTATTGAGAAAAATTCGGTGACTTCATTAAATAATCAAAGAAGTATATTAAGTACTTGTTAATATATACTTAGTATAACCCAGGTGTAAAACATGATTCCTGATTCGATTAGATAAAGTACGTAGATTAGGCTAGTTGGTTAGAACAGTGAGTCCATTCCCTTGCACCCAAGTTCGAGTCCCCTTCCAATAGAGTAATAGAATAAATATAAACACCACCACAAAGTTAACTTTACATATGGATTAGTGGGTGGTGAGTACCAATAAATGGTTCGTTAAATTGGACTTGGATTGAGACTCTCTTTTAATGTTGTCTTAGTCCGATATGGCATGATCGATATGTGGGGGAGAAAATGAAAGTAGAGGTGAATGACTTTTCATGTTGGGCGGATTATGAAAGATTAGTTATAAGTTATCCTACCATTTTATGAGGGTTAGATTGAATAAGTTTTTTTCATGAGTTATTTATCTTCTATCTTCAACAAGATTATAAAAAATAAAAATAAAAAATTCATTTCTTCCTTAAACATGCTTTAAATATATAAAATATCCAATCCAATGTCACGAAACATGGCCATACGATAGTTTGATAGAGAACACTTTCATATATTTTAGTTGGAATTCGATACCAGAGAAAAATCGGAGCCTCGAAGCAGATACCTACCTTACTTGAATATTCCCAGAAGTGGTCTTCCCTATGTAATTAAAAACTCATAGTCAACACTAGAAAATTTTACATCATGCCAAAACCAGCTGAGGGGGTGCTTGAATTCAATTAAAAAATGTGTCCTCACTATTTTAGTGCCTCCAATCACTAAAACACCATACATGTTTTTTTTTTCTCTCTCTAGTTTTGTTTGTTCTCATACATTTTATATGCTAACTGGATAAGCTTCACGACATACTCACTCATATTAAACCCACTCAACAACATTAATATATGAATCACAAAAGTGTCACCGCAAGGATTCCAAAACACAAAGCTGCGCCCTACCAAAATTTAAAACAATTAATAACCCACAACACAAGTATAAAATAAACGTGAAATGCATGCAGATCATTTTCTTTATGCTTTAATTTCTGTTTAATTAATTAGATAATTAATTTGGGTGCTTTATTATCTATGCAACCCATTGTTGTCGCATAAAGCCGGTGATATTATTTTCTGTAGAGGCAAGTAGGCCACATGAACTTTATGTGTGCCCGCGTGGTGATGTCAGAGACAGAGAAAAGGGAGGGGCGGCTGCAGTTGTTCTCTACTGTAAAATTTTAGTGGAGTTTTGTTAGAAGAAGGTGATTGATCCAATTACGATCCTTTTCAGCAACTTGACCAAAAATCCTTTTCAGCAAAGAAGAATGAGTAGAGATTCATGTTGCGTAAGCAAATGAGATTTGAGGGTAATTGGTACATATATATATATATATATATATATATATATGAAATATATACCAGATTGAGGAAATCAACTCTGAATTTCATATACACTTTTCAGCAATTAAATACACATAGGAATAACAAACTCTTGTTTGAAATCCTAAAAGATAAAGCAGTTTAAAACTATCTCCTAACTCTAAGGAACAACTATTTGAATGAATGCAAACTGGAGAAACTAACGGGCTAATATTATCTGTACAATGAATTCAAAATGAAGAGACTAACGGACTGGTACACGTGGTTACAATCCTCTGATATGCCCCCTCAAGATGGAGCTCGAGATCGAAGTCCAATCTTGAATTTGAGATCGAGAAAACGAACACGGTGCAGAGGCTTGGTAAGTGCATCTGCGAGCTGATCGGCGGAGGATACATGAGCAACCCGAAGGACACCATTCTGTACCTGGTTCCTGATGAAGTGAAAGTCAACAGCAACATGTTTCATTCTGGAGTGAAACACGGGATTAGAACAGAGTTGGGTGGCTCCAACATTGTCGCAATAAATAACGGGACAGCAAGGCAGTTGAACACCAAGATCAGTGAGGAGATAGCAAAGCCAGTTGAGCTCAGCAGCTGCATTAGCTACTGACCTATACTCAGCTTCAGTGGAAGACCTTGCAACAGATTTTTGCTTGTTAGAACACCAGGAGACTGGATTAGACCCAAGATAGGTGACATAAGCACTGGTGGATGAAAAATCATTCTTGTCACCTGCCCAGTCTGCGTCTGAATAGGCGTGGAGATTCAATGGGGACTGACGATGTATTTGGAGACCTTCATTAATAGTGCCACAGAGATAACGTAAGAGACGTTTAACAAAGCTCCAATGGTCGGTTGTTGGAGTGTGCATGTACTGAGAGAGTTTGTTAACCGCAAATGCAAGGTCTGGTCTCGTAATCAAGAGATACTGAAGGCTGCCAACAACAGTTCTATACTCGGTGGGATCAGGTAGAGCAGAGCCTGACTTTAGCAACGGTGGGCTAGTTGGAATGGGAGTGAGCACAGGTTTGGCATCAGTCATATGAGTTCTAGCGAGAATGTCCAAAATGTAACGCCGTTGAGATAATAAAATACCGTGCTGATTGGGGACTACCTCCACACCCAAAAAATAAGACAGCTGGCCAAGATCCTTAATTGAAAACCGATTAGCAAGAACATCAACAAAGGAGTCAATCATCTTTGTGTTGTCTCCAGTGATGATTAAGTCATCCACATAGACAAGTATATACATATGGTGGCCAGCAATATTGAGAACAAATAGAGAGGTATCTGCATGGGAATTTTTGAAGCCAGAGTAAAGAAGAAAAGTGCGAAGTTCATGATACCATGCTCTCGGTGCTTGTTTGAGGCCATATATGGCTTTCCGAAGTTTGCAGACAAAAGATGGATGATCTTGATCAACAAAACCTGGGGGTTGTTGCATGTGGACATGCTCGGAGAGGTGGCCTTGGAGAAAGGCATTGTTGACATCAAGTTGACGCAAAGACCAACCCCGAGATACAGCAAGACTGAGGACAACACGAACTGTTGTTGGTTTGACAACAGGGCTGAAAGTGTCTAGATAATCAACGCCTGGTCTTTGGTGAAAGCCTTTTGCGACCAAACGTGCTTTGAACCTGTCAATAGAGCCATCAGAGTTACGTTTAATTCTAAAAACCCATTTACATCCAACTACATTTTGTGTAGAATTAGGTGGAACAAGTTCCCATGTCCCGTTTCTAACTAAAGCATCACACTCATCAGACATGGCTTTACGCCACTTTGGATCTTTAAGGGCAGTAGACACGGTGGTTGGCTCAAGGTCATTGGATTTTGAGAGTTGAGTAAGAAGGTTCATTTTAGTGATGGGTTTGTGAATGTGATTTTTGGCTCGGGTGGTCATTGAGTGAGTTGGAAGGGGATGAGGGTTGGGTGGGTTAGGAGGTGACGTTGGAATTTGTGGTGAGGGGGTTGAATTAGTGGAGGATGTCAAGGAGGGTTGGTGTGAGTGGTGGGGCTGGTTTGTGTTGGGGAATGGAACCTGTACTGGAGTGGATGTTGGGGCTGCATTTAGAGGTTGCTGAGAGACGATGACTTCAGATGGTATAGTAAGTGGCGGCTGGGAAGAGGGTGAGAGAATTGTAATGGGGGCAGGAATCCAAGTGGCAATGGGGTTGGGATGATGATTAGAGGACGGACCAGACAGTGAAGAGTAAGGAAACTGCGATTCAACAAATTTGACATGTCGTGAGACATAAATTTTGGAGGTTGAAGGATCAAGGCAGTAGTATGCACTTTGAGTGAGAGAGTACCCAAGGAAAACACACGGCTTGGACCGTGACTCAAGTTTGTGTGAGGTGTAAGGTTTGAGCCAAGGGTAGCATAAGCAACCAAAGACCTTTAATTTCGAGTAGTTTGGGACTGTTTGAAAGATTTTGTGGTAGGGGGAGGAGAGATTTAAAGTGGGAGTGGGCATTCTGTTGATGAGGTAGACGGCTGTGGCAAAGGCATAGGTCCAGTAGGAGATTGGTAAAGAAGCATGAGTAAGGAGGGCAAGGCCGGTTTCAACGATGTGAAGGTGCCTCCTTTCGGAGTAACCATTGTGTTCAGGTGTATGAGGGGGGGTGGTGAGATGAGAGATACCATTGGTGGAAAGAAAATTAGAAAGGGAAATGTACTCACCACCATTGTCAGAGTAGAGTGTTTTGATGGTGGAATGGAAGTGTTTTTCTACAATGGCTTTGAATCTTATGAAGACTTCTTTGACATCAGATTTGTTTTTGAGTGGGTAAAACCAGATATATTTAGTGAAATGATCAATGAAGATTACATAGTATTTAAAGCCATGATGTGAGTAAATTGGAGATGTCCAGACATCTGAAAATATAATTTCCAGAGGTTGAGTAGAGACAATTGCAGAGCTGGAGAAAGGCAATTTGTGGCTTTTATTGCAAAGACATGCATTACATGAAAAATCAGATGACAAAGAGGAGGATACGCCTAAGCAATTGCTAGAAACAATATGTTTGAGAATTGGAAAAGCAGGATGTCCTAAGCGATGGTGCCAGTCTAAGGATGTGGTCTTTGTTGCGGAGAAGGCAATTAAAGGAGAGGAGGTTGGCCACTCATATACACCATCTTTAGTCTGACCCTTGAGCACTGTTACCCCGGTCTGAAGTTCCTTCACAAGAAAAGTGGATGGTAAGAACTCTATGGAAACATTGTTAGAGGTGCAAAACTGTGAAATAGAAATTAGGTTCTTTTTCATAGTTGGAACACAGAGAACATTGTTTAATGTAAAATTATGGTGGGGAGTTTTGAGAGAGGTGGAACCAGTGTGGGTGATGGCAAGGTTAGAGCCATCTCCGATCATGATGTCATCAGTGCCCATGTAGGGAGCATGCAGGGAGAGGTTGCTGAGATCAGACGTGACATGGTGTGATGCACCACTGTCCAGAAGCCAGGATGATGAGGTGGAAGGATGGGTGGCAAGATGAGCTTGTGGTTGCCATGGTGTGCCTTGTTGGGAAGAGCTGGAGGAGGGGGGGTGTGAACTGGTATGAGCCGAAATGATGGACACCGTTTGGCAGTGTGACCTTGGGTCCTGCAGATTTGGCAGTAGCCAAGGTATGGCCTGGGAGGAGGACGAGTGCCCTGTGATGGATTTGGAGTTGCAGCAGGTGGGCGGTTGGTGGAGTTGGAGGATGGGCGCCAGTTGGTGGTGGTGTTGCCTTGTGATGGAGAAGGACGCCAGTTTCTGGTGTTGGTTCTGGATGTGGGATTTGCAGTAGCTGGAAAATGGTGTGGCTCAGGTGGGATGCTTTGAAGGGAGGCTTCAAAATTGAGGAGTTTTTCGTGAAGTTCTTCAAAGGTGATGGAGGTGTCTCTTGCTTGGACCGCGCGGACTAACTCTTTGTATTCATCACCGAGGCCATCGAGGATTTTGTCTGTGATTTCTTCTTCATCAAGGGAGGCGCCAAGAAGAGCAAGATCGTCGGCTCGAGTTTTGATGGATTGCATAAACTCAGTGATGCTAAGGGAGCCTTTGGTGGTGTATTTGAGTTGGTGTTTGATTTGTTTGATGCGGCCGCGAGAGGGTTTAGCATAAGTGTTGGCTAGAGTTGTCCAGGCTTGTTTAGATGTTTGGGCTTGAGCTATGAAGGAGATAATGGTGGGTGAAAGGGAGCCAATAATGGCGTTGAGAATCAGTTGATCCTGTCGGATCCATAAACTGTAGCTGGGATTGGGTATGGTGGTATTTTCTTGGGTCAAGGTGGCTGGTGGACATGGTTTGGAGCCATCAATATAGCCAAGAAGATCATAGCCAATGAAGAGGGATTGGAATTGTAGTTTCCAGGAAAGGTAATTGGTAGAGGTAAGTTTGAGAGGAGCTTGAGCAGCAACGTTGATGCTGATGAGAGTTTGATGTGGTGCATTGGTGTTTAGGATGGTTGCAGGGTTAGTCTCGGTAGCCATGAGTGCTGAAGAACAAGGGAAACGATGAGAAAGTGAGAAACGGATCGGCTTAGACTACTGATACCATACCAGATTGAGGAAATCAACTCTGAATTTCATATACACTTTTCAGCAATTAAATACACATAGGAATAACAAACTCTTGTTTGAAATCCTAAAAGATAAAGCAGTTTAAAACTATCTCCTAACTCTAAGGAACAACTATTTGAATGAATGCAAACTGGAGAAACTAACGGGCTAATATTATCTGTACAATGAATTCAAAATGAAGAGACTAACGGACTGGTACACGTGGTTACAATCCTCTGATAATATATGCCGACAGAACCATAATCTTCAACATGACATTTGAGGAAATTTGTTGGCGTGAATCTATTTCTACTACGACTAGATTTTGTAATTAATGTATTTTATTGTAATTACTTAATTTGAGTAAAATTAGAAGATTTTGTATTTTTTTTTTTTTTACTTTTGAATCAGGTTCCCACTAATAAGGCGAGATACCAGAGATCGGTTGGGAGATTGATCTATTTGTCACTTACACGCCTTGGCATTGCTTATGTGAGAAGTATTGCTAGTCAATTTATGCACACCTAGTGAGAATCATATGGCTACTGTGATGCGTATTCTGAGTTATACTCTTGGAAGGGGCTTATTATTTAAAAAGCATGGTTACTTGGATCTATAAGGTTACACTGATGCAGATTATGTAGGGAACATTACATGTTAGCGTTCTATGTCATGTTACTTCACCTTTGTTGGCGGTAACCTAGTTACATGACGTAGTAAGAAACAGAATGTTGTATCTAAGTTTTCTGCAGATGTGAGTACATAGGGATTCCCAGGGGATTTGTGAAATACTTTGGTTGAGGTGGTTACTTATTGAAATTGGGTTTAAACAGAGAACTACTACAAAGCTCCACTGTGATAGCAGTGTGCATCTGATATAGCTAACAATCAGGTGCAATATGATCGGACTAAACATGTAGACGTTTATCATCGTTTATTAAGGAGAAGATGGAGCATAAGTTAATTGCTATACAATTTGTGTCTTGTTCTGAGCAGCGTGCAAATATATGTTGACCCGTGTTATGTCAAAGTGATGATTCGAAGACTCACTTGACAAGTAAGGTATTATCGATATCTATGCACCAACTTGAAGGGGAGTGTTGGCATCAGTCAACTATTCCTTTTAGGAATATATTTTGTAATTATTTGTATTTTATTGTAATTACCTAATTTCAGTAGAATTAGTAGATATTGTACATATTTCCTATTTGTATTCTCTCTATATATAAGTATATATATCCCTCATTGAGAGAAGAATAAAGGGAGATTCACTATTATACCAAATATGGGAGCTCAAATTATAAAAAGAAACCCCATATGAAATAGACTTTATAAACACACCCAAAGCCCATTTACAACATAACAAAGAGGCTTTAACTTCTTATAAATTACAAAACTACCATAAATTTTTTAAAACAAGCCCAACCCCAAAATCTCTTAAAAATACCCAAAACACTCAATAGGACATTCAAGTAATTTAATAATCAATATTAAATTCAATAAGGCCAGTTGTCATTTTTTGGGTTTTTTTTTTGTTTGTTTATAGAATTTCAATGGTGTAGGGTTTATCTATAATATTAGTACTAAAAATGAGCATATCACTAAATATCTCAAGAATAAATATATCAATTTATCCCTAATTACTTTTGAGTTGGTATCCTATTTCCTATTCCAATACATATTATGGAGAGTGACATTGAACCTATAACCTTAGGTATAGAGTAAATTTTCTTGACGACTTGACTTGAGTTATAAATCCCTTATCTCTTCTTTACACTTCAGTTAAACATAATTACAGATCATATTAGGGCCATGAGGCATTATTTAGGGATATATAAAATTAATTTTCCATCCCCTTGAGGTATTTTCCACGTGCGTCGTCATTTTGAAACAGCACGATCCAACCTGACCTTCTGTGATGCATGCATGTGTTCCCTCAACATGTTGCCAGCTGACTCAAAAATCTTATCAACTATTTTACTGTTCATGTTGATTATGTTTTTGTCACTTCTTCTTGCTACACCTACATAGTCTACATTTTTTCTACAAATGGATGGCCGACTTGACAGTCACTTAAAAACCTGGAATAAAATCGAGCAATTTTGATTTGAAACCATCATGTTCCATTGAAAATTCAACAAAAACAACTATGCATAATGGATGCCTTGTCAACCGAACCTAATTGGGAGTAGTCTCATGATCAAGTTTTGTATTATGCGAGAAAATCATGCTAATTGGTAGCAAATTTTTTTAATTAAACAAATATACATGAACCATAATATGGTTTTTATACTAGTCATAGTAGGTGGAGAGTGATATATAGGTTTGGTTTCCTACCTGGTGCCTTGTTGTCTACTTTCAATTCTCTTCTCATTTTGGAGCTCTATGGCCAAGGACACAGAAAGTCACATGGACCACTCCTAGGAAATTTGAAATAAAAACACCATCAAGTTCCAACTTTAGTGATCAACTTGAAAACCTAGTTGGTGGTCCAAATGCCGACACTTCATATCCAGAGTCCAAAATGGAAATACACAACAACGTATGCAAGTTAGAGACTGTGTTCATGCTCAACTTGTGAATCTAAATCAGTGGGTGGAGTTCCAGTCACATTCAAACGAATGTGACATGTTTAAAAGTTAGCAAAGAGAGTTTCGATTGGCCTTCCAATTTTCGTTAATTAATCATCCCATTTTTCTTGAGCCAGAAAAAACTTAATTAGGTTGAATTCCCTTGTGTCGTCCAATTAATGAATGAATATCATATTAGATTATTGTTATGCGGCACATTGTTTTCTATCTTGACTTGAAATAGATATAAAAAATGTAAGTGTTTAGAATAACTCTTTGTAATTCACACAACCTCTTTTAATTAGGTTAGACTAAAAGCATCTCCAACAACATCTTCAACAACTTTAGAATGCTAAAATAGGTACATCATATCATCAAAATCCTCTTCAACAATCTTGTCAAACTCAGTCATCAAAGTTGCAACCCCTTTATTAAATTCAGTTATAACTTAAACATCCATACCTTAATTCATATTATAGGAAAATACTACAAGAGCACGAGATTCTATTAATTGAGCAATTTATAATAATAAACCAATCTTTAGTCTAGTGATATTTATCTCAACTTCATTATTGAGGAAGAAAGAAAGTTTTTTTTGGACGAAAAGAAAGAAAGTTGACTGTTCAATTCACATGTTTTAAATTTACACAAGAGAGACCAACATCCCCCAGCAAGATCAATTTTGTCATTTATCTATTCATGACCCGATTCGATTCAACTTTTTTTCTCGCTTTAGAAATTGACGCCCAAATGAAGACTCTAGAAAGAAACCCATTTCAATTTTCAATTTTCAATTTTCCACTGAGAAGTGGGACCAGCACGAAAGCTCCTCACCCAATAATATATTTCACCAAGAGCAAGAATAATAATAAAATATTGGGCTGCTTACGTGCCCGGGACCCATATATTTGTTGTCTCTATAGTGCTCGTGATCCCAGTCATCAGAAACGTGGAATCTACGTGTTAGAGTCATGGCTATCCGACACGTTGCATGGATGGACACGTGGCAGCCATGTAGCTCCGTCAACTTCCTTATATAAAGAGAGGCCCCCATTTCTTTCGGTGACAACCTCAACTTCTTCAAAGAATTTCTAAGTTTTTCGTCTCTCCATTTTCGTTGTCTTTTTTATTCATTTTCTGATCGCAGTTTGAAGCCACTTTTTTTTATCATCATCATCTTCAACACCATGAAGGAAACCATGGGAAACCCTCTTCATCTGAAATCTTTGAACCACATCTCACTCATCTGCCGATCGGTTGAGCAATCCATTGATTTTTACCAGAATGTTCTTGGGTTTGTCCCAATCAGGAGGCCTGGATCTTTTAATTTTGATGGTGCATGGTAAGTTTCACTAGTAATTAATCAACTCGGGAAATTAATTAATTCCCACTTTGAATAATGATGGGTTGATGGGAATTTTTTTTATTTATTTTTAAAACCCCAAAAAATTATTATTTTTGGTTTAAATCTTTATGAGGTTTTGATGATGAATGCAAGTTTATTTTGTGTGTTGTAGGCTATTTGGATATGGGATTGGAATTCATCTTTTGCAATCTGAGGACCCGGAGAGCATGCCCAAGAAAACTGAGATTAATCCCAAGGATAATCATATTTCTTTCCAGGTAATTATTTTTTTAATTAAAAAAGTCCATATAGATAGCTTTGAATTCTTCTGGGATTTAAATTTCCTTGTTTTTGAGTACGACTTGATAATCTTTGTATTTGGAGCTTATCTTAAATTCATATTGTTTGCTTCTAATGTTTTCTAACCTTGGTTTCTCCACTTCTTCATTTTTCAATGATTTCCTTTTCAATGGCCAAAAATAATATTTATTATATTATATATATGTTTCTAAATTCTTTTGGGTCCTAATGAGCAGAATGGCTTCCATGAAACAGGAATATCATTATTTTGTCATTCCAGACCAATAATGTTGTCGACACAAGTGACAACATTTTCACGTAACATAGTATTATTGATTGAATATAACAAAATAGCGCTATCACGTTGCAACTAATGAGGACAAAAATACAACTAAATAACGTAGACAAAGACAATAAGGCTGGCTCCAGCTGACAAGTAACATCCCTAATGTGCCACTTTCAATCTGATCAATTACTATTAGGTTCTTATTTGACAACGCATGCCTAACATGCCAAAGAGTCAATATTATACGACCATTACTTAACTCCCTCGTTTGCGAAAGATAAACAAACAAATCATCCTAAGATTTGTCTTGGATTTGATAGATACGATGAGAGAAGATATGAGATCATTGATTTGCTTTCCTGTGTATTATTGCAACTTATTTTTAATTTGTCATGCCTTAGTGTGAGAGCATGGGGGCTGTGGAGAAGAAACTCAAGGAGATGGAGCTCAAGTACAAGCGATCCATGGTGGAGGAAGGTGGCATCCACGTTGATCAATTGTTCTTCCACGACCCGGATGGCTTCATGATCGAAATATGCGACTGCGACAACCTCCCAGTGATCCCTATCGCCGGGGAGATAGCCCGGTCATGCTCCCTCGTAAACCTGCCTTTGTTGCCGCAGCAGCAGCAGCAGCTAAGATTGTTGCAGCAATAGATGTACGGGCTAATTATTAGTGTCAATAAGATTTATGAGAGGAAGAGGAAGGGGGAAACTACTCCTACTAAGTTGATTTGTGCTCCATGTGTCATTATTATGTGGTTTTTGTAATAACACTTTAATTAATGTTGAGAAATGAAAAGTCTTCATCCAAATTGAAGGTGGTGGTTTTTGGCTCTCAAGTGTGGGAATCTTCTGAGCTGGCCTGCATGTATTTTGTGTTGAGTTGAGTTGGAGATGGAGATATTTGGGTTGCTTTGAAGAGAATACTTCAATTATATTTTTATGGTGATGGCATCATCAGGTGTTGTTGTGTTCTGAGGGGTAGGACTTGGTACCTGTCCTTTTTAGCAATATAATATAGTAATATTTGATTGAGCTTTTGTACTTGGTTTGATTATATTTTTTTTCATATTCAGCTTTGCAGTACTCTGTTTCTGAATTCGGCCCTACCACAACTCATTTGTTGAGAAGAAGTTCAATCAAGTGGATTCTACAAATCATTTAATTTTTTTTTTAATATAGAGTGACAGTATTTTATTGATAAGAGGAACGGAAATAGGTACAAAGTCACTAAATATGGATAAGTTTTTTTCAATGAACAAATGAAATAAGAAGTTGAATTGATCCGAAGAGAATCATGCACAACTCACAAATTGATTAAAATCCCTAATTTAGCAACCAAAAGCACGCATATTCAAATCTATAATACAAATCTGTTGGTAGAAATGGAAGATTCATATTGAAAGTCGAAAATTAGGAAGAAATAGAACTAACAAACGATAACAAACTCCTAAAGAGTTCTTGAAAATTATTATACAAACAAATTAAGAAGTAGGATCACCGCTCCATATTCTTTCCGTAACCCGAAGAGAGCCATAGCGCCATACAACTAGACTCATAGTGTCGTGCTGGTTTAACTCGAACACAACGCAACCCGACATCTTCCTCTTCCTGTCATTGCAACTCTAAACTCATGTTGAAGACCGACAACTGGAGCCAAATCCTTGTGTATGTGGGCCAAAAGACGACAACTATCATAACTTCTTACAGTTTGTTCTACACCACAAAATAAGATAACAAAGCAAAATAAAGGAAAAAAAAGAAGCGATGAAAAGAGGATGAGAGGAGAGGAAGGCCGCCGAGGGGTCGGCTAGAGTTCTCTTTTCTTAGGATTTTACGAGGGAGGTTTTTTCTCCTAACTTTGTGATTTTTTTAATTAAAAAAACAAAGATAAAAAGGTACTAAAGGGACACGACCTACTTTACTCACTCACTCCACTCATTCACATCTTTTCAACTTTCACGAAGATAAAAAGGGAGAATACTTGTTCTTTTCAATCCACCAAATCAATCGGTGCTCCCAAATTACCTTTCACTTAACTTTATTGTTCTTTGAGATCAAGCTGAAAATGCAGTCGCATGATGGATACCGACTGGCCTTTATGAGAGAGCAATGCTTCAAGTGACCACCAAGTAGGCAAGTATGCCCAATAATTTACGAGTTCACTGAAATTATAACATTTTAAATTCTAGAGGGTGAACTTTAAATTTACTTAATATTCTATAATGTATGTGAACTTAAAACACACACCAATATTGGTGTGCCACGTGTACTAGCATTATCACACACCATAATTTTTCCTATCCAACAAACCACTCAAAGGATCTACAATGTGTAAATCTAAACTTCTTGTTTTTCATTTAATATCTGTTTTGTTAAATTTATTATTGGATAAAGTTGTAGTAAAAAAGTTATAGGGGTGGATGTGGGCTGTAATTGAGTGGGAATAACGTCACATAGTTAGGGCTCGTTTGGTACGTCGGACTGTACTGACTAATTTCCGTCGGATAGTATTAATCTGTTCCGGAGAGTACTGACTATTTATCTATAATATTATAAGGCGTTTGGTGTTGTTCCAGATAAATAGTCTAACTAAGTTATACTGTGTTTGGTGATGTTCTGGATAACATCATATCCGACCATTTTTAAAATAAAAAAAATTCTTTGATAATTTTAATGGAAATTGAGATTCAAATGACACGAATTTTTTTTGGTAAGATTCATATGACAAGATTTGTTTTTCAATTGTTTTTGCCAAGATTTTTTTTCATATAACCCATTATCATAATTGTAGTATCTCATAAAAATTCCAACATACTTGCAGGAGGAAGGGGCATATGCCTCAAGGCGGTGGGCAAATTGAAGATATAATCAATAAAAGGGTCAAAGTCTTTGGGAAAAAATATTAGTGGAATTTGATCACTTTCTAAGTGCCTGTTCACATAAAGATAAAGCATTGCTGTCTCTGAGACTGTGCAATTCATTCATTAATCCCATGTCCAATATTTCTCACTGTAAAATAGGTCCTTTTACGATTTAGCTTTCATTCATGTAAGTAGCATAACCTAATTTCAAAAACGAAAAATACATAACCTAATTTCTACAAAAATTTAATTAAAAAATTGAAACATATAAAGAATAGAAAAGAAGCAAGAAGAAGCATATTGGAGAGAGTATGAAAGAGAGAGAGTGTGAGAGAGATGGATATCTGGAGAAGAGTAAAGAAAATAACCTGTGGAGAAGATAGCAGAGAAGAACCCTAGGGAGAAGAACATGAAAAGAGCGTATGATTTTTTTTTTTTGTAGAACGCGTGCTTAGCCGTATAATTAAGCATGTATTATCTAAACCGGGATGTGTGGGTTGTATTAGTTAGTCAAGTAAGGAAAGTATTAAAAGCCCAACCCGTATAAAATAATCGGGTAATTAAATAATACAAGTTGACACCAAACACCTAACATAGACTATTTACTCCTATCCAGAGTCTAATACGGTGTACCAAACGAGCCCTTAGTGTTTTAGATTTTTTTTTTGATGGGGGAGGTTTGCTGTTGATTTACTCCATGAACTTGTACGTTACTTTCAATTTATACTCTCACCTTTTTGAAAAATTAAGTACACAAACTCATTTTTATTGTCAATTCCCCATGATGCCATTTCATGAAAACCTATGAAAGAATGGCAACTCCATTGCTGCTTTGCTGCCATCCACAATCCTTGCAGATCCCATACATCCTGCACAGAAACTGCAGATGCCTTTTGATTGGAGCCCACAGCCTCATGATACCCATTAATCAGCACTACTTCTCACAAGATAAGACAAGTCAAAATTTGCATCTTCACCTTAAATGAGAAGTAAGAAAAGAAAAAACAGAGATACCAGGTGTTTGTTTTGAGGGAATAGGGGCTTAAGAATAGTTAAAATTCGGCCGGACTGACAAATTGTGGCTCTTCAATAGATATGATTGAAGAAACAAAACCAATCTAGGGTTAAATTCGAAATGAAAGATATGAGATTCATATCTTATGCTTTTTGGAATATTACGGATTCGAACCTCTATATTTAGCATCGATGTATTTATTTATATCAACACAACTATCTAAAGAAAATCTTTAAAAGATAAGATTGCAAGCCAATTAGCTACCTAGCTAATGATTTCTTACATCATTAGGATCATGTGTGAGATGTAGGACTATATATGATCATGTTGACAAATGACTTCACTATGTGTGTATTTGATGTATGAGGTACACCATAACATTGGTGTACTAGCATACACATAACTAAAGGGTCTAATCAGATGTAGGATATGATATCAACGTTTACAAAAGAGGATACACGTCGTGGTGACAATACATCTATAAATTTCTCATGTTTAGTTGCAAGGAATGAGAAAACTCATGAATTGAGGAACTTAAGAATAAGTGAATAAGAAATTGGAATCAGATCAACTATACTCCTCCTAGTTGATTTAGTTTTCTTGGGTGTAAGTAAATGCAGGAAAGTAAGAAATTGCTAATTCCAATACCCACGTATTAATAAACACAGGAAAAAAAAAATTTGATTGATTCTGATACCCATTACTCAAACATGCCAATAGTGTGCCTTCTTCCCCTTGACACTATCACATATATGGAGATAAACAATCTAACCACATTAAGAAATTGATCTTATATATGTGTCCCCATGCAAAGTTACAAAAGCCAATACATTGGGAGAAACTAGTTTTCATTTCAAGATCTAAATTTTTATGCATCTGAATTAGGATAATGCTATCCATATATCCAGCGCAGGGTGCCATAAGTCAACATGCATGTGCTCTGTTTTTTTTTTTTGGGTATATGCATGTGCCGTTTTGTCTTTTTTGGTTAGTCCCAAAAAATTTGGGCTCTCATTTGACCAAAGACATAAGACATGAAATGAAATGAAATTTCTGACTATGAGAAAGATTAGCCTTGATCAGTTGGTTTTGCCTTAGAGGTTTGCTTAAGATAATTAATCTGACAAACTCTCCATAACGCCACTATTACCACCTAGAAGCACTTTTAAGTTTTAATGCCTAACACCTGCCCGAAGAGCGATTTTAATTTTTCCAAAAGCAATCCCAAACATTTTTTCGTATGCTTATTCCTCTAAACCTTCATATCCAGTGGGAACAAGCAAGTGATCAAGCAACAAGAACAATAAATAAACAATCTCATATATAATTTAATACGAACATAACATTATGATAGTGCAAGTAAATAATGGAGGAAGAGTACATCAATTAGAGGCCCCTCGCAAGCATTTGCTCATAATTCTCAATCGACTCAAGCCTTTGGATCAAAAGCTGCTTCCTGAACTTCTTGATGAACTCCTCTGCGCTTTCGTTGATGTCTTCAGTTGACTTCCTCTCGAGCTTATTCTTTGGTGCTTCCTCTTTGCCATTTTCCATAGCATGAGACCTGGAAGCTCCAACTTTCTCCACTCTAAAGCTTTTGGCTTCGTCTTTCTCGTCGACAATTACCGGAGACTGGTATGGATGAGGAGACATGGTGCTCTTCTTCATGGTTGCTGCTTCTCTTCAGTTTTCTCCAATCCAAGAACTGTTCACAAAAGATGAGCTTTCTGAGCTCCTTTGCTTCCATATTTATATGGGAAAAAAAGTGCTACAGTTTATTATATTCTTTTTTTCTTCTATTTTTTTAGCAAGATGCTAATTAATAAAAGATCCTCTTCCAAGTCAATTATTTCTCCATGATCAGTTTAAGATTTCAAGCTTCTGACTTTCTAGTTTGGTCAAGGAAATACAACTAAGAAGTTTTCTTTCAATAAAATTTGGCAGGTATTCTCTTGTTTCATTGAATTTTTAAAAGGGGTTTGGCTTAATCATATAGATGCGAAAATTGACCATCTTTCCTGTAAAGATTTTATGTATGTATTTATTTTGTAGTTATTAAGCTACACGCATGTGAGTGGACCTCTGAAATAATTTGCGGCTTAAGTCAAGGGTTGTTAAGGCCGAAAGATACCTTATTATTAGGCGCCATAATTGTTGAATCAAGAAATTATGTAATACCTTGGGATGCAATTATGTGTTTGTTTCTCCTCTCCTTTCTTTCTGTATTATTGGATCAAGTAGAAAGAGGAGGAAGAATTTTCTAGCTTTTTTCGTGACTCATGACTTGTTGTAATAAAGAATAGTATGGCATCTGTACCTAACTCTGCCCATCTATGGAGGTACACAGGATGCACACGTTGTATGTAATAATAATAATAATATTGCCAAGGGATCTAGCTCAATAAAAATAGACCTTGACTTGCAAGTTAGTAGTTTCAAGTTCGAACTCTCATGACACTTTGACAGTATGTACGTGAGAAAACCCGACCGCTCTCCTCGATCAAAATAAAAAATGAAATTTAAGAAGTACATTGCACATGCCTGCGATTAATTGAGAAGGTATGGCAGGTTGGCATCCATATGATATGGGTGACCTAAATAAACCTTAGGGATGGCAAAGGAGTGGGTTTGGATCAGATGGAAGTGACAAGAGAATACATTTTTGCGTTAAGAAGGCCAAAGGGGAACAAATAAGAACAAAGCCAAAGGAAGAAGAAACAAAAGCATTATTACGCTGGTGGACCAAAAAACACAGAGAAAAAGATAGGATATGAGGATTTAGTCGATTGGTTTGGATGAAGGCATTTGACCAATTCTTTTTTTAGGAAGATAAGATAGAAAAATTCTTAACCGGAGCATCTTATCTAACAAATACTTTGAGGTGAATTTCAAAACTTGGTTTGATAGGAGAATGAGCACATTTCAATGACTTCATACAAAATAAAATGCATGAAGAGATATCAACACAAGACCTTGTCAAGCACATTACATATTCCTTGTGTATATCTATCACATACGTACAACCATCAAATGTCGGAATTGATCACTGTGGTGCTATGTCAAAACAAATTATGCAATTTTTGAGCTCATCGCCATATATTTTTGTTCTCTAATTACACTCATGCATGCACATGTACCCAATTTCTTTTCCAAACATGTGTACATTATTCCAAGTCCATTTGGTGATCAGTTTGGTTCTATCATTTTCCTTTGTAAGTTGCTAAGAAAATCTTATGTATTTTCTTACATATGATATATATATAAAAGGGAAGTTCATATCCCTTTTTTTTTTGTCAGAAAGATAATTCCATTAAAAGAGGAAAAGAGCACAATGGCAATTACACAAAGGTAGGCTCAAAACAATAAGCCCAGCAAAGCACCACACATAGCCCATAGGCCCCAAAACTAAGCATAAACGCCAACAAGAATTCTATAGTGATGATTTTATATATGGTACTTAGGTGAGACCTTATCTCTTAACAATTGGAACAAATTAGTTAGTTGTTGGATCAAATTGGTTAGCCTGATCCAATAATTAAGAGATAGAACATCACCTAATGGTCATATATAAGGCCCTCACTATAGAATGACTCGCCAACAAGAATTCTATAGTTAGATCCTTATATATGGCCACCTAAAGTATAGGTTACACATAAGACCCACAAATTTGCCACCATGACCCAAACTCTCCCCAAAACACAAATACACAAACATCACAAGGACAACCACTCGAGGTTCACTAGCTCTATCAAATCCGAACCCACCAATGCACCATAGAGTATACAGTAACCCGAACTCGCATATATTTAAAGAGTATAACCGCGCGAATAGACAAGACAAGTATAAGTTATCTTTGTTTTTGTTTTTGGCCAAATATAAATTATCTTTGTTGACAAGGTTTAAAATAACGTTTACTTTAATAAATTTCTAGTAACAACCTAAAGCCCAAATAACCAAACACCAAGAAACCAAAAGGGAGGTGCTGCAAGCATCACAAACACTATGAGGATGGAGGATGATATATCAATTTTTACGTGTACAATAGTCATAAATTAACTGTGCTCCATCGATCTACAATTAATTAATTTAAATATATATGATTAACTCCCTAATTTCGAGAACGTGAGTAACTATTTGTGATAAAGAGCCTTGAAAAACAGAAGAAGAAAAGAAATATGCTCGGTGTGAACACCACTTTCGTTGTCGTAAGTGCCAGAACGACGACGACATGCATTCTGTCGTTTGATTTAAGCAGCGGACGACACCATCTCCTTCACAACATCCTTAAACTCTGTCCTGCAAATCCAGACTACGGCTATGGAAACCTTATACCGATTCTCACTTCGTCTAGCCCCGATATCCCTCGCCGGAATACACTTTTCGAACCCCGGACCTCTAAACCCGGAACCGGCCTTTAACACACATTTCCCGATCCGGAAAAGCTACAGCTCAGGCTCTTCTCCAGTTGCCAAAGCGGGTTGGCTTCTGGGTCTGGGAGAGAAGAAGAAAAGCCCGAGCTTGCCCGATATAGTGAAAGCGGGTGACCCGGTTTTGCACGAACCGGCCCGAGATGTTGAGCCAGGGGATATTGGGTCGGAGAGGATCCAGAAGATAATTGATGATATGGTGAAGGTGATGAGGAAGGCTCCTGGGGTCGGTCTTGCTGCTCCGCAAATTGGAATTCCCTTGAGGGTCAGTTTTGGGGTTTTCAGTTTAGTTTTTTCACCTTAATGGCTCAATTTTTGATAGTTCTTTCTCTGTTTTATCATTCGTTTTTGTTTGGCTGCTGAGAAAATACGGTGAAGCAGCAAAATTGTAGCTTTCTTTTTCCCCCTTGTGTTGGTTTCTGGGAAGGGTTAACTCTAAACAGTAGATAGACCTTTTAAATAGTCAAATCTTAGTTCAATTTAAGCTACATTGCTGAATTTACTGATGTCAATATTATGTTTTTTACAAGTAACTATTTTTATTTTAGTGCAACTTATTGCTTAGCTTAATGGGCGGTTGTAACTTGTATATGGGTAATGGGTGTTGTGGATATCATGTTACAACAACAAGTCTTAAATTCTTGTTGAAGATTAAAATTTGAGCAGTTCCTTTAATGAAATCCTTGCATTTAACAAAACAACTTCTTAATTCAGGCAACAAAAATTTCTTTCTCATCTCTGCAGATAATAGTTTTGGAAGATACAAAGGAATATATTAGTTATGCACCCAAGGAAGAGACTGCCGCTCAAGATAGACGGCCTTTTGATCTTTTGGTATGTTAATAATGTGTGCGAGAGGTGAACATCCTCATAACATATTAATTCTTAGCAGTGAAAAGGTTTCACTTGACCAGTATAACTTATTTTTGTTGTTTTTGAGGCAGGTGATTCTTAACCCAAAGCTTCAAAAGAAGAGCAACAGGACTGCGGTATTCTTTGAAGGGTGCTTAAGGTAAGGGACACAACTGGTTTTCTTTGTTGGCCAGAAACGAGCTAAATCTATAATTAAGTTTGGAACATAAGGTCAGTGAATCATCCCCATTGAGGAGAACAGAGTCTTCCTTGATGCCCTATTCTTCCTTGAGTCCCTGGATTACCGAATTATATCTAGTTCACAAACTGATAGGAAACATGATGCTACTGCATTATCAACATTCCTCATTTTGTAAATAGTTTTCATCTCAATGGTTGAAATTTAAAACTAGGAATTGCAAGAGACTACAAAAGACCACATCAAATGATGGGCAATATATGCGTTGTGTTATTAAATTATTCAGTAGTTTCTTTTGGCAATCACCGTTTTCTTAGCGGATCTCCATCAATGGGACATAGCAAAACGAACATAGGATCATCATCTTGGTATCCTTGTTTCTTTTGTTTGTGTAGGGTGCTCAACTTACTTAAGAAATATTTGCACGTGAGTTAGACCTTGATGATGATGTCCATGAAAATTCAAATTATCTAAGGTTGGTAATTTCTTCTTTCACCGTGATGTTTTGCAGTGTTGATGGATTCAGAGCAGTGGTGGAGCGAAACCTTGATGTTGAGGTTTCAGGTTTTGATCGAAATGGCCAGCCCATCAAAATAAGTGCTTCAGGTTGGCAGGCTCGGATTTTGCAGCATGAGTGTGATCATTTGGAGGGAACTCTTTATGTGGATAAGATGGTCCCTAGAACGTTTAGAACTGTTGAAAACTTGGATTTACCTCTTGCTGAGGGGTGCCCCAAGCTTGGAGGTCGCTAGCTTATAGCTATGGCTATGGAAAGGCACTCCAGTTTACAAAATGCAAAGGTAAAGCTGTCATATGCGATACTGAGATGTATGCAATTGATTCTGGTCTCTTTTGGTGCAATTGACTGTTGGAGATCAATTTATGATTTCAAAATAGGTGTGAAATTTTGTGCAATCTTCTAATATATTGGAAATGGCTTACTGTTGGACATCAATTTATATATACTAGCCTCTCTGCATGCGCGAAATGCCTTTCTTCAATCATGCAATGCTACCAGCGATGTTCCGAAGCCCATTCATTGGTCCTTGCTTGTGAATCATCGTTTCTGGGCAATGCAGAATTGGCTCTGTGGAAAAAGAAATAAAAGAAATCAGTGTAATTATCGAATAGTGCTTCCTGCTGATATCTGATCCTAATGTTAAATTGGATTGCTCATACATGTTATCTGTGTGTGTCATATGTTAATGTTAATCATGTTACCATTCTCAGTCCAAATCGAAATTTCATTCTAGTTGTACTTGGTACTCATATGTGCATAGTTTTGTAATGCTTGATTTATAGGTCAAATGAGAGTTTATTGCTTGAAATGACAATTTTATCCGTGTACGTGATGAGCACATGAATAAAATTAGACGAAAATTGCGATTGAGATTGATTACGGTAAAATTTCGTCACCTCATTTAACCTATGACCCACACCACAAGAATGAGTTGTGGAACTTGGATTATGGGCATAAATCTATATTCTAAAAAGTGCTAGAACACTTAATCTAGATAAGGGGACTTGGTACTAATTTCTTAGAGAAATAATTTATATATGCTAGTCGAAATCTATGCCATTAAGAAATGAATATCAGTCACCATGTAATGTGCACAAATAAGGAGACCAATGGTCTCAGAATCCCTATAGCACCTTGATAGTGTGTAAGTGTGAGAAACACCCTCTCTCTTATAATTTAGATTATCGCTTGTATTATAAACAAAAAACCAAAAACAAATCAAAGCAAGAATCTCACTAACTAGGGCAACCCCTTGTACAGCAGAGCCCTCAGGGGAATTGAGAAATGCAACACCAACGATGAGGACCATGAAAAGAGCAATCTTTGCAAAGTTCCTCTTCTATGATGGTAAAAAAAACTAATTAGCTAAGAAGCACTATTTTGAAAAGCTCTTACTACAAGTGCTATTGGATGAAATAAACCACGGCAACTCTTGTTATATATAGAATTTTTCTGAGATAGGGAGATTTGAGTAAATTACAGTGCCAAACAAAATAGTCTAATATTAAATACTGCATGAGCGGTGTTAAAAATCACATTTCACTCAGTTTTTATTGATAATTTTCAGAAGATTTAAGCCCCCAAAATCCCATGTAATAATGTATAATATGGCGCATTGCGGTGACTCTTCAATATTTCTTGAGTTTTCTAATAAAAAAGCAAAACTAACCTATTGCTAAGCATATATGAAGGCTTCGACCAAAAGAAGAAAAAATAAAAAAAATTAAAGGCAAAGAAGGAATCTCAAGTGGAGGAGAGCATAGGAAGTTTATAAAAGTTTGTTAAATTAATAAGAATTATTTACACTAACACCCCCCCTGAGATTTTCGGTGTTTTCACAAAATTTCCTGAGTTTTGAAAATTACACGAATATCCTCTTAGGTCTTAAATTGTTTTCACTAAACCTCTTTCCATTGATTTTTCATCCAAAAATTAATAATTTTATATATAAAATTTCTTCAAATGACAAAGTTAGCCATTAAGATTAGATTGCACATAGATTCGTTGAGGTTAATTTTGTTATTTGCAAAAGTTTTTTATGTATGAAATAATCAAATTTTTGGATGTAGAATCAATGAAAAGAAGTTTTGTGAAAACAAATTGAAACCTCAAGAGGTGTTTGTGTAATTTTTAAAATCTTAGGGGGTTTTGTGAAAACACTGAAAGCCTCAGGCATTTTTTGTGTAATTGTGTAAATAACCCAATTAAGAATGTACAGGAAATGGACTCGAACATGAGTGCAAAGGAGCAGCGGACCTGACAAATTGGCCTAACTTACATAATGCATTAATTTGATTATTATGTTTTACTATTCAATGTTTACCCAACTCCTTCCTTATGTTTTAGTTTACCCAACTTCCTTTGCCTTTTATTTTACAAAATTAAACTCTTCTTTCTCAGTTGTCATCGGTTCGGTGCTTTTGTAGGTATTCTTTTGTTTCTTTAAATTGTAAATATCATCTGGAAGTTCAGTTGTCCATTCCCAAACTATTCCTTTCTTAAAATTTGTAAACACTTTTTCTCTCTTTTCGTGCGAATAAGGAAACCAGTTGCACATTTCATCATAAGCTTCTTAACCATGAACATTGCAGAACATACATAAATATATATAAGGAACAAAGTTTATTAGTCATAAGAGGATATACAAAATATGTACAATTTATTTCAACGCATGGATTTCACCATCATCAAGGTCTCTTTTCTTCGATCATATTTGTTAAAGTGGGATGTATAAGGAAAAATTGCTTCAAGGATCCCATATGCCTTCAAGAACAAGATGGATACCAAAAAATAAAAATAAAATCCAATCTATAAGCTATATAGGTAAATATTTACCACAAATTCTATTGGGTTGCCCTTCCTCCATAGTCCAGATTGGCTAACCTCTGTGAATGAATGGTCTGTGGATTGACTTTCTGCTTAATGAAGTTTTCACCACTTGAAAAACTCGAAAAGCAAGCCGGTGGGTCGACTGGACCCAAACTTGAGCCCTGAGCTTCCCAGCAAAGAGATCTTGTAATTCCCCCAATGGATGATTGAAGCTGAATATCTTCTAAATATAATCCTTCACATGGAGAGTCATCACTGCAAGCAAAACTTATTGCTTCTTCTGTAGCAGAAGTCCCTTTAACGTGCACGAAGGATATATTCTCCACCTTTACTGCCGAACTCTGCATTTTCTCAGGATTTGGATGTTAGTATGTTTTAGATTGGATAGCTCAAAAAATATATGATGAGGGAGTAGTGTCTAACGCTCTTTGTTTTGCCTGGAGAATTAAGAACCCTCTCCATGCTAAGTATGATAAGAATTCCATACCTGATTTAGACATGGCAGCCAAGAGTCGCAATAATATTGATCTATTATTATTGGATTTGATACATTGTCCATCAACACATTCCGGAATGCAATGTTAGAGGCAAAACCACTACCTCCCTGATGAAGGTGTCAGAAAAACCAATTTCAATCAACTACATATTAGTTCAGATCAAGAGACAAGAAAAGGAGAAAAAAGAAAAAAGGTACATATGCCTCGTGTGTGCATGTGAACAGAGAACTTAGAGAAGAAAATTACCTGCCATGTTTTGATCCTCACTCCATTGTCCGTGTTAGACAATAATGCTGCATCAACCAATACATCATGCACGTGTGACCAAGAGTTTGACTTTCCCAAGCTTCCAATGCTTAAGAAGGCATTTGAAAATTAGTAAGGTGTACGTATGATTCCCAGAGTGAACCCTAAATGAAAGTGAAGATTTACCTTATGCCATGTCCAGGGCCACAAGCAATATTTATAATCCGGATTCGTGAAGAATTGCTGACTATTGAAATGCAGTCATCTCCTGGATTGAGTATAAGAACTTGATGTAAGATAATGAATGAGTTACAACTTACAATGCATATAGATATGCAAACTGGCACAAAAATCAACATCTAATTGCTAAAGGTAACAAGTAACAACCTTCTCTGCAGCAACTCGAAAAAAAAGATATAGTTCTAGGATCAAGAACACTGAATAGATTTAAATTTAGCAACAGTTTCCTTGGATAACTGACCTGTTCTTATTATGCTGTTCTTGACTTCAACGCCCCTTGATGCACTAATGTGGATTCCATCAGTATTGGGACTAACAGCAGGGGCCATCACTCTGAGATTGGATGCCACTACCCGCATACAGTTAGTGAATGCCATGTGCATTTGTTGACTATTGACAATCATAAGATCCTTGACCTTCAAATTCTTACACCTATGGAATGTAACTGCCTGGAATGTATTTGATATCCCAAATTAAGGCTACGAAACCATCAGAGACAAGAAACTTTCTCAAGTGAAATAATGGAAGTAAAATGAAAACAATATGAGAAGAAACGAAACACTGCTTGCTCATAAAATAAGAAAGCACTAACCGTTGGAGCATGTCGACATGGCTGCCACAAACAAGTTCAAGCTAGTTTTAGAAAGATGCAGGTAGAATCGTCTTTAAATGAAACATAAGTTTACAGGTTCAAGAGAGCAATACATTTGTTGAGTTGGTCTTGCAAGACCGAGCCCACCACTCCTGTCCCATCCCATTGATTCTCCCTCCCCCTTCTAGGGTAAGGTGGTTCACTCCATGGAAATAAAGCCACTTACGTGGATTCAAACCAATCCAAGCATCCGGATCTTTAGGAGCAACAATCGTACCAGAGATCTATTAAGACATGCAGTCTATTAAAGTGGATGCAGATAATTTTGAATGACAAATATCAACTGAACAATAGATGCATTATCATCTAAATACTGCAAATTAGAAGGGAAGTAAGAGAATTGAATCATACCATTAAAGTAACCTTCGATCTACACGGTCCAGCAATATCGACAGGGTGGACAAGGTAAGTGCTTCCAACAGGAATTACAATTCTCATACGCATGGGCAATGAACAAGCTATCTCCCAAGCATTTTTGAAAGCCTGAAGGGAATGGGAAAAAATATCATTCCTGGACACGGGACTTCACTAATAGGTTTGTGCAAAATAATGCACAAGAATGGTGCCTGCTAAATTCTCACAAAATGAGGCCCCAGAGCTGTCTCATCAAGCATAAACACCTGTCGATGTCCTACATAAGTTATATATTAACTGATTTAATTCTGCAGCAAACTTTGAATATCTGGGGATTTAATACCAAATTTCTTAAGTCAATCATGGTTCTGCAAAATGGGCACAATTCAATTTCAGTTCAATTCACAATACCTACCCACATAGACAATGAATTGTAATCACTCAGTTCATAAATTGAGCCATTGAAACAACACTAAAGTAACAATGTTATCATTCTTATACCCAAAATTAGAATTTCCAAAACCCAGAAAAGGAAAGAAAATGGAGACAAAATTAGTAGATGATCACTATATACACATTAAAAGCTCAGCACATAAAGAACTGAAATTTGTTACCTTAGAGTCATCAGTGATGCCATCTCCTTTTGCACCAAAATCACCAACAAAAAGAACCCTCTTGGATTTGGGACGGGTTCTGGTTGACCCGGATTGTGGGAGCTGTAAGAAAGAGTCAAAATTTTCTCCATTTGCAGTATTTGAGCTAGCCAGCAGAAAGAGCATGTGAATAAGAACAATTATACATTTTGAAGCAGTTGGCAAGATCTAATGCTTCTCATTGTGTCAGAACATGACAGAAAGATCTGAAGATTTCCATCAACACATTGGAGAATCTTAATAGCCCAGAAAGACACAAATGTAAGTTTTAATTTAATTACTCAAAAATGAAAGTGTCGGTCTTTGTTTATCGGATTATAAAAAAATAACAAAAAATAAAAAGTCGCAGGTTAATTTTTTTTAATAAATGATGCTCCTTTTTGTTAGTATCTTTTTTTCTCTTTCTTTTTTAAATTATGTCGGCTTTGAATTTCTCCTTGATGAAATGTCAATCAACATGAACATCTTAGGTCATGTTGTGCGGGACTGTGCAATATCAACTACAGACAACCCGATTATCACAGGAACCATACTATGGCAATCAGATATTCTCATTTTGATTGGGCTCAAATAACGGGCTTAACCCACGGGTTGGCCCAAATTGATATAGGATTCATCTTCAACTGAACATTAATTCATGGTCGACTCTCTCGTCTGCAGCTCCCATGGCTTCCACTTCCCGCAACACTGGCCTGCTATAGAAAGTGCTGCAACTCTCTCTCTCTCTCCAGATTTCCACTCTGTCTTTACTGTCTTTCCTGGAGAATCCATTGAAGAATTCCGATAACACTAAGCTAGCGTTCACACCAAAGAAGCCACTGAGCAAGAGATTAGAATCTAGGAAGTTGAATTGGAAGCTTCCATTCAGGCCCTGGAGGTTTGTTATTTTTGCTTTGATTTCATTTGTTACTTTTGTTCATTCTTGGTTGATTTAATGTAGTTTTTTTTTTCTTCCTGAATTAATTGTATTTGCCTGTTGTTTTTATGTTGTGAAATAGTGTAATTACTGATAATGTGGATGCAATTACTTAATTTTTTTTTTAAAATCTAATTCACATTTAAGCATGATATTCCATAAAAATGTGGATGATTTGCGTAGTGCTTACTTTTATTGGTAATTTTAGAGATGGGTAAAGATGAATCAAGGAATCATGTGCTTTGCCTATCAATTCACGCAAGGCAGGAAAAATGAAATTGTAAAGCAAGCTGATCAAATCATCTCTAATAGGCTTTCCTATGGTTAATGAATTTACTTCAAGGAATGTTCTTCACATTGCTCCTCAGGAAAGCACGGGTCAAAAATACTCAATACAAAAGCTCTCAATAGTTATATTTGGAGATGATAATTGGTAACGCTAAATACACACCGGCTGCACCACTATATAAACAGTTTAGGCTCCATACCTGTTTTGTTTTAATTCAAGTGACACAGGAAACTATCTTGATTTCTGTAGGTTAGCATTCTGTCCCACAATGCGCATTCATCGTTGATTTAATTCTGTTGATACCATACTATCCTATACCACCTGTTAATATGTCCTGTTCATTAACAAACATGAAACATTTGCCTGACTCTATAATTTTAGTTTGAGATTGGAAGTCACAGATCTGTAATAGATGTATAATGCTCAGTAGCTATTTTGTGATCTGAACTATATTGTTTTGCTCTTTTCTTGTTAGAGCTTTATTGGAACTATTCAAGTGGGTGCTCTTTTGCATGCTTGTTATTCTTTTTCGTGTTACACACATAAGACTGCTATTATTTTTTCTTCAGGTTGGCATCTTGAAACAGATTTGATTGCTTTTCGGTGCTTATGGGGCAGATGAGTTGTGTTTTATAACTAGTGCTGCCCCATGAGCATCATTCAGAATGCTTAGACTGATATATCAAATTTTCAAGTGGTTTTAGGACTTATCTTACAGTTTATGGCCACTGCCTTCCAAAAGTGATTGCAGTTATTTCATCTTTCACTGTTTTCCTTCTTTCTTATTTGGGTTTTTTTTTTAATTTTAACAAAAAAATTCTAATTCTTGTGTCTGACCCAAGGTTTCAGGCTGCTCAGGAGTGCATGCACCTTGGACTACAAAATAGAGATATGTGCCTTAGACTATGAAAGTTGCATAGTCCAAAACTTAGAACCAATGCCAAAATTTCATGTGTGCTTATTCTGTCCGTCCACTCCTAAGAAAACTCAAACCTATTATCTCTGTCCCATTTCACTTCTGTTCCAGGAACTACCATTCCCTCCCTTTTAACTACTTTTTTAACTCTTGCTCTTCTTTTTCAGACCTTAAATGCATCCATGCTCTAATCTTCCAACATGGATCCAACCAAAACCTTCTCCTCTCCACAAAGCTTGTTACTTTGGCATCTTCCATGGCCCCTACCATGGATTATGCACGAAAACTGTTCGACACAATGCCCGAAAGGGATGCATTTCTTTGGAACACTTTGATCAGGGGTTATGCTGATCGGGGTCCTTGCCATGAAGCCATAGTTTTGTACAGAACCATGCATCACAGTGGGTTGTCACCTGATAACTATACTTTCCCTTTTGTGGTTCGCTCCTGCACAGTGCAGTTGGCTTTGAGGGAAGGGAAAGAAGTGCATTGTAACATTATTAAATATGGATTTCATTCAGATGTGTTTGTTCAGAGCTCTTTGGTCAGTATGTATGCACAAAGCGGTGAAACTTTGAACTCAGAGATTGTTTTCAGTGACATGATTGTGAAGAACATAGTTTCTTGGACTGCGATGATAGCAGGCTATGTGCAAAATGGGTTCTATAAAGAAGGGTTATCTGTTTTGCGAGATATGGTTACTTCAGGGACCCAGCCAAATGTGGTTACACTGGTCAGCATCCTCCCTGCTTGTGCTAGTTTAAAATTTTTGGGTTTAGGAAAACTAATCCATGGTTGCGGAATTAAAGTTGGTGTTGACTCAGATATGGCACTCTTGAATGCTTTGATTGCATTTTATGGTAAGTGTGGGAATCTTGACACGGCAAGATCTTTATTCAAAGGGATGGTAGTAAGAAACCTGGTCTCGTGGAATGCAATGATCGCCGCTTATGAACAGAACAATGCAGGGACTGATGCAATAAAGCTCTTTCGTAGGATGCAAACTGAAAATGTAGAGTATGACTATATCACAATAGTCAGTGTTATTTCAGCCTGTGCTAGCTTGGGTGCACTGAACACTGGTAGATGGTTGCATGAGCTGGCTCGAATGAAAGGCTTTGGAACCAATGCTTCAATCACAAATGCACTCATTGACATGTATGCTAAGTGCGGGAATATAGATCTGGCCAAGGATGTATTTCAGGGATTGCCTCATAAAAGTGTTGTATCCTGGACATCTATAATAGGGGCTTGTGCATCTCATGGTCATGGGGATGATGCTCTCATGCTTTTCTCAATGATGAAAGAGCAAGGTACTAAACCAAATAGTTTCACTTTCACTGCTGTTTTGACTGCTTGTAGGCATGCGGGTCTAGTAGAAGAAGGGAGAAAGCACTTTGAGAGCATGATTAAAGACTACTCGATCTCCCCTGGTGTAGAGCACTATGCGTGTATGGTTGATCTTCTTGGTCGTGCTGGTTGCTTGCTTGAGGCATATAAGTTTATTGAGACGATGCCGGTTGAGCCAGATGCAGGTGTGTGGGGAGCTTTACTAAGTGCTTGCAGGATACATGGCAATGTTGAGCTAGCCGAACTTGTGGTAGCCCGCCTATCACGTTTAGATACTCAAACTGTTACATCCTATGTTCTTATGTCAAATATATACGCTGAAGCTAGTAGGTGGGAAGACGAAGCTAGATTGAGGAACTTGATGAGAAAAAAGTTGTTGAAAAAGTTACCTGGGCAAAGTTTTGTTGAGGTAAATTGAAGATTTTATGCTTTTCTTTCAGGTTCAAGATCTCCGGCATCTTGTCTGACTTAAATTAATTGGATTTTTTTTCATCACTAAAGATCCCCGTCATATTTTTTTTGAAACAAAATAAAATTACAAAGATCCCAAGGAATTCCAGTATTCCGAATATATTTAACAACTATAGAAGCCGGAAAATTAGAAAATCGAACAGATGGTTGTGCAAATTCATGTCCTTCAGCATATATTTAACAACGTGTTCTTAATTAAATTCTTAAAGAAACAATTTTGCATGAGCTAATCTCATGAGAAGAATTTTTATGTAACGAGAATATTACTATAACGGTACATTAAGCCAATTACGCATTGCCATATGAGAAAGTATAAACACCCAGTAGTCCATAATTGACTTGAGATATGTCTCAAATCTAACGCATAACGCATTAAATTTGCCTTTAATAATACTTAGATGCTACAAACTACAAATTAACGTGAGAAAACCAAGAATCTCACTAGTTGGTGTAGCCTCATAAACTCGCGTGCAGAGGCCTCATAAGAGTTGTGAAGTGCAATGGTAATAGCCAGAGATATGAGAAAAAAAGCCTTTGCAAAGTTCATGTTTTATGACAACAAAAGAAAGTCCAAGACAAACGACTAGGGAGGCACTATTTTGAAGACTTTTAATTATAGCTAAAATGCTTTTGGAGGGTGGTTCATTTATACTCTAATGCAACACTAATCCAACAATTAATTCATAATGCTCAAGGACTATTTAATTACTTATCTTCCATCCCATCAACTTGTTTGTGGTACATGTAAGGTAATCGAGTCTTAATTGTAATATTATGAGGAATTTTTTTTTTTTGAATAAATATTAAAAACAGAGTATGGCCGCCCGGCTATACTATTATGTGAATAAATATTAAAATCAGGTCTAGCCCGGCGGCTATACTATTTTTTGAAGAAAAAAAAAGGAGTATAGACTCCCGGCTATACTATTAATTTGATTTAGAATATGAAAAACAAGGAGTATAGCCGACCGGCTATACAATAAATTTGAAAATCGGGTTTAGCCGCGCGGCTACACTATTTACTTAAACAAAGAAAAAAAAAGACCTAGTATGGCCGCACGGTCGTACTATTAATTAGAAAAAATAATAATTTTGACTAGTTATAACTGAAGATTTTGGCCATTTACAATAATTTGTTTTAATATTTTAGTATATTTTATTTTTTGTCAATAATATGTTAAAATTATGTGTATAATAAGTGAAGTTTGTGTGTATTATTGAAAATTTTGTAAAATAAACGTGTATTAAACATGAAAAATATGTACATACTTGTATTTTATGTTTGCTTTTTATAAAAGAAAAAAAAATTTGTATTTTACTGAGTCTTTAAGATGTGTAAGGAAAACGGCAGTATTATTGAAAAACACATACGTACATGTATAATACGAGTATTTAATCGGAAAATATACGAATAATAACTCTAGAAAAAATCAATATGAAGTATTACATGAAAATGTTAGTGTTATTGAGAAATATGTACGTACGTGTATAATACGAGTATTGAACGAAAATACTAAATTGTTTATACGAATAATAACCCTAGAAATACTATTAATATGAATAAATATTATATATAAAAAAACGTATTATAGCCGGGCGCCTATCCTATTAATTTGAAAAAAAAATATAAAACTGGAATATAGCCGATTATAACTATTATATTGGAAAAAAAAATAAAAAGAACACGTTGCGCGGCTATACTATTAATTTGAATCAAAGTTATAAACAAAAAGAGCATAACCGCCCAGCTGTACTATTAATTTAAATAAATATTTAAAAAAGAGTATAGAGGGATGGCTATACTATTTTCTTTATTAAATAAATAAATAAATAATGGAGTTTAGCCGTCGGCTATACTATTAATTTGAAAAAATATTAAAAATTGGAGTATAGCCGAGCGGCTATACGATTTACTTTAAAAAAAATAAAAACACTATTATGGCTGCACAGCCGAACTATTTATTAGAAAAATGAAAATTTTGGCAAGTTACAACTGAAAATTTTGGCCATTATGTAATATTTTACAATAATTTATTTTAATATATTTTAGTATATATTACTTTTCATCAATAATATGTGGAAATTATGTGTATAATAAGCAAAGTTTGTGTGTATTATATAAACTTTTGTAAAATTAAATGTGTATTAAATATGAAAAATACGTACATATGTGTATTTTATGTTTTCTTTTCGTAATTTAAAAAAAAACTTGTATTTTAGCAAGTCTTTAAGACGTGTTAGGAAAACGGAAATATTATTGAAAAGTACATACGTACGTGTATAATACGAGTATGTAACGGAAAAATATAAAGATAATAACTCTAGAAAAAATCAACATGAAGTATTATACGAGTATTATATTGAAAATGTCAGTGTCATTGAGAAATATGTACGTACATGTATAATATGAGTATTAAAGGGAAAATACTAAATTGTTTATACGAATAATAACTATGGAAATAATATTAATATGAATAAATATTAAAAAACGGAGTACAACCACTCGACTATACTCTTAATTTGAAAAAAATATATACATAAAAAAAGGGGAAAATAACAAATTTTTTATACGAATAATAACCCTGGAAATACTATTAATATGAATAAATATTTTTTTTAAAAAGGAGTATAGCCGAACGGCTATACTATTAATTTGAAAAATATTATAAAAAGGATATTATGTGGAAAAACAATGACATGGAGTATAGTCGTGTGGCTATACGTTAATTTGAATAAAAGTTAAAAAAAAACACGGAGTATAGCTGCCGGCGATACTATTAATTAGAATAAATATTAAAAACAACGTATAGCCGGTCGGCTATACTATTTGTAAAAAAAGAAAAGGCGCATAGCCGCCCTTTAAAATTTGAAAACCACGCAGTATAGCCGCCCAGCTATACGATTAATTTGAAAAAAAATATTAAAAACTCGAGTATAGCCGCACGGCTATACGAGTTACTTAAACAAAAAAGAAAAAAGACCTAGTATGGCTGCATAGTCGTACTATTTATTAGATGTATAACAATTTTGGCTATTTACTATAAGTTCTTGACAAGGTATGAACTGCGGGTTCATATTAATATTAATCTTAATAAAAATTATGAACTTTGGATATATATATATATATATCTAAAACTTCAAGGTCGAGTACATATATCAAATTTTTTATTAAAAAAAACATTTGATTTTAAACTTCAGGTCTAAATTTGTATTGATATGATATTGTTCAAGGTAATAAAATAAAACTATAATATAAAAAATAGAAAATATGAAATCCAAATAATGTCGAAACTTCATGTTCTTAACATGATGTATATTTTTCAGCCCAAAATCATAATACATATGCACTTATTGATATATCAATTTGGAGGTTGACAAAATTAGAACTTCAGGTTCTAGAATTTACCTATTTTAATGTATATGTGGCCGAAACTTATAGTTTGGATTAGACATAATTAGAACTTTGGATTCTAAGATTTTTGAAATTCGGGTCATATTAGGTACTTCAGGTCCTTAAATATAAATTATTGAAATTAAAACAAATAACTGAATATAACAAGAAAAATAAAAATAAAATAAAAATACTGTAATAAAATAAACTGTTGGAACTTCTAGTTCTAGTTAAAGAAAAATCAAAGAACTCCAAGTCTTGATTTGCTTTCTGAGAATTGCATAACTCCAAGTCCTTGTATAGATATGATATGGATTGAAAACTAAGAGATTTTGGGTCTTTATTTAATTATATAAAAATAATTTAGGGACTTTGGGTCCTTGCATAAAATAAAAATGAAACCAAAGAAAAGAATTAAGTAAAATAAAATACAACAAAAATTAAAATATTGCAATAAAATAATTGTTAAAACTTCTGGTTCCAATGAAAAATGAATCAAAGAGTTTCAGATTTTCATTTGCCTTTTAAGCATTGGGGAATTTCAAGTCCACATATAATTATATTATAAGGATTAAAATCTAAGGATCTTCTAGCCCTTACATGATTGAAACAGAACTGAGGAATTCTAGTTCTCCATTAGTTGTATAAGAACAGAGATTCTTGAGTCTCTCACTTTGCTCCTTAACGAAAATCTTTGATTTCTACAAATAACAAAATACATTTGAAATCTTGTAAGTAGATAGATATGATAGATATCTATAATAAAAATGCAAATGTGTCATAACTCATGCACTACCTATGCAAATGAGAAATATAATAAAACAATTCTTATATGTTTGGAATCTTGTCATTCAACTTCTTTTTGTTGATGCACTTCTTTCCATTTGATAAGCCTATGTAACAAGAGCTTTCATACTTGAGACGAAACTGTGCTATCTCAAGTCGTTAGAGATCCATGTTGATAATGTGTTATATAACTTAAGGGAGTTTATAGAGAGAAATGAGGAGTTAAAGGAAGACAATGGAAATTACTCTCTCTCTCTCTCTCTCTCTCTCTCTCTCTCTCTCTCTCTCTCTCTCTCTCTCTCTCTCTCTCTCTCTCTTGCAACTACGTTGACTTTTTGGTCAACCATGTTTTGCCGACCACATGGTCGGTAACCGGCGGTATTCAGTGTTTGCGGTACAACCGCATAGCTCTAAATATTTGTGCAACCTTATCTCCCAATCACTTGTACTAAGATTTTTTTTTTTTATATATATAAAAACATTGGTCCCTATGCCTAAACAAAAATCCCAACTTTTTTATATAGTAATGAAGGCCGACACAATTACAGGAATTTAAGCAATAATAGTATTTGTTGAAAAAACTAGCTACTTCAAGCTGGTTGCCATGATATCCATCTTTCTTTTGTGATCCACAGACTACCTAGATCTTGAAGATTCTCCGATGTTCTACTTTTTTTTCTCTATCAACTGCAACAATTACGAATTATATTCAGATACGAAACATGTTTTTTTTTTCTTTCTTAAATCATTTTTAAAACCCACATGAAACCCAAGAAGTTACAAACCCAAATTGCCCAAAACTTAATAATTAATTGTTCTAGACTTCATTTAAGCTTAATTTCCTTCGTACATGATTGAGATTTCCTGAAGAACCCCCCATACTTAAATTTCACTCGTAACCAATCAAACTAAAAAAAGTAAATTAAAAAAAAAAAATTCATATCACAAATATACCATCGTTTTTGCTCCCCTTCTTTGTTGTCTAAACCTTTTACATCGTTTTTGCTATCCTAATTCTACCGTAATCTACGCTTACCAAGCCCTTGCTCTAAGATTAGTACTCTTTCTCGACTGTTTACCAAAACCGGCACAAAAGCCGCATGCAGAGACCTTTGGCGACGGAGGTTCGATAGCCGGTGTGACCTTCCCAGTCCTGTAGCCGCGTCCCCCACCGTTGGACCTGCTTCTACTGACGGTGTTGATTGGTTTTGGTGCCCTAACTCCCTCTATAATCTCAGCCTTCTCTTGGTCTTGTCGTGCTCTTCCTCCTTCTTCTTTTAGCAGCGGTGCTCCTTTGAAGTGCTTGTCATCCCACACAAACCCTGAAGAGCCTTGCCTCCTAAACGACACCGAAGATCTTTGCAACCCAGCCATTGCCTCTGACCTCTGTGTTTCTCTGTAGATCCTTGCAAATTTATTGAGGTCGATATTTTTAAGACTAACTTGAATAATTTTGAATCGAGGGCATAAACAAGATGTTATGTGCCTGGCTTTTCTCAAGTATATATATGAGGTGGAAATCCCAAACACTGGGTGCAATAGAAAAGGTCATAAAATTGCAGCTCAGTTATTTCCCGTTTCTTCTAAAAAATAACGGGCAACTCAGTCAATATTGTATGTTTTCTTCATTATTGTACTTATTAAAAAAATATTTAACTCAAAACTTTCCTTTATTTTTTATTTGTTAACTCACGTATTAAAAGTTTGTCATTAACTTGTACGATAAGTTTATATATTTTTTTAATGAATTTATAAAAGTATTAGGATTATATCTTGTATAATAATATGGTCAAACAAAATTACCCTATCTTTTTATTTTATATAATTAATGATAATAAGGACGTGACGGAATTTTGTTTGTCCACAGCGGCTGACCTAGCTTGGTCATCAAGACCGCCTTGTTTTGATGCCGTGTTCAATCATTAGGAGTTTTTTAAGTGCATGACTTCATTTTTGGCGCCAACTAATCAATGATTAATTTATGTTTAATTTATATGAATGATGAAGACGATATATATATATATATATATATTTATGATAAGTTGGATATTAAATCATGGCTAAGATCATATGGATGAGCTTGGCTTTCTATTCTCTATTACCACTGCCTTCCAAAAGTGATCGCAGTTTTATTTCATATTTCCTTGTTTTCCTTCCTTCTTACTTGTTTTTTTTTTTTGTTGGGTTAAAAAAGAATTCTAATTTTTGTGTCTGACCCAACATGTCAGGCTGCTCAAGAGTGGATGTGCCTTGGACTACAAAATAGAGATATGTGCCTTGGACTATGAAAGTGGCATATATATACCTATCCCAATACTTAAAACCAAGGGTTAATTTCGATTTAGTACCTTGAACTCTTAATCTTAAGACATGTTTGTTCCTCCATTCTCAATTTTAATGATTACATACCTTAAGCTTTTCAATTTTTTGCAATTTGGTTCCGACGTTAACTCTGACATCAAAATTTCCGTTATTGCTTGCCTGTTATGCATGGGTCTCACCTATTCACTTATTTCGATGTCAGTTGAAGAATATTTTTGGGTAATTGGTGTCTTCCCGCCCATGAAGAACACATTACACACATTAATACTAAACCATTTTTTAACAAAATACCCTTCAACTGACATTGAAATAAATGAATAGGTAATTAGGCTTGTCACGCAAATAATTAGCGAAAATTTCGACAATGAAATTAATGACGGAACCAAATTGCACAAAATTGAAAAGGTTAGGGTATGCAATCATTAAAATTGAGAATATAGGAGCAAACGTGCCTTAAAAGTAAGAGTTTATGATACTAAATTGAAATTAACCATAAAAACAATTCCGAAATTTGTGACAATTCGTGATTGATGGCCGCATCCAGCACATCAGTTTGTTAAAGAAGACCCCATCCAGAATGCTAACACTTTGCACATTTTCTTCTATGGAAAAAAATCAATTTAGAGAATTTATTTCAACAAGAAATGTGTTTTTAATTAAATTCTTAAAGAAACAATTTTGCACAAGCTTGTCTTATGAGAAGAACTTTTATGTAACGAGAATATCACTGTGGCGGTATATTAAGCCAATTACGCATTGCCATGTGGGAAAGTATAAACACCTAGCAGTTCATGATTGACTTGAGATACCTCTCAAATTTAGGGCATAACACAATTAAATGTGCCCTTAAGAGCACCTCCACCCCGAAGGGCAATGGCAAGGCAAAGGCAAGGCAAAGTTTGTCACTATTCATGTGAATAGTGGCAGCTCTTGCCTTTTTTGTTTCCACCTTAAAGAGCAAGGGCAATTAGTATTCATATGAGATATGAGGAGATGAATTTGTATAGAGTTTTTGGTATGGGAAGTAAAGAATATGGTAGGTATTTATAAAAAAAAAATTATGGAATTTTTGGTTTTTTTTTTTCAATTTTTTTTAAGTTCATTGTGGCATTTTGCCCAGGCAGCAGCTCGGGCTGAATTTGCCCGTGGGTTTGCCTGGGCTCGTGGGACCCAACCCTTGTGCACTTGAGGGGATTTTGGGGGCTTGGGGTTGGCTTTTGCTCGGACTAGACCCAAGCGCTGGAGGTGCTCTAATGAATGCTTAGATGGTACAAACTACAAATTAACGTAACAAACCAAGAATCTCACTAGTTGGTGTAGCCTCATATAACTCGCGTGCAGAGGCCTCATAAGAGTTGTGAAGTGCAATGGTGTAATAGCCAGCCACGGATATGACAAAAAAGGCCTTCGCAAAGTTCATGATTTATGGCAACATAAGAAAGTCCAAGACAAACGATAAAGGATTTAAAGATCTTTTTAATAGCTAATGCAAATCCAACTAATTCAACAATTAATTCATAATGCTCAAGCACTATTTATTACTTATTTTCCATCCCATCAACTTTTTTTAATATTATGAGGATTATTATTATTATTATAGCCCAATGTGTTTGGTGAAGTACGGTTTAGTTTTCCATGACTTTGAACAATATTAAACACAAAAATAACCTTCTTTTACCATAAAAGAGAAAAAATCTAAACCCTTTTTATAACTTTTTTTAAATATTTTTGCTTTGGCACCCAAAATTTTATTTCCTTTTGTCTTTCATGTCTCGTTTTACCTACTATTTAAAATATAATATGGATTTTATATTTGGAGTTTTGAAACGGTTTTATTGTCATAGGTTATGTTCAGACCTTTAGATTTTACAATAACTTAAACTAGAGTCCTCTCACATGATCTAACATAAAATAAAAATTTGTATAAATATTAGAGTAAACTACAGTAAATCCCCCAATTTATAGGGTCATTTACGAGTTCATACCCGATTTTGCAGACATTTATGGGTACATATTCAACGTCGCGGAAAACCTACAGATTGCCCCCTCCGTTAGCGAAACTGTTAGTCAGTTTGTTAAATACTGACGTGTCAAAAATGGAACCCTTTTTTCTGATTGGATAAAAAATTAATAAAAAAATTAGTTTACTGTTTAAATCATATTAAAATCATTAAAAAATTTATAAAAAAATTTAAAAAATTTCCCATCTCTCTTCTCCAGCCAACCCTCTCTCCTTCCCGATTCAACCCGACCTCTCAACCACCACTCTTTCGTCGCCGCCCAAAGAACCACCCAGCCATCTCCACGCCAATCCTCTCTCCCTCCCAACTCAACCCACCTCTCAGCCACCCCACTCCCATCGACGACGCCCAAACCCAACTCTCTTTCTCCCTCCTCCTTATAAGATTCCAATACCTCAAAATTAAACCACCATCGCACAATCAACTTTGCCTAGAAAGAGAATAATTCTCAAACAGCAGAAACATATCTTTGGTTGGTAGGGAACTAGTCTAGGAGCAATTTCGGAATCTACAGTTGAGGGTTCACCTACTTTTCCATGGCAATTTGCCACAATCCAGCATATGGGTTTAATTTCATTGAAGAAATTATCCACTAATTGTAAATAACTTGTCTTATTAGGCACTTTTCTGTTTTGAATTTTCACAAGAAAACATCGGGAAAGCTCTCGATCTAGCTTGGTCGCGACCTACATTTTCTCCGGTGCTTCGTCGTCAGCTTTCGGCATCGAGTGAATGGAAACTCCTGGATATTTTCGAGGATGGCAGCGGCTGGAGATTTTCCAGCTTCCTCGTCGGCGAAATTTTGGTGGCTGTGGACGACGCGAGCCCTAAGGCTTGGAAGTTGAAGACCCCTTGTCCCGGTGGTATGCGACGTCAACGTTGGAGTTTGAACTGGCAAGGAGCAGCTCCACGGTTTGTGGTTGGGGGAGGAGGCGTGGCTGTTGGGTTTGGTGGTACTGGTGGATCAGACGAAGGAGGGTTTGGTGGTAGAGGCTATGGAGGAAGAGAGAGAGATTTTTTTAAATAATTATAAAATAATTATTTATTAATTTTTGATTCACGTGGAAGTCCACGTCATCAGAAAAAAGGTCCCATTTTTGACACATTAGCATTTAATAGACTGACTAACAATTTCGCTAACGGAAGGGGCAATCTGTAGGTTTTCCGCGACGTTGAATATGTACCCATAAATATCTTCAAAATCGAGTATGAACTCATAAATGACCTTATATGTTGGGTGGTTTATTGTAGTTATCTAAACTTTTAGGTATATGCGCAAATTATACCATATTAATGTTTAAATTTTATTTTGAACCACCTATGGTTTTAGCGGTTACTTTAAAAATCCAAATAAAAAAGCCGCGAAAACCCAAAACCCGAAATAGATAAAAGATTTTCACTTTCTCAAATTTTCTCTCCCACGCCTAATCTTACTCTGATCGGCACCATCCCTCGTCCCGCTCATCCCTTCCTTCGACGACAGACACATCCAATAAACACCAGAATGCGCTTGCAGGCTTCTAATTAGAGTAAGCACCAGGCCATAAGAAGCCCAAGGATTATAATTCATGGTCGCCAACTCTTGAAGCAGTGAGTTCCGAATCTTCTGCTTCTTTGAATTTTGTGGGTTGCAGTTGGGTTTTCAGTTACTGCATGTGGATTTCCCTCTTTTATTTTCTTCTAAATTTTAAATTATTTTCGGGGATTAATCTCTCTCTCTCAAAGTAGATGCTCATTGAGCAATCCACAATCTAAAAGTGGGATCTTTACTTCTCAATCTCAAAACCCATTAATTAATATTAAAAAAATATTCAAAACCTCTGCCTGTGGTGAGTTTTTGACCTGGGTTAATTGGGTACTTTAGGGTCTCAATTTTATGTGCCTACCTGTTTGATGAAATGTTTCAATGAATGCAGGTCTTTTAAGGAGCACTCATTTCGATCGCCTCATTTTTATGATGTATGGAACAAAAGCCATCCAACTGGTCAAAGAAATTGCAAATGGCGAAAAGGGGCAGCTCACGCCTTTCAGTGTACAGAGAGAACTGCCCTGTTTCAAATTTTTATCCGAATTTCCCTAATTTCTATATGTTTTTGTCAAGTTATATGTAGTATCCTCTAATTTGATATATCTTGGCTTCATCTTGTAGAGTGATGTATTTAGTGAAGTAATTGCAGAATGTAGTCAACACTTTGCTGACCTTCGATCCTTGATAAGGTAACAGAATTTTAAGTTTTCCGGTCGTAATTGGTTTTTTTTTTGTTGCGTTTCTTCATTTGCATTCCACAGCAGCAAATCACATGCTCAATCTCACCTGAGATGATGAAGTCGTTCAGATTACCTGGTGTTGTGGTTGTGCTGGTGCTATAACTAGGGGGACTTTTCTGTTGTTTAATAGCTTTCGTAAATCATTTTCAACATTGAACATCTAATATGTCAGTTAGTTGCGGTCCCTGTAAGTCTTCCAGTTAACACAATATATTGCACGTTTTACTTCCATATGTCTAAATCACAGATGATGATTTCTGTAAATGACTTCCTGTAACAATGTTTTATGATTACTTCATGTAACTCAGGCTTTATTGTATGCCTAGTCAATTTAATATATTTTTTCTTTGAAATTTTTTGTTTTCCTAACTTAACAATTTACTGGAAAAAAAACCTGTGCCAGTCAAGACATTCAGACAATGAATATGACATTTACAATTTACAACATTGCAAATCATTTTTTCATTACACTGTTTTGTTGGTTGGTGCATTACTTTGTTGAGCCAGTCTTTAACATTTTTCAACGTGGACTTAGATTGTCCCAAGATTCAGAGTTGGATTACAAATCATCTTGTAATAGGGGCATTTTGGCACTTGCCTCAAGAATTCAGTTATAGTTTCATATATTTGGTTTTGAGAACTCCCGTTTCTTGTATTGATTAAAACTGTGCATCTCTTTGCTTTCTGTCTACAATTCCATATGCATGATATATCTTTTGGCTTGTATACTCAATCAACTCACATATGACTTGATGTTGCAACAGAAAAATGCAGGAAGCAGGATTAGATGTCGAAACAACTAAGAATGAGGACCACTATGGGCAGCTCATTCACCACCTCTCCTTAGTTCGCAATAAACGCTGCTTGATGGCATATATGTAATGTTTTTATCTGTTGTGTTATTATATGATTATGCTTTGTTGTAGTTGGTATATTTTAAGTTCACATGGTTCTTATAACCATGCAGGTACAACCGAGCAGAAATTTTACGAAATCTGGTATGGAAGGTCGGGTCTGACATTCCAGAAGAAATTCAAGAGAAGCTTAGTCACTCAGAGAAAGAGTACTTTAAGAAACATTCAGAAGCTTTAAAATCATATATGTCGAGAGTGGTTCTCGAGTTGGCAGTGGTAATCTCTCTCTATAACTCGCAATTAAACTTCATAGTAAAATAAACACAGGTTATCGAGTCCTTCTCTTTGATGTTTTGATGTTTGTGAATTACAACTAAGATGGGTTGCTGATTCAATGGGCATGTTCATAATTGGAATGATTCAAGCTGGACGTCTGTTTGTTGTTAAAAACTGGAAAGTACTGTACTTTAATTGAGTGGCACAATGGAGATGTTATTAATGAAAATGATTTGAGAAACTTGACTCTTGGTTATTAATGACAGAAGTTTCATTATCATTCTGAGTTCTTGTGTTTTCCAGGATATGGTGCCCCCAAAAGATCCCTACATCAAGGTGAGAGTACTCGATGACATGGGTGAAGTAGAATTACCAAGCGATAATACAGCCAATTTTGCTCGTCACTCTATGCATTTTCTTAAACGAACTGATGCTGAGAAATATATTTCACTGGTATGTTTCATTTACATGATAGCTTGATCCTCATCCACTTCGGTTTGTTAAAATCCTAGCTCTCTAACTACTATCCTGGACTAATAGGGCAAAATGGAGGAGCTCACAGGCTGATTTAATTGGCTCAACCTGCTGAATGGTTCTTCCTCGGACTCCATACTATTCTGTATACTATTGTATCATTTTCAGTTTGTGGTTAAATTAATAATCGTTTTCTTAGTTTATCCTTAATAATGTAGCTTTCCGACTACATTAGCATAAACATGTCGTGTGTGGCAGTTCCCTGCACAAATTATGTTAATGAAGTTGACGGTTTAAGTGCTTAGATTTTACTTATACGTCCTTTGACAAATGCATATTATTGGTTAATTTGGGTCAACTTCTATGATGAGTGAAACTTTACCGTGCTTAGAGTTATTGTCTAACATTTACGTTTACCGTCCTTAATTAAGAACCTTTTAATTCACTTATCTTATGGCTATATTGACTAGCTTAAACATTATAAACCAAGTGGCCTACATCTGTCTGTGTTTTTCGCATGGTTAAATTGCTTCTGGTTGAGATTTCGCATCTCACTTTCTTTGACTGTAGTTCACTTAATGCTTGAAGTATAAGCTTTTCCTCTGCATAAAACTGAGAATATTAAAAAAGTAACAATGGCATAATGCCAAAAGATGAAATCGATTAACATTAGGATCTCTAATTCTGTAGATTCTAGTTGAATTCAGATTCCAAATTTACTGAGATTCAATCAGGCTTTCAGTTTGATCGAGGCCATCTTCCAAATTGAGAAAAGTGGACTGCCAATCATATAAATACATTTCAAAACTGATGGAGTTCGGATTGAACTAAATACTTTGATTGACATGTAAATCTCAATGCAAGATCTTGTAATTTCCACTGAAGAAGCTGCAAAGTTATGACCTTTTGTGTCTACGACTACAGCTACCACTGCTGCTACCAGATTTTGAGCCCTCAGATACACAAGCATCAACAGCTCCTAAAATCTGACCTTCAAATTTATGGCCTTTAAGGGAAGCCCTTATCTTCCTAACCACTTGCTTTTTCATCACTCTGCGCTCTGCCGTAGAAAGGTGCTTACACTTATCTATGCCCTTCAGAAATCCAAGCAAGATTTCCCCAGACCCCCCACTAGCCTTTTCTATTTTCACAAGCTTCTCCACCACTAGCAAAGAAAACATGAGCTCTATGCAGGATTTGTTTCCGAGCTCCACAATATCTAAGAAGCACCGCACGTTCACTTCCTGGGTCTTCATTGATTTGCTCTCCAGTGATTGAACCATCCTCTCTATGAGACCCATCTTAAGGATTTGGTTCAAAACGAGAGCGCCACCACTGCCAAAAAGCATCTGGTGTAGTGCTGTGTAGGCTGCATCCTGCAACTCTGCAATGCTGCAATGCATCATCTTAACTAGGTTGGGTACAATATCATACTCTAGAAACTTTTTAATGCAGGGTTCTCCGCCAGAGCAAGCTAGCTTCATCAATAGAAAAGCAGATTGAGAAATCATTGAATTTTGTTCATACTGTCCGGGCTGCAAGAGTTCGGAAAGCCGTTTGATTAGTGGACTTTTTGTAATCATGTCTCTGATTCCTGGTTCTCCTGCTTTCTCCACAATTGGTATGAGATCTTGCATTGCCTCCAATACCATCTCGTTATCGCTGTCTAGTACCTTATGAATGACATCTTCAAAAGTTTGCGACTTCAGTAGAAGGGGCACATTTTGATCTTTCAAAGCAAATCTTTCCAAATAATGTCTAGCTTGCCATGGCAAAACGTTTAGATTTGTGGGTTCAAGAGACCTTAACACATGAGGGCCTCCCAGCTCATAAAATGCCTTCAATGCAACTATGGCATGATGTTGAGCTACTTCGGATCCATTCGCAAGGAGCAAAAGAAGATTCTTATCAATCTCAAAAGCAAGCATTCTCTCGACGGCTTTCGATTTCCCAGATTTGGTTAACGACATCAATAAGGTAAACATGCTCTCATGCCATTCCTCGGCAGTTGGAGAGAGCAAGTTGGCCAAACGATTGAATGGAATGCTCCAGAGCACCTTCTCGACTGTGTTTGGGCTTCCGAATTCTGCAAGCTTTGCGAGGACAATTGAAATATCTGTTTGGATCAAAGGGTCCTCACAAGTTTCTAAGATTATTGCCAACTTGCTGACTGCACCAGTATCTTCAAGGGATGGAAAATAATTGCAATAATCAGTCTTGCTAAATACAGTGGTGATGGCTTGTGCAGATACAGCAATCAGACTCTGTGATTCTGTAGAGATCAGGTCTGCAGTCCTAGGACCCAATAAGCTACTAAAGCTTGCTCTACTTTCTTCGAGTTCAGAAATGGATTTGCTAGCCATTAGAGCCTGGATAGAGGCCTTTAATATGATAATCACCTGCTTTTCCTCAAAAGCATTGAGGAAATGCACTATTTTCTTTTCAGCAAAACTTTTTACTTTTTCTTTCCCAAATATAAGCAGCCAAGGGCAGATGAATGCAGTTTCTTCAGGTGTGGATTCATTTAGTAGTATCTCCACCGAATCGTTTGTCTTGCTACCAAGGTACAGAGCAACCATGTCATGTACCAAGTATAAGGGATCTGTATCGATTTTCATCAGCAAAGAGCCTTCAACAAGCTTGCATACTATGAGACGGAACAAGGTCTCCTGCCCAAGAACTGACCAGACAGCCTCAACACAAGCTTCCGGTACAGGTTCTACCCATGAAAGAGCCGATAGAGCAATGAAGAGCTTTCGAGAGTCTCCAGGCATTGCATCTAGACTGAACTCAAAGGACCCAAAAATGGTTACTGCATTCTCAGCTTCTTTTTCGTTCACATACGATACAGGACCGGGTGCACATGTAGCGAAGGTGGATAAGTTGGTGATGGCCTGTGCCCATTTATCAGCTCTCATTTCTTTTCTGAGAGCCTTACCCATAACAGCAACTGTCAGAGGGTGGTGGCCACAATGCTCTAGTAAGCTTTCTGCTACATGCTACATATAGAATAAGAAAATTCCAACAAATAAGTGAAGAAAAACTGGAAAATTGATGGAAGAGCACATAAAGAAAGTGGATGCATCTGAGACTTAATCAATGTTATTCAACTACATCTCCACCTTTTACAAATACAACTGCAGGCTTGACTATAAGATCATGTAAAATCTCTATAGGAACCACACAGAAAACATATATGCATCAACAATGTAATGGCTGAAAAATTGTGACAATGCAATTTAGTAATTTTGCAGAAATAGAATTGAAGCGTAATGTGGTTCATACCGGTAACTCTTCTTTGCTTAGGAGGCTATGGTAGAGAAGAACTTCCATGCTTATCTCCTTTAAGTCGTCTTTGCTTAGTTCCACCTTTTCAGCTTCTGTTATTTCATAGACAGCTTCATTTCTTGTTGTGACAAGGTACTTGCAATCATTATCATATAACTTTGCAAATCTCTCAATGATATCCTGCTCCCATACATCATCAAGAAGAATAAGAATGCTCTTCCCATACAAGGCTTGTTGAAGCAAACAACCAATATATTCAAGGTCTCCAGAACATTCATCCTTAATCTTCTTCCAAAATCCGATCTGCACCAGAAATTTACACAGTTTTCTTGCCAAGCGCCTCTGGTATTCACCTATACTTCTGTTGCAAGCAGCTCTACTGCACCATTGGCCAAAAGCAAGTTCAACTGCACCATCCATGAATTTCTCTGGAGGATCAGAAGCTACTTGACGAGCCAAAAAAGACTTCCCAATACCAGATAGCCCAACAATTAGAATGACTCGATGAGAACCATCTTGTTCTAGTAAATCCCTCACAAAATAACATTTACTCGAAACTGGGTAGCCTTGTTCGGTCTTTATTTTCAGTTGAACTGAGGTGTCTTGTGCAGTTGATTCTATTGCTTTCTCAACATGGTGAACCATTGTTTGAGAATCAAGCCACCAATTCAAGTCATCCCTTATTGAGTTTACTAGTCTCTCAAGTGGATCTCCAGCCATAGAAGTCCAAACTACCTTAGCTATGTTCTTAACCTTATTTTTTGACACCATTCTCCTGGCCTTGCTGATATTTGGATGTAGGCGTTCTATCAGGGAATTCAAGCTTTGGATTTGGTAATCTAATTGAGGATTATGAAGCTTGTTGACATGTTTTTGCTTAATTCGGCGACTCAAGTTTTCAAGATCACAGACAAATTCCTCTAAGCTCCGAATTCTCTTTGGAGCTTCATCGAAATTTCTAGATGCTTGTTCTAATGCAGATATAGCACTTACCATGCTTGAAACTATCTGTGTTGCAGAAGCAATAACTTGCAAAGCATCCATTGCTACTCAAAACCGTATGCTACCAAATTCTACATGTATTTTGTCAACTAAATACACATTCCCACAGAAGGATTCCCAGTGATCAATGAGATGTTAGAGGTTCCTTAACCTTATTTCTGATCATTGGGAACACATTCTCACCGAACTTTACTGACTTTTCCAACTGTCTATCTAGAGACTCTGTGAGGCAATTGATTCAAGGAGCACACTCAATCAGCAAACAATTGGGACGAAATATCCTTCACAGATTAAATCAAGATTCATTTGCGGAAAAGAAATGTCTTTGACTGAACCAAAATCCATGAAAGAATAAAAACCCAGTTTTCATTTGAAGGAAATGAACGAACTTTCAATCCCCCAAACCATCCAAAACTATCAATTCCAGTTCATTAAGCTCTTAGAGTCAAAACCCAGTTTCCAAACCAGCAAAATGAACAAGCAAGCACTTCGAACATTCAAGAATTTTTTTAACAATAAAGCATGCACTAAATTAAGTAAAACTTGAGAAAGACAATACTATTACCTTTTGAAGGCTTTGAATTGAAGAATGAAGATGTTAATGGTAACAATAATACCAAATTAGTGAATGGTGAATAGCTTGAGATCCATTTAACATTCCCAACTCTGTTCGTCAAAGAGCACAAATTTAAAATAAAAATAAAAATAAGTGTTAAGGAAGATGATGCACGAAGGAGACTCCTGCGCCAGATTCCAGGAAGTAAACTTCAACACTTTTGCAGCTCAGAAGTCAACTCAACTGCACCTTCCTAAAGAATGATCCTTTGATGAAATTTCAGTTTTACCCAAAAAAAAATCTAAAAAAGACGCCATCACGTGTGGGGAAAGTGGCAACCCCTGTCCGTGGGCTGTGACATAGCGTACAATATTTTTTTTTTTTTGGGTGCGTGACGTACATTTGGGGATTGCGGGTAAAAAAATTTAAATTTTTTTTCGTTGACGACTTTCCTCCAAAGGCTAGAAGCCATGTGGCGCTACTTGGAGTGTCTGATCAATTTTTCTGTTGCCATCCAACAACTTGAAAAAAATTCTTTGCATGCTGTGCAAGTTATTGCTTCTACAATACATTTTTGTTTCACTCTGTTGCATATTGTAGTACTAGCCACTCTGCACGCGCTTTCGCGCTTGCGAGAGGCTTTTATTTAAAATAAAATTTTAATTTATTTTAGAATTAAACAATAATAATGGGTAGTTGTGTTCCATAAAAATTGGATCCATTATCTGAATTTTCTTTTAATTTTAATTTTAATTTTTTAAATACGAAAAATTGTGAATTTATCATATTATCCTCATTTAATTAATAATTTCAATTCTTAATATTTGTATTAACCAATGGCCTTTTCCGGTATTTTAAATGTTTCACCATTCTCTGCCTTTTGATTTATATATATATATATATAGATATATACAGTTTTTATAATATTAATATTTATAATATAAAGTAAAAAAATTTGAAAACCCTACGCATTGGCGCCACTTGCACCATGCCCAGCCGCTGCACCCAATGTCACAACATCTTATAAAACAAATACTGGTATAATAATCTAATAAAAGGTTTTGTCCACCACATCAGAACAATGGTCAAGATATTCGAAGCCTATTAAAAACAAAATGACATTCGGGATCCAGAATCCATGAATTTGCATGCACACTCCATGAGAATTGATGTAATGTAGAGCGCATTTAATCTAAATATAATACATGATGTATAAGATTATGTGAAGGCATTCAATTATATAATATGGTTGCTTTGATTGAAAAATGAAATTATAATAAAATTAATGTCGCAGATGTGGATAATAATAATATAGATGGCCTTTTTTTTTTATTTTTTATTTATACAAGCGAGAGGGTGGTATTCTCACAAACACTTATAGGAGTTCAAATCTAAGACTACTGGTTTGCAAGTTAAAGTCATTTTCCATTAAACTAGACCCCGTTAGCATAGATAACAACTTTGGGCTAGATGTGTTATGATTATAATTTATATATGCAAGAATTGTTAGTAATTTTCTCTCCTTAATGAAGTAAACAGTGCTACACATATGTACTATGGATCATCTTGGTACATCTCATTTTTCAAGATGTATATGATGAGAACCAAACTTGTATACTGCTTGATTATCAACAAAAAATTTCCTGATTTTCAAATTCTGGAAATTTTGGGTATCCTTTTTCGGATTTTTCATAGCTTGGAAAAATATGTGCGTAGACAACTAAGACTTGAAAGAAATTTGAATGAAACAGGTTTGGCCATGAGGAGAGGCCAATGGTGCAATTAAGATTCCCTCAAGCCCACTTTATATATATTACTCTAGGAAAGCCCCAAAAGAAAATATCCAACTTTTTTTTTTCATGAGCCGATACAAATAGCCCAAGTCAAATTTTAACATATTGCTCATCCAACATATTTTTGGTGGAGTCATTCTATAGTAAGAGCCTTATATATAGCCCTTACGTGAGGTTCTATATCTTAATCATTGGATCAGATTAGTTAATTTGATCTAACGACAAGCTAATTTAATCCAACAGCTAACTAATTTGATTAAATTATTAAGAGATATGACATCACCTAAGGGCCATATATAAAACCCTCATTATAGAATTCTTGATGTTTGGTGATGATGGTGAGGAGTCTAACCTTTAGTTTTTATTTGATATTTTTTTTTATAGAGATTTGTTTGCTACTTTTACTTGCAAAAGAGGGGAATGAGCTAAAAAAGAGAGAAGTCACATGCTCACAACATGTCTTATTTGATTAAAATATGAATGAGGATACAAGATTAGGGTGTATAAGAACTCCTTTAATTTGCAAATTTCTCACTTTTTTCCCTCTAATTGAAAAACACCCTTCAACCCAAAACCATGCCCATTTATTTCCATCTCCAACTTCCCTCCAAACTACCATTCCTGACCAAAGATCTCTATATAAATAAATAGCCCCATCACTCCCTACACACTTTGTACTTCCCCAACTTCCCCTTTCCCCTAAAAATCTCATCTCCAATTCACTTGGCACCTTCTCAACCAAAACCCAAACATCTCCGTCCCCAAGCTCCCATATACAAACTCCCAAAGCACATGCCCCTCCGCCAACGAGTGTCAAGCTCCCATTGCGCGAAACCAGCACGGCGAATTCCAGCTCGTCTGCCATTGGCACACTCAGCTCCCTCCACCTGTTCGACCCAATCTCATATCCCATCAAGCTGTAGGCCCGGGCTGATGTCATCCAATACAAAACCCCATCACAATACACACTCTCCTTTGGGGTCCAAACTGTTAGCCTCACCGCAAATTCCATCGGCATGGACCCCATAATTCGCCACATGTCGAGCTGTGGATCGTACATTTCCAACGTAGGCTCGTATGTGGCGCCCCCGCGGGATGCCTCGGACATCCCGCCTGCCACGTACACTCTAGAATTAAGAAATGAATTTCTTGAGAATGAAAGTGTTGAAAGGTGTACAACGCCAACAGCCGGGTTGGTCCTTCTGATGTTTAACATTGGGAAGGGCTTGTACTGCCTAGTAAACGGGTTGCACACTCCCAGCCGGAGAAATGTGGAGTTAGAGGGCCTCAGCAAGAGGAGGCTCTCAAGTGGGCCCACAGGCCTAACTGGGTCCGGCAAGAAATCCAACGGCAGCACATACCAATTGTTGTTGATGGGATTGAGGGCATAGCAGCAGAGGCCATGGTTGTGCAGTGGCAAGGCTATGAACCAGGGAGGGTGAAAATTGTGCAGCAAAAATGGGCTCTTCGTGAGGCCATGAGGGTAGTGGTTATAATCAGCAGTGGTGCAGGCACAGGCTTGCCAATGTCTGCATGTTGACTTGGCGCATGCAAAAGAGTCAGCAGAGAGGAAGGAGAAGATGTTGGTGAGCAGATCGGAGGGGAGGCTGCTCCACATAGCGAGAAGGAAAAATTGTGGAATAGTAAAATTTGAAAGGTTCTGTAGAAATGTGGAGGATCTTATAATTGCAATAATTGGAGGTGAATTATTTGAAGGGCATATATTGACGTGGGGATGCGTGACCCACATGAGATATCAAAGTATAAAACGTTATCTGATCTGCCCCACATATGACAAGTTGCTTGATTGAGCCACCAAGGGACAAGAGATACATCAATGAAATTGGACATGACCTCTCTTCACTTTTGGCTTCACTGTTTCTTGGCAACCCCTTCTTATTCAATGATTTAATCAAGCACTAAATTATTATATTATTAATTGTTAGTGGAGGCAGCTTGATACAAATTATAATGTGTAAGTTAAATCTCACATCGGAGAATAAATACTCTTAATTGCATTGAGACTTTTTAAGTTAAAATCTTACATTTAGATGCCCATGGAGCCTAACCCAAAAGGACCTGTTAACACATCCGAGAGAAAATGACATTTATGATCCTTATTTTCTAGGGGTCTCAACTAGGCACTTTCTATGAATTATATAGCTATTTGATTAGCTTAATTGGGCTGAAAGTGACAGATTTAATTGTTATAGTAACCAACCTTATAAAGATTGAGTTTGTGATGTCTATCATCAACCAACTTAATCAGAGAATAGGCTGCTTTCAACAGTTAATTTTAAATAAGGGAGGGATTTGAAACTTGACTTCAATTTAATTTTTTTGGTAACTAATCTGAAACTTAAGTTGATTAAGGTAACATGTGGCCTTCTTTAAATTGATGAAAAATATCTTTCATTATTCAAACGGGTTTGTGATATAAAAGCATTTACACTCATTTGTCATGACAAAAGGTAAGGGAAGACAAAAGTTGTTACTATTCACATGAATAGTGCATGTCATAGCAATTTTTTTTGTTGATTTTCCACCCATTGCCATGGCAAACCAAGGGCAATCACTAGTCACATGAAATATGAGTAGATGAATTTATATAGAGTATTGATGTGGGAAACGAAGAATATGGCTAGGTATTTATGAAAAAAAAAAAAATGAAATTATTGGTATTTTTTCAGAATTTTTTTAAATTTTTTGTTGTTGCTGACATCATGATTGACGTCATAGCCCTTAGGCAACAGCTCGGGCTGTTCTTGCCTTCGGGTCTGCCAGGGCTTGGTGGAGCCCATGCCTTACATGGGCTATTTTGCACCGCTAAAAACGACTTGAAGGGCCTAGGCCCCCTCTTGCCTGGGTTGGGGGGTGCAGTGAAAATGCTCTAATTGGACCATGACAAGAGCCATAGGTGTTAATTAGTGTATGAAATGATTGTAATCTTCATCTTTTTGGCTCTCCATAAAAACTTTAAAATAAAATAGGATAAATTTTTTGAGATTAGTTACATGACTCAAAGAAGATGTGTTTCATGTTATTCAATATGATTCATCCACATGTATGGTTTACTTCACTACATACGAATCAAATTAAAATATTACAAATTTATAAATAAACCAAATTCTAGACATGTATTTATAAAAAAACCCAAGCACTATTTAAACATAGAAACACACTCAAAATCAACCCCAAAGTCAACTTTTTGGGTGTGTTTATAAATGGGTTTTGAGTGCGTGTAATGATGGGTTTTGGGTGTGTTTATATGTTTAAATAGTGCTTGGGTTTTTTTATAATTTCAACACCCATTTTGGATGTTTTAGTGAAACTCCCTTAAAATATTTCTTATAGTATTAATAAATACATAAATAACTGTCAATCGTTGATGCATATAAATCAAACAAATACATCAACAATTAATAGTTATTCGCTCACGTTGGCAACTATATGCTTAACATAATTCATCTTAAAAGACATAGTGCAACTTAAAAGGAATATCTCACTTGCTTATCAAAATTAGTAACTACCGCGTTAATCATGGCAATCACTTCATTGCTATACTCAAGTACACATGGTTGTTGCAACTTTCTTATATTATATCAACAAAACGCCCACAATCACGGTCTTAATTTATTGATTTTTCCTGCATAGGGTCCCTTCACTCAAGTGTCTGTCAGTGATCCTCTGTTTCTTTATGAAAGATCTGAAATTCTTGGTGCGATTGGTGCTGGAAGAAACATATATCTGGATCACATGCTTGGGGCTTCTCAATTTCTGGGAATTCGAACCAGGTGAACAAACATATCTGCATCACATGGTTGTCTTACTTGGGGGAGGCTTGTCTCTGCGGTACTATGCTGATGATGAGCAAAGAAATGGCTCCGGTAGGGATGCTCCGCAAAAACTTTTATCCTCTTTTGCTTGTACTTCTTGATACTTGCCAATTAATGAAATCCATTATGTTTGATAATAATAAAATAAAATTATTGACAAAGTAGGTTAGGTCTATTGTTGTATCCAAGTTCGAGTCGCTTTTTTAATTTAAAATAATTTAGACTATCATTTGTATTAAAAGAAAACACAATTGACATATATCATTATTTCTTTTACATAAATAGGTACTCAATAAGGAGCACTAAAATGCTAATCCTAATTCATGGTTTTTGTTAGATATGAGTATATAATTGCATTGAAATAGGACATTGATTTACAGACCAGAGATCTCAGATTCGAACTCTCATTACATTTTAGTTGTGTATAGGGGTGGACATTCAAATTGGAAAATCAAAAAACTGAGCCAAATTGGATTGAAAAAAATTGGAAAAAATTGGGTTAACCAAAAATTGATTCTAATTCTTGTATTGAAAAACCAGTTTCGATTCTAATTTGGCTGGTCCAGTTTCGATTCTAATTCTTGTATTGATTGGACCAAACTAGACCGACTGTGTATTTTTTAATAAAATATTTAACCCCAAAGCTAAATTTCTAAATCCATAGCTAATCTTTCCCACGCCCAACTCCAAATCACCTCTCTTTCCTAAGCCCAATCACCTCCATTTGCATAAAATTGAACCATTCAAAAAATTTAAGCTCCAAAAATACATTTTTAGTTAAAATTTTGTAAAAATTTAAATTAAAAAAAAAAATCCGGTATACAAAGTCAAAGCCCAAATTATTGAGTGTATGGACCAGTGTTGTAGGATGGGCTTTATGTCTTATTAGAGTCCACTATAATGATAAGACAGTTTTTTTTTGAGTACATAATAAGACAGTTTTTTTAGAAAATCGAAAAAAAAAAGAAAAAAAAAAGGAGAATCTTAATGCGACCAAAAAAAATTGTCACTAGGTCAATGTGCAGGGTGCACTCCATTCCCTCAGCGTCTTCCCCTTCCCTTCGTACTCTGTACGGATCCTCTGGGCAACCCATTAAAAAACTTCCTTGCCATGGCTTCTTCAAAGAAATGGGCAAGCATCATATCTTCCATTGCTTCATGTGTATATTTCCTTGTCATTATCCTTCAAGTTCCTCTTTTCAGGTAATTTCAGTTTTGTCTTATTTTTCTCTCAATTTCAGTTTTTTTCTTCCCTTTTTCTATGGAACATTAAATGCCTAAGAAAGAAACACATTCAAAGGCCTGGGCTTTAATGACAAATTCTTCCTACATTTTGTTGCAGAACATATTTAAATTGGAATAAATTGAGTTCATGTATTAGAAAATTTTACTTACTACTACCTAGTTTGCTTGTTACAATGAATATGGGTTCTCTTCTCATTTGCCCTAGTTTTAATGGGTTGGATATTATATGCAACAACAGATGTGTTAAGTCATATACAAATCCATTATGAAACTGCTTTATTTTCATTTGTGAAATCTGGGTTGTGGGTTCTACTCATTCAGATATTTCTTTGTGTTACATTTGCACAAATGGCAAACTACCTACTGCAAAATGATCATAAAGAAATCATAACTAGCACAACCTCTTTTTTTTTTTTTTTCAATTTCCTGAAGTGGGAACCATTTCAAAAATAGTAATCATTGATTTTTTCTTTTTCTATTTAAATTGTAATCATTAATTGATGTGGGAGTTAATATGTTAGTGTTTTAATTGCTAAAGTAAACAGGTTAAAATAGGAACAATACCGCCTCACTTGGTATTTGAAATATTGGGATTTATTGCAGAGGCTTAGCCAAGTTGGCTAGAGCGGATGTGCTCCCCCCTCTGCATCGGAGTTTAAATCCCCTTCCCCGTAGTTTAGATTAGTTTAAAGTAGAATATTGCTTGTATTTCAAAAAAAAAAAAAAAAATCTTGGGATTTAGTTTGGTGGCTTTAGTACTTATGCCACTAAATTCTTCCTGCTTATCGTCATTCATCCTCTTCTTGATATGAAAATATGCTTCCATCCAAGAACTAACAAAAGGAAACAAACAATTATGTTAGGCATCCAATATATTTTCAACACTGAAACATATTGTTCTCCTTGCTCCACAGGGTCCCCTGCACAGCTGGAATATGCAGAACACCAATAGAGGTAACATCCTCACAGTTAATTGCATGTGAACTTTTCCCTTTAGTTGTAGTGAAAGCCTTACTTTACCCTGGGGCCTTTGCAAATGCATTGATAAAAAACAGACCAATCCCAAGCTATGATAGCTTGAAATTGTATAACTTCACCAATGTGAAGGCAGCTGATGCAATCTCTGAGCTCCAGCGCCTAGAGGTTAGTATATCCATAACAATCTCACTCAATATCCTGTGTTGTATCTACCAAAACTTTATTGTATTTTAGTTTTAATAAGGTGAACTAAGTGGGGTTTATGTGTCTTATAGTATATATATTGTGATAATTAAACCATAGGTTCTTCTTCCAAATTCTGATAAAAATGCAACAAGACAAGAATTTACGGCTCTTTGGTAACTTTTTCTCCTATCATACCAGATAAGGAATAATGCAGTAATAGAGCATTTTGAATGAAGAGATAAAAAAGGAAAAGAAAAAGAGTAAGTACATGATAGGTTAAATATTGTTCTAGTTTTTCTCACCATGGCCTGCACCAGGTTCTTGCTGGAAGCTACGTATCAGTGGCAGGAGCACTTCTAGGTCTCATTAAACCGGGGAGAATGAGCCTTTGCGGTATGCTTCTGATCGTATGGGGCTTAGTTAGGGAGATCATTTTGAGAAAATCAACTAGCACAACTCATGTGTATATCTACCCTGCAATGTCAATTGCCCTGTTTTCTGCCTTCTTGTCTATAACAAAGGATGTAAGGAGGATAATTCGTAGTTGCAGACGTCCGCGGAATGTAAAAGCAAAACTGTTTTAAGCCTGCCTTCGAAATTCAGAATTTTTTTTTAATCTTCTTTCAGTTGTATCCTTCCTTTCCCCTCCCCCCCAAATGAAAAGGACTACTTGATGTAAATGAGTCTTTATCTTTCTCTACTGTAAGTATAAAGGAAGGAACATATTTGTTTCTATTGCATTCAGAAAGCAATTTTCCTGTTAAAAATGGATGAAATTACAGAATACATGGTGCCTGTGGACCAGATGCTGCCATGTCTTACTATATAAGCAAGGTTTTTGTGGTTAGAATCACTTGGTGGGGTTCAGAGGCAATCATATGCACATGGCATTAAGTATAGACTTTGCAAAAGCATTTGGCAACCACTGTTGACCTTACTGATTAAAGAACCAATAATCTTTTTCTGGTTGATAATATTGTCTGGTTTCATGTGGGGAAACCAGAAAGGTGGTTAGGTGCTACTTTGTCCAAATAATGAAGTTCATTTCAAGTTGCAACTTGCAAGCATCCAATTTTTCTTAAGCAATTAGTTTAGGTGATTGAAACAAAACATAAAAAGAACAGAAAATAAAGTTCAACGATGTTATTATTTTTTGTGTAAACAGATTTCATTAATTTTTTTTTTCTAACTTATTTACAAAAAAGAAAAATTACAAGACTACAATCATGCATGCCAACCCGAACCCTCATCAGTTCATGTTTAAAGGAAGTTCCTCTCGTATGAGCTGGAAGAAAATCGCGATGTTAAAGCTTGATTCATGTTTTCTGAATCCAATTTTACTCTCTGTCTCTCACCTGCCAAATCCTTCTCACGATCCCAAGGCTTCCACGGATGTTTCCCCACCCAGTCCTCCTTCTCTGTCTGTTGTTTCTTGGATTTTCTCTTTGAACGCTTTGCAGTCTCTTCTTTGTGTTTTTGCAAGAGTGATTTCGATCGTTTTTCTTTAGTGTATTTGTCTACCAAATCTCCATCTGAAACCTTCATTTTCTTTTCCTCAGCATTTGAAGCAAAGGCTGCAGCCTCATTACTACTGTTAAATCTTGTCGATCGCCTAGGAGGCATACCGTGTTTCCTTTCGGGTGGCAGCGTTGTCATCCACTCATCTCTTTTTGGTGCCACCTTAACATCCATCATGTCTGCTAGGAGCTCATCATCACCCTCCATGCATATTCCTTGTAACTTTCTCCACTGTGCAGCCTCACGCATTGCCTTCAACTCAACCCTAAATTTTTCGCATTCCTCCTTGAGTTGAATTTTGTCATCCAGCACTTTCCTCTTATCTGGATCTTGTAATTCTTTGAAAGCTTTGTTCAACTTAACAAATGCTTGTTGAGCTCGAGGATGCGAGCATTTATCAGGGTGCACCAATAGAGACATCTTCCAGTACCTTTTCTTTATATTCTCAGCTGACATATTTTGGTTGGCTCCTAAGATATCATATAAACTATCATCCGCAGAATCCAGGACCCTTGTAACCTCTTCAAACCGCTCAGCTTCATTAGCTGATTCAGCTTCAGCAACCACGGCAGGTGGTGCAGGTCCTATAAAAAGTTCACTATCTTCTTCCAACACAGCTTCTCTGAGCTCAGCCTGTGCTTCTGTCAGTTTGGCTGCAGCAGCCAGTAACTCAGCTGATGGCAACGAAGGGCCAATTATCCTTCGTTTAGGACCAGTATCATCTTCCTCCATGCATCTGCTCAAGCTGCCGGGAGCAGGTCTGGCCATGCCGAAGCAGTGGCGCACAATTGTAGGAAGAGAAGAGGAGAAGAAGAGATACAGAGAGCAGAGAAGAAAGAGAGAGAAGATACCAGAGGGCGTAGAGAGAGAGTGACGAAGGAAGAAACACTAACAATTTAATTTAATTTAATTTTTATTTTGCTAAGAAACCTTTAATATTGTTGTTATAATAAGTAAAGAATATAAAAGAGAGAAATATTTGAGGGAATTGTGAAAGCGTTTTTCCCTTCCTCATAAACTCTTATTTATAGGGAATCAGGTGATTAGAGATGAGGCCATCTAATCTCCTAGTTATACATGGATTCCCATTTTAGTATGGAAAAAGGATTTTATCCTTTTCAGAAGCACGTTAAATCATTTTATTTCTAATTACAATAACAATAAATCTTGTCCGTCCCAAAATTATATTAATTTAGTCTAAGATCCAGTATGATAACATTGATAGAATTTTAATCCACTCTAATTTTATCTTCCACATAAAAAAGTGTTATAAATTCACCACTTTTTTATTTGCATAATTTCGTCTACATTAATAGGATCCACCTCTCAATATTTTTTTCACCGAATTGAAAGAATCTCACAATCACAAACTGAAAGACGGACAAGAAGACTTTCATACTTGAGATGATGAAATGGACCCCCAGCCCCAGGATCAAGTTGCAAAACATGCACAGCCGCACAGCTAACGCAGACACGTGTTGTCTGAATACATTAAATTATATTATTTGTTACAAAATCAGTGGCTTCCATTGGTTTAGGGACAAACAAGGCTTCATTGGTTTAAGTGCTGAACATGATGTAATGCCAACTTTGATACTGTTAGAGGCACAAACATTTGTCCCATTTGTTCCATTGATGAATTATGTCTTTCTTGTGGGCCCCCCAAAGCAAATAGGTCCATTTAGTGACAACAACCTCCAAACCCTGGAAAACATGTACCTTGGTCTTTTCTTCTTCTTTGTAGCTATCATCATAGAGAGAGAAATACAGAGATTTTTGGGGTTTTCGAGTTGGGTTTTGCCTTTCTCAGTTTAAGGAACAGAAAGGGAGAGAGTCAATGGATTTGCTTAGCTAGACTTGGTAGTTTCCTTGGGAGTAAGTAAGCTACAATTCAGTGATTGCATTTACTGCATAATTCTAAAACCAGATTCTGCTTTTTTGGTGAAGTTTGAAATGTATACAGAACTATAAGCTTTTAGCAGTGATTTTGGACTTTTTGGTGTGGATTGATTGATGGAAGCAATGTCTTTGTGCACTTGGAAATATCCTTTCTGCAAATTGGGCTTTGTGAATACCCATAGAACCCTGTATAGGACAAGGTTGAATGTTGGTCTAGCTTTAAGTCCATCCCCAGTGCTCTTACACACAGATGGAAGTGGCAAGTTTCAAGAGTATAAGAAGGGTTCTGGTTCAAATACAGTTGGTATAATAGGAGGGTTATCTGTTAATTCTACTCTTAATTTTTTGAGAAACCTTGTTAACTGGAGTTCAAGAGATGGAGAAAGCTGTCCTCCTTTTGTTCTTTGCTCTGATCCTGCGTTGAATAAGGAGCTGTCATTGATTGAGAGACCTTCTTTTCCTTCTGTTAGCCGTAAAAATGAAGGTACAGAATTGGATCCTACTCTGATTGTGGAGAATTTGAGGAGTAAGAGGATTTATCTTGAAAATTCGGGATCTCGTTGCATCGTAATGCCTTGTCATATTTCACATTCTTGGCATGATCAAATTTCAGAGGGATGTTCTGTTCCTTTCCTTCACGTAGGTGAGTGTGTTGCCAAGGAACTCAAGGAAGCAAAATTGAAGCCACTTGAAGCTGGGAGTCCTTTGCAGATTGGAGTGCTTGCAACCTATGCAACTTTGAAAGCAGGATTCTATCAAGAGAAACTGCGGAATGAGGTAATTCGATTCTGCATATTTTCTTTCAGATTATCCATTCTTGTATAGGTGGGACATGGTCCTGGAAATGGTCAATCTGTTTATAACTGATGACCAATTCCCCAGGAAGAAAACAGTTGTTTTATGCAGACATGTCAAATGATACAGCTGCAGAAGAAATACCAAGATCATGGTTTTGAGGGAATTGGATATCCAATGTAATTTAGGTTACATCACAAGAGAGATGAGCTTACTAGTTTTCTTAATAGGATTTTTGAAAGTTCACACACACACACACCCCATTCTTGGCCATTCTTTCTTTTTTTCTTTGGTGAAAACACTCCCCATTCTTTTGATTAATTAGGGTAATTTAAGTTTATATTAAGACTTTGTGTCATTTGCTGAAATTTTGATTGAAATGAAAACACTGAATAGCATCCTGTTCTTGCCCGTGCCTGCTAAAGATGGCTATTTTGCAAGATGGTTATAACTGATACTGATTAGAATTGTACATTTTTATTGCTACATCATGTCATGGTATTCAGTTCACCACTCATTAAGTGCAGGGTTTTGAGGTTGTTCTGCCAGATAAAGCAACCATGGAACACACTGTATTCCCTGCTTTTGAAGCCTTAAACAGAAACGACACAGAAGGGGCACAGAATCTCTTGAGGATTGCAGTCCAGGTTCTTCTAGTGAGGGCTGCCAACGCTGTAATTCTTGCCTCTGATGATTTGCGGGATCTTCTTCCCCCGGATGATCCTCTTCTTAAGAAATGCATTGACCCTATGGATGCATTGGCCTGGTCAACCATAAAATGGGCTCAATCTGCTAAAGAAGGTACATAAAAGAGAAAACAGTTCCTCCTACTTGAATCTTGATATTAATGTAAAATATATTACTTCATCAATTAAATGTTGCCCCTGCATTCTTTTGTAGTGACTTTGTGAATTAAATGTTATTCGAATGACGAAAGAACTCTTTGAAGATTACCAATGAAAGAAGTAGCTCCTACTAATCCTTAATTTTATTAAAATGGCTCTGGTTAAACATGGTATTTGAACATACTGCTGCAAGGAAATGATGAAAATCCTAGATTTAAATTGTGTGCCATCATGGTAAGAGCAAAACCCTTTACAAATCCAGCATCTATTTCAGCCTTAAAACTTCCTACTTTGACTTCTTAATTCTTTTTTGAAGATGGTCTTTAAAGAACCTACGATATGTCAAATAATGAGTAAAAATACAGGGGAGCAAGCTAGGATCACTATCTCCAGCAGGGCATTAGCTACCCCAGAGCTTACCTTATTTCCTGTTCTAAATTTCCTATTATCTTGTGGTAAAATCCAATATGCTATAGCTGAGTTATGGTGTGTAAAAGTGGTGAGGAAGGCAGCAAAGCAAGCAAGGGTGCAAGATTATTTAGAAATTGGAACTCTAGGGCCTTGAGATTGAAAGTCCTAAAAGGGTTGTATCCTCCACATTCAGACTTTCTGAAGCTAATTACATTTGCAGGAACTATGGACAAGACATCTCATTGACATATATAACACACAATAACAATCTAGTATAAATAAAATCGTTATGTCGATTTTTCAATCATACATATAATTCTCATCCTTATATACAGTCGATGAGAACTGTGGGTAGTGTTTAAAGCATTCAAGGAAACAAAATATCTGGTACATCTTGTTTTATTGCAAAGACACACACACACACACACACACACACACATATATAGAACCTTTCGTTTCAGTAAGTAAAAATATCTACTGTTAATGATTCTTGTAGCTGTTGTAGCAGGCTCCAAAATAGCTTTCCACTTTAGCCATACCTGTCACATAAAGAATAACAATGATTAAATTCGAATCAATTTTATGTCTTGCTCAGATCGTACACTTTTGATTATGGGTTCCTGCATCTTTCCATATTGTAGATAATTAAGTTTATATCAATCCCATGATATACATTTTCATATTTGTGTAAGGAATCTCAGTGAGTTTCACATGTATAAAGTCATTATTGTTATATGTTATTTCACACATGAACAATCCTTATGTAACTTGCAAGGGTGGTCCGGTTTGGTTTCGTATAGGACTCAAACCGTAAACTGAATCATTGTAACATAACGGTTCGGATTAGTTCAGAGCAGGGCTCAAAATAGTAGCATAACCAAATCAGTCCATTTAGTGACTAGTTGAGTGAGTCATTACCCTTGCAACTATGCAAATATTCTATCTTCTTTTACTTACATGGAAGGGAACTCAATTGAACTAGAGTTGAGAAAACTTTTTTTTATCATAGAAGACAGAAATTTTGAAAGATGTCTAGAGAAAGAGGCCTAGGGAAGCTTACCAGTTGCAAACTGGTTATTTATCGGACTCATACGAGCCTGATCAGGAGATGGTGCAGGAGCTGAAACTGGGAAATCACTTATTCTGTTATCATTATCATCAGCATCAGCATCAGCTAGAACACTTGTTGCCAAACACACTATTAACACTACCAGTATCACCAAACCTCTTGATACAACCATACCACCCATTTGCTCCCAACTCAAGTTCTATACTTTTTGAAACTTAATGTTGTGTTGTCATTTTGAAGTTTTACCCTAGTTGTTTTTATAGGTGTGTAATAATAATAATCCTGGAATTAAATCAATATTTTCTGTATATTGTAATTTGTTACTGTCATTGATCTTGATTTTTCAAGCGAATATTTTCGGTTGAGGTTACCCTCTGCTGGTAAAGTTGGGGTAATATATGTTTTCATAGGTAAAATTTCAACTGGCTTTTGAGCTACTGAGAGTTAAATTGTTGTCCTTTTGATCAAACCATAGAGAAATTTGAGAAGTTGACTATTGGAAAAGTATTTGTACCAGACGAAAAGGCCAACAATTGAAGCTAGAGCTCGGAAGGTGGCTGCGAATATTTCTAAATGAAAGTTATTTGTTGAAATATATTAGGAGCAATCCAAGTTGTCCGTTAATCATTCTCCAGATTTCATTTGTCTCTTGGGCTTGGCAAATAAAATCAAGGCGCAAATGTCACATTATCTCTTGCAAATTTTATTACAATGATTCGAACCATCTATCATATCATATTCATAGATCACTCTTGCAAAAAAGAAGACAAATTTAAAGCCTTTAAGACATCTAATTGTGACCAACAAAATAGACAAACAAGATTCTTCAAGAAAACAATAAAACAACAACCACTCAACTGAGAATGGATTCGAATTGAAGTGATGTTTTGCAGAGATCCTTGCAAGAATACATAAAAAATATACGGTTCTGACGCAGCACAAGCAATTAAGGTTTCAAACGAAAACCTTGAGTAACAAAATAACTGGAATCCACCAGAAAATTAAGAGAAACTCTCTTTGATTAATTTGATTAAAATCTGAACTGCCAAAAACATTAGACGAACCCGTCTAAATACAACTCTCAACCCTTGTAACTGCTAGGGGAGTTATTACAATAAACTGAAAAACAAAATTAATTCGGAGACTTAACTACGTAATTCCGAAACTGAAAAAAAAACAGAATTTATTTTGGGAATTAATTATGTAACTCTGAAACGGAAAAAAAAAACGGAATTTATTTGGAATTAACTTCGAACTTTGAATGCACTTTTGAACGGCCAAACGACTCCAAAACGCCAAAATCCATCGTACATCATAGCAAAGCTGTGAGTTTGACTCGTGGCTTCGTTCCCTTTCCGAAAACTTATTTTGCACCCTAATCGGAGCTCGGACGACAATTCTGCAAATTCCCACCACGTCCTTTTTCTTGCTCAACCCCGATAAACTCTGCCATATGTTCTACATCAGTCCCTTCCACCTCCGAAGAACTCGACCCCGAGTTATGATCTGGATAAAGAACCTCATCTTCACGGAACTCATATAAATCTGCAACATTAAAAATATTGGAAATTCCCATGGAATCTGGTAACTCAATAACATAGGCATTATAATTAATCCGTTTAAGCACTTTGTAAGGACCATATTTCTTTGGTTTGAGCTTGCTATAAGTGCCAACTGGAAATCTCTCCTTCCTCATAAATATCATCACAGAATCGCATTCTTGAAACACTTTAGCACGTCGATGCTTATCTGCAGCAGCTTTGTACTTAGCATTTGTTTGCTCAAGTTTCTGCTTGACCTCATCTCGAACGGCTATCACTTCCTCAGCCAAATTTTTCGCTGCCACACTGGTTTGCTGGCCTCTAGGCAGTTTCACCAAATCCACAACATGGTTAGGTATAGCAGTATAAACAATGGAAAATGGAGACTTCTCAGTAGCACTATGGACTGCACTATTGTATGCAAACTCCACCTGCGGTAACGCATAATCCCATTGTTTTGGCTTCTCTCCACAGACGCTTCGCACCATATTGCCCAACGTCCGGTTTGTAACCTCAGTCTGGCCATCAGTTTGGGGATGAGCAGTGCTGCTACGATTCAAAGTAGTCCCAAACAGTTTCCACAAAGTGATCCAAAAATGGCTCAAGAACTTGGTGTCACGATCAGATGTAATGGATGTAGGAACCCCATGCAAGCGAACAACCTCCCTGAAAAACAGTTTGGCTATATTTGATGCATCGGCAATCTTTTTGCAGGCTATGAAATGCGCCATTTTTGAGAACCGATCAACCACCACAAATACAGAGTCCACTCCCCTTTGTGTTCGGGGCAATCCGAGGACAAAATCCATAGCAAGATCCTGCCAAATGTCGTTAGGAACTGGTAATGGCATGTATAATCCAGTGTTTTGTACCTGCCCATTCGAAGTTTGACAAATGTAGCACTTGCGCACAATAGTTCCAACATCACGTTTGAGCTGTGGCCAGTAAAATCTCTCCTCCATCAATACAATTGTTTTGTCACGGCCTAAGTGGCCACTCAATCCTCCACCATGCAAGTCCCGAATGAGCTTCTCCCTTAAAGAGGAAACTGGAATACACAGCTGGTTGCCTTTGAACAAATAACCTTCATTAAGAAAGTAATCTGCCATTGGCTCTTGATTGGTGCACTTTGTCCAAATTTCCCGGAAATCGTCATCACCTGCATATAATTCCTTCAGACATTCAAACCCTACAACTTCTTGAGTTAGCGTGACTAATAATGAAGCTCTTCTACTCAGCGCATCCGCCACACGATTTGTCTTGCCGGAAGTATGCTTGATAACGAACGAGAATTTCTGCAAAAAAGTCATCCATCTAGCATGCATTTTATCAATATTTTTTTGGCTGTTAATATACTTCAATGCTTGATGATCTGTAAACAAAACAAACTCCTTCTGGATAAGATAGTGCTCCCATTGCTTCAAAGCTCGAACAACCGCATAGAACTCTTGGTCATAAGTACTCCACTTTTGACGTGCATCGCTCAACTTTTCAGAAAAGAATGCAATTGGCCGTTTGTCTTGTGAAAGCACAGCTCCAACTCCCACACCGCTGGCATCACATTCAACTTCAAAAACTTTCTCAAAGTTTGGAAGAGCTAGAACCGGTGCAGTGCAAAGCTTTTCTTTTATTTATGCAAAACTTCTCTCTTGCTCCTCTCCCCAGCGGAACCGGCCCTTCTTCAAACACTCTGTGATAGGTGCAGCAACGGTGCTAAAATGCTTCACAAATCTTCTGTAAAAGGTGGCCAAGCCATGGAAACTTCGAACTTCAGAAACTGTCTTTGGAGCTGGCCAGTCAAGAATTGCCTTGATCTTCTCGTCATCTACCTGGATTCCATTTTCACAAACAACAAAACCCAAGAACAGTAGCTTATTTGTGCAGAAAGTACATTTTTTTAGGTTTACATACAGCTTATTTTCTCTCAAAACATCTAAAACCTGTCTCAAATGCACAAGATGTTCTTCGTTTGTGGTACTGTAAATTAAAATGTCATTGAAATAAACAACGACAAAAGAACCAATAAATGGTCGAAGAACCTGATTCATAAGTTGCATGAAAGTGCTAGGTGCATTTGACAATATGAATGGCATCACCAACCATTCAAATAATCCGTCCTTGCTTTTGAACGCTGTTTTCCATTCGTCTCTAGGTCGTATGCGAATCTGGTGGTATCCGCTTCGCAAATCTATTTTGGAAAACACCCTTGAGCCGCCAAGAACGTCCAGCATATCTTCTAACCGTGGAATGGGAAACCTGTACTTCACTGTTATCTTGTTGATTGCCCGGCTATCAACACACATTCGCCAAGTTTTGTCTTTCTTCGAAACCAGCAAAACAGGAACTGTGCAGGGACTCAAACTCCCCCGGATAAATACTTTCCGCAGTAATTCTTCAATCTGTTCTCGTAGGATGTCATTCTCCTTGGGGCTCATCCGATAATGGGGCAGATTCGGAAGGCTAGCTCCAGGCACCAAGTCAATTTGGTGCTGTATGTCTCGCATAGGTGGCAGCTCGTTTGGCAGATTTTCAGAAAGTAATTCCTGAAATTGATTCAAAATCAGCTGCACATCTTGAGGAATGTCACCTTCTCCTCTGCCAATTTTCAACAACCCTTTCAACACCAAGGGACAAAAACACTCCGCTTCTTTGACAGCCTTGCTCGTTGCTAATTAGGGTTAGGAAACTAGAACTCCTCGTCTTGGGCTCAACAGATTGTTTTGAGGGCTGTGTAGTTGCCATTGCAATTTTCTGGTTGTTCCAAGAAAACAGAATTACATTATCTCGTCCCTTGAAAGTTGCATCCACATCAAATTGCCAAGGTCGCCCTAACAAAATATGGCACGCATCCATGTCAATAACATCACATAATACATCATCTCTGTAATGTTTACCAATAAACAGTGGCACACGGCAAGTTTCTGCTACACGAACCGAAGGATCTTTTTTAACCCAACCTAGTGAGTAAGGACTGACATGTGGCTCCGTTGATAGTTGCAAATACTCCACCAATTTCTTTGACACGAAATTCTTGCAACTTCCATTGTCAACGATCACATCATAAACCTTGTTTTTGATTGAGCAGAGGGAACGAAAAATACTATGACGCTGCCCTTCCTCCTTTGGTGCCAAAAGAACTCTCTGCAAAACCAAGGTAATCTTCTCCATTCCTTCCTCAACTGCAAATTCAGCCCTTGCATAATCATCTTCCCCGGCTTCATCGTTTTCCTCATCTTCATCGGCTTCTTCGATAAAGTTAGCCTGCTTCCGCTCTGGACAAACGTTAGAACGATGCCCTGGTTTTTGGCAACGGTAACATATGTCCGTCATGGGCTTAGCATACGGATTCTGGGACTGGTTTCGGGGCTGCCCTCTGTTGTAGTTCCGGCTGCTGCCTTCGTTGAAATTTTTGTTTTGGCCAACTGTTGCTGGTTTTGTCGAGCCTCCAAGATTCTGCTGCTGTGCCTTCCCCTTATCTCCTGAGCCACTAGAAGCACCAGCAGTATATTCAGAGGCTTCCGTCGTGTTCCTGCGGAAGTTGGGTTGGCGTTTCTCCTTCTCCAATAATTCAGCCTTCAATGCCATGTTAATCGCCTCCTGCAAAGTCCATATATTCTGCATACCAATTTTTTCCTGGATGGAAATCTTCAGCCCATTGTTGTACCTCGCGACCTTTTGATTGTCAGTCTCAGTCAAATGGTTTCGCTCTGCCAAACGCATGAATTCTTCGGTATATTCAGAAACTGAACGGGTGCCTTGCGCACAGCCTAGGTACATACGGTAGAGAATCTGCTCATAATCTGTGGGCAAGAATCGTTCCATCATAAGCGACTTCATCTTCCGCCATGTTTGCAATTGATCCCACCAAACAGCCGCTGTAGCTTTTAGACGGAAAGCTACCATCTTCACCATCTTATGCTCAGGAACCTCCATAATATCGAAAAATCTCTCCACTTCTACAAGCCAATCCAAGAAGTCTTCAATCTTCAGATTTCCCCAAAAATTAGGAATTTCTGCTTTAATCCGATAATCACCAAAATTCTCGTAATTACGATTACGATTACGAGGATTATTAGCCAGTGGTGGTGGTGGTTCTTCAAATTATTCTTCTGACTCTGACTCACTATCCGGAATAAGTTGCCTCCTATTATCTCTTCTCTCTCCATCTCTACCTTCTCTTCGATTATCATCCCTGCATTCTCTTCTTTCGTCATCTCTGCCTCCTCGCCTATGGTTGCCACCAAGAGCTTGCAACAACAATTCTCGCATCTCCCCAAATTGGGTGGTTAGGTTGTCGATTCGTTGGTTTTGAGCGTCCAGATCCGCTCGAGTAATTGGGGCTGGGACTTCAGCTTCACGATCACCCATGATAAGACAAGAATACCGAGACGGGAGAGACCCGCTCTGATACCACTTGACGCAGCACAAGCAATTAAGGTTTCAAACGAAAACCTTGAGTAACAAAGTAACTGGAATCCACCAGAAAATTAAGAGAAACTCTCTTTGATTAATTTGATTAAAATCTGAACTGCCAAAAACATTAGACGAACCCGTCTAAATACAACTCTCAACCCTTGTAACTGCTAGGGGAGTTATTACAATAAACTGAAAAATAGAATTAATTCGGAGACTTAACTACGTAACTCCGAAACTGAAAAAAAACAGAATTTATTTGGAATTAACTTCGAACTTTGAATGCACTTTTGAACGGCCAAACGACTCCAAAACGCCAAAATCCATCGTATGTCACAGCAAAGCTGTGAGTTTGACTCGTGGCTTCGTTCCCTTTCCGAAAAGGTATTTTGCACCCTAATCGGAGCTCGGACGACAATTCTGCAAATTCCCACCACGTCCTTTTTCTTGCTCAACCCCGATAAACTCTGCCATATGTTCTACATCAGGTTCGGCAAGGAGCTTGTAGCTCAACTGGCCAAGTGTATTTACCCATGCACTCGAGGTCCCAGTTGCGAACAATTTGAACACGAAGTTTCTTGAAAGTTATGACTTTTCTAGAAAATGTTGACAACAACAGAAGTCCAAAAAGGTCCAAGGAAGATAAACATAGAAAGAAAATTAACATATGTAATAGACTTGTTAATTAATTAATCAGACTTGCTAGATTGTTAAGTTTTGCTTTGTCTCTTCTCTTCCTACCCATTTAATTTAGGGTTTCTTAGATCTAGGTCCAAAACGATTAGCTATCATTGGGTCTAGTCCTCGTGTTTTTTGTTTTAGATGTAGGTCCTTTGACATTTATTACTTTTTTGTTGTGTCTATTTTACCCTTTAAGGTAAATAAGGAAAACACATTGAAAATCTAAATTTAATGCATTATTTCCTTGAAATTGAATTCCAAATTTTGAATTTTGAATTTTTTTTCCTTGATAATATTCCTAATATATAGATAAAATACAATTTAATCAATAAAAAGTAAAGACTCACATATTATATCAATCGATCAGACAAGCACCCATATTAAATTATGTGCCTGACATACAGGTAAATAATGTTAATACATAAAGGTATATATGTACCTGCCTTACAGGTAAGTGTTTTTTTTCTTGAGTTTTCTTATGCAGTTTTTTCTGGAGGTTCATATTTATATACATACGTACATGTCTTCCATGGATTTTTATCTCAGTTGAGTTTAAAGATCCATACCAAGATATTATATGAGTTCAATTAGCTGGCCTAGAGGGTATAACTACCTAGACTATAGGTAATTTATGGATTTAATTACCTAGACCAGAGGTAATTTTTGGGTTTAATTACCTGCATACTGTGCATAGGTACCTTACCTATTGTTAAGGTATGAAGTTTTTATGAACTCTTATTACAATTTTTTATGTCGGTATACCTTGGGAAAATTTCATAATTCAATAAATAGATTTGCAATTAAATTCAAATCAAATATGATAATTAATATCATATAAATCAATAACTTACTAGTTTTAGGAATTCATAATTTACCTTATTTATGTTTTAACTGGAACAAAAAATAAAAAATAAAAAAAAGTAAATATCAATAAATTGAAATAGGCATGTAATCTTATGTGGCGCAAAAGTCAAAGGACTTGGATCAACAACAATTTCTACGTGGATTGCACCCAAAATCTATCCTCATAATTGGACTTATGCCAAATTTTCTATTTAATTTATCAAGTCATTAGTTCAAAGTTGTTTTAAAAACACATGTTACTTTTTCTTTTGCCATGATTTAAATAGACCAATTGCGCTATTAACAAAAAATAATAATAAAAAATTGGAACATCCAATATTGAAATTGGATGGCCACAGTTGTTATATATGTCTCAAGAGAAATTAATCAATTGATTCTCTGGCAATGGGTCAGACATATTTTAATGAATAACTTCTTTTTATTTATATTTTATCCATTATCACAAAAGAATACATTTTAATTGACAAACCACTGTTTCTTCATTACATTACTTGGGTTGGATTAATAAAGGGAAATATACTAACAATATAACATCTCATATTACCAAACTTATAACATGGAAACATTAGCAAATTAAACTTACCTTGAGACCTCTTGTTGTGTCAAAATCCATACCTCGAGACCTCTTGTTGTAAAATTAACCAGAACCATCAATATGTCGAAACAATTTGTTGGCGATAATAATATCAATACATTAGTGATAACATATCGACAATCATGTAATTATTAAAGTTCAGACATCATGTATATAGCCGGACTATAATACATTGCCTTAAATGCTATTGGAATAAAAAGATGTATCCTATTAAACTGGTGAACGAACATTTCAGGGAAGCCCCTCCTCACTTATTGGGTCTGATGCAGGGAAGAAAAGCATTTCGAGCCACTTGGTCCTCCCACTCTAAGCCATTCCACCACTTGTCCTCTCCTTTAATACTGAGATTACTTGTTTGAGCACTGCTAGAGTTGAGAGGCAGCCTAGTGAGCATTGGACATTCATATATAAGGATTTCCTTCAGAAATGGAAAGGGCAAGGGATTTTCGCATATTCTCCATAAGTGGGGTAGTTCGGCCAAAAGCAAAGCAGTGAGCTTTGCAAATGGGGTAGTTTCCGTTGTGTTCAAACTGAGTATTCTCGTCATTTTAGAGCAGCCAATTACATACAAGTGGATGAGATTTGGAGCAAAAACGAGCCATTCCAGGTTCTTGAGATTCGTGCAATTTGCTACTTTTACGAACTAAAGACCAAGGAAGCAATTTGGATTTTCCAGACGTGTTATCCACCTAGAGTACACATCCACCATATCTTTAATTTGAATGGTATCAAGTGTCACGGCCCGCATGTTGAAGGTTCAACCCAACAACTATTGGGCCAACCTAGAGGATCCATTTGTGAAGGTCAAGCCCAACAAGAGAAGCTCAAGGCCCGGCCCATCGGATGGATCATTCTAGATCCTTTGACTTAGTCCACATGTCTAGATTCAATGTATTTGTAAAGTTAGGTGCATTGATTCTCGTAGCGATTCTAGACCGTTAGATTGTTTCGATCTTAACCCTCCATTTTAGGGTTTGGAGAGCTAAGACCTCTATATAAGGAGGGTTCCTCATTAGGAATCCTCACCCCTCAACTTGTAAAGCATAGTAGCAATACAAGCAAATATTCTCCCAAACTCTCTCAAGTGTTCTTAAGTGTTCTTGAGTGTTCTTGAGCGTTCTTATCGTTCTTGCTCTTGTTCTTGTGTTCTTGCTTGGTTCGATCTTATTTTGCAGGAAGGAAGGCTGACTTAGCTTGTTCGAAGAGGCGATCAAGTCTAAGGCCGCACGGAAGGAAGGCTTCAAGAGTCATCCCGTGACAGTTGGTATCAGAGCTAAAGCTCGAATCATCCGAAGAAACATGTCGAAGAGCGGATCCGATGTGGAGATGGATTTGTCCAAGGTGAACTTGGATCGTGGGGGCAAATCAAAGAGGGAACGATCTAGAGATGCAGCAACCATGGAGAAGCGGCTTTCTAAGATGGAGAGAGCCGTGGTCGAGTTCGATCAAAGACTCAAGGAGGACGTCCTTACGAAGAAGGGCTTCGAAGTTATAGTGGAAGAACTTCAAGGCCAATTCCAGGGAGCCCTCAACTCCGCATTGGACAGCATCAAGCTAGATGTCCAAACAAAGCTAGATCATTTCTTAGCGGAGCTTACTTCGCTCCGCGAGGAGGTGACGGAAGTGAAGGGAGATTGGGCCTTGTGCAAAGAAGCTGTTGTAAACAAGATCCGAACTCCGAGGGAACCCAAGGTGTTAGATTCTTTCAAACCCAAATCCTACAATGGGAAGAGGGAGGCAAAGGAGCTAGACACGTTCTTGTGGAATATCGAAAGGTATTTCAAGTATCTGAAGCTCGAGGAGGATGAGCCCAAGATCAACACGGCAACATTGTTTCTCACCGATAATGCTCTCATGTGGTGGCGACGTCGATCCATGGAGATCGACCAAGGTACGTTTGTGCTAGACACTTGGGATGCATTTAAAAAGGATATTATGCTGCATTTCTATCCAGAGAATGCCAAGTATGAGGCGAAGGACAAGCTAAGATGGCTAAAGCAAGTGGGGAGCGTGAAGGACTATGTCACCACGTTCACCAACCTATTGTTCGAGGTGCCAAGCATGACGGATGAAGACAAACTCATGTACTTCATGAGTGGCCTACAGAATTGGGCCAAACTTGAGTTACAAAGGAGGCATGTCCAAACCTTGTCAGAGGCCATAGCTGCAGCCGAGTCTCTTGTGGAGTTCAAGAAGACTGATCAAGGCGACTCAAAGTTCAAAGGCAAGAAAGGTAGCAGTGGATCTAGTGGGGGAGACAACAAGCCAAAGGAGGGAAGCAAGTCAGGAGACAAGTCTGACAGTCACAAGTCATCCTGGAAGAAGAATGACAAAGGTGACAAGGGGAAAGACAAACCGAAGCTTGCTTGCTACTTGTGCGATGGAGCGCACATGATGCGGGATTGCCCGCAAAAGAAAGCCTTGAATGCCATGAACCGAGAAAGGGAAGAGGAGGCCGAGAGGGAAGCAGGAATGGGGGCCATTCACCGCTTCAATGCCCTACAGGCCAAGGGAGCTCAACCACAGGTTCAAGCAAAAGGCGTGATGTTCGTCAATGCCGTGGTAAATGGCAAGACAACCCGTTGTCTGGTGGACACAGGTGCTTCACACAACTTCATGTCCGTGAAGGAAGCAAAGAGACTTGGGTGTCAGGTCTCAAAGGAAGCAGGCAGTATGAAGACAGTGAATTCAACTGCCAAACCTATTGATGGAGTAGCTCGTGGTGTGGAGCTACACATTGCCACTTGGAAGGGAGTAGCTGACTTCTCCGTGATCCCGATGGATGACTACGATGTCGTGCTTGGAATGGAATTCATGGACAAGGTGAAAACATTTCCCATTCCATTTTACAATATTATGTGCATTGCACAGGGCGGAGCAATGCCAGCATGGTGCCCGCGGTGAGGCAACAAGGCGAGTCCAAGCTCTTGTCAGCCATGCAATTTTCCAAAGCTTGGAAGAAAGGCGAAGAGACGTTCCTTGCAACTGTAAGGATTGATGCAGTTGAGAAGGAAGTCCAACCGGTCCCTAGAGCTGTAGAAGCAGTCCTTAAGGAGTTTGCGGATGTCATGCCAAAGGAGCTGCCCAACACCCTACCACCTAGAAGAGAGGTGGATCATGCCATTGAATTGGAACCGGGTGCCAAGCCCCCTGCCAAAGCGCCATACCGGATGGCACCTCCTGAGTTGGAGGAATTGAGGAAGCAGCTGAAGCAGTTGTTAGACGCTGGTTACATCCAACCGTCCAAGGCCCCTTACGGTGCCCCAGTTCTTTTCCAGAAGAAGAGGGAAGGAACACTGAGGTTGTGCATCGACTACAGGGCGCTAAACAAGGTGACCATCAAAAACAAATATCTCATCCCTTTGATTGCAGACTTGTTTGATCAGTTGGGTGGAGCTAGGTACTTCACCAAGTTGGACCTGCGCTCGGGATATTATCAAGTGAGGATCGCACCGGGAGATGAACCGAAGACCGCATGTGTGACAAGATATGGGTCTTATGAGTTCCTTGTCATGCCGTTCGGCTTGACCAACGCCCCGGTAACCTTCTGCACTCTAATGAACAAGGTATTCCAACCCTTCTTGGACAAGTTTGTTGTGGTTTACATTGATGACATCGTGGTGTATAGCAATTCTCTAGAGGAGCACCTCGAGCACTTGCAGCAGGTGTTCAAAGTTCTGAGGGAGAACCAGCTATATGTGAAGAAGGAGAAATGCTCGTTTGCCCAAAATGAGGTGGAGTTCCTTGGTCACAAGATACGGGGTGGACAGTTGCTCATGGAGGAGGGCAAGGTGCGAGCCATCCAAGAATGGGAGCCACCAACCAAGGTACATGAGTTGCGGTCATTCCTTGGATTGGTCAACTACTATCGGAGGTTCATCAAGGGATATTCAGCCATTGCGGCCCCCTTGACGGACTTGTTGAAGAAGAACAAGGCGTGGGAGTGGACACCCCGATGCCAGCATGCTTTCGACAAGTTGAAGAAGGCACTTATGGAGGAACCAGTGCTAAGACTTCCGGATCTTAGCAAATCTTTTGAGGTACACACTAATGCATCAGATTTTGCTATTGGGGGTGTACTCATGCAGGATGGACATCCATTGGCTTTCGAGAGTCGGAAGCTCAATGACACAGAGCGGAGGTATACCGTTCAAGAGAAAGAGATGACTGCCGTAGTGCACTGCTTGCGGACTTGGAGGCATTACTTGCTGGGTTCTCAGTTCGTGGTCAAGACTGACAATGTTGCCACAAGCTACTTTCAGTCCCAACAGAAGTTGTCACCCAAGCAGGCTAGGTGGCAAGACTTCCTGGCGGAGTTCGACTACAATCTGGAGTACAAGCAAGGGAAGACGAATGTTGTAGCCGATGCCTTAAGCCGGAAGGCCGTGCTAGCAGCTGTTGTTCAACCCCAGAGTTCTCTCATGCAGAGGATACGAGAGGGCTTGTTGCATGATTCCCAAGCCAAGAATCTGTTGGAGCTTGTCAAAGATGGGAAGACAAGAAGATTTTGGCTAGATGATGGTGTTCTCTATGCAACAGGGAAGCGGGTTTATGTTCCGAGATGGGACAATCTGAGGCGAGAAATACTGAAGGAGTGCCATGACTCGAAGTGGGCGGGACATCCAGGCACTCATCGCACATTAGCCTTGATGAGTGAAGCTTATTATTGGCCACAGATGCGGGAAGATGTAGACTCGTTCGTGCGGACTTGTCTTGTATGCCAACAAGACAAGACATTGCAGAAGCAGCCAGGGGGGTTGCTAGAGCCACTTCCAGTTCCAACCAGACCATGGGAGAGTATATCCATGGACTTCATTGTGAGTCTACCCAAATCGGAAGGGTGCGGCTCAATTTTGGTGGTGGTTGACAGGTTCACCAAGTATGCTACCTTCATCCCTGCTCCGACGGATTGCAATGCAGAGGAAGCTGCACGCTTATTTCTGAAGCATGTGGTGAAGTATTGGGGGATCCCCAAGAGTATTATCAGTGATCGTGATACTCGCTTCACTGGAAAGCTGTGGACGGAGCTCTTCAAGCTACTTGGTTCACAGTTGAACTTCTCAACTAGCTTTCACCCACAGACAGATGGTCAGACGGAGCGGGTGAATGCATTGTTGGAGCTTTACTTGAGGCACTATGTGAGTGCCAACCAGCGAGATTGGGCAAAGTTGATGGATGTTGCTCAGTTTTCATACAACTTGCAGCGGTCGGAGTCGACAGGGTCAAGTCCTTTTGAGTTGGCAACAGGACAACAACCTATGACACCGAACACAGTGGTGTCAGGCTACACGGGGAGTAGCCCAGCTGCATATAAGACGGCCAAGGAGTGGCAGGTGACTAATGAGCTGGCTCGGGCTCAATTGGAAAAAGCGACTCGGAAGATGAAGAAATGGGCGGACAAGCATAGGCGAGATGTTGTGTTTCAACCAGGAGATATGGTCTTTGTGAAACTCAACCCCTCTCAACACAAGTCCACTAGAAGATTACACAAGGCCTTGTTGAGGAGATATGAAGGCCCATTTCCTATCATCCGATCTGTGGGAAGAGCTGCTTACCGTGTGGAACTACCACCTCGATTGAAGATTCATCCGGTGTTCCACATGAGCAATCTCAAGCCCTACCATGCCGACCCCGAGGAGCCAAGTCGTGGAGAGTCTCAACGAGCTCCACCCTTGATGGTGACTTCATTTGACAGGGAGGTCGAATGCATCATGGCCAAGCGAGAAGTGCGACGCAAGGGTGTACCAAGGTACTTTGAGTACTTTGTCAAATGGAAGGGCCTGCCAGAGTCCGAAGGCAATTGGGAGAAAGAGGAGTCCTTATGGAAGTACAAGGACTACATCGAAGCATTTGAACGAGACGGATCAACCTCGACGACGAGGACGTCGCCGGATTAGGTGGGGGAGGATGTCACGGCCCGCATGTTGAAGGTTCAACCCAACAACTATTGGGCCAACCTAGAGGATCCATTTGTGAAGGTCAAGCCCAACAAGAGAAGCTCAAGGCCCGGCCCATCGGATGGATCATTCTAGATCCCTTGACTTAGTCCACATGTCTAGATTCAATGTATTTGTAAAGTTAGGTGCATTGATTCTCGTAGCGATTCTAGACCGTTAGATTGTTTCGATCTTAGCCCTCCATTTTAGGGTTTGGAGAGCTAAGACCTCTATATAAGGAGGGTTCCTCATTAGGAATCCTCACCCCTCAACTTGTAAAGCATAGTAGCAATACAAGCAAATATTCTCCCAAACTCTCTCAAGTGTTCTTAAGTGTTCTTGAGTGTTCTTGAGCGTTCTTATCGTTCTTGCTCTTGTTCTTGTGTTCTTGCTTGGTTCGATCTTATTTTGCAGGAAGGAAGGCTGACTTAGCTTGTTCGAAGAGGCGATCAAGTCTAAGGCCGCACGGAAGGAAGGCTTCAAGAGTCATCCCGTGACACAAGGTATTTCATATTTGCCATCGCCACATCTCTTGAGGGGTTCTCGTCATCCTCGTTTTTGCCATCGCCACATCTTTAATTTGAAGGATAAATCAAGATAGCTTGAGGGGTTCTCGTAATCCTCACCCTTGAGGCATAAAGTTAGAGTGCAAGTCACTAATATGTGGTGGTTGTCCAAATTCTGGAAACAAGAGGTACCTCCTACGACTGTCAAAGACAAGACATCAAGGTGTTTCAAACCCTGCAGTTCGTCTATCATGGTTTTCTCATTATGAAAAAAAACTTGGTTAGAAGTGTTGACGTGAGTCTCCTAATTAATCAAGGAGAATTATTTCCTTGATTAATTAAGGGATTTATTTTTCCATTCCATTTAGGTGACAAATCTGTGTATAATTAGGAGATACTTTTCTAATTCCTGATTGTATCTTATTCCTTGTAAAGCACTCTATAAACCCATATATATACCTCCTTATGGAGAAGAATAAAGTATCTGAACATATTGAAAACCCGTATTCATATTGTAGCAAGAAGAACCACAATCTAGTATTCTCAAAACTTTAAGCCTCGGGAAATTTGATAATATATTTGGTGGGACAGAATCAAGCTTAAATGTATGCTCTAAGTTCAAATACTGTAGGCGTGCACATGCTGCTAACTCCACCGGCAACCATTTTATGCCTGTTTTGGACAAATTCAGATGTTGTAATGAAACTAGATTTGCAACTCCAGTTGGCAGTTGAATTATAAGGGCATTTTCGGACAAATCCAGAACTCGCAGCGTAGGCATGAAATCAAAGAAGTCATCCACTATCCTCTTTAAAAAAATTCCTCTGAGAAATAAGGTCAACAGATTGGGAGATGTTGGTGTTTCATCTAGAGATTCGATAACATTACCCATCAAGGAAACCTTTTTCACGTTCTTCCATTTCACAACATTTGGTGCATGATAAGCACCTATATCCACAAGGAAGTTCTCGCCTTCTTTCCCAAGGTCACAAGCTAACCACAATGCCATGTCACGAATTACATCATGCATTTTTACTGAATATCCTTCATCTTCCAACAAACATGAGGTAAGAAGAGTTCCTATGATATGGTAACTCTCATTTTGGCTTCCTCTACATTACCATATTCATCTAATATATCCTCCTCACACATCCAAAAATATACCAAGTCATCTTTAAGTATAACAAAATCTTCGGGAAACAAAGCACAGTATAAGAAACATGATCTAACTTTCTGACTTGATAAATTATCGTAACTGAATTTTAAAAGAGGGAATACCTTATCTCCCATTCCTGAAAACTCAGAGGCAAATGTTCTCAGGACTTGAACTGCACGCTTCCACTCTTGGGGTGTTTTCTTGCAGGCCATGACCCTGCCCACTGTGATGAGTGCCAGTGGCAAACCACCACACTCGTTCGCCACAATTTCAGCAAGCTTGGGGATATCTGGATCAAGAAAAAGTGTTTCTTTCCCAACCTTCTCCTGAAACAAGTTCCATGCTGTTTCCCAAGTCAAACACCCCACCTTAATCTTCTTCTGGGCATCCATCTGACCACATACCTCCTCAGAGCGAGTTGTGAAAACTATCTTGAACTTGTTCCGACTGTCAGGAACTGGAACCCCTACTTTGGTTAATTCAACTGGCTCCCATAAATCATCCATAAATAACACAAACTTGTTTGTGTTCAAGATTCTGAAGATGTCTTCAGCTTTTTCATGATGCTCTTTAAGCTTCCATACACCACTAAACAACCCAATCTTTTCACCAATCTTATCTTGAATAACTTCAATTTTGTGGCCCTTGGATACCACAATCCAGATCACAAGATTGAAATCATTACGAGTGCGGTTGAAGTTGTTATGGATCTGGGTAAGGAGGGTGGTCTTCCCCACCCCTCCCATTCCATATAAGCCAATCATTCCCACTGTTGGCTCACTAGGTCTCACATCGACTACAGCTGTACCTGTAGGTAAGCTTTCTGCTGCCACCTCTTCAAAAACTCCCTTGCTTTTCAAAGCCTCCACTTCCACCAACTTTCTAGCAACTTTTTTTCCATACTTGTAGCTGGATCTGTAGTTCTTGGAGCAGTAACCTCCGCAGCATAATTTCTCAATTTCTTGAGTGCTATGGCTTACAATATCTTCATTAATTTCAGTCTCAAGAGCCTTCACACTTAAAGTCCAGTTATTTACCTGCTCTGTCCTCTTTAATCGCGGCTGCCGCTCTGCAAGCTCAACCTCTCTATGCTTATCATCCTTTAAAGCCCTGAGTTCTTGTAAAGAAGTTGTGAGAGCTTGAAGGTTTTCTTGGAGGTTACGTACATACTGTACTCTTTCAAAAATGGAATCCCAGCAGCGTGAAATAATGTCATCGCATGATAAGGAGATTGACAAGCAGCTACCCATTGCTTTACTAGTTTATGGAGGAACATCAGAGTTGCAGATGAAAGCCTACACTGATTCAGATTTCCAGTCTGACGTTGATGACAGAAAATCCACCTCTGGATATGTCTTCACTCTGAATGGCGGAGCGGTCAGTTGGAGGAGCTGTAAGCAAAGTACTACAGCCGATTCCACTACTGAAGCAGAATATATAGCAGCGTCTGAAGCCGCTAAAGAAGCTGTTTGGATGAGAAAGTTCATCTCTGATCTCGGAGTGGTTCCAACCATAGCATTACCAGTAGCCTTGTACTGCGACAACAATGGGGCAATAGCTCAAGCTAAGGAACCAAGGTCTCATCAAAATTCCAAACACATTCAGAGGCGCTTTCACAAAATTCGAGAATATATATCTCTCGGAGAAGTCAGCATCCTCAAGGTAGCTTCGGCGAATAACGTAGCAGATCCACTAACTAAGCCTATGACTCAGCTACAATTGGATCGACATCTCGAGAAGATGGGTATCAGATACATAGCTGATTGGCTTTAGAGTGCAAGTGGGAGATTGTTGGAAATATGCCATAAAAGCCAATCATATGATGTAATCTTTTAAGGATATTTCATGCATTAGACTTATGTTTAATCCTCTTAAAGGGCAAGTTTATTGTTTATTAGTAAATGTCTCATTAACAGTTACACATGCTTAAACAATAAGTCCAAGGGATGTGAGATAGAGAGAAAGTAATATAAGGAAGTTAGATTCAGGAGACCTTTCCTCTATTATCTTCATGCCCTAAATGTTCCTAGTCATAGGATTGTCAAATGGGCACTGACAATCCGGAAAGACCGGTACATGCTATGTCTTCTCAATTGGGAGGATGACTGGTCTCAAGTCATTCGTGTGGAGACACTAAGACAAGTATGTAGGTGCTCAATGGAGAATGAGTTCACTGAACGCGATCAAACGAGAGTTTCTTGTATGGAAATTTTACTTATGTGTCAAAACAAGAAACTCCAAGTTGCAATAATGCAAATTAGTCCTTAGACTTTGAGGCACCATGGTTGTCTTGTGGGAAGGTTGTGGATCTTTGATGATGCTATAAAGACATGTCCTAATCACGAATGTGTTACAAGCATTGTTGGGTTTCACGATTAACTCATGGAGACATGTGAGTGTACAACATGGAATCTCTATCCTTTAGTAAAGAAGGGGAATGCTCGGAAGATATGATTAAGCAAATCTCTGATCAGAGTATTCGGTATGACTTAGAAGGATGTTCTTGTCATACTAATACAAATCATATAAGACGTGACAATCTCATTAGGGGTTTTGACATGCACCATGCCCTAGTAATGAGATTAAAAGCATTAGAATAGGGAAGGACCGTATTGCATTGTAATTCCAACTGAATAGGTTCTCTGCTTATTCTACTTAGCTTGGATATCCATGATATACTGCTAGGTGTCACTCATGGATGGTGGAAGCCCTAAGGACTAATGATCCTAACTAATAGGGAGAATTAAAAAGGGGTTTTAATTCACAATCAATTACGAAGAGTTCAAATTGCCCACGACCTTGCTGATTAGAACCTAATGGATCGCACACCGTTAAACTTGAGTTATTTGAGAAACCAATGTGGAGATGATGAATTGAAGAGATCAATTAAGCTTTGTTAATTGGTTAAGACAAAATTGATTATGGAATTAATTTAAACGACACATGATGTCGGAATAGGCTTCAAACGGGAATTTTGAATTCCGGGCTCATTGGGCTTTATCCTTTTGGACATGGACATTGGGTTGTATGACAACATAAATTAAATTGAGCCCAAGAGGCCCAATTTCAAGGGATGGACGTTCATATGGGTTTTTGGTTGCTAGAGTCAACTTGTTGACTCAAGAGAAAGATGACTATCATCTTTTTGAAGCCTAAGGGGTCATTAGTGAAAAACAAGAGAGAGAGAAAGCTCTAGTCTTCCAAAAACTCTCTCTACACTTTCATACCATCTTAGTGAGGGATCACTAGCATCATCCTCTCACTAAGCTCATCATATTCTTCTCAAGCTCTAGTTGGTGAAGAGACTTAGAGGTTACCTATTTTGGTGACTTTTTGGAGAACCTCCTAAGTTGAAGTTTTGAAGGAGTTATTCAAGCTTCAACAACAAGGTGGAGATTTTGAAGGAGCCATTCAAGCTTCAACAACTTTGGTGGAATTCGATCATAGGGTTGAAAGCACGCACCAAGGGTAACTCCTCCTTCCAATCTTACTAGAAGTGTGTTCTAGGAAAGTAGTACAACTATCACTTGGCTTAAAAGATTCATGGGAAAAGTTTTTGTTTTTGAACTCATAGATGCATGCTTAAGCTTCCGTTGCCATGATTCTATTTATCTATGTTGATGTTCAAATGAAACTCATGATTTTCTTAAAGGTTTCCTTCAAGTGGTATCTAGAGCCAAGGTCAAGTGATAAGTTGTACCATTTTGGGTTTTTGTTTATGAATATGGGTAAAAGTTCTTTGTGGCATAAATGTTATGTGTTGTGAAGCCTTGATTGTTTCTTTTTGAAAAGTCTTGCATCTTTAAGTGTTATAGATGTTTTAAGAGAAGGCTTAAAGATTGAACACATGGTTAAAAGGGGGTTTTCGGCCATATTGGATTTTGGGGGTTTTTGTGATGTTTCAATGCTAGCTTGAGCATTGTAAAATTGCTATGTTGATAGCCACTTTCATCTCCACGAATTTTGACACTTAAAAATATGATTTTTGTGTTATGTGTGTTCTTGAGTTCATATGAATGTTCTTGTGAGTTCATAAGATGAATGCATGTGTTCTAGTTTTTGATCCTTTTTGGTGGGATTCAATTTCAATATTGTGTTGGTCTTGATTTGAATGAAGACATTGACCTTGGTTATCCAAGATTCCATGTCTTCTTGTCCCCCTAGTCAAAGCATGCTCCTCTAGTTTTTAGAAAATTAGAACTTCAAGACATAGGCATGCCTAGTGTGCCATTGGTCTTTGGGATTGTTCCTTGGTTTATTCCCTTGCCTAGGAACTTGTTTGCATGGGAAACCACTCTCTTGGTCTTAGGATTATTCCTTTGCCTAGAAACTTGTTTGCATGGGAGACCACTCTCTTGGTCTTAGGATTATTCCTTTGCCTAGAAACTTGTTTGCATGGGAGACCACACTCTTGGTCTTAGAAATGTTTCCTTGAAACTTGATAAGGCATGTTTGATCCTTTTATGGGACAATTCAACACTCTCATGCATGTCACATATACACACACTTCACATGGCCGGCCCCACTTTGGAATCCTCTTGGATTCCTCATGCAATTATATTATTTGTTTTGGACTTCTATGCAATTACTTTACTTTGTGTTTTGGTCCTTGAGTCTTTAATTAATTGCATACTTAACCCCACGTTTTGAACTAGGCCCATATACTAAAAACCCAAAATGTTTAAGTTGCATTCTAAAGTTCAATTATTTTAATTTGATTGAAGTAGTTGAAAGGATGATTATGGACTAAGACCCAAATTGAAATCGAACTATGTGATTGGCCGACTATCAATTTGTTTGAACCATGGGATGTGATTTATTCGTTTATTGGGCTTGTAATTAATAAGGTTTAATTCTTTTGTTAAAGAGGCTTGCATGTCTCTCCTTTCTTTCTTTTCTTATGTAATTGTTAAAAGGCTTGCATGCCTTTGCTTTTCATATGATGTAAGCTAAAGGAGTAGAAGAAAGAAGGAGATGAAGTCCAAGACTCAACTTAGATGGGCCTCAAGCCCGATTAGGATTGCATGTTTAATTAGTTAAACGCGTAAATAAAATGAATCACCCTCCCTAGACCAAGATCCAACATTTGGCTCATGTTGGATCAAATATTAAAAGTCCATAATCATCCTAAGGGCCTAAGATAACTATATGTCCAAAATTCAAGAATGCAAAATTTTCATTAGTAGTGATAGACACTCCTTGATTTCTAAAACAAATAGTGGGAGTACCATATGCTACTAACAAATTGGACCAATAGTTATGATAGGACCAAATTTTATTTTAATGAGATTGAAATGAATGTTGTATGATGAGACCTAAAACTCCCTCAACCAATAATAATATTAACTTGATAAACGGAGAGGTATTTTGAATATCTCTTTGTGGCCTTCCACCATTGTGGACCCTCATCAATTATAACCAATACACCGTGCTTCACCCTAATATGGGGAACACAAAGTATGTGTTTATTTTTGAAAGGGTTCATTTCAAAACATTTGATGTTGTGAATGTAGGCAACGAGTAATGCCAATATTCTATTATGATGAGGTGTTGTTTGAACCCCTACACTCACAGGAATGGTGGGCATGACTTAACTAGTACAATGGTACCTCATGATAACATTCGGGGGTGCACATTTGCTAGAGGCCAAAGTGATGGGTAATCACATCATGATGTGAATGGGTAAGAGTACTCTCTCTTCACCATTCAAGCAAACCAATATTCTATTATGATTTGGCAAGCTTGATGGTGGTGAGCCTCCCATCCCCACTAAGAGTTGAAACTAAACTCTCGGATTCCATTTGAGGGATATGGAATTTGCCAAAAATAGTGGGAGGTGCCATTTGATTTAAAAGACCCGAATCATTGGCTTTCTAAAAGCAATCTAATTTAAATTTCTCTGTGTTATGTAGATATGTCTGGAACCGCGCTCGCCAAAATTCTTGACAAACATTGCCTTGAGGGGCACAATTTCCCGGAATGGTTCCGAAATCTCAAGATCGTTTTGATCAGTGAGAAAATTGCATACGTGCTTGATAAGCCGTTCCCTCGTCAACCTCCTGGTGATGATGTCACTGAGGAGGAACATGCTCGATATTTTAAGCACATACAAGATGACACACAAGCTAAATGTTACATCCTTGCTTCCATGAACTCTGAGCTTCAGAAGCAATATGAGCACATGGATTGTGCAAATGATATGATCACTCACCTACAAGAGTTGTATGGTGAGGGTACACGTAACAAACGATTCAGTGCTGTCTGTGAGCTTGTGAAGACCAAGATGGTCAAGGGAGCACCAGTCCATCAGCATGTACTGAAGATGATTGGACTCATCGAGCAGTTGGAGAACTTAGGAACTCCACTGGATGGGGAATTGGCCCAAGACTTTATCCTTGCATCCCTCTCAGACCAGTTCTCCCAGTTTGTTATGAACTACAACGTGGGAAAAATGGACCAAACTCTTTCTGAGTTGCTGCACATGCTGGTCACAGCCGAAAAGACTTTCAAAAAGGAAAGTGGGAGTGGGATTGTGGCTGCCTTCGAGAAAGGCTCTTCTTCCTCTACTAAACCTAAGCCTAAAACCAAAGGCAAGGGCAAGGGAAAGGAGAAGAAGACTACTGTAGTCAAGCCCAAAGGTAAAATCACCAAAAAGAAGGCAAAGGAGCCCAAAGGAATATGCTTTTACTGCAATGAAAATGGGCACTGGAAGAGGAACTGCAAGAAATATCTTGCAAGCCTGAACAAAAACAAACCTTCAGAAGGTACTATTCTTGTTCTTGAATCAATTCTAACAGTTAGTTCTTCTACTTGGATATTTGATTCAGGCGCTAGCCAACATGTTTGCAATTCCTTGTTCTTTAATTAGCCTAATTTTGAAATCAGTTTTCTTTTTGTCAAGAAAAATAGTTACCAAAAATGTTTTCATTATTAAATTTTCAAAAAAGAGTGGCGATTTTCACACACCTATTTTGTATATTGGCACTTCTTTCTTTGGTTTTGAATGCCTTAATTTTCTTATTTGGATAACAAAACGTCCATGGAGTTTACAAAACTATCAAGTTGCGTCTTTTTGTTTGTTTGTGTAACCTTGGGGACCACGAATAAACAAAACAAAAACAAAAACAAAAAAATGCAAGCTGATAGTTTCTCAAGGACGTTTTGTGATAATAAAAAACCTTATTATTTAAATTCAACTATTGGGATTTTATCACGACTAGTCCCTGAATTTTTTAAAAATTCCTTATTTTAGTCCTCAAACTTTCAAATCAATTCATGTAACCCTTAATCTTTTGGTCGACATATCAATTCGATCTCCTCTCGTCACATTACATCAAAACCTTTGTTAAAGTTGCGCACTTGATGGCTCGCCTCGCACTAACTCTAAAGGGCTGTTTTTATCAAAAAATACTACATATCCACCCAAAAATAAAAAGATATGAACCTCGTGTCTTATGCTCAACAACGTGAATTTTGTTGTCTCCTTTGTATATAAGCTATATTTTGACGTAAATATTCCTTTGTAGTTGGTCAAGCGGCCAATTTTAATAAAAGTTTTTACGGATTGCAACAATATGGATAATATTGAAATGTAAACACAAAAGATTAAGCAACGTATTGATCCATTAGAGAATTTAAGGACAAAAATGAAAACTTACAAAAAAAAAATGTTCAAGAACTAATTATTAAAGTATAAAAATCAGGGGTGTAATGCAAGGGTACAAACTAGAAGGGTGAAAATCGTCACACACAAAAAGAAAAAAAAAAAAAAAACAAGGGAAATAAGAAATAAAAAGGTAAAGACGAAATGATTACCAAAGTTTGGCTATTAACTAGAGGAAAGTTGTAAAATTACTTTATACACTTCCTTGACTTACAAATTTCATTTTTGTAGTTGTTTTTTTATTTTTATTTTTATCCCTAAATTTAGACCTTCGCTTGCATTGAAAAAGAAAACTTCCATAGATTCGCAACACATACCTACATAAGTTCTCTACCACATCCAACACGGAATAACCTGACCAACAACCAGCCCACAGAAAACCGCCCTTATTCAGATCTAACTTCGTTAATTAGATCGAATTCAAATCAAAATCCAATCCGTTAACACATCTTTCAGCCTGTATGTTTAGAAGAGGTATAGTCTTTACAGTCACGTATCAGATTAACTCAGCTAGTTCTTCATAAAAGCTACTAGAAAAACTAAACAATCATATCCTCCTTCAATCAGGCTGTAAAGGCGAAAACGAAACTAATTGCGACATTGGAATTGATTGTGTTTAAAAAAGTACAAATTTCATGCCAAGATGTGACACTATATTATGTCCCTTCATGTAAATAAAGCTGTGCAAGGCTAATTCTGCAACAACATTGTACAAAAAACACAGTACACAATGCATATAAAAAATAGCTGGCAAAATATTACTGTTAGGATAGTAGGAGCTGAACAAATAAAAGAAAACTAGAACAAAACTGCTTCCTTTATTTTTCAATACAAGAATGAAAAACCAATCTATCTACTGAAGTTTCTTAATCCCAGGAAATGAGGGGAGAACTGCAATGAGAGCATCACCATATCCAACGGGATCTGTTAAGAAAAAATAGATTAGATGATAACTTCTACCAGTGGTATCAACAAAATCCTGCAGACAAAGAACTGAAACATAGCCACACGTACCGCCATCTTCTCGTAGTATCTTGATGACCTCCCCAGATACATCAGACTTGGAAAGAAACAATGAGTGAGTCAAACACTATGTTAAATATAAAGGACAACAGCTGGGAAGAGAAGAGAAATCAATCACCCTGCCTCTCTCAACTGACACATACCTCAATTGGAAGCTCTCCACCAAGCTGTTCTATGTAGCAAATCACTTGGCCTTCCTTCACTATTTGCTTCTGTTATGCAAAAATTCAAAAATCAGAAAAATCAGTTAAAATACTAAGCATGGAAAAATGTTGTTAGATTTTTTCAATGATACAATCGAGCAAAGTATTTAGGGTGTAGGCAAGAGGAAATTTTTTATTTATTTTAGTCCGATAGCCTAATATACTAGAGTTTCTTATTCATATTGAGATACAAAATTATTTTTGAATTAAAAATATTGTTTTAATTTCATCTGTTTTTTCCATGTTTTACATCACTAAGCTTACATGGATTATTGATGGCTCACAAGTAACAGCATAATGAACCTATACTAAGCCAAGCAATAAACAAGCTAACAAGTACACTCACGGAGACAAAAAGTCCAAAATGAAGCACGAGAAATCAAATTTGAGTCCCAAATCCCAACAAGACATCCCTACATCCTGACTGTGTGCCAGCCAAGTATTTCCATTAATGCCTTTAAGGAAGCAGGAAATTCAACAATTCTTTCGTTAAAATTAACAAACTTGCTGAAAAATATGTACCTCTTTACATGATGGCGGAGCACGCTTCCCCTTTATCGTTCGAGATCTCCTAAATAACCCCACCTGCACCATTGGTTGTTTTAGTATCCAGATTTTATAAAATGACAGAAACATTTAATTTGGGTTCTTACTCGTGGAGAATGAATTAACACCAAGCCATCATCTGCAGCTCTATCTAGCAATGTCTGGATATTCCTTGAAGAATGTTCCTGTCTAGTGATAGCTAAAGATTGTGCAGGAACTGAGCCATTCGAAGCAGGTGCTTCAGCACTCGCATTCACACTAACAGGAGCAGGACTTGGGGGAGGTAGAGTGCTAATTTTTTCAGTCAACTCCCTCAGCACATGTAACCGAAATCCACCGATCTGATTATAAGGTTGGAATGTGTGAAATTAATAATAGACAGAACGAAAGATAAATCAGCAGCATCCAATACTAGTAGGAAGCATAAGGGAAAGAGGGAGGGGTTGTGAATGGAATATTTATTAGTTGTTAAAAAAAATACATATATACAATTCATAATATAAGCACTATTAAGAAAAACAGTCTTGCTTACTTTTAATTTGAACTCAGCAACTGAAGTTGTATCGCATATTGTTGTGACCAAAGATTCTACCTGCAAACCAAAGTAACCAAAAGACATGTTTTAAACTCATAAAAATGCTTTTGCATTAAGTGAGGACATGCATGCGTTTGTGAGTATGTAAAGAGAATTTTAAGATGAAAGCCTAGTAATAATTAGGCAATTGCATGGCAACGTTAACAGAAGGAAATTTTACAAGAAGCATAGATAAAATCAGACAATCAATATTTTCTTCAAATATGAGCTTGAAAGAAAATAGGGTGTGCATGTATTAAGATAATAGTTAAGGAAACAAAAATGTAGAGGAATTTCAAGAACATTATAGGGATATTTCACGATACCATCCAGGTCTATAATAATCTGACCTAACAATACATATTTTCAAGTCTAAATTGATTAAAGTTGTCCTTTCTTTTTCAAATTTGAAGTACCATAAAGCATGATTTTGCGATGTACAATAACAATAGCAGAATTATTACCCACAAGTAGTGATGAAAATAAAATGCCTGCAACTTGTGGTTTATGGTATTCTACCAATAACCTATTTTTCCATCCCTCTGTTTCAACACAAACCAAAGAAAATAAACTTGTGTATTTGAATGAAACTATTCAAGAAATCTAACACACGAAAAAAACTGCAGAGGCTGCACAAGACTTTTTTTTCTTTCTAAAATAGTAAATTTGAAGTGTAGGGATGTGCTCTTTAAAGATGGTGATTATAACTATCTTATGACACCTTAGAAATAGAGAACTCGGACATCTACATGGTGCATAAAAAATTGGCAGATACCAGAAAGGAAGGAATTTACATTTTTCTCTGTGTCTTATTATTTGATATATAGAAAGAATAACGAAGCAAAAATACTTGTTGGATCATAATTCCTCCAAAAGTAAAACTCCAAGAAACAACCATTGCTATATTCACAACTCCACTAATCTTTAAATATGTGCCAATGAGAGAAAAGGGATATAGAATTAATAAGGGTCTCTAATTATTAGTGAACTTACCTCGTCAAAATTTGGAATGAGCTGGTTTGTTGAACCAGAATCTTTACTCTCTGCAGGACCATCTTCTACACTTGTAGCAGCTGTTACATCATCAACAGAATGATGATATGAGATAGACTATATGTTACAGGACCAGATATTATCATGTTGACATAATACTACATTTACAAATTAATGAAACTTACTATATCGTCACTCAGTACTGGAAAAAATCGCAAAAGTTTTGGCCTTGCAAATCCCAAGATAATGCCTACTTAACTTTTAATCACAGGACATATTAAAGATGACCAAATATGACTTAATAGGTTTCAGGACCTAAGTAAAATTTTGGGATTGGCAATAGCATACCATAAATGAATAGGCCAGTAATTTGGATTTATTAGAGAAAGATAAACAAACTTCATTCATCATTTCAACACCAAACTGAATAATATAATAGGAAGAATACAAGATTGTAAAATTCCATATAAAGAAAATAGGCGTATGTACCTAGACAATGTAACTTAAGAACAATGGCTTATTTACCTTTACAAAAATATTTTGTTAAGTGGATAGAAATGCACTAGTAAATCTACCCAGATTCTCAAGTAATCAACTTCCATGTCATTTTCACTACAGTTTCACAAAATTTACTAAGCTTAAAAGAAAAATGGATTATCATGTAATAGCATGTATATATTTATACACATGCATCAGTGAGAAGTCATATAATCCAACAAACTTAATGTTTTGAGTGCCAATAACCAAATTCCAGATTTGATGTATTACTGAGGGAGGAAAAGCAGACAAATATATCAACAAAAAGAACTTACACAGGGTTTCTAAAGATGGACCACTGAGTGCACGTAATACTTTGTCTGGTCGTCTCGATATTGACAAACATGAGTACAATTGTGGTTTTTGCCCTGTCCAAGGTTTTAGACCAGATGATTGTAGAATCCCGACTCTTGTTCTACCGAAGTTCAAGTTTGTAATTTTGGCATTCAATGTCCCAAGGCTACCTGCCACCCAAATCATATCACAAATGACTAATAATAAGAAGAAGAAATTCCTTCATTTCTATTTCATTTTCATTTGGTATACATTTATGCTTCTGTGCATGAATAAATACGAATCACGCAGGGAATAGACAAGCTTTATAAAGAAATGATAAAATCTACTAGAAACGAAGCAGACTATAAGACCCTCAAATTAACTTTCAAGTAGAATCTAATGATGCACTACACTTGTAACATAGATGCTTGAGGTCAGTTTTTCTTCTCCTTTATCTTCCTTTTTCAGTTTTTACCATTTACTTACCAGTTACCACTAGGAACCAGAACAATTGAATTCAAGAATTTAGATTCACAAGGGAGTAAGTGCAATGTTTCAAACATGCACTAATTACTGTTGCAGCAACATGGTTAACCTTTTTTCATGAGCTGTGCCAAAAACGTCAATGGCTATAAGCAACAAAACCCTGTAATCCCAACCCCCAATTCCTAACTATAACTATAAATCAATTTACCAAATACCCATTTCCCCATAATCAAAATAATGAATATAGACATGTATAATTCACAAGAAGAAGTAAAATCAGATTTCTCATGTAAATGTGTATCTGTGTGAAGGAGAGAGAGACTCACAGGAAGCCATGAAGATGCTTGAGCCTTGTGGGTAGGGGGGGTGGAGAGAATGAAGAAAGTGGCTAGAAGCTTGCAGAAACTTCACAGAGAAAAACCCAATTTGAAATGTCAGTGCAAACTCAGCAGAAGGCAGAAGAAGAAGAAGGCAGAGAGTTGAGGCGGTGAGAGCCGAGCGAGACACACGGCCGTTAAGTTCCAGAAATGACAATGGAATATAGGGACCAGTTAACCACTAACCAAACACACAGCTGGAAATTGGATTAGTACCTCTGGCGAACCAGCCCAAGCCCAAATCTTGTTTTTCCTCAAAATCTATGCCTTTTTATTTTAATTTCTTGTCATTTTTATGTCAATATATAAAATAATAGAGGTAGAACTAGAAACATTGAATAGATTTTTTAAGATTGAAATTCTTTCCGGAAATATGTTGATCCGATCAGTGCCGGTCCTCAAACCTATGACTTGCTAAGTTTTAGTTATATCACAAAGCCAACAAATCTACGAAACCAACATATTGAAACCATCTTTTGTTTTCAAATTTATAGACATATTTGGTGTGCCAACAACAAGTGTAAAGTGGTTTTCTAGTTAAAATCGGATCCAAATTGATTTAGCTGGTTTTTGTTTATCTCCAAATTATGTTTTACAAGTTTTGGAATGCTCAACAAACTTTCACCTACTTATTGGAAATGTCTTTTATCAATCCAATCTAAGGGGCATGACTTCTTCTCTTTTCTTTTTCTTTTTTGTTTTTTTTTTTTTTGGTGCGCAGAACTGCAAGATTGTAAAAACTGCAGGCCCGAAAATGTTTTCCAAGAAGCCCTCCATTGGATTTCGCTTCGATCAAGCCCCCATTTCTATTTTTCGTTTCGGGGTCAAGTGATTAAGCTGAAGTACCATCAATAAGATTACACAAAAAGCAAGCATTATAAGTTAGTGAGGATAAGATAATGAGGCCATCTCCATCCAGTCATGGGCTATAGGCTGAATAGAGTGCTACAATTTAGTCCTTTAAAATATTATTATTTTTAACAAGTAGTGTATTTTTTTCATCTTCAGTCATGCAGGGCTATATTTTAGAGCTCTTTATATTTTATTATTTTGAGAAAAACTATGGTACAATACTCATACATTCCACTATTATATATTTATTTAAATTAATTAAACTACTATTTAAAGATAATATTCTAAATATGACACGTGTACGTTGATAAACATTTATAAACAGTGTGGAATGAAATTTGTGAGAAATGTGGAATGAAATGAGTGTGAAAAAATTTGAAGAAATTTGGAGGTATTTATAGACATAGTTTAAGTCTTCTTTTTTTTGTTAATAAAAAAAACCTATAACGGCTATTTTGAAAATATTCTTGCATTTCAAAAGGTTGTGACCTCCCAACGATCAGAATCAATTTTTTAAATTTTTTTCAAAAAAATGAATTTTATATACATTTAAACGTTATAAGAAGGGAAAAAAATAACATTCCAAAAGGTTCTGACCGTTATATATATATATATATATATATGTAAAAAAAAAACCTTTTGGAATGTTAAAAAAATGAATTTCAATACATTTAAAATGTTATATGAAAAAGAAAAAAAAAATTGTAACTTCTAACTATCGTTAGCAAACCTTTAATATCAACCCTTTGATTGTAGTTGCACGAGATGTTCCTCTGATCACACCCACACGTGATACTTCCTCTTGTTGGGCAACACATGCGCCCAGTCCACACAAATTTTTTAACATGGGCTACAAATAGCTCGGTTGGAGGACTAAGGTCATCTCCAACCATGGGCTATATCCCAAATATAGCTCAAAAATAATGTAAAACTCATCTCCAGTCATGAGGTAAACAAAATTTTGGCCACATTTGGCCATTTAGCCCTCCAACCGGGCCAAATGTAGCCCAGCTTTGGCCTAGGCCAAATTTATAGTGGGGCCCATCCATGTATTTTTCAACAGCCAACATTGATATATATAGATTTTAAAAAGCCTTTTGAATGTTTAAATTCATAGTGTTTAAGAAAAAAGTATAAAAAATTGTTAGCAATGATGTTGGAGGTCAGACTTACCCACTCACCTTTAAAATAATAATAATAATAATAATAAATGTGGTCAGCTTTTCAAATCTTTTCAAGTGTTGTTTAAAAAAAATTATAAAAAAGTCTTGTTCATGACCATTGGAGCTCAAACATTGAAACCCATCCTTTTTTTTTGTCTTCACATTTTTAAATGTTTGGTATTGTTTATAAAAAATTATGGGTCATGACCATTGAAGGTCAGACTCTTGAAACCCTTCCAATTTTTTTTTTTAATTGCCTTTGTTGGCTTTATTTATTTTTTAAATAGTAGTTTAATTAAATTATACAATATATGGTTGTGAAATGTATAAGTGTTGTACCATAGTTTTTCTCAAAATAATAAAATATGAAGGACCCTAAAATATAGCCATGCATGGTTAGAGACGGAAAAATTTAGCCATGCACTATTCTTTAAAAAATTAATAATTTGGGGGGCTAAATTTTTAGCCCTGGACTACATTTAGCCATACAGTTGGAGATGGCCTAAAAGGCTAAATGTGGCCCTCAAAATATGGTTTTTTTTTTTTTGCCAATGGCTAGAGATGGATTTTACATGTTTTAAGAGCTAAATATGGCCTATGTTTCGTCGTCGTTGTCGCCTTTGCTGTCGTCGTCTCCGCAGCCGCCGCAGTCGTCGTCTCTGCCGCCATCGATGTCGTTGTTTAGGATTTAGGGTTTGTTCTTGGGATTTTGATCTTTTACTTCAATTATGTGTTTCTCTTCGAATTTTAGTTTATTTGAGGAATGTATTTTAAGTTTTGATGATTAATTTATCTTTTGTTACTATTTTAGTTATGGTTCTCATTTTTGTTTAACGATGTATTTGTATGACAGAGTATTAACAAGATAGTTCCATGACAAAGTATTAACAATGTACTTCTATGATAGAGTATTAACAATGTACTTCTATGACATATGAAAAACGTTAAAAAATTTGTAATGTTAAAAAAATGAATTTCAATACATTTAAAATGTTATATGAAAAAGAAAAAAAAAATTGTAACTTCTAACTAACGTTAGCTCCTTTAATATCAACCCTTGGATTGCAGTTGAACGAGATGTTCCCCTGATCACATCCATGCGTGATACTTCCTCTTGTTAGGCAACACATGCGCCCAGTCCACACAAAATTTTTTACATGGGCTACAAATAGCCTGGTTGGAGGACTAAAATGCTAAATGTGGCCCTCAAAATTTGGCAAATTTTTTTTTTTTTGGCCCATAGTTGGAGATGGATTTTGCATGTTTTAAGAGCTAAATATGGCCTATGTTTCGTCGTCATCGTCTCCTCAACCGCCGCAGTCGTCGTCTTCGCTGCCATCGATGTCGTTGTTTAAGATTTAGGGTTTGGACTTGGGATTTTTGATCTTTTGCTTCAATTATGTGTTTCTCTTCGAATTTTAGTTGATTTGAGAAATGTATTTTAAGTTTTGATGATCATTTTATCTTTTGTTACTATTTTAGTTATGGTTCTCATTTTTATTTAACAATGTACTTCTATGAAAGAGTATTAACAATGTACTTCTATGACAGAGTATTAACAATGTACTTCTATGAGATAGTAATATTAACAAGATAGTTCTATGACATCGTAGTATTAACAAGATAGTTTTATGACATAATATTAACAATGTACTTCTATGACATAGTATTAACAATGTACTTCTATGAAGAGCCCCCGCTTGGTTTTCACAAATTTTTTTTTTAATAAATTGTTTGGGTTTTTTTTAAAAATATGGGCGGGGCTTATTTTGCGTTTTTTTGTTGTTGAATTTTTTGTGTTGGCTTTTTTTGAAGTTAATTAGTTGCAATCATGTAATTTATAGGAACTTCAACACCCATTTCTTATGTAGTAAATTAGTTTTGGATGTGTTTATAAAGTACATTCCATGTGGTGTTCTTTTTTTTCTTTTTTTCTTTTTTTTTTAATTTTAAATTTCAGCCCCTATTTTTTAGTATAATAGTGAAGCTCCCAACAAAGAATGGGATAGAAAGGCCTTCAATTGGTACGTACCCCATCGGTGTCTTTGATACTTATGGTTTTTTTCTTGCAAACCACCCTACTGATTCATATTCAATTGGTTAAGTGCTACCCCCAAACGCGAAGCTTTGAAACATTTTTTTGGCATCAACACTTATTAACTAATTGAAAACAATTTGCAAATTAGTTAACCTAGAACCGACCATGCAAAGTAGCAATATGCTCTTACACCACAATGCATTTCATTCAAAATTCTATCCAACCTTCCATGGTATGAAGGAGAAGTTTATTATAAATTTTATAGAAATTTGTATATTTTCAAGCACTCAATAATTTTTGTCAACCCCAAATTTTTCTTTTGAAATTGTCAATATCAACATATAATACCTTAAAATCAACCCACCATTCCGACCATAAAGAAAAAAAAGACACAACCTTCTGTCCAATGCTTGTCTATATATAGCTATATCATTGAATCATTGACAATCTTCTGCTTTTGACGAAGAGATAATATACTAAAAGGAATGCTTTACCTTCTCTAACATGCAATGCCTATTTAATTTAATTCTCACACACACTGTCAATGTGTCATATACTAAAAAGAATGTTTTATTTACTTTTTACTTTTTATTTATGGAACCATAGTTATATGCACAGACACATCAAGTATTGAAAATGATGCTAAGGATATACCTTAAGCTAAAATACTTTTTATTGGGGCCGGATTGACACGCAATGAAACTAGTAATACTTGTAACTAGCCAGTTAGAATGAGATTTGACTAATAATATTGAAGACAAATTTGAATAACATAAAGCTGGCCTAAAAGGATGACAAGAATCATGCTGCTTAAAGCATTGATAATGGAGTGCTATAAGAGCAAGACACATATACATGTATGAATATGTATCACTTTTGAATCCACCATATACACATACTTTTAAAAGTACAAACCAGGTCAATGAAGGGAATCCAATGTGGCCATGTAAGCAAAAGAAATAGTGAAAATTATTAAATTAAATATCTATTCATTTTAGGGATGATTGAATAAAGCAAAGGAGAAGGAGAGCATAAAAATAAGTGCAAATGAACAAAATGAAAGTAATTATATAAAAAAATGTCATCCATTCACGTAATTTATAATTTTTAAAGTCGTGACGTGATCGCTCATTAATCGTTTTTATTTCATCAAACAAGAATAGCTTACAAATATTAAAATAAGAATTGGCTTAGTAGAATTGTTTTGTGTTTCCTTTGGCTTCGGTGAAATTTGATATTGCATCTTGTTCTTATCAGTTATCAGAATGCATGGTTGCTTTCTTTGATATCGATAATGCTTAGTGGAATTCATCACTTTTGCCTCAAGCAAGCTCCTTTTTAAAGTGAAACTACTCATATCTGACCAAATTTTCCTTTTGCATATATATATTTGCTAAAGCTTCAATGGTGCTCCTTTTAAGTTTTCATTTGGATAATACATTTAGCAGCCTTTAGTGTGGATATTCTAATATTGATGAGTACGGTAGTGAGTGAGTGAGTGAGTGAGTCACAGAGAGAGAGAGAGAGGAGAGAGAGAGAGAGAGAGAGAGAGAGAGAGCATCTTATAATGAAGTTTGTGCACATCGTTTCAAGTAATGAAAAGAAAAAGGAATCATTCATTTCAGAAACCAGGCACATTACAATAATTAAATAAAAGGTTTAACACAAATGACAATAATGGGGAAATTAAAAAGCACCAAAATTACATTGATTAATTTAATTCTTATGGGAAACCTAACAAAATGCTAGGCATATATGTAGCTTATGTGGACATGGGTTCTTATGTGCCATGTTTCACCATGAAAAAACCCTAGAGCTAGCAACTCAAAGAAATAGGGAAGGAAAAACTGGTCATGATGATATCGTCTCTCTCGCTCATCAGCAATGCCTGCAATAAAATAAATAAACATATGAGATTGTGAATTGACATTGAAACTGAGCAAGATCTAAAAATCACGGGTGTTAGTTTGGAACAACAAATGAGGAGCGTAAAAACCTACCCAAAATTGGTTAAATCCTGTCTAGTATGAGTCTCTTGGGGCATTGCATCTAAAACATTCCATTCTGCTAGCAAAGTTGTGTTCGTTGCACCCCAACCTGTCCAAAAAAAAAGAGATAGAGATTAGTTTACAGATGGAATGTTACAAATTTATATAAACGGGAGAGGAAAACGAGAACCAAACTCTATTTTCTACACGTGTGAAGAAATAGTTATATTAGAATGAATCGAACTATTAATGTATCTTAATTTTAAGCCACCTACTTACTTAATTTTTGAAAAGAAAAAGAGAGATTCGTAAAGTATCTAACTTGAAAAAGCAGTCAAAGAAATAGGAATATTTTCAGTACGTAAGTACTTTTTGGGTCAGATTTTCAATTTTATTTGTTGGTCAGATTTTCAATATTTAATGAGCACCTAAACTAGCTGAATATACATCTTGACAAAGCAAGCTGTAGCCAAACCAAAAGCAAGATTGTGTCCAAATTATCCAGGACCAACTTTTGTTGATACTGAAAATATATCCCAAATTAATTTTAGCTAAACACATTACACGTATTAATTGTAACATATATACACACATACGCATATTCCTGAATTTATCACCTGGTACAAATCCAATCTCCAGATTTCCATCCAGGTCGGGCACCGCCGCCAGCACCGCCACCAAGTCCTAACCCGAAACCCCGAGAGCGTGGCATGTCAGAGTCAAAGCCGCCTCCGCCTCCACCAGCGGCAGAGTCATCCTTGAAAGCACCACATTTGAAGCAGCTGGAGCGGCTGGCAAAATTGTGCGCCCCACAGTTGGCAGCAGCGCAGTACCAGTCGCCAGGCCTAACATCTGAGCCGGTACTCATGAAGCCGAACGAAGATCCTCCTCCTCCTCTTCCACCAAACCCCCCAAAGTCAACGCCGGACTTGGAATCTCCACAGCGTTGGCATGAGTCACGCCTCTGGAAGTTGAGGTGCTGGCATGACCTGCAGTTCCAATCTCCTGGCCTGCTCATCTTTTGATCTGCATTAATATTTTTTTTTAAATGTTTCAGAAATGGTATTTTAATTAATAAGTTTCTGAAATTTAAAATAAAGTCGCTTTTTTATTTATTTATAGATATTCCTATATGGAAGCTACAGTGCTATGCATGAGAGATGTGGTAGCCCTTAGTATCAATAACTTACTTTATCCTAAAGCGACCTAGTTTCAAACATAAACACGATATCAGCACGATTTATTATGAACTTACTTCGCTATAAACAAATTAAGAAATTAAATACATTGAAAATGTTCATTATTCATACATAAAACTAAATTGAAACAAAAGAGAAGCCAGAAATCAAGATTCAGAAGGAAAGAAATTGTTAGAAAAAGCATTGTGAGAGAGAGAAGGGAAGAGAAATAACCTTAAGAAAATGTAAGGATCAATCTTCTTCAGTATTGGATAAGTTGGAGAAGAAAGAAGGGGATAATGGTGAAGTGATGAGCCATGCAGGCAGGGAGTGGTTATATATATACAAAGTGAGGCCACATAAAAAGGGAATAAATGGAGGGCCGTGTACTACTTTTTCGTATTCTTCAATTAGCAACCTTGATAAATGGAATCAGAGAAATCTAAAGGAAGAAAAAGAGAAGGGGAACTCGATATTCCACGATTCCAAAGAGAGGATATTTTGAATTTTGAATATGTACTTTGTTTACTGGCCCTCTTTCAATTTAGGGTTTTTTTTTTTTAATTTTTTTTTTTTTAACGTGAGAAATAATGCATGCATGTACACACTAGTACTATATACTACTATTCATACTGGTAACCCACTTTCACATTTGCTTCTTTCTTAAGATTAGTTTGTAACTTATTTCATTACTGATCACATCTCTTACGAAAGTGAGATTTTTGCAAAGATGTATATAATTGAAGTATATACAAGCATTGTTTTAACTTGTAAAATCTTTGAAAAGTGAAATCTATTATGCAATTTAGATATTTTGTTTTAACTCTAGCATGTGTTTCAATTTAGTCCGTCATCAATTTTTATGTCTATTTAAGGGGTAAAATCGTCAGTTAGGGAACAATTATTCTCTAAAAGCAGTGAAAAATGTTACAAAATGACCAAATCAGAACACATGACAAAGTTGGAAGATCAAAATGAATCTCGAGTATAAATTTAAGGATCAATACGGTTAAAAACCATAATTAATTCAACTAATAAAAAGTTTGGCAATTATTTGGAGTAAGAACATGCCATGAGCAGCTGCAAATCTATATGTGAGACTAGATCAAATATATATATGTGAGAGTGAAAATGAAGAGATCTAGATCGTTATTGTAGGACAAGTTAATAATTACTTCCAATATCCAAAGGCAAAACATATACAAGCATGCAATGAAAAGAATAGCAGATCATAGTGAAAATGTAACCTGAAATTAAAAGTCACAAGTTTTCACACAACCAATATGATGGCTAGTTAGCTAGCCCGCCATCTTTAAGATTAATTGAAGTGATTAGGCTCTGATTCAGCCTTGCAGGTCTAGCACGCTAGCCCAACAATTCAAGACCCACAAAAAGAAAATACAGATTCTGTAGCCTAATTTCACTACAAATCTACCAATCAAACAAACCATGAACCTAGAAAGGCCCTTTGACCATGGCATTAATTGGGACCCCCTTTACTTCATTAATATGGCATATCAAATTGAGCTGCCACGACCTATATATGTTTGGGATTTTTTTAGAGATGTCACTTGAATTTATACATCAATTTTAATTTATCATTTTAAATAAAAATTTAGGAAAAATGTCATCTTAATTTTTCAAAACTCATTATTTGTCATCTTACTTTAACACCATTCATTTTTAAGAGGATTTTAGTCTTTCCATTTTCAAGAAAAGAAATAAAGAAAAAATAGACACCTCTCTCCCTTTCTCCCCCACCCCAACCGCACCTAGCCCCAAAACACATTGCACTGGACTCCCCATCCCCTTCTTCTCTCTCTTTGTCTCTCTCTGTCTCTCTCTCTGAGCATGGAAATGAAAAAATACCAAAAAGAAAAAAGAAGAAGAAAAAGGTGGACTCTATTTGGGTGGGCTGAGGGAATTTGTGTGTGGAGAGTAGGTGTTTCATGGTAGATATAGGAGGAAGGGGGGATGGATTTCAAGGTGGGCGGGGTTGGTTGGAGCCGCTGGTGGCTCATAGGAGATGAGGGAACGTGAGATTTTTTTTTTTCAATCTTAATTGTTTAAAAGATATATATAATAAAAAATTAAGAATGATTTTTCCATTTTTAAAATACCCTTAAAAATGAATAGAAAATTAGATGGTGTTAAAGTGAGATGACAAATCATGGATTTTGAAAAATTAAGGTAACATTTCTCTTAAATTTTTCTTTAAGGTGACAAATTGAAACTAAGGTATAAGTTCAGGTAACATTTCTAAAAAAATTCATATATATATATATATATATATCCCCACAAAAAGAGGAAAAAAAAATTAGAAACCCACAGATGGCTGAATGTAATTGGACAATGTGGAATTCTAATCAGCATCTCCTTCCTTGGAATAGATATTCCCTAAACATAAAGCCCTTAGCAGGGCCACTTGTTATCTTAATTGTATCCATCAAAGGCCCAAGGGGGGTCTAGTCTCTGTCAATTTTACTTTGAGAATCAGCAGATTGACAGTCAATTTATTGGAAAAATTGCTCTTGCTTTACAAATTTGAATATTCCTTTATTCCTATTACGTTTCATAATTACAGACAGCTCAAGTGGAGTTAAACAATAGCTAACTTTCTAAATGTGGCAAGACCACCCATTGGAACATTAAAAAGTGCATAGAATTATCGTTGTAATTGAAATTTTTATCATCACAATAGCAATGATCTCGTAGCTGGTATTTGTATCCTCAAAGAAAATGCCAACTACAATCATTCACGTGCACGTAGATGATAATTATCGACTGAATAACGTATATATGTTAGACTCATATATTATTAGGGGTTATTGCCTGACGGAATTTTGGTGTTTCTTTTCCTTTTTCTTTGATTGTATTGATGGGAATAGTATCTTGAAGAGAGAAACTCAAAAGGGAGAAAAATGATAAAACCAAAAACAGAAAAAGAAGCAAAATGGTGAGTTTCAATAAAGGAAGTTGAAGCTGATGATGGAATAACAAGTCTTCGAGGTGTTGTTCATTTTGACCATCTTTCTTTTTTTTCCTTTTTCTTTTCTTTGCTGCCGCTGCTATTCCAATATTTCTCTCTCTCTCTCTCTCTCTCTCTCTCTCTCTCTCTCTCTCTCTCTCTCAAAAAAGAACTGCACACATAAGGAGAGATCTGGCCTCCATTCTCTTGGAGAAGGGTAAAGGGGAAGAGAGGCAAACTGTAAAGAAGCAAAGAGAAGTGGGCAGCTGATGATTCGATTCTCTCTCCTCGGGAATCGTTTCCATGCATGAATGACTACGACTAACTTATATTTTCTTGGTCCCTTTCTTTTTTGTGTATCCTCCTCTCGTCAATAATATTAATTCCTCAGGCTGAATTTGTTGAATTCCTTTTCCTCTTTAAAAAAACCAAACCCTAATAAAAGGAGATATGTTAATTACTCCCACTTTATCCTTTTGCTATCTTCTTTTTTTCAATACAAGCCTCGTTGTTGTTCTGCTATCTTTTTGTATATACGTAGCAAATGCCCTTAATCACTTGACCTACAAGTCCTTTGTCATTTTATTATCTTCTTATTTACATAGCATTTATAATATCTTACAAGTTTGACCAAAATCCTTTTTATTCCAAGTCATAATTATTCCAAATTGTAAGTTATAAATCATCCTAAATATTACCCTAATAAACCCAAATACCTTCTATATAAATTGTAAGTTAAACCAGACAAATTTGTTGTGTGGCATTGACGGTTGAAATGGGGTTTTGTAATTGTTGTTTTGAGAGTGATTTTCTTTTAACCATTGCAACATTGCGCTTGGATTCGGATATATCCTTCTTTGGTCATGTTATTGAGCTTAGGGTCATTGTGTTCAGCGTATTGCGTAGTTTGAACACTGAGTCTAAAGACCTACCTGAATTATATTGCTTCAGAACCGTGACTCTATTGGCTAATCAATAATATATTACTTGTTTTTATGCGTACAACGATCTGTATAGTCAATTTGTATGACTAAAACGTAATAAATACCGAAAACTCTACTAATCCGTAAACTTGTGGCCAGGCAATACGTTCAATTTCATGGTGACTTGCATACCCAAAGAACAAAAGGAAAATTACACCAACGAATATAAGAAAGGCAATGGAGAGAATCCCGTGGACCTTCAAACGGTGCACTCTTAACAAATTTGTTCAAATCCCAAATGCCATATATAAAACCACAATTGAATTCCATTTAACTTCTCATTATACCTGCATACACCATACAGGTTGCGCCTACACCAGATGCAAATTTCAAAACACATTTCATACATGGCGCAATCCATTTTAGCAAAACTAGTTTATGTAAACCAAACAGCAGCTCAAGCTAATATACAACGTGCACACCAGAGGATTGCTTTGAGATTGCATTATGATCCTTTTCGGCTTCGACTACCAGAACCAGCTAGACCTCTCGCACTGATTGATTCACTTGGACTAAACAAGTCCCTGTGACCTAACGGAGTACTTCCTCGGGGTACAGGCGACGAAACTTGACGAGGCGACGAAATTTGACGAGGCGATGGAACTTGACGAGGAGATCCTGAACTTTGCTCGCTTGCTCTATGTGTCTCGGTCTCCAAATTCTTCACTTCTTCAGTGAGCATTGCTAACTGTTTCAGCAAAGGCCATCCATCCATAAATATAGTTAGCATGAGAAAGATACTCTGTTAAAATGTTACAAACTAGGAACTAAAAGAAAGGAAATTTGGGGCCTCCATCAGAATCACTTCTGCATGGCCAAGGACCAAAGTCATCAAACGTAATTTCATAAAGTCATTCAGTCTGAATGCTACATGAAGAATATAAGCCAGATGACAGAACGGGAAGACCTAGGATGTAGAAGAAGTATGTCCAGGTTGAAATTTTAAAATGGCTCAAACTCAACATTGAACTTTAAATCAATCTAATTCCATTAAAATTCCATCAAACTTGAAAATCTTTTGAGATCAACAAACCATCCTTACTATCTACAAATGGCATGGTTATATACCCGAATTTCATTCTCTCTTAACCGACACTGCAGTGCATTTATGGCAGGACTTAAACTGCATAAAATTTAAAAATTGGAAGAAAGTCAGTAAAACATTAAAAACCAGAAGGCCAGGCATAAAGAACTAACAGAGAGGTGGGCAAATAACTCACCAATATTCAATTAATTTGCACATGGAAGCCTGGTACATTGATGTGTGATGTATGTAAGTAAGTGGATGCACTTTCCCATCCCTAAGCAAAACCAAAACCAAAACCAATTAGAAAGAATCAACAATGAGTTGATCAATATGAAGCGATGACATATCAATGGATCACCTCATATTTTGTGAGATAGCTTGGTTATATGCTGCTCGCTCCTCTTCATACAGTACTCGTTGCAATTCCGTAAATGACAATAATGGTGAATCGAGTTTAATAAGAGACGAGGTCGGTAAAACATGGAGAGGAACTTCTTTCCTGACATACTCGGCACCACTACGAGAAAAAAGATAAAAAAGTACATTTAGGATTAGAAATTCAAAATTGTGTTTTGTGAATCCAGAATGGAATTGGACGTTGTTTATTCATTCATTAATGGATAACTGTGGATGTTTTTATAATTTTACTCTACTCTTTTGTGTGGGATTGAAAATATAGACCTTAAAATCAAATAAATGTACAAGAAAATAAAGTGATATAGACCTAAATCACTCATCCAGCAAACGCAAAATTTTTACTCAAACTAACAACATTTATGTTTTAACAAACAAGCCCACAGCTCCACATAAACAAGAAAGTTCTCGGTGCTTTATTGAATCACGCTCAATGCCTACTTATAAAAACAACATAAATGCACCCAAGACTTGTATACCATATCTCAACTGCAATTTGATGCATGAAAACATCCAGGAATTTTACATGAGTGAGAGAAGAGAGATGTGTAAATTGAATACGCAGAAGACAACATTACATCAACCATAAATAACAGTGAGGGATCAAGGAAGGATCAGGAATAAAGGGGAAAAACATTATTCTGCCAGGGAACCCACAAAAAAAATAAAAATACTAGGCCATTTCTCAAGTGTCTGGCTTTTAGACAAAGGCAACGGATTTACGGCAAGAAGGCACAGATTTATGAACCAATGAAATATGGGCATTTTCTCATTTCTTTTCGAGGAAATAAAGGCAGCTACAGAAATGCTGTTAACTCTGCTGCCAGACATAAATGCTAACTGTTTTGAATTTATTCTTTAATTAGCGAAGCTATTACTCTTGTTAAAACACTTATAACATGTACCAAGTCCACAATTTACACAATGAAAATAGAAATAGAAACTGTGTGGATAGAGTACAAAGTCATGCATACCTCATATCCAAATTCGAACGGTGCATTGCTTCTTGCATACTCTCTGACATATCCATGTGATCTATATCGGCAATGATGATGTCTGAAGTGTTAGTGTGGTGGTTTCCTCCAATTCTTTCTTTTTCTAGATGATTTGCATCAGCATTAGCAAACAAAAGCCCCAGGTCTGAAGATCGTCCCCCACCCTAAGCAAATCACCCATAATTTACGCATAGCATAAAGCAAGCAGCATGAAAACAGTATCCTCTAGACAAGCAAATATGCAACAAGAAACTGTCACTACTAGAATTGAGCTCCTATTCAGTAAGACACATCCTGTGACTTCAGGCACTAACAAAGCAACCAGGGCAAGAAACTACTGAGTTAATAAGCATACAAACTCAGTACCAATGCTTTCTTTTTCTTTTTCCTTTTTCTTGTTTCTTCTTTTGTTTTCCCTTTTTGTCTTTTTTACAAACTGTCATTACCAGGGTGGTCATATAATCTGGTAGGCTATATGCCTGCTTCCACGACTCATATGATGAAATTTGAGATGATGACCGAGTATATTGGGAAAAAGTAGCTGGAACAAGCTAGATCCTTCCAAAGCTATATGATAGTTTGTACATGTATTCCAGATAATATTTCTTATGTACATGCTTCATGGAGACAACAATCTAAAGTAATTTTTGCCATTATCCTACTAGCCAACATGCACACAAGTCAAAATGAGTTTGAATGAAACACCACCTAAGGAAAATTATCAGCAATTCACTATTATGTATGGGTAATATGGGCGCACAACAAAGACCCTCTCTCACACTGGTTGCGTCCTCATAAAGAGGCAACCATTTTACCTAGCTGCTCTTTTGATAAATATTTATCCTACAAATACTTCAATTAACCTCAATATCTTTTTTTACGTACAACTATTATAAAAAAAAAACATCATACTATGATTTTAAATAAGTGTCAAAGGTAGGTGAGCACATTGTGTATGTCCGTTCATATATTTGCTTAACCCGCTTAACATAGTTAATTACCAAGCCCACTCAGTCCATCAATTATAATTAAAATATATATTGACAATTGCATATTGATCAAAATGAAATTTTGCCATTTAAACATCACTGCTGTGGAAATATGAATTAATGGACGGATGGATGCACAGGCAATTAGGTATCTGCATAAAGGCTAAGTTTTGAACTTACATGGAAGGAAAGAAACTTATGAGTTTCATCATTCACAATACATCAAGATATCAAAACAATATATATGATCAATAGTCAAACATTTACTCAGTAAAACAAGTAGCAAGACACAGATTTGTAATCAGCTATCATGAAAACTAACTGGTATTAGGGCTCTGCTGCCAGGATCAATTAACATTGTTTTAATTTCCTCTTTTTTTGCAGTTTTATTAGAAATTTGGAATGGATATACCTTTATAGTTCCAGAAGTTCTTGAATCAGCTGTGTCTTGTTCAGGACACTCTGCTCTAAAGGATCTTGCAGGTTCATTTTCAGAGGTACTTAAAGACGATTCAACTTCTATAACTGGACTTTTATTTACAGGAGATAAAGATATAGGTCTTGACATGTGATGCTGCTTCCCATCTGAGGACTGAAAAGCAATTACTTGGATTCGTCCGACCTGAAAATACCAAGTATGACTAAAGAACATAGTCACAAGAAAAATCGTTTATATCTGCAGAAGAAGCCCCACTACTTTGCTAATACCATGCATAATGCAAACCTTGTTTATATCTTCACTAAAACAGGAAAATATAAGCCCAATGAACCCAGAATCTAGAAGTTGATACATTGCCTGTGTCCGCACATCTGCAAAAAGTAGAACACAGCTGTAATACCAACTCGAGCAACTGATTATGATAGCATGTCTAACAAATAACAATATCATCTGGTCCAAATGTTAGAAAGAATAAAATACTTAAAGTATATCAATGGATTACTGTTGAGTAACAGCACGATACATACTGACACACACACACACACATATATATATATATATATATATATATATATCGATCATGCTCATGGGCCACAGATAAAACCATATTTTCACACACATCTTCAACTTTTCGATCTTTACCATCTAACAGTTGAAAATGTAAGCGGCAACAAAAAATAATCCTTGATTGCTCTACTGGAAACATTAGCTTGCTACATAATGTACAAGGAGTGTCCTTTAATCTCTCTGGCTAATTGTAAAGTCTCCTCCTTTATTAACTCTTTTTTTGTTCCTTTTTTGTCTGGTCTTACAGTTATTTGGATACATGTTTGGGGACTCTGAGATGGAAAACAGAGAGGAAGTTGAAGGATGGGTTTCTAAGATTTGGCAGTCTTTAATTTGATAAGAAATGTCAAAAAAGTAAAATTTAATGCAAAAGCATGATAAACGATCACAGCTTGAATTATTGGCTACTTTGGCTGCTAACTTCACATTCCATTTATTTGTGTTTTGTAATCCAGGTTAAAACAAGACAAAATTCCACAACCCCGAAATCCACCATAACTTTCCATCCAGTCAAAGCATTTTATAGGCCCTACATTTTCTCCCTCTGGCACAGTATGTGCAGACTCATACTTATAAATCCTGGAAACTTACAAACTAAATATACACCATATAAGAGGTGATTGATGATCCATGAATGTATCCAGGTTTCTATCAAGTAACTTTTTATATTTTCTAAAGAAGAACTCCCAAATTCATGAGTATAACAATCCCAAGTAATCTGATAAGCTATATAACTAAACTCTACTTATGATAGCCCGACCTCATGAAATTGAAGAATGAACGTGATAATGACAGAAAGCAGGGGTAATTACATAACACTCACCAACATGGGAAGGAAGAACCGTAATATGAGGATGCGAATGGTACCACCCAATCACCCTAGTTGTTCTTCCTGTTGACGTTGTCATTCTGTGCTATAGAGTTAATTACACAGTATCATAAAAAAAAATCCTCAAAAGTAAAGAAGCAAAACAGATGCGGAGCATGGAAATACCATGAGCCACTACAACTATGATAGCTATATAACTAAAGAATGTAAATGTTGAACCAAATGAACGTATTCCCAAATTTCCAGCCCACCTAAAATTCAAACCCCCAGCTCATGAGGATGCACTCACAAATTTTTTTTTTCTTTTGAATGGCATGATTTAGATTGCTGAACAAAAATAGCTTTGTTTTTTTTTATGAATTTATATCACAATTTTAAAGCCAAGGCAGTGTTGAAAACTATGTTAAAAACAAACAAATCCTAATAAACTAAATAAGTACAGCACAACCTAACGATATAATTTTTTGTGACTGACGTCATACTGTGTAGTTTAAGCAAGCATGGGTTTACATGGCAAGGGATCCACGTAATAGAAGTTCAGTTAGGAGAAAATTCACCAAACAATAACAATCAAAACTTATTGTGAAAACCTATAGCGCTTCCCTTAAAGCAGAGCACTTTTAAAAATATCAACTGTAATGTTTACTATGGGCGATCATGAGAGAAATTAGAACCAGTTTTTCTCTTTCAACAATATTTATTCTCTAAATAGGGATGTCAAGAACCCATTTTTGTTTTTTTCCTTTTGTAATGAAAACATAAAAAGATTAATTTTCAAATATTTATAAAAAAAAAAAAAGCATCAAGGATATTTCGGCCTGGGCTGATGCAGCAGCCAACTGCTCAGGATTAGTCTCCACACGGTCCTTCCTCCGATCAGATCGTGTTTGAGGTGATGCTCCCCAAATTAGTGCAGTCACACCCCCATTTACAGAGTTCTGAAATTCCCAACATCATTGGGGGAAGAAAATGTTATGACTATAAGAAAGCGATACAAAATTAAGATATAAACAGAGAGCCAGACAAAGCGGATAAATCCAAATTATAATAAAATCATTGTATAAATCATAACCAAATTGTCCATCATATATCTATCACCTTCAGCAAATGGCTTCACAAAAGAAAAAAAAAATTATAAAAACTTCTCACTTTCAGAAGATTGCCAAACATGCAATTATTTCTCTTCCACATCTTAATGAGTAACAATTTATTAGGCCAAAGCCCCTGGGAACTTCCACTTAAGCACCAAACCACCAAAACACTTGCCAAAAAAATATAAATAAAAAAAGAAGCACCAAAACACCAACAGAACAGGTGACACAAGAAACTGTGCAAGCTTGTCTAGATTCCTTGTATGCACCTGGGTCTGACAAGAGTGAATGGAATTACAGTGCTTTTCGAGGAAAGGGATCTTAGAGTGCAAAAACAAAGACCCTGCAGCAACATATTGAAGGAACCATTGAGTCTGAACTCATTATCAATCAGATATTGGAAATTGGCAACCAGAAATGGTGCTGGATGTGAAATTTGTACTGGAACACTGAATCAACTAGCCTAATACAAAACAACACCAATTTTATGCATCACTGCAAGTCTTTAAATCCCAAGAGCAGGCAAGAACATCATGCACAGGTATAAAAGATGAGTTAGCATGTTGATTTGCTAGAAAAACAAGGCTGATGCTTCCTTTAATTTCTGTGTAAATGTCCTATTTCTGTATGAGTGTTCTAATGTTTGTCATATGCCCTGAATATGCTTTCCCAAATAGAGCCCATGGAGCAATTTTATAATGTAGCTAAAATTTCAAATTTCATCTGGACGTAGCAAAGTTCCTAGCTGAATAGAAATTAAAAGAATAACCAAATGAATGATAGTTATTAGCGAAGAAAATATAACAACGCTCACAAAGCACAGTATTCTAAAATCAAGTTCAAGTAAGCATATCAAACAATTTGCATTTGAACACAAGTACTCACTGGTTTTTAATAATTATGAAACCCAGAGTAAACTTTTTAAAGTACCAATCGAATTAGAGGAAACCCCGAGAACTAGTCTAGTTAGCAAGGAACATTAATATGCCAAATTCGAAATCTAAACTGACCCAAAATTCAAAGAAAAAACAACTAAGCTCGTTAAACCTAACCTTTCTAAACCATTTCAGAAAACAAACCCAAATACCCAAACCATTCCAGCTCTACATTTACTCCAAGCATCAAACCGATCAAGCAATTTCAACACCCGTACAGTAAGAAAACCTAATACATGCATAACATAAGTAGAAGCCAAAGAATTTGAAGATGGAAATGGCAGAGAGTGTACCTCAATATCACCAAGAAGGAGGCCCATGATCTCCTCGGTCTCGGTGGACAATGCATGAGTGAGACATGTCAACCAAACGTCCTCGGACATTTTCACACCCGTTAAAGACATTCTTCTCGCTCTCTTTCTCTCTCTAAAAATTGTGGCTTTCTCTCTCTACTTTCTGGCTCTGCAACAAGAGGAGGAAGAAGAAGACGAAGAAGTGAAAAAACGAGAGAAATTGATTCCCAACTTTTTCGAGGTTGCAAACGCAGTGCCTCGTTGTACCCTGGGTTGTGTTGTTAGAAGATCTCTGGCTCTTTTTGGGGCAGTGATTTGGTACGCTAAGTTCTAGATTGTAATTATGGTACTCATCTCAATCGAGTTGAATAGCTTTTTATTTTGATATGCTGATGTCATTTTAATCTGACTTTCGTTTTTAATTTCTAGGTGAGGTAGGTAGTGGTGGTGGTGGGCATGGCTCAAAAATATTTTCTTTCTCATCATATCACATATTTTAGTCACACTTGGTGCATTTTGATGACTTATGCATTGTTACTTACTTCCACAGTTATGATAGAGCATCAATTCGAGTCTAAATTTAGATTATAGAAGAATATCACTAGACCGAAAATTAGTTAATTATTTTTTACTAGAGTTTATGTGTCATATGGGAATTTAAATTTTTATTAATCTAAAACCCACTTTAAGTCGAGTGCAAGAACAAAAAAAACTTAACATAATAGTAACACTTTGTTATCTTCGTTTCTCTGGGTGATTTTTGAGTTATTCTGTTTATATGAGAAGAAGAAATGTAAAAGATATATTTTAAGTTTTTTTTTTCATATAAAATTACCCATATACTCTTTACAAGTTATTTATTAATTGGCTTCAACGAACTTCACAGATGGACACACATGGCTTCAATGAGTCAAGAATATATCAACTTGTTCGTGTTTTTTTTATCAAACATCGATATTCATTATAAAAATTTAAAAAAAAATCAACAATACATAAAAAACGTGTACAAGACACAAATCACAACTTGATTGCAAAGCGACAACCCGAAAGGATAGTGAAAGAGCAGGAGAGATGAAGAAGGAGGGAGAAATAGGACAAAGATAGAGTGAGGGACATATGTCGCTGGTAGGGATGGATCACCGGCGGCTGGAATCATGAGTGTCGGGGATTGAGGTTGCTGGTTTTTTTTTTTTTTTTTTTTTTTGGTGTGTGGGTATTTTCTTTCTAATTCGTGGGGATAAAAGTGGAATATTAAGGGGGGGAAATTTAAATGGGTGGTTTCAACATAGTCGGAGGTGTCAATAAAAGTCACAATTTTTTATTGAGTATAGATTTAACTTCTGAAATTAAGTAGTATTTCTCTATTCAATACTGGAAGTGAAATTCTAAATTCGAGTTTTTTTTTTTTTTTTTTTTAACAGTGACTAGTCATGAGAGAGAAAATGAAGATAGACATGTCCTTCTAATGTACAAAGTTTGAAGTAAAAATGGGTTTTACTTTAAAGAAACAATTATTCAAAGTTAAATTAACTAAATTTTGGCTAGCATTACTGGAGATGCTTTACATAAATCTTATGTTGACACATCAGATTTATAAAAAAAATAATAATAACAAAAGTTCTATTTGCACTCCTCTTGCAGAGTTGAAAATTAGAATTAGTTGTATCACAATTATTGATCATATATATTTTTCGAAAAACCCTATGTAAGACTCATTTGTGCGAGATGTATTAGCTAGCAGTATATGGTATATATATGACACAACTCCTTTACCATTAAATAGTAAAAATAGAGATTAGAGAATTTTAAAGAGGCAAAAATAAGGATATGAGAACCACACTCTTTTTTCTTTTCTTAACATTAATCCATTTTCACAACACTCTTAACAAAGAAGGAATATGGATGTCTTCTTTTATTTACCAAAAACCAAAACACAAAGGAAAACAAAAATACAATATGTTGCATCTGAAAGAAAACGAAACATAGCCATTTCCACAGCGGAGGGCTAATTGCCATGACACCACGTCATCGAAACTCTAGATGCGAGTGAAGGCAAAGCCTAGCATTATTGAAGAAAGCACTTCAAATCCTTGGGTTGTTTGGGTTAATGCTTGGGTTGCTTGGGTTGCTTGGGTTGATGCTTGGGTTCATGTTTGCGTTGCTTGGGTTACTGTTTGGGTTGTTCATTCCCAAGTGCTCTTAACCGCAGCTGCTCCTTGAGCCATGTTTTTCACTTGCTCACCTGTCTGCAATCAAACACACTTGTAACATACATATATACATATATATACAAGAATATAGTTATATTAATCACATTCATGGTTTGTCATTTTGTATTTATTACGTTAATGTTTTTGACAAGAATGATATTTTAAATTATTTTAATGCATGGAGAATGAGTCGAACTCGAGTGCAAAATGACATACACACTATCTTGACTAACTGACCTAACCCACATTTACATTAGGTGAATGTTTTAATATAATAAAAAGTGAATTTGGAGTACTGAAAGATAATCATAGAGTGAGGTTGATTGGACTAGCTTTTTTCTCACTAATTAGAGTAATGAGATGATACTAATTGAATTGGCTTATATGTTTGATTAAATTATGAGTAACTTCTTATAATATATATTTAAGAACAAAAATCATTGAAATAATAAGGAAAGGGGAGGAAGTGATTGCCTGTTGAAGGAGATGGGTGGCTTGGTCCTTGATGTCTTGGGCAGTGTGAGATGCATCTGATGTCTTGTCTTGGACAGATTGAGATACATTTGATGCCTTGTCTTGGGCAGACTGAGACACATTTGATGCCTTGTTCTGGGCAGATTGAGATGCATTTGATGCCTTATTCTGGACAGACTGAGATGCATTTGATGCCTTATTCTGGACAGATTGAGACATATCTGATGCCTGGTTTAGAAACTCATCTTTCTTCACCTGCACAAATTAATTAGATCAGGAAAATATTAAATAAATAAAAAACATGGATTAACTTGATGGGATGAAAAATTAATTACAAAACACCAACCCTAATTTCATATTATTACAAAATTAATCACAGTTATAACTTACCTGAGCTTGACCAGTCAACTCGCCTGCCTTGTGACTCAAATCCTGATTTTGGTGGCTTGCCATTTTTGTGCTTGATTTTGTTTCTTCAATCAAATTGAATCAGATTTCAAAGTAAGAATGCACAATGCAAAGCTCTTCCATTCGAAGAGTATATATAGATTCTCAAAGTCTCCTATTCTTGCCACTTCCAAGTTTCCTACCCCATTTTTTTGCGTTTAATCAGTAGCATGGATGGCATGTGTTGATAGGGGACTGTTTCAAACAGGTTTGCTTAGTCAAGAAAGAGAGTCCCTTGGCATAGGCTCCGGAAGAATTAATTAAGCTTAATTACCATAAGAAATTAATGGCTTATTTTCTTGTTGGCCTTGTGCAAATTATACTAGTTGTTTGAGTATTTTTCTGATTATAGTAGTATTTTTCTTTCAAATGATAACTGCTCTCATATGTGTAACATATAAACAACATATAAGGAAACACTCATGTGAAGTAGTGGAAGGAAAAGACTCTAATCTTTTTATTAAAAGAAACTACTTTATTGAATTGAAAGTAAACATTTTAACCCAATTATAACATACTAAGAAAATTATCCCAACGAGGTCTAGTTTAGTGAAAAAAAGGCATTGACTTGCAGACCAGAGGTCTCAGGTTCAAAACCTATGGCATCTTGGTTATGTGTGTAAGAAACCCTCCCTCCCCTGTAATTTAGACTATCACTTGTACTAAAAAAAATTTATTAGCTGGTGATCTTGAAATTATTTAACCCAAATTATATGTTTCTTGCTATTTCTGTTTTTGGCTAACATTATTCTCGGAACACACCTCTATTAGAGAGATGGTCATCAATGTGACCAGTAAACATGGTACAAATAGCACCACCCTTCTCGACATTATTTAACAAGCAAATTGAACATAGTTCCTAAATAATCTCATATGGACCACAAATTTTTTTATTTTTATACAAGCGATATTAAGAGAAGAAGGAATTGAATTTAAGACCTAAGATGTAGGAGTAAATATACTCTTAACCAGTTGAGTTACAAACTCCTTACGTACCATTAAAAAATTTATGGCAATGTTTTTTTTTTTGGCTGAAATTTTTTATTGCAATGTGATGTAAACGGTTTATTTACAAGTTTTCTAAAAATAGAGCACAGTAATAAACAACAGTGTAAACCCTCCACATCCAACACTTGCATGTCAGAGCACAAAATGACAATGTGTCAATAGCCTATTGCCTAGTACATATGATGCAAATCCTGTTGTAAGTTAAATCGACACAGCAAATTACCTCACCTCAGAATTTCAGAAAGCAAAGCACGTGTCATACGACGTGTCAACAACGTGGACACATGTTGACCAACCAGCCCACATGAGAATGCTATATATACCATGCATACTGCCACCGCTCCTCATCAGGATATATCTCAAAGTTGGAAGACGTACACAATTTTGATAAACTCTAAATCCATCGCTCGTATTCACTTCTTTAGAAGGCAAAAATGGCATCCAAGAAGCAGAGCTACGGAGCTGGTGAAGCCAAGGGCCAAGCTGAGGTATTTACCTAGTTTTCTGTTATTGTTTGTACTCTGTGAGTACTCTGTGATCGTGTGTTATGTTATTAGACTGTTAATAGGACTTTGTTTTTTAAGTGAAATTTTATGTTCACTTATGTTGGTCAAATTGATTTTCTAAAACATCAAACGTGAAAATACAAAGAGAGTATTTTTGTGTATGTGTAGTATTGACTGTCGTGTATGTTATATTATCAGACGGTTAATTTGACTGTTTTGAGTGAAATTCTGCGTTCACTATGTGGTTGATAATGTTTTTTTGGAACATCAAATACATACAAAGGGAATATTTTTGTGTATACTTAGAAGCAATAGTGATGACCCAACGGTCTCTTTCTCAATGGGAAAAAGTCCTTGACTTATAGATAAATGATCTCATCTTCGAACCTCTCATGATATGACATGTTGGTTGGTAGTGTGTGAGAAACATATTTCCCATTTGTAGTTCAGACTACCTCTTTTATTATATATAAAACTAAAACAATAAAAAGTAGTGATGCAATATTCATTGTGATTTTAAGGTTTTACCCTTGGTCTCTCAGGAAAAGACTGGCCAGATGATGGGCTCAATAGGGGAGAGGGCCCAAGAAGGAAGGGACAAGGCCCAAGAAACAACCCAAGCAACAACGGACAAGACATCCGAGACAGGCCAAGCGGCCAAGGACAAAACCCAGGGAGCTACCTACCAAGTCAAAGACAGGGCCGCAGAGAAGGCAGAGGCTGCAAAACAGAGGGCAGAAGGAGGAGCCCAGAAGGCCAGAGAGACAGCCGAGCATGGCAAAGAGAAAACCAGTGGGGTACTGCAGCAGACTGGAGAACAGATGAAGCACATGGCTCAGGGTGCTGCTGATGCTGTGAAAAGCACTTTTGGACTGGCCAAGAATGATGAGGAGAAAGTTGAAACTAGGCTTTCTGATAAGAAGGCTGGCACTGGCACTGGCACTGGAACTTGAACTGACAGGGGCTATAAATATTAGTAATTTATAGGATTTTATAAGTTAGTGGCAAAGAAAAATTGTTTGTTTGGTTAAATTTCAGGTGGTGTTGGTTTGATGTATGTTTGTGTTGTTTTTATGTTGGGCATGTTTCAGAAGTCCTGTGCTTCCCTCTCGCTGAGTTGGGATTAATGTTGTATGGTTTTCCAGTTATATATATATATGAATAACAAGTTTATAACGAAGTCTGGGGTTTTAGCTCAGTGGGACATGCCAGCTAGTGATTTTGCAGTTCCATTCCTCATGGCGCACCGCTGTGTGAAAGTATTTACCGCTTCCCTTCCTAACCATGGCAAAAAGAAAAAAAAAAAAGTTTATAACGATTTAAGTATATGGTAAAATTGGTTCAATGATCCACTTCAACAAGCAGACCTCCTAGACAACACGTTTTTCTTTGAGGTGTAATACTGCGTATTGCAGTAAAACTACAACGCTAAAATATATGCGCTATCATGTAATGGCATGTTTACTAATCCGTAATTGGATTAAGGGGAATTGAATTGAGGAGGAATTGGATTGAGGAGAATTGGATTCCGGATTCCTAATAAAGTTGTTTACTAAACCATATGGATTGAGGGGAGGGGAGTTAGATTCCGAATTCCTATTGAAGTTGTTTACTAAATCATATGGAATTGAGGTAGGAGTGGTATTATTTACTAAAATGTCCACATTTTTGAGTTAAAGTAGATGGCATATTTGAAAATTTGAAAATTGTGTAAGGATATAATGGGTAAAAAAGATGAATTCCTAATGGGTGAATTCTCCAGGAATTAGAATAACACCTCCCATTCCGGAATTGAATTCCTCCAAAATCAGGAATTGAATTCCTAATTTTGTGTGGGCCCCGCTTACTTTTTCAATTCCTTGATGCAAGTAAACACAGGAATCCTCAAAAGTGGAATTCAATTCCGGATGAGAATTCCAATTCTGGATTAGTAAACATGCCATAAATGTGTTGACTACCCAGCGCCACACTTGCAAGTTTGCAACCGCTATGCCTATACGGTGCACTGTTGACTGTTTTTGTTCCTTAATGCCCCGTTTGATGGGCTGCGATAGGCTTTGAAATATTGGATTGGACTGGCTAGGTTTTGAGTTCAATCCTATTCATTTTTGCACCAAACAACAGACTTGAGTTTTTTTTTTTTTTTAATAAATCAAAATTTAATTTTATTATTTTGATTAACAATAATCAGATGCAAAATTCGAACTTTTTGCCTCAATGTTTTCTTTATTTTTTCTTCAGTATCTTTCTTCTTCTTTCAGATCAAAGAAAATACAAACTAAAAACAACATTATATAAAAAAAAATAAAAAATTAAAAAGGAATGATGCAAAATTTGGATGGGAAACCAGATATGAAAGATCTTCATGTTGAACAAACCAAACTATCCAGAAATGCAATCAGAATATCCCCAATTGCTAGATAGCCTTAATATTTCTATCCATCCATCAGAATAATGTACCTATTTTGTGTACCTATAAATAATGTACCTTTTAAAAAAAATAATAAATAAATAAAGAATGCACCTATTTTTAATTTATGAAAAATGTGCAGGAATTTCAATTATATATTGCACGTATTTTTTGACACAAAAAACATTTTGTTGTTGCTGTAAATAACGTACCTATTTTTAATTTATAAAAAATTAACAGAAATTTCAATTACAAAGTAATATTTCTTTTTTTTTGTTCAAATAAGGTACCTATATTATATACATTTTTATATTTTCTATAGATACATTATTTATTAGATATGTAATTTAGGGATTTTTTATTGTTTGAAATTTTAGGGATTGTTAGGGGTGGGCGCGGTCCGATTCAATTCGGTTTCTATCTCAAATTGAATCTGGAACTGGTACTATTTAATCGGTCCAGTTTGGTCTGATTTTAGTAAACAAAATTATTAAACTAGCCGGTCTGGTTTGAATCAATTCTAGTTTGATTTTTGGTCCGGTTTGGTTTTGGACTGGCTTATTTTTTTTTCCAATTATTATTTTTATACAAATTTCAACTAAAATTTAATTTTTTGGGCTTGAAAATTAACAAATGATCAAATTTCATACAAAGAGAGATATTGGGCATAAAAAAGAAAGATGTTTTGAAGTTGGGCTCGGGAAAATATTAGTTATGAGACTAAAAATATAGCATTGGATTTAAATAATTAAACAATTCGCAATAATGAAGTAAGCTTTCGTCCCCTTAACTCCACAAGGAAAGGTCGCTAACTCGAAATCATTTCCGTTGTAGAAAGAATAGTAGGATCACAATTGGCATTTTCATCAGTTGGAACTTGGAAATCATTTCCGCAAGGTGGCAGAGCAATCTTCAATAATTGAATCTCTAGGAATTGGTCTCCAGCTTCAGATTTTAAGCACTAAACAATGCTTCTTGCTTCTTGTGTTATACGGCACAATGAATGTATTTGATAACTTTCCATTCCAACGAAATTCTAAACAATAATGCTACAACAATGCAATCATCCGGCCATAGCCATGATTTTGGCTATGCCAATCGTATTGAGTAATAACGATTTTTGTCTTCCAAAGGCAATTAAACATTGAATCCAATCTCACACTTCCATCGACCATGTTCATCCATTGAATCCGAACCCTCACTTCCACCCCCCATCATTCTTGCAGCCGTCACCACCGCCCTGCACCATCACTATCAAAGTTCTATTGAGGTCTAGAATCTGAGAAAAGTTCTCAACTGGCCCTCTGTGGGGAACATTTCTCGTGATTAACTTCAAGACTTAACTTCAGTTTTACATTTCAGATTTACGTTTCAATCACCAACTTCATCCCTTCTGATCCATCGAATCGATTCAAATTTCTTATACAATATTAGATTGATTAGCCTGTTGACCTGTTGATATGCCCTCTAGACACTTGACCTGTTGATATGCCCTCCTCATTATGCCAAAATATCTGGTTTGCAGAGCAATGCAACAGTCCCCTGCTCATCTCTACTCCACAAGTCAAAAACCAAGAATAAGAATCAATTAAATTTTGAATAGGAGAACGGTGGACACCTATTAGAATTAAAGAAGGTTACAACAACTGCATAAACAAAAAACTGAATATAAGACAGAGCTAAAGAACTTAGAAGATTAAAAGAGCAGCCTGATATAGCAAACTACCCACAAAGGAAGATTGAAGTCTGTAATAGTATTATTAGAGTCCAGTATCATATAGAAGTATTAACAGAGTCCATAGAAGCATCTCAAACTCAACTGGGTATACTAAAAGCAAAAGGTCGATGTAGATAAGTTTCATGGGTCGTCCACCTTGTCCTTGTAGACCAGGAGTATATTTACTAGGTTTATATTGTCCATAACATCCCACTATAGCTAGTATTAAGAGCTATTTAACAGACGTTAAGAAGCATACTAAATATTTAAAACGTAGACAAAAAATTTATAGGGACACATTAGAAGATCCATCCACTAGTGAACAAGTAAAACCAATTCAAAGAGAGTTATTAGAGCACAGTCAAAGACATCTAGAAAGAGAAATAAGAGCAAAAGAATTTTTACAAAATCAGTTGGCAATAGAATTTGGAAGAGGAAGGCTTAGGTAAATTTTATGATAGAATATCTCAATCTAGAAATAAGTGAGCAAGTAGTCCCCCTACACTTCATCAGTAATCCAAAAATTAGAAAATCTAACCGTAGGATCAAGTTGTCAGCCTAGAAGAGTCAGACTTAATCCTTTTGATAATAACAAATGGAAATATTCAGAAGCAGAGAAAATTAGTAGTAAGAGCAGAAGATATTTATTCAAATGAAATTGAAGCACAATAATTTCTTAGAAAAGGTTTCGAAAGAACACGGAAAAATAAGAGTTGCCTGTATCAACTAGGTATATTTGAAAATAAAAATAGTGTACTAAGTAGCATAAGCCAGCATGAAGTAAATTGTATAGATAAGGAAGTTACTCTTAATCCGTTAAGTCAGCCAGCAATAGAGCAACTTAGGGCTCGTTTGGGAGTGCTTCTTCTTGAAGCGCTTATGCTAATAGTGCTTATGTTAGTAGCGTTTATGACATAAGCGCTTCTACAAAGAAGTAGTTTGTCGTTTGGATGTCACATTTAAAAGTGTTTTTACACTATATAAAAACGCTTTTGATATTTTGTTGAGTGTTTGGCTGACATAGTAAAAGCGCTTTTAAAAGTACTTTAAAAAATATAAAGAATCTCAAAATATTATAATAAATATAGGAAATATAAAAAAAGAGGAAAAAAAAGAAAGAAAGGAAGGGTATTTTGGCATTTTAAAAATTAAATATGGGTATTTTTGGCATGTTAAAAGTTTCATTAAAGAGAGCCAAGTGCTTCCCTTGTTTTTATTCTGCAGCGCTTTTAAGAAGAAGCACCTCTCAAGTGCTTCTTCCAAAACCACTCCAAGTGTTTTTGGATCTCACCCAAAGCGCTTTTGCAATTTTTGCCAAACACCATTTTTTAAAGACAGAAGCACTTTCACCCATTTAGAAGCGCTTTTCGTTGATCCAAAAGCACTCCCAAACGAGCCCTTAGAAAATCACATTATAGGCAAATTCATATAGGAACCATAATGACAGGAATAGCAGGATTGACTAGGGCACATGTAGGTACCAAAGCACTTGTATACATATATGATGATAGGTGGGATAATTACTTGCAAGCTGCCATAGCAACAGCCGAAGTAGATCTTAGTGTCAATATAGCAGTCATAGGATGCATACCAAATTATGTAATGGCAATAAAAGAATTTAGCAAATATATTAAAATTAGCATTAGGACTAAGAATTATAATATGAAAGGAGATTACAAAAATTTGAGCATTAGTTTAATGCATGTAGGAAAGTATCAGATAAATTTAATCATAATTTTAATGTAGAATTTTCTAATTCAGTACAAACATTTGGAAGCAAGCATGTGAATACGATAGAAGCAAAGCCTGTAGATCATAGCTTTTTAGAAGGTATAAACATATAAAAGATATTAGAGACAAAGTAAACTACCTGTTTCAAAAATATTAGAGACGAAGTCTGAGGAAAAATCCAGCGAGTAGACATGAACAAATCCATTGAAGTCCTCCTTGTTGTGAAGTTTATTAATCAGTGAAATAAAGTCTGGGTTAACCGAAACATTTTCACGAGAAGTCTTATGCATACGCCTTCGGTCAATACCAACCAACTTCTGGGACTCTTCAACATTTCGATATAAAATTTCTCTTAATTGTGAAAGGCTATCAAAAACTTCTCCCACTTTTACATTGTCAAAGCCCACCACCGACACAATAGGAGTTAAGCTTTTCACCAAGTTTTGATAGTTTGGTTCCAGCTCCACTAGAAGACCTGAATCATATGAAGGGCTACAATTTTGCTTAAATGAAATTACACTAGCCAACTGACAAATCAAATAGACATCAGATCTTTTAGGAGGCTTTGGTAGAATAGGAACTACAGCTCGGACAGATGCATGCACAGATTCGTGGGAAAAGAAAGATACTGCATCTTTTAGGCTAGTTCTATAGCGATTATCAAGTATTTGAAGCTGGACCTCGGACAAATTCTGACATGATTGATCAAGAAGGAATTCAGTTTGCACAACCAACTCCTTAAACTCAGCAGAAGCATAAAAATCAAACCAGTTTCGATGAACGCAACCAAAAAACTTGAACCAACCTCGGTCAAACCAGTCTTGGTATAGGTGATTTCCTTCAATCTTGCCCCGGATCCAATTCATAAAATGCTGAACTATAACGTGGTAAAGTCTCAACCAAGATGCCACAGTAGGCAATAGTTTGATCGTCAGAAGATCCTACTACAGACAACTCAGCTTGCATTAAAAGTTCTTCCGTGAATATAGAAACTGCTTCAGGTAGATCTTCCTCATTAAGCTTAGCAATTAACTGCTTCACACAATATAGGAAGAAGGTTAAGCATTTTGAACAGCTACATGCAGTAATTAAAGGGTCCATATACATCAATAATAACAGCCAGTCCCCAAACAAGATTAATTAATATAGACACCTAAACCCTTTCAACTCCCCAAAGAACATTAATAACCAAGGGGTCCACACATACCCTTTAAATTCCCCATACATCATTAGTACTGCAACAACATGTGAATTGAGACTCCTCAATCCCATGGCTGCTTCCTCCTCTCTATTAGAACTCTACTTCTGATGTTTTTATCTCACATTACCATGGATTCAGTTACTTGTTTTGTTAATTGGAAAGCACATGAATTATGGCATCATATCATATGGCATGGATAAAAAAGAATTCACTATGATTACGAAACACCATCAGAGAATAATATAACCAATTTCTGCACGCAAGTCAGTAACATGAAAATTTGAAAAACAAAAAATCCATGTAATAAACTTCCAAAATCCTTCAGTACAGATTTCTTGCCTTAGAAAAGCCACTTCAATTATGGTGTTGCCCTTTAAAGAATCTAAATAAAGATAAAGAGCACTCTTTCCTATATCTATACGTATCTTTTTGGTCTCTCTCTCTCTCTCTCTTGCTCTCTTCAAAAATACAGTCAGAGAGACTCAACATACGTAGAGTTGATGTGAAGATAGCAATATATTCCCCTGCTCTGTGCAGAGCAGGTGCACTGCCATTTCAATAAACTCTACTTTAAATTACTATGACTCAAATTAATCTCTTACCTCTGTTTCCAATCTAAGCTTTGCTTCCCCAATAAGCTGTGCCTCCAACTGAAGAAGAAGGTGTGCATCATAACCATCACAATTTTCTCTTAGGATTGAAAACCTAAACATGTAAATCATTAAATCCACACAAATACCTAACAAAAGAAGTTAAAAAAAGATAAAATTAAAAGAAGAAACTCACGATTCAATTATGTTTTGCATGATATGAAATTCTAGGGCTCTGTAGAGGTTGTAGGTCTCCAATGGCAAGCTGCCAGTATACATTTTCAATGAAAAAGGAGAGTAGATGGCAGAGAGGAAGTAGAACTCACTGTCTCTCACCAATTTGTGAATTGCATTCGCGTTTGGAATTTGTTCTGCGAGCTCGAACTGCCTGGCTCGGGACCAAAAATGGTGATCTTCACTCTCAAGGCTGGGCATAGTCAATATTCTTTCCAGACGATATAGCCGCGCGGCTATAAATATAAAAAAAAGAAGCGCCTCGCTCCTAGATGCAACGTTTCAAATATTTTTCAGAAAAAAAGGCGTATAGCCGCCCGGCTATACTATTCCTTAAAATTTTCGGGTATAGCCGCGCGGCTATACTATATATGTATATACGGAGACCACCCAGCGCATATGCGACACGTGTCATACGAGTATAGCCGTGCGGCTACCTTTAAAAAACATTTTTAAAACGGGTATAGCCGCCCGGCTATAGTATTTTTAAAAAAACAATTAAAAAAACTGTGTGTAGCCGTCCGGCTGTACCATTTGTTTTTAATACATACTATTTTTATTCAATAATATGTGAGAATTATGTGTATAATGGTTAATTAATATATATTTAATTAATCAAAAGTTTGGTCTTGGGCCTTGGGCTCTGCTATTTAATTTAAACTCGATTAGTTAATTAATTAACTAATTATTTGAATTATTTTTAAAATTCAAATATCATATAATGTTTTTGTCTGATTGAGTTTGTCCTGTAAATTCGCAAAGAACATTTATATTATCATTCTTGTATAGCTACATAGATAAGCACACAAATTACGCTAGAAACAATGAGGAAACAACTGATTATACTCGTGCGGCTATACGATTTTTTTAATATATATTATTTTTATTCAATAATATGTGAGAATTATGTGTATAATACGTGAATTTCGTGTCTTATTGAAATTTTTGTAAAAAAAAATTGGTGTATTAAACATGAGAAATACGTGCGTATGTATATAATACATTATTAAACGTGAAAGTGCTAAAATCTTTATACAAGTAATAACTCTACAAAAGTACAATAGATACTCGAGTAATGGCCTAATAATAATAGATAAGACTCTTGGGCTATGGAGAAATTTAATTAAAACACTCAAATGATTTCACAAAAGACGTAATAAATAGAAATTAATTATTTTATGGACTTTTTCTTTATTTTTTATATATTAAAGAATAATTAAAACATAATTACTAATTAAAGTAATTCAAAAAGACTAACATATTACTTAATTATAGTAATTAAAAAAAAGCTAACATATTAATTAATTATATATAGTAAATTGAGACCAAGCCCTAATTATAACTTATAGCTTTGATAATGTGGTTTTTTTGTTTGGTCCCTTTTTTATGATGCTTTGACTTTGATCATTTCTCTAGTCAGAGTAGGGTTCGTCCAAAATTCCGGGCCGGGCTTTGTAAGTTTTTTTATTTTTTGGGCCGGGCCGAGGTTTCAAAGGGCTTGGCTCGGGCCTAGATGAAATCTAGCCGAATGCAGATCAAGGAAATAAACCAAGTGTAGAGACATGCAATGCAAAGCTCGATTTCGTCTGATAAGGAACCAAGTAAGAAAGTAAGTGAAAGAAACCAATTTTAGAGATAGTTGGAGATAAAGATGCGGAAATAAACAAATCATCTTTCAACCACTTAAACAGAAGAGAGAACCTAAAAATTCAAGCAGAGAGAGAGAAATAAAGGAAAAGGAAAACAAGAACCCCAATATATCTTACCTTTGGGTGAGTCAAAAACCAGGTATCCCAGTGCGAGTGTAATCATAAAAGAAAAAAGGAAGCAAATATTGAGGAGGTGTAGAAAGGGAGAGGAAAAGAGAAGATAGGATTAGCTGAGAAAGAAAGAAGAATTTGGAAAGTACTCAGCAACTCCCAACGCAAGGAAACTTTCCTGGACTGAAAGGAGGTGCCTTTTTCCCATTATTTTTCAGCATAACTTTCCATGTGTTAGAGAAGAACCTGCCCCATAAAATTCAAATCAATTAAGAATCAGCACATAACTACTTGAATGGAAAAGAACTTAATAAGCTAATAAGTGAAAATAAGCATCGACATGAATTTGGAACATCTATCAAATACTTTGTATGATATGAAGTATTCACCAAGAGCAAAATATTTCATCAATAAAATTTGCATTGAAAATAACTCGAAATAAACAATATTATGTGCAGAAAATCCTACATGATATAATGCATATATTCTCATGGTAACAAGTAAATTCCTGGTCAGATAATCTGTTCATCTCTTTCTTCCACCGCGCTCTCTTAATGAAAGAGTTAGTGTTTCTCCTGCTCCAACATTGTAATATGCAAGCGACATATTGTCCTTGAGAAAACCAGGTTTTCCACTCAGTTTCTGCTTGTTTGCAGGAAGCTGGATCTCCCCCGAAATTTTTTCTTTGAGACTCCCAACAGTTTCGGATAAAGACTGCAATGTAATCTCCAACAGTTGTCCCTTCCGATTACCTTCATCAACATTGGGGACGGATATTGTGATGCGAACAGGTCCCTGCACTGGCTGCTGTGCCAGAAACTGATCTTCTGGAATAAGCATAGAATCATCGAGCTTCTGGCGCTTTGGTGCAGGTTCTTCTGGAAGCGGAGGAGGGGCTCTCTGAGGTGGAGGTGGTGGTGGTGGCATCATTTGCATTGGAGGTGGAGGAACGGGAAGGGGGATATAAGCTTGCATGGGTGCAAACTGAGAACCAGGTGGAGGTGGTGCAGGAATACTAGGTGCACTCATAGAAATTGATGGAGGCATCTGTCGGTTCATTGAAAGGGGCTGCTGTCCAGAACTCATGGGCATTGGAGGTCCAGGTGGTGCAACTGATTGATATTGGACAACTGGGGGCCTTGGTGGAGGTACAGGGAGGCCACTGCTAGTTGGAGCAGAATACTGGACTGTGTTTGGATGAACACGAGGTAGATTCAATGCGAGACCATGTGGTGCGGGAAGAGGACGAACTAAAGGCACAGCAGGTTTTGGACCAGGAAGATTCTTTGCATCTTCGTTAAATACATCATTCTGTGAAATGGCTTGATTTGCTGTGACGCCAATGCTTCCAGTGTGACCGTCCCATATGACCTGTTTTGGTTGGTCATCATTCTTTTTTGCAATCTCAGCCTTGACAGCGTTAGAAACTTCTTCCTCTGTGGTACCGAAAATGTCAGGGCGGGTTCGTGCAAGGCCCAGAATGTTCCTTGAGATTTCATCATCCTGAGCAAGAGTAGTCACCCGAAGCTTAGCGAACATTAGTTCTTTCTGCTCCTTGAATTTTGGATCAATAAGAGAAATCCTCATGTGTTCAGACATCTCATTGATAGGGATAAGCTCCCCAGTGATTGGGGAAATGACATACTTTGTTGGGTCTCTTCGGGAAAGGATCCTGTCCTCAGGTCTCTTCCAGTTGTTCACAATTCTCATTGGTGGTTCTGGATCCTCTGCCACCTTAGTCTCCTTCTCTTCAAGTCTGTCTGTCCTCCAGTCTTCTTCATCCAATTCCATTTCCACCTCCTTACCAATCTCGACAATATCTTCTTCCATATTTGTGACCTTGCTTCTCCTTATAATTTCCTCAGGGGCTATTGGAGGAGGTAAATCCTCATCCTCATTATCAGCAAAGTAAATCGTTTCAACCACAACAAAATCGTGCCAATCAATCATAGCCGCTTGTATCCTTTCCTGCTCAATCTCATCTTCAGCCTTGTGCCTTGCCTGCTCTTGTGAACGTTCCCACTCCAGTCGATTCACGCACCTTTCAAGCATGGTTGCATTGTCTGCAACACTTTTCTTAAGCTTCTCTGTCAAACCCTTAGGCGGCATCAACACCTTCGAATACGCATCAGCAAGATAAGTGAAAAATGAGAACATACTATGCTTAGGCCCCAGAAAATGGAACTGGGGGTTATTGATTTCTCTGCTTGTCAATCCTGTCAAAAAAGATTTCCCATTTCGAGCCACAAACTGGGCTGTGAGCATAACAGTATCCAACTCTTCTCCAGTTATTCCTTGAGGAAGCCGAACAGTATACTGCTCGGCCTCTGGTGTTTCGAGCACTTTGCACGCTGGTTTAAAGTGGGCAGAGAGGTCAGGCTTCGGTGCTCCTCCTGCTTCACCGTCTGCAGCCGGAGCTGGTGGGGCCGACTCAGGTGCAGCAGAATCTGCAAACTGAGAAGAAGGTTGCTGTCCACGGAATTCAGACAACCGATGCTGATAATATGCATGGAAGGGACTTGAGGAAATCAAAAAGTTGAACTTTGCATTTCCAGTATTCTTAGCTAAGACCCTTTGCTCAAATTCAGGTCCATTTTTCGCCACGAATTCAGCAGTTTTGTCAACAATGTTTCTGATGTCTAGGGGTGGATATATGATCCCAATAGCCCTAGTATGCGTCGTAACTGAAGTACAAGGCAAGTTGGTTTTGCTCAACTCCTCCTCCTCATTCATGAATTGCTTCTCATCCTTACTAACTTCAGTCCCTTGGGATGCTGAGATAGGTAAAACGCTGCTTCCATCGTCATCAGGAGGAGCCTGTAAGGGCAAAAAGAATCCTATTGGTTGCCGATCAACATCAACCTGACCCATGAGCAGATAATCTACCAGTTGAAAGAGAGAGAATTCAAACACCAGATACTAAAAGTTTTATTACGCAGAGAGAAGAGTACCTTAGGGCTGGCTCTATGTCCTAATTTATATAGAGATTTTTAACCTAATTTGAGCAGGAATCCGTCTCCTAGGTGCCTTTGTAATTTCCTACAAAGAGTAGAGAAAATAATTTCCAATTTGATCATTCCTTAATGGACTAGGAAACCACTCTCTGTATTCATTGGCCCAACTCAACAAAAAGTTTTTATTTGGTTGTTTTAGATTGAAGGGTAAAGTTGGAAATTCGAGGAAGATTAAGCAGATGCTAAAATATATTTATTAAACCCGAAACTCCCGGCTGATGGCCAATAACTCAAGGAAAGGAAAGAATTGGTTACATTTTTCATATGATCTCCTCTTTCTTATAGTTAGGGGAATAAAAAATTGTTAAAGCACTAATTAGTTTCCATTCCCATTTTTAATTAAAATTTATTAATGCTTTAACAATTTTTTTCTCTTACATTACATAAAAAGGAAGATCAGATCCAATGAAATATTCCTTAAAAAAAGAAGATAATATGAATGTTCTCTGCGAATTTAAGTCGAGCCCAAGGCCAATCTTTTGATTAGTTAAATATACTGTCGACCCAAAGGTCATACCCACGAGTCACTCAATTGGGCTACTTGTATGGCCAATCCAAACTATTCTATTTCCAAGAGTAAGTCTTATAAAGACCTCCAAGGAACTTTAGTGCTCCAATGTGGGACTAATTTCAACTCAAACACGTTTGACTATTGATGAGAGTTCACCATACGAACTTGGTTTCTCTAATTGGGTATTGCGATGAAAGTGACACTGTGGCACTTGTTTATGAGTAAGTGGCCAATGGAAATTTGCAACACCATATATTTTCTGCAGGTACAATACTCATATATTAATATTAATATATTTTGGATTTAATTGTTGCAATGGTCTCTAAACTAGCACACTTGAGTTGTATTTTTGTCCATGATATCCAAAAATAGCTACAACCACCATCCTCTAATTAGTCTCGTATTGCATGACTGGTATAGTTGCTCCTTTTTCTCTTTAATTTTAAAGAAATACAGTATAATTTTTAATAGTAAGTTTTGGTATAATTGTAAACGTGGTTGGATGTACAAAGTAAAATTCCTGGATCATGAAAAATTGAGTGTCTGAAAAGTACTATTTTTTGGGTTTTCATAAAATTTCCAATTTTGTTAGCAATAAAAGTTTGGGTCTCCTTAACTAGTCCTTACAATTAAATTTTCTAGTCAGCATTACCATTTGTCTCACATATACTGGACTGCATGTGCCAAGTTTTAATATCTTGTATTTGAAAACTCATGTTAAGAATCATAGTTTTTGAATTCTATGATTAAAATTTTTCCTAGTATTTGTATATTGAGAAAGTATCTTTGATACTCTTTTTGATTAAAAATCTAAAGAATATCATTGAGGCAAAATAAAAAAATAAAAAAAATAAAAAAATTGCTTTCAGTTCACACTTATACAAAAGTGAAGGCTAAGTAAGTTCTAAGGCATAATATTTCAACTTACGTATATGCTTTTCTTAGGTTGTTTTGAGTGTAAGTTGTGCTTTTCTCAAACGAAAAGGAGCAAAACAGATTGATTAGCTTGGACGAATTGCGGTATAATCTTGAACTATCTCTAGCTATTGAAGTTCTTTTATAGAGTGGAAACTCCTATGATCTACTCTCGTCGGTGTGTATAAGGTCTCAATGTAAAGACCGGCATTAAATGCCCAAAAATCACATGTATCAAATAACTCGGGATCTTAAGTTCAATTTCTCCCTCCCCAACATCGTTTGTTTCAAAAATAACTTGGGTTCATCAAAGAGGGGAAATTTGGAAATTGTATCCACTATTTAAGCAAATTTAGACTTTTAGCATGTTTTTTTTCTTTTTCTTTTAGGATTTTGAAATCTACCCATTCAAGGTCTCCTAACGCTATAACCCACTTGAGTAGTTCTAGAATCTTACTCGAGTATGCTCGAGGCTCCCTCAAGTGGTTAAAATGTTGGAAGCCTAAAAAATAAGTGGCTAACAAGCTTTAGAGCATTTAAAAATTGACTATTTTTAAAAAAAATTCTATCATCCTTTGTTTTTCTTTGAAGTATAAATGATAGTCTAAACTACAGATGAGAGAGATTTCTCACACTTACAGAATGATATGTCATGGGAATTCGAACCTGAGACATATAATCTAAAATTTAATGATGATATCATGGGAATTCGAACCTGAGACATATAATCTATAATTTAAGGCTCTTTTTTACTGGACTAGATTAGATCTCGTGAGATTTTTTTCTTCTTTCTAAAATTGGAAGAGAGGATCAACGCAAAAATTATCGGGTCGGATATTTTAGAATGCCAGAGTCCGGCCCAGGAGGTTTTGAATTTTCACATCGTTCTATGCTGGCTAGCACCGGACCAACTTTTGTGCATTTAAAATGTAACCGTTCAGTTAGGCCTTGTCCAATTTACTATTAAGTTCTAGTGGGTACAGGAATTAACAGGGGCATAATAGTCTTTTCAAATATCTGTCATGTGGAAGACGCTGTGCGTCTCTCTGTCTATATATACAGCTTACACGCCCTTACCTTTTCAATTTTGCTCAGAAACGCTGTCATCTTCCATTGAAGTTTCCCAAGTTTCCCAACAAGAAAGACCCTCCGGTAAAATTCTTAACCCTATAAATCTGTACAGTTTGCAGCGATCTGGTTCTTCGATGATGATTTTTAGATCGTAACTCTTTCTGGATCATGATCGATTTGTTGTTTGGCTTCGAAACACTGGAAAGTTTGAATTTTTAGCGTCAAGATTATCAATTCTTGTAATTGATCTCTTTGTTTTTTTTCTTTTTTTTTGTTCTTCTAAATTTTATATTGCTGGTTTTTTTGGTTTGGATTCATAGATTTAGAGAACATGGTGCGTTTTTTTCACTTTAGATATATAATGGTCAACGATATATATTGAATGGCCAACGGGTGGCTTTGAGGGTAAGGATATTGCGTATTACAAATTCATCTTGAAGATAGAAAAGAAAACTTAGTAATTTCATGGGAAGTCTAGGAATTGAACTAGAACTACAAGCTAGGTTGAGTTTCTTTGGCATCTTTTCATAATTTTTTTTTTTTACCAACATAAGTCATAATTCAGTTGTGGCTAAGCGGTATATGTAGGATTGTGGTTGATGGGCATGTTTGTTGAAATTGTTTGTGTAGATATGTACTTGGTTTGTAGTTAAACCTAGATAAATTTTAGAAATTTAAGATTGATCGGTTATGCAATCCATAGTGCTAGTTTGTACCAGATTGATTGATTATTTGTTATGTAGAGTTTATTTGTATGTGTTTGCTTATTGAGATATAGAGATTAAGGACCCATGTAGTCCTGTCTAAAAAGCAGAGGACCATGCTCCATGAGATTCTCACGTATATATCCATATTGTGTGACACTAAAAGCTGAAATCCAGTTGAAGTCTTTAAATATGTGTGTATATTGGCACATAAATGCTGGGAATTATTATTATTTTATTAAGAGTTTTGTGATAAGCATATAGATGATATAGTTTGTTAAAATTTCTTTGAATCCTATGGGATATTTAGGACGATATTCAGGAACTATTCTCTAGCAGTTACTCTTGAGATTCCTAATAAAGGCCTTTCCACCTATGTCATTTACTAGAATCTAGCTCCCATATAGCTCAGTCTTTGTTTATGGGTAAACCCCAACTGAGAATTTGAGTAACCATCGATTACTTAATAGTATTAGGCTTTTAGATGATTGAAAGGCTTAAAGTAGTGTATGTTTCATATCTATAGGAAAGGGATTTTAGCTACAATTTTCATTATAGAGCCTGTATTAGTTTATTACACCCAAGTGATGTTAAATATATGTATTAGAGGGATAACGATGTTGCAAAAACATTAGTGTTGGTAAAGGTTTAACGATGTTGAAATGTAACAGTAGGAGTTTAGGGCACATGCGTCTGGAGGTCGGGGTTATGTTGCCCCATTGTGGCCTGGAGGTCATGGACTCATGGGAGAAACAGTGTCTCCGCAAGCTTTGGTAGTCTGCGTGCATTTGACCCCCATCAGACCCTGCAATGGCAGTACCTTGGTGCAGTGGGCTGCACATTTAGTGCAGGTTTCTTGGAACTACCTAGTAATGATTAATTGGTGTTCAGGATTAAGGTTTTGCTTTCTATTGTGGTGTTGAAGTTATAATAAAGGTGTGGACAGAGATTTGTAATACGTCTGTTGTTTGGTTATGCTCAAACGTTTTGTATCAGTATATTGTGGCATATCAATGATGATAATC